>OX392462.1:108618501-109218501 GCA_947623515.1 Neoascia interrupta
CCCCACGCTTTCAATTCTTTGAATTACCGCTTGGAACTTTTCCTCAAAAAGCGCATTCTGGGAATCGAGTTTGCTTTTTAGAGCTTTCTTTTGCTCATCGAACTTAGTATTTAGCTTTTCTTCGTGAGCACTCTTCTGTTCTTTCTGGCCACTATCCAGCGTTTCTTATTTGCTTTCGAGAGAAATCTTTTCTTCTTTCTGGCCGCTCCCCAGCTTCTCGAATTTCTCCAGAAGCAACTTCAAGAAAGCCGGCATCTCATCGGCAGTACTTACTCTTTGAGTAGAATTTTAGAATTTAATTATCGGAAGTACTTGAACCGCGATTTGCAGTCTAAATTGTCCAATGAATGATGATTTCCTTTATTGACTGCAACAATTTTTTCTTGAAATTGTCGAATAGCTTTTAATATTTTATTTAAAAATTAAACAAACGAATGCATTTCAAGCTAATATACTTGACTAACATAAGTACTGTGTTTCGCTGTTGATTGGCTACATGTTAGCTTGAAATGCATTCGTTTGACTACAAAAAAATTTTTTGCAGTCAGTAAAGGAAATCATCATTCATTGGAGTACTTACTGTGCTTTGTTGCTGTTCTTCTTGAACTTCGAACAGCATCGTTTCTGGGTCCCCACCTTCCTCGGTAATAGCGTCCTGGAGCAGGAGCAACAATTCCCTTTTGAGCCCCGAAGTCTGGAGGTTTTTTGAGCTTTCAATTCAGCTGTTATCAATTGCTCAATTTTCCGACCCATTTTTAATTATTTTCACACAATTTTCGCAACACAATCCGTTTATGTTTTATATCTGTTCTAGAAAAATCACTCGCGAATAAGTTAGCGACACTGTTTTTATAACTTCATTGGTTGTAAATTTATCGCACAAATATTTTATTTCTGGAGAATTCCACCGCAAAAGTAAAACGTTTTAGTCACCGACGCTATTTACGCGCAATATCTCTCGAAAAATACACTTAAAAAAAAAAACTCTTTGAAACACTAACACAGTTCCGGAAAAAGAAATGATGTTTCTTGTTCTTTCATGCAGGAACAAGAAACATCATACCATTTTCTATCTGTGTGCCCGATTCTAAGAGAGTTGAGAATTGCATACTTTGAAAAGTCCAAACTTAGCGAAGCAGAAACTATAAGTATGCTTAACGGAAGGAACTGGAAACTTCTAGCCAGTTATTGCAGTGAAGCCCTGAGATATAGAAAAGATTTTATGGATTTCTAAAAGTACTTACAGATTCACTCTGATTTAGACACCTGTATACATAAGATGCAAGTTTAAACTCCATTTTCGTTGTGGCAACTTCAAACGTTTTTTGTTTGTTTTCATAATTTTTTATACTTTTTCATTTTATTATCGTAATTATTATAATGTTTTATTTATAAGAAATTGTTATAAATATTGAGAATATTTTGAGTCGGCATCTGGCAGACGGTTTCAAACCAAGGCCAAATTAATTTTTTTTTAATCAACACTTGAAATTGTATTTAATGGATTCAAAAAAAAATTACTTATATACTTACTGTTCCGGAAAATTTACTCGCATAATTTTGAGTTTTATCTCCAATTTCTGACACCAATGTTTTATTCTTGCCTGGGGTTCGTCGAATAAAACTCAATTTCACTTTTATAATTTCACAATGAAACACTTTATTCATCAAACAAACTAATTTAAATTCAAATCGCACTGTTATTCAACTTTACTACTTAGAATTCAAGACTTTATTTCAATTCAATCACTTTTTACTTTATTACCGATTTTACAAGTCAACGTTTAAAATGTAACTGTCTCGTACAAGCCTGTCACCCATGTATATTGTTATGCGAGCGTAGGCTCTAGCTGCAAAACTCAGACATATCGTCAGCAGTTCCACCATCAAACAATATTCCGGGAAACAGCACGACAGCAGTTCCCACAGACAGCACTTCCAAGAAACAGAAAGCTAAGCAAAAACAGATTTTATTTTTGTAACGAGGTAGGGTAACCGATAGAGTAGAATTGAATTGTGTTCGAGTTGTCAACAAGTACGGTTGCTTTAAGCAAACTATAAAACAAAGATAGTAAAATAAAGATAATTGAATACTGAAACTCATTGTGTTTTCGCATTACTTATGGTGGAAAAGTAAAGGTTGCCGAAGTCGGTCGTCTTGCGTTTTCTCATTGTTAACGCTTGTGAAGTAAAGGTTGCTGAAGTTCATCGCTGGTTCAAAAACAGATCTTCATCAAGTTCCCAAGGGTAATACCGGAGGAATCCCCAAATACTACCAAATAAATCTCTGGCCTGGCGGAACGATCGCTGATCTACTAAGACACAAACGCGTATAGCCAAGGCATAACACGTTTTTCTGGTGGCAGCGGTGGGATTCATCATTGATCAGCAGAGAGGATCTTCAATCGAACATCAGCAGAGCAGATTAAACAATCAGCAGAGCAGATAACCATCAGCAGAGCAGATTAAACAATCAGCAGAGCAGATAACCATCAGCAGAGCAGATTAAACAATCAGCAGAGCAAATAACTATCACCAGAGCAGTAAACAGAATCAAACGCCGATGGATTTAGCAGCAATCATATTGTGAGTCCGTTTTATTATTTTTTTTATTTTTATTATTGTGAAGTGGCTATCTCCTATTAAAGTGTTAATGTTTTCAAGAGATCAGTTAGGTAGTTTGAGCAATAGTGATAACAGTCTAGACCGTGACGATTTGTATAGTGACATAAGTAGTGATATTAGTGACAACATGCCCGACGCAGTTCCAATTTCTATTTTGACAGCATTCATCCCAACATTTAATGGGACGAGCGATGAGGTTTTCACCTTTATCGATTCTTGCAATGATGCCATCGAACTGGCATCTGATGACCAAAAGAATGTCCTGTTTAAATTTATAAAGACCAAAATTCGTGGCAACGCCACAACAATACTCATGAACAGAGAAATCGAGGACTGGGAGAGTTTAAAGAAGGAACTGACACTAGTTTTTCGTGAGCCTCATAGTGCGCTCCAGTTGCATAGAGAGCTGATCTCTATAAAACAATATAGAGATGAAACGGTTGTGCATTTCATGCAACGCGTGGAGACCCTGCAAAGACGTCTTTTACAAAGCAAACTTATAGACGTCAAAGCAGAACATAGAGCAGGTCAAATAGATTATATACAAAATGAGACGTTGACAGTGTTTATTAATGGCCTAAGAGAAAGATTGTCTACATATGTAATCACTCAACGACCTACAACGCTCGCAGAAGCCAGCAAATTCGCTTGTGAAGAAGAACAGCGAATAAATTTATTCAAAACGAATACGCACCATGACTACACGTCTAAGAACTTAGCCAAAATTAATTATACAGACACAAGATGTTGCTACAATTGTGGGAAACCTGGTCATTTAGCCAGAAATTGCAGGCAGCCCAGGAAAAACAGAGTAGAGAATAATCCATTCCGACAAGAGCAACTTGCCAACCAACGACAGCTTCCAAACCAACCCTCTACCTCGAATAATGCTCACTTTAAAGGAAGGGATTTTTAGAAGACTGCGCGGTTAAAGAGGCAATCGTGCAGCTTAGACTAGTAGATAGTTCGGAAAGTCCTCATGTGTTAGCTAGAGTGAATGGAGATTTAAGGAAACTCATTATAGACACGGGTGCGGAGATATCGATAATTCAAGCGGACTGTGTTTATAAAGATGAGGTAAATGAAGGAAAAGTTATGCAGTTTAAAGGAATAAGTGGACAAATGTGCCAAACCTTGGGGGAAGTAGAAACGAGTGTAGAATTTGCCGTAAAGAGTAATAGCACTAGGTCGGAGGTATTAATATTTCAAGTAGTTGAGAATAATTTATTAGGAAATTACGATGGAATAATCGGAAACCATTTCCTACGAGAGGGTGGGTTCACGATTGATTACCAGGAAAATGTAATTAGTGGAAAACTTGGCAAAATTCCTTTGAGATATCTCCACGAAGAGAGAATCGTCAAAGAGAGATCGGAAGTATTCAGGACTGTCATTGTTGACAAAAATCTTGAAGGAGAAATAGTGGTACCTAGACAAGAATTAAGAGAAGGTATTATTGTACCTAATTGCGTTACTGAAAATAAAGGAGGCACATGTTTAGTTTCTATAGTTAACACTACGGAGAAACCTTTTAATATAAATGGATTAAGCATCCAAGGGATAAACTTAGGAGATTTTGATGTTGCTAATAAGAGGCCAAATAGAGTTGTTAGTAATATCAGAACGGATCATTTAAATGCTGAGGAGAAAGAAAAATTATCAGAAATAGTAAAAGAATTTAGTGACATACTTAGCATTGAAGATGAGAAGTTGACTAAGACCGATTTCATCAAACATAAAATACGCACTGGTATTGGAACGGAGCCTGTGTTTACAAAGAGCTACCGTTATCCCAAGGTCCATGAAGAGGAAGTGCGAAAACAGGTTAATAAACTGAAGGATGATGGCATAATTCGAGACAGTAGTTCTCCTTGGAGCTCTCCATTGTGGATAGTTCCAAAGAAGGCAGACGCCAGTGGGAAGAAAAAGTGGCGTATGGTTATTGATTTCCGTAAGCTAAACGAGCTAACAATCCCGGATAACTACCCCCTGCCGAACATTAGCGAGATATTGGACCAACTTGGAAAAGCAAAATACCTTTCCACCCTGGACTTAACGTCCGGTTTCCATCAGATTCCGATGGATGAAGATGATATGGAAAAAACTGCGTTTAGTACACCATATGGGCATTTTGAATTCACAAGAATGCCAATGGGTTTGAGAAATGCACCAGCCTGCTTTTAGCGGCTGATGAACAATGTCCTAGCTGGATTACAAGGGATCAAATGTTTGGTTTATTTAGATGATATTGTCATACATGGACAAAATTTAGAGGAGCACAACCAAAAATTGATTGCAGTGTTCGAGCAGCTCAGGAAAGCTAATCTAAAATTGCAACCAGACAAGTGCGAATTTCTTAGAAAGGAGGTTTCGTACTTGGGACATGTCATTACTGATAAAGGGGTAAAACCAAACCCAGACAAAATTGAGTGTATAAAGCGAATGGAATCACCTAAAAATGTTACAGGTATTAAGTCTTTTCTCGGAATGATAGGCTATTATCGGAAATTCGTAAAAAACTTTAGCAATATTGCTGAGCCAATGAACAGACTTTTAAAAAAGGATGTCGCATTCGTTTGGGGTACGGAACAAGAACAAAGCTTTGAAAAATTAAAGGAAGCAATTACTCAGCACCCAGTTTTACAATACCCTGATTACACTCAGCCTTTTATCATCACTACAGATGCTTCCAATCGAGGCATCGGTGCCGTGCTTAGCCAAAATCATGAAGGGCATGATTTACCAATACATTTTGCTAGCAGAACTCTTAATAAGGCCGAGGTCAATTATACAACAACAGAAAAGGAATGTCTGGCCATCGTTTGGGCAACGAAACAGTTCAGGCCGTATATTTATGGTACAAAATTCGTCATACAGACAGACCACAGGCCCTTGACGTGGTTATTTAGAGTCAAAGACCCAGGTAGCAGACTTGTCAGGTGGCGACTAAAGTTAGAGGAGTTTGACTATACCATTGTCTACAAAAAGGGGAAGGAAAATGTAGTTGCAGACGAGTTAAGTAGAAATGTGGGAATAAGAAACGATTCAGGTATAAATGCTGACGAGTCAGGCAAATATATTAGAGTTATAGAAAAGGAGAATGAAGAAGCTCCAGCAAATGTAACAAGTAAAAATATTCGAGTCACAGAACAGGAGAAGGAAGAAACTTGGCAAGATCTACTAAGCCTTTTAGAAGAAGATGGTTTTAGTACCAGGGATCCTAATGTAGAAGATGTTCAAGTGGGCAATGGAAATGACGAAGTGATTGAGGAGATTTTGAACGATGTTAATGACGATATCTTAAATGATGTACATACAACTGAAGAGCTCCCAGTTATAGTAGAAGAAAATAATAGTGTTGAAGCTATAGACAATGAAATAGATGAAGACACGGACGACGACGGTAGAGAGTTTGTAAACAATGATGATAGGAAAAAGGAAATCATGAAAGAATACCACGAAGGTCTGATAGGGGGCCATACCGGCCAAAAAGCCACATATTCAAAAATACGAAAAAAATTCAAATGGAAAGGCATGCAAAAATGCATTGAAAACTTTGTCAGAAATTGCCCTCAGTGTCAAACTGAGAAGGTTAATAGGGCTCCCACTAGGAATCCAATGAAGATCATTAGTTCCGCTGACAAAACATTAGAAAAAATAATGATCGATATTATAGGGCCATTTCAGGAAACTGAAGAAGGTTACAAATTCGGACTAACAGTACAAGATGACCTCTCAAAGTTCATAAAATTTGTACCACTTAAGAGTAAAGACATGAAAACTGTTGCTCGTGCGATTATGGAAGAGTGGATTATGAACTTTGGAATGCCAAAATTTATTCTTTCAGACAATGGTCTCGAGTTCTGTAATGGACTGTTCAGCGAATTTTGTCAATTATTAGGGATTAAACACATAACAACAAGCGTTGCATACCCACAAGCCAATGGCAGTGTCGAACGTGCACATTGCCGATTGCTAGAATATTTGAGGTCAACTGGAAAAGAGCTAAATGAGATGGACAATTGGAGCAAACGCATGCCATATGCTGGATTCTGCTATAATAGTACTGTCCATAATACAACAGGATACACCCCTTATGAAGTTGTGTTTGGTAATGAAGTAAATAGACCAAGTGGGGTAGATTTAATCCAGGAAAAGTCGATTTACGACTACGTTGACGAATTAAAATCTAACTTGTTTGATATACAAGCAGAAGTAAAGGAAAAAACTAGAAGTTGCAGAGAGAAAGCTAAAGTAAGGTATGATAGGAAGTTGGGAAAGCCAAAGGAATATAAAATAGGTCAAAAGGTTTTAGTACGTAATGAACGAAAAGGCAAACAGAGGAGTACTTATAAAGGTCCATTCACTATAGTTGACGTCCATGAGGACTACCTCATAATAAAACTTCAAAACAAAACCCAGAAGTTTAATAAGGCTAACGTCAAACCCTATTTTTCAGAGTCTCAATCATCAGCCGGATCTCGGCAGAAAACGTCCACATAAGAGACCTGCAAAACAACAGTGGGTTATATTTCAGCCATGTAGGAGACGCAAAGGAAATTCGTAGCCATGTAGCTTTAGTAATAAACTTAGACGTTAACGCTTTAGATCTATCAAGTAATAATGTAAGAAGTATAATTTATTCTATAGATAGTCTCTGTATTGAATCCAGAGCAGGATGCAAAGAGTATCAATTAGCAGCAAAGAGAGAAATTACTAAAATTGACCATAGAATTAAATTAATCTTAGGAATAGTCGGAAAACCAAGAAGAGAAAGGCGCGGTTTGATCAATGCTTTATGTACAGGTTTTAAGGTTCTATTTGGAACCATGGACAGCGAAGACGCTGAATACTATTATAAAGCAGTCCAAAGTTTTTCTGAAAACGAAAGTCGGATCAAAAATGGAATGGAAGAAAACATCAAGGTACTGAGTCACTTAAATGAGCAAGTGCTAGAAAGTGTAAAGAATAGCAATGTTACTTTAAAGAAAATCAACGATGTTATTAATGAATTAAACAAAGTTAATGCTAAAGAAATTGATCTTAACCGAACCATTCTCTTAACGTCTTATTATGATGAATTATCGAGTAAAATTAACCACAAAATTATGCAATTGGAACTTGAAATTGAGCAAATTATTGACAGTTTACTATTTATATAAGCAGGTATCCTTCATCCCAGAATCATAGAGCCAATAGATCTGATCAATGAATTAAGAGAATTAGAGCATGAAAATAATTTAGCTGTAGAACCAACCACGGAAAACTATTCTGAAATTTTGAAAACATTAGAACTTAAAGCATTTACGAAAGAACAAAACATTGTTGTTGTAATTAGTATCCCAACAGTATCGAAAGAAAATTTTGAAATATACGAGATAGTTACTGTACCTAAAATTGTAAAGAACGGGGTAATTATATTATTTTTAAGAAATAAATATTTGATAATAAATAAAAATAGAGAAGAATATAGTCTTAAGGAAAAATTGGATGATTGTAAAATTTTTAACAAAGCTTATGTTTGTAAACCTCAATTGCTTAGAAGCACAATAAGTGACTCGAATTGCGAGATAAATGTATTCATGAGAAACAGGGCAAATAATTGTAATGCAAAACCTGTTAATTCAAAAATTGAAATTTTCCATAAATTAAAAGATAACCTCTTCATATTCACTGTAACAGAGGAAACTAGGTACACATGTAAATGTAAAAATGAAACCGAGACTGGCCAACTTTTTGGATCAGGTACAATTTTGATTGGAAATAATTGCAAATTTGAAACGTATGACATGACGCTAAGAACAGTAAATAGTAATGCTGAAATAGCTAGAAAAGATAAATATTCGTATGGTGACTTGGAAGATTGCTGCTGGAATTCAAGAATAAAGGATATAAGATTGGACCTGGAACCGATGTCAAAAATAACGGCTAAAGATATCCATGAACTGCAGGACCTGACGGCTGAGATCCAAAACCAGCGAAACTTTTGGACGAAGGCTCTAAAGAAAATACCCGAAAGATCTCAAGGGATATTGATATCAACATTTGGAGTTCTTTCCTTAATCCTGATCAGCTACACAGTTTGGAAGTGTAACCGAGGATCAGGAAGGACAACCATAGCCCTGTTCAACAGATGTTTCAACAGGAAGCATCGCGTGAATCCCGAGACGACGCTAAGAATTTCAGCAGAAACATACACAGAGGAAAGCGCCCAGGACCATGTGGAAATGAGGACACCCAAGCCCAATCTCAGGATAAGGTATCCTTAGATGTGTCTTAAAGGGGGAGGTGTTATGCGAGCGTAGGCTCTAGCTGCAAAACTCAGACTTATCGTCAGTAGTTCCACCATCAAACAATATTCCGGGAAACAGCACGACAGCAGTTCCCACAGACAGCACTTCCAAGAAACAGAAAGCTAAGCAAAAACAGATTTTATTTTTGTAACGAGGTAGGGTAACCGATAGAGTAGAATTGAATTGTGTTCGAGTTGTCAACAAGTACGGTCGCTTTAAGCAAACTATAAAACAAAGATAGTAAAATAAAGATAATTGAATACTGAAACTCATTGTGTTTTCGCATTACTTATGGTGGAAAAGTAAAGGTTGCCGAAGTCGGTCGTGTTGCGTTTTCTCATTGTTTACGCTTGTGAAGTAAAGGTTGCTGAAGTTCATCGCTGGTTCAAAAACAGATCTTCATCAAGTTCCCAAGGGTAATACCGGAGGAATCCCCAAATACTACCAAATAAATCTCTGGCCTGGCGGAACGATCGCTGATCTACTAAGACACAAACGCGTATAGCCAAGGCATAACAATATATACAAATTTAAGCACTTTCTAGTACGTTCCATACTTCCCCTTTGGTAATTTTCCATTGGTACTCTTCCGCTGAATTCCAAAAAGGGGAAATCGAAATTCGAACTTCGATTATGCCAGCTGCTGTCAGATGACTGGAATGACAGTTGGGTATGTTTGCTCAGGTAATTGAGCGGGTGTGTTCGTAGAGGGAATCGATGGGTGAATTCAGCGACTCCTGCATGTTGTTTTATTTCTTGTCGCCACATAACAATAAGTCGTTGTGTTTCACTAAGTGTGTTTCACTAAGATCACTTGGGTAGTCGTAAAAGCAGGAGCCTAGTATGGATTTCCTTCACGACGCGATTGCAGGGCAGCAACAGAAAGAGTGTTGTACGCTTTCTTTCCCTTTTTTTTATCTAGGCAGCTTCTGCTAGGGGAGTTCCTATATGACAGGAGATTTCATCTTCTGGCAGTCTAGTGGCGTTCTTAGCAAGTTTATCAGCCTCACAGTTTCTTATGATGTGTATATGACCTGGCACCCAGCACAGGCGGGTGTGAAACTGTTCGGACATCTCATCAAGAGATGTGCGACAGTTAATAAATAATAATGAGTTTATAGAGATCGATGTCAGGTATTTGATGGCAGCCTGGCTATCCGCAAAGGTACAAATATCGCGGACGGATACCACGTTCCACTTTAACCAGGACGGGGCTTCACTAATTTCCATTATTTCTGCTTGGAAGACGCTGCATTGGTTGGGTAGGCGAAGAGACTTATTTTAGTTAAGGCACTCAGAGAATACACCACTTCCTACGCCGTCTTCCGTCTTGGTTCCGTCGGTGTAAAAGTATAACCACCGTACCACAGCTCTCTGTTCGGAATCCGGGTTTCGAAGTTCTTTTCTGGGAAGTATGAAGGTGAAGTATATCCAGGTTCGTGGAGGTGAGATGCTGTTCGTTAAAACTATTGACATGTCCGCAGACGTAATCACGAGTCGTCGCAGTAAGTGAATTGCGCAGTTGGTACCTGTTTGCTTACCAAAGATGTCTAAGGGGGTAAAGTTCAATACGATTTCAAGCGCATCAGTAGGAGTGGTTCTCAGGGCACCACAAATACAGATTCATGCTTGCCTTTGTACCTTGCTTAAAACGTTGAGATGTGTGCTGACGTTTAGTATGGGCCACCTTATTGCTACGCTGTATAGAGTATTGGTCTTATCACAGCTGTGAGGATCCAATGCGTCATGGGAGGTTGTAGTCCCCATTTGCGCCCAATGGCTTTTTATACCCGACCCAGGGTATATTAAGTTTGATGTATAGTTTGTAACGCAGTGAAATAATCACCGTAGACCCCTAAGACCTTTTAGAGATATGAGTGGGACCGACAGGAGAATCGATTAAGCCATGTCCGTCCGTCCGTATGTAAACAATTTGTAGGCCTTAAATTTTAAGGCAGAGAGATGAAATTTTGCGGGTTGGTTGGAAGTCCAGTCCTTCAGATCAAGTTTAAAAATAAACTGAGTCCGCCCACAGACACGCCCACTACAGGCCTATATGTGCGACCATCTCTAATTCAAAAAAAATACATTTTGCAAATCTTAGCTATGTTACAATGGCGCTAGCGAATTCATTTTTGGTACGTAACATTGCCTTATAATTTTCTTTAAGGTAGCCAAAAAAATTTTGCTTTTTAATTGACCACGCCCACTTTTTAAGGGATTTTAGCTTAAAATGACTGTTTTTAAATAAATATATATGAAATTTGACAAATAATTATATGACAAAAGCTGTAGATACTAGCATTTTCTAACTTTAATGTATATTTTGTATGTGCCTCCGCTCACTTTTGTGGGCGTGGCGTTAAAAAATGTGATTTTTTTAGTTAAAAAGGCGGAGTTTTAGGCCGAAATGTATGCAACCACCTAGTATAAAGCATTCAACAGTTATATTTTTATATCCCGCCCACTTTTTGGAGGCGTAGCAGTTTTCTTTTTGGTATGGTTGGGTATTTTGCAATCCGTTGTAGATGGATTGAACCTTTTGCATACCCACTGTTGCACTTTCCCACTTGTTTACTCATATAAAGGGCCGTGATGGCTTACCTTGCTCTTTCAGCTTCAATCTTGCTCTTAAGCTTCCAGCTTAGTTTACTGTCCAAAATCAGGCCAAGGTACTTCGCCTTATTTGAAAACGGTAGGCTGGTGCCATTTAAGGTAGGAGGGACAATGTGGGACATTTTATATTTCTTAGTGAAGGGGACAATTTCGGTCTTATGTGCATTAACACTTAGACCATTCTCAGTCGTCCTTTTGTGGAGGAGAGTGAGGACATGTTGCATAAAGTCTCTCAGTACTTGGGGATATTTCTCCGAGAAGACAATAGCTAAACCATCCGCGTAGGCAATCGTTTTGCAGTCCGCTCTTTCTGGTATAGGTAGCAGCTTATTCACCGCAACGTTCTAAAGAAGAGGGGATAGTACTCCTCCTTGAGGTGTACCTCTTCTGTTCGAGCTTTTCAAGGAAGCGTGACTTAAAGTGGCATTAGTTATTAATGCTACTAGTCCCGCATCTATATTTAACTCTTCAAGTGCTTGTGTGATTGCGCGCGGATGGATGTAGTTGAAAGTCTAGAAACGCAACCATCGTATATTCTTTTTGGTTGAATGATTTCTTAATGAATCGCACTAGTGTGTGGAGAGCCGTTTCTACGGATCTTCCTTTGCTGTACGCATGTTGACATAGAGAAAGCAATGTTGACATAGAACAATGAGCCTTTCTTATGTTTTAAGTAGAAATGGTGATAAACTGATAGGTCTTAGATCATGGGGATAAACGTGGGACCTTTTTTCCGCCTTAGGGATAAAGACGACTTTGATTTGCTTCCATCTGGCGGGGATGTGGCACAGATAAAGACAGCCTTTAAAAATGGTCTCCAGCCAGGGTTGATCAAGTCGGACGTTTGTTGAAACTCGGCTGGTATTATGCCGTCAAGTCCTGGTAACTTTAAGCGACTGAAGCTATTTACAGCCCACATGACCTTATGACGCGTTATCAGAGAGTTCGGATTACTAATAGGCAGGGCTACGCCTTCTTGGCTTAAGCTAGTGCAGTCTGGTGAGTGCCACGGGAAATGGGTATCTACCAGCAAATTCGGGGATAGCTACAGACTGTGCAGTCTGAAGTACAGACTGTGCAATCTTAACTACAGACTGTGCAGTCTTAACTACAGACTGTGCAGTCTTAACTACAGAATGTGCAGTCTTAACTACAGACTGTGCAGTCTTAACTACAGACTGTGCAGTCTTAAGTGCAGACTGTGCAGTCTTTAGTGCAGACTGTGAAATCTTAAGGACAGACTGTGCAGTCTTAGGTACAGACTGTGCAGTCTTAACTACAGACTGTGCAGTCTTAAGTACAGACTGTGCAGTCTTAAGTGCAGACTGTGCAGTCTTAAGTACAGACTGTGCAGTCTTAAGTGCAGACTGTGAAGTCTTAAGGACAGACTGTGCAGTCTTAAGTACAGACTGTGTAGTCTTAACTACAGACTGTGCAGTCTTAAGTGCAGATTGTGCAGTCTTAAGTACAGACTGTGCAGTCTTAACTACAGACTGTGCAGTCTTAACTACAGACTGTGCAGTCTTAACTACTGAGATCTATAACTTCTTGGCGATTTCTTATAATAAAAGTGAGGTCATCGCCTTTGTTGCAAATCTCTAGGTTGTTTAGAAAGATGAAGTTTAGTAGTGATTCACCTCTACCATTGGTGTCTGAGCTGCCCCATAAACGATGATGAGCGTTGGTATCGCACCCATATATGAGGCTAGCTCCTTTGATGAGAGCAAGTTTAGCTGTTTCCTCTATGCTTTCCGGGGGGATTATTCCATTGTTGGGCACATAAGAGGATGCAATCCAGTATTAAGAGTCTCCTAGCTCTAGGCAAACCTAGTATTTTGTTTGCCTAGAGCTAGGAGACTCTTAATATCTCGATCTATAATAATCTAAATTAGCCTATCTAGATTAGATAGGCTAAGAAGAAGAGAGACGTTAAGATTTTTCTTTGCTAAACAACAAAATCCCGGCTTGGGACCGGTTTCAGGGTCCCAAGCCCGGTTGACATAAGGATGAGGGGGGGAAGTAACACCCCGTGGGTAATCCTGCCACCACGTCAGTAAGCCCGTAAATAAACCTTCCCCGGGTGATGGTACCGTGTAAAGGGCTCCAGCCTGGGTTATGGTAGCGTGTAAAGGGCTCCAGCCTGAGTTACAGTGGCTGAAGTTGGGCCCACCACTGACAAAATCTCTAGCCCCATGCAAGGACGGGGTTAGAACAGCCTTGAGGTAAGGTATGCCTGTCGTTAAAGTCGACTAAAATCCCCCCCTAGTCCAGGGTGTAAGGCGAACCGTGCTAATTGGATGGTTTGCAGCCAGGGGGTATATTGTACAGGCTGTATTTTAACGGAGCCTCCCTGATACCGGGCCGCCTTGGAGAGTATCTTTGGCCTTACCACGTTCCTGCGAGGCTCTGGCGTGGCGGTCTGTCTTTCCTGCGCTACTCGTGGGAATTAATGAGCAAAAACAAAAGTCAGAAATTCAATAAAACAAAAAATATGCGGGACTGTACCGCACAAGAGCTTCTCGATCGAATAGAGCAGGATCTCTGTGGTGATGATCTTGAAGCGCAAAACCCTCGACCAGTCAGGAGCGTGGTCCTAGGCAGGTCCGACCAAGCACTAGCCACAAGACCAGAGATACTCTGAAAAAAGGTCAGAGTGCCCTACAAAGCAATAGACCGGCGGTGGTAAGCGGGAGCCAAACTCCAGCCGAGGCTGTTGGGAAGGCGACCGAAGAGCAGAGGGTGGAAAAGCCGGGCCCATCCCGAACTTCTCAATCCCCTGCTAAACGGTCAGGAAGAACACGGCTCCCGTGTGCCGTGTTGCCGCCACCCGGACATCCAGCCTGAAACAGTGAAGGCGGAAGGGATTGCGGTATTTCCGGTGGGTTATCCACAGGTAATACTCGAGGCCAAGGAACTCGAAAAACGCGAGAATGCTATTGTAGCAGAAATGGCCCCGGGATGGGAGCACAAGCTCAAATTTCAGGGCATTCATTTCAAGGATGGAATACTACTAATCGACTGCGAGACCGCTGAAACGGTCGAATGGTTGAAGTTGGTGGCTCCCAAACTACAGAAATGGGATGGCGCAGAACTGGCAGCAGCATGTAGGGCAGATATACCTCGCTCCTATTCTATGGATATCTTTCTGCCAAAGAGCGCTGACCAGGAGCATCAAACTCTTCTTAGGCTCTTGGAAGCGCAAAACGAAGGCCTGAACACCAAGGCCTGGAAAGTCCTGTACAGTCGGAAAGAGGGGACCGGGCAAGTACTGATCGGAACACTGGCTCCTACTGCTGAACCGACAGTTCAGCGCGGGGACGAGTACATGTCCCTATCGGAGGGTTCGCTCTCCAATGAGGATGAACTTTGCCAGACCATGATCGAGCTGGATCTCGATCTGGTCAAGGATGAAAAAGCGTTGGCAGTGATTGGGGCACAGGCCCCAAGCGAGCATTAGCTCGATGGCCGCTGCCAATAAAATCAGCATCGCCCGGGTGAACATACACTATGCTGTCCCGGCCTCGGCTGCGATAACGAGGATGTTCACCAACCGAAACCTGGGCCTACTTCTTATTTAGGAGCCATGGATCCTGAAAGGGCTTGTCAAAGGACTAGCGTGCAAGGGTGTGAAGGTAATTTGGGATACGAGAGTGTCCAAGCCAAGATCATGCATTCTAATAGACAAAAATTATAAATATATTCTACTTTCAGAATACGCTTCACGAGACGTGGTGTCTATTCAAGTGAGCCTGGACGTGGAGGGAGCTCACCGCACCATAATCATCGCTTCCGCGTATTGTGCTGGGGATGAACGGACACCGCCTATCCAGCTGCAGGTCCTAGTGGAGCATTGCAACAAGCTCCACATGTCACTGCTCATCGAGTGCGACGCAAATGCGCATAACACTATCTGTGGGAGTACGGACACTAATAATAGAGGTAGGTGTTTCCTAGAATTCATACTTAGCTCTTCCCTAGACATATATAACGTAAGAAACATGCCCACTTTTGTGACTAGGGTAAGACAGGAAGCTCTTGACCTCACGCTTGGTTGTCCGAGCATAAGTAGGTTGACAAGAAACTGGAAAGTATCGAGTGAGCCATCGCTGTCGGATCATAGAATAATCCTATCTGACCTCGACAGCATAGGTTCCATTTGAAATCTTGTATGGATCTGGGATGCAGCCCGAACATCATAAGATGGATATACACTGCCATAGTGAGACCGATGGTCACTTACGCAGCAGAAGCATGGGCAAAACGAACATGCCTGAGCACAACGAGAGATACACTTAACAGAACGCAAAGACTGGCATGCCTCTGCATAACTGGGGCTATGCGAACCTGTTTGACCACAGCCATTGAAGTGCTTTTGGAACTGACACCACTTCACATCGTGGTTGAGGAAACGGCTAGGAAAACGATCCTCAGGATGGCTAAAGAGGGGACTGGGAGGGAGAGGTGCATTGGGTCGAAGGAATTTGATGCACTTCTCGATAAACTTCCCCTTCTGGCTATCCCTAAGGATGGCAGTTTGAGGAAGTTTTGCTTCAAAAAGAACTTCATCGTGCAGCTCAACACCAAAAAGAGTTGGAGCAATGAATGCACAACATATAGACTGAGCAACAGCACCATCAAATGGTATACAGATGGGTCAAAAACTGATGATGGACCTGGTGCAGGAGCGTTTGGACCAAGAACAAAATACTTCGAATCCATGGGTAAATACACCAGCATCTTCCAGGCGGAAATATACGCTATAGACAGATGTGTTCAATACAGTCTTGACAGAAATTACAGGAATTGCGACATAGCAATAATGTCTGACAGCTAGGCAGCCGTTAAGGCGCTAAAGGCCCAGATAGTCAGGTCCAAACTTGTATGGGACTGCCTACACAAGCTTAATGATCTGGGTAAGGTCAAAAAAGTGACCCTGTACTGGGTACCTGGCCATGTTGGAATAGAGAGGAACGAAGGAGCGGACTCCTTGGCAAGACGAGGAGCAGTAGAACCCTTCATAGGACCTGAACCTTTCTGTGGGATAGGGGAACACACCCTCAAGGAAGAATTCAGGAAAACAGAGAAGGCATACCGAGCTAAGAAGTGGGAAAGCCTTCAAGGTCTTAGGCAAGCAAAGAAACTTCTAGGGAACTATAGCCAGAGAAGATTCAAAGCATGCATCGGCCTTAGTAAAAATAATCTACGTATTCTCACAGAGTTCCTAACGGGGTATTGTAAACTCAGGGAACACTTAAGGAAAATTGGTGTAACGGAGGAACCCTCTTGGACATTTTGTGTTGAGGCTAGCGAAACTCCGGAACACATTTTGCAATCCTGTGGGGCTCTGAACCACAAGAGAGTGTAATACCTGGGCCAATACCAGATACCAGACAGGGAGATACTTACCTTGGACCCACTTCTTACTCTCAGATTCCTACATGAAACTGGACTACAAGGCCAAACAGGAGCTCATACCCTCGGTATAATTTAGTAATGAATTATAGTATGAGGGGAGCTCCTTTGAGGGAAGTAACTCCAAAGCTTAGTAGCGGGTAGAATAGACCAACAGGTCGCAGTACAAAACCCAACTTACTATTAATATTTATGCTACACAACATGTTCTTGGTTTACCTGCGTTTCATGTGTAGAGTAGTTCGAAGTTGGAGGTCCTAAATCCATTTATCTGGTCCTTGACGACCCAGGATTCCTGGATTAGGACAATGTCCTCTCCGCTTGATGTTAGGCGGAGAATTAGGTTATAGGAGGCTGTTTTTGGGTGATGGAGGTTAATCTGGAGGAACTTTAACATTCTTAGTTACCTCAACCACCGTAATGTCGGCCTCGCCAGAGTCTGACATTAAGTCTATCTCTTGCGAGGACTCCAGCAGCTCGCTTTCTTTTTCGCTAGAGATGTCATTGGTTCCCTCCCCGGAGTCTGACACGTAGTCTATCTCCTGCAAGGGTTTCAGGAGTTTTTCTCCTTCTTCCATTTCCGTATCTGAATCTAGCTCCAGAGTCAGAAGTGAAGAGGACAATTCAGAAACACACTCCGAGTTTGGTGGAATACACGACTCCGAGGGTGCAGAGATGTTAGATTTTGGGACAGTAGGGCTCGTGGCCTTTTGTCTGGCCTCTTCCGAGGTGGTCGGTGCAGATGGGTTACTCTCCGTCCTGCAAGTTTTGAGGGGTACCTTCCCAAAGCCTAAACTGATTTTATGGTCGGCTTTTTCTATGCGCCAGGGATTCCTCGTGGATCACAATAACTGCGATCCTGTAGGATTCCTTGGGCTCCTCAAGTCTACTGATTTTCCAGTCGTCAGTCTTCAGCCCTGGGTTCCATAGCTTGATGAGTCTGATGATCGACTTCGGATTCTCTGGTTCGATGGGCAGGCGGATGCGCGCTCTTGGCGTGTTAGGGATCTGGTCCACTGACAAAACCTCCAGGCGTGCACCCAGCCAGAGCTCTCCGATCCTCGGGATCGCCAGTTTGAGTAGGTCGAGTGACCATTGGTCAGCGCAGGCAAGTAATTTGATGTGTCCTTGGTTCCAGCCAGCGTCTTCGCAATTCGGCGGTTTATCCGGGCTGTCATCTAGCTTCTAGCATTCTCCATTTGTCCATCGGGATACTTCCATCCGGGTGCGCTCTATCGACAATTGCGGCGATGATCCGGTCCTTGGACACGTCGCTGTACTGCCTCGCTTGAATTGAGGTGGAAGCCAACGTAGACACAGAAGAGTTCATCGCTTTCTTTGGAGCTGGGATAGACGCTTATTCCAAGCATCTGTTACGTTTCGTAGATTTGGACGTCATTGGGTTCGTTGTGCTCTGAGTAATGACCTTTATGGCACACTCGAAGGAGCTCTTCTGCTTTTGTGACCATTTCTCAGAGGGAGTGTTGGTCAGTTTTTGCAGGATTTTTTCGCTGTTTGACGATGCTTGTGCAGAAAAGAGGAAGGATTCTGTTCCGCGCCGGACAGATGGGATGGTTTAGCTGTTCCATTAGTGCACTATTTCAATAGTGCGTTACTAGCGATATCCGAAAAAACTGACTGCACTTTTAATAAAAAGTAAATTTATACATAAAAAGTGGGAAAGTGCAGCAGTGGATTGCAAAATACCCGATCATACTAAAAAGAAAACTGACACGCCTCCAAAAAGTGGGCGGGATATAAAAATATAACTGTTGAATGCTTTATACTAGGTAGTTGCATACATTTTGGCCTAAAACTCCGCCTTTTTAACTAAAAAAAATCACTTTTTTAACGCCACGCCCACAAAAGTGGGCGGAGGCACATACAAGATACAAAAAAGTTAGAAAATGCTAGTATCTACAACTTTTTTCATAGAATTTTTTGTCAAATTTCATATGAATTTATTGAAAAAACAATCATTTTAAGCTAAAATCCCTTAAAAAGTGGGCGTGGTCAATGAAAAATCTAAAACTTTTTGGCTACCTTAAAGACAATCATAAGGCAATGTTTAATAAGGCAAAAATTATTGAGCTAGCGCCATTGTAACATAGCTAAAATTTGCAAAATGTATTTTCTTAAATTAGAGATGGTCGCACATACAGGCCTGTAGTGGGCGTGTCTGTAGGCGGATTCAACCTTTTTTCCAACTTGATCTGAAGGACTGGACTTCCAACCAACCCACTAAATTTCAGCTCTCTGCCTTAAAATTGAACGCCTAAAAGTTGTTTACATACGGACGGACGGACATGGCTTAATCGATTCTCCTGTCGGTCCCATTCATATCTCTAAAAGGTCTTAGGGGTCTACGGTGATTATTTCACTGCGTTACAAACTATACATCAAACTTAATATACCCTGGGTCGGGTATAATTAATATACAAACTGAACTAAAAAGTGCATAACTTTGAGTTATGGGTGGGTCATAAAATAAATGGGTAGATTCTGTAAATTTTTATAACTAGTGAACTAACTAACTATACATCAAACTTAATATACCCTGGGTCGGGTATAATTAATATACAAACTGAACTAAAAAGTGCATAACTTTGAGTTATGGGTGGGTCATAAAATAAATGGGTAGATTCTGTAAATTTTTATAACTAGTGAATACATTAGGTAAAAAATATACTATGTTCTTCCTTAAAAATTGATGCCCATATACCAAAAATTTTAGACGGTGATTCAAACATTATTCATTAACGTTTAACTAATAGTTTTTACTGGAAAAATTACAGCTAAAAACGGCTTTTAATTAAAAAAATATATGCTTGCAATTTTTTTGTTGGATTCAATAGAAAGGTTTTTGGTATTGATAAATCGTGCAATAAAATCAAAAATTTGCTGAAGACGTATTTTTGATGCGCAATTTAAGACAAATTTCAATTTTTCATTCTTTTTTAATAAAATAATATCTTAATAAATTTCAAATTTTAATGAAATAAAATTCACCGTAGAACCCCAAGACCTTAAGGGCATATGATCGAGACCGAATTGTAAGTCGAATGAGCCATGCCCGTCCGTCCGTCCGTCTGTCGGTAGTTTTTAGGCCTTAAATTTTGAGCTAGGAACTTGAAACTTGATATCTGCTCTTTCTGGGTCCCGAAGCAGTACAAGTGTTAAAAATTTTTGAAATCCGCCCACTGGCACGCCTACTTTACTTAATAGCATGAAAAGTCAAGGTTGTCGCAGGAAGCTGAAATTAGGTACGCGATATCCTCGCTTAAGTATGTTGTGGTTGGATTTTAAAAAAAAGCGAATACCGCCCCCTTGTAGGCGTGGTCATACTTAATATGCATTCTTAACGGTTTATATTTGATATATATGCCTTAGATTTAAAAAACTTTCACTATAAAATGTTCAGATATGTGCGGAAGCTATCAACTCAAGTGAACAAATTTTCGCCGCGCCCGCTTTCGGGGGCGTTTTTAAGTATAAATCAAATTTTTAATATGAAAATGCAATCAACACGTGTATACGACTTCTGCTTAAAAATATAAACAAAAATACGATGTTGTTGAGAAGGGGTGGATGCGACGCCCCTTTCTTGGGGAGAAGATTCTTAGCTGAAATTTAACAACCAAGATCTATGACAGGACTCGGAACTTGACAGTGGTCAATTGGGATGGGGTATCCAACGATTCGCCTAAGCGGATTGTAACCCTAGCACTAGTTATTCGATATATTGACTTGAAATTAAAAAAACTTGTACTATAAAATGTTCCGATATGTGCGTAAGCTATTAACTCAAATGAATAAATGTTTGCCACGCTCAGCTTTGGAAGCGTTTTTAAGTAAAAAATCAATTTTCTAGTATAAAACTGCGATCAACACGTGTATACTGCATCTGTTAAAAAATATGATAAAAAATGTTATTGAAAAGGAGTTGATGCCACGCCCCTTTTTTAAGAAAGAATATTCTTAACTGACAAATTCTTAACACAATTAAAATTAATAGAAACTGAAATTTAACAACCAAGATATTTGACGCATTTTGGAGCTTGACTGTGGTAAATTGGGATGGGGTATCCAACGTTTCGCCTAGGCGGATTGTAACCCTCCCACTAGTTAAAGTCTAATTTGACTGGACCAAGTAGCGTCAGTAAAATTTTCACAATTACGGGTCAGTGAGCAGTTTTGCTATCTTACTCACTGGCAGCACTGACTAGCGACGGCCAATTACAAGTTGAGGAGTCGAATAGTCGAATCTCAACATGAGCCGGCCAACAATAGTTTCGGAAACGTGGACCCTATCTCCGTCCAATTTGTCAGACGAACTCGGAATTGTAGACGGAAAAGGCAAAAAAGGCATGGAATCGGCTAACTGCACGAATACTTGGGGCATAACGCAAAATTGCTTGTTATGCAGGCCCTGCGCACACTGAATCGAGCAGTCGATTCGGAATAGGTTAGCAGTGGTGAGCAGTTTGTGAGCAGTCGACACACACAAGACATAAGATTAGAAATCGAGGGCGATCATTCCTGAGCTCTGGCACTGCGGCATAAGTTTCTGACTAACTAGATATTCAACCTCCTGCTCGTAAACTGTTGTTGCATATTCTCTAATAATGATAATAATAATAATAATAATAATAGCTATTATTCTAGTTATCTATGCACAGCGGTTTCTTCACGCGCACCCCATGGTACAAGGAATACAAAAACAAGCTCGATCTTTTTGAAATATCAAAATTGGTGCCATTTTTGACAGTTAATCTGAAGGCCCATGTGCAATGCAGAGTTCTTTTACCTTTTACCTTTACAATCAACAAAACACAAAAAAAAATCCAAAAGTAATATTTTTGTAGCAAAAAATAATGAGAAGCATAAAATATATGACTTTACAATATTCTAGACTAATAAAAAACGAAAAACAAGTAATAAATATTTTTCCAAATATTTCGAAAAGGATAATTGACCGAACTGCGACATCTACTACGGCGACTGCTATCGGCATCAAAGACAGCGCCTATTTGGATGTGGTTTCGTTGTTGGAGGCAGACTTAGGCAAAAAGTCTTGAGCTTCAACCCTGTAAGCGAGCGCCTCGCGACGATCCGCATCAAGGCTAAATTCGCCAACATTAGCCTGATATGCGCACATGCCCCCACAGAGGAGAAAGATGACGAGACCAAAGATATGTTCTACGAGCTCCTGGACAAAACTTATGAGCAGTGCCCTAGCTACGACATTAAGATTGTCCTAGGCGATTTTAATGCCAAGCTAGGAAGGGAGGGCATCTTTGGTCGTACTGTCGGAAAGCATAGCCTGCACGACACGACCTCCGATAACGGATTCAGGCTGATCGACTTTGCTGCGGGGCGACACGTTGTGGTAGATAGTACACAGTTCCCGCATCTCAATATCCACAAAGGGACATGGAGATCTCCCGATCAATCAACCGTCAACCAGATTGACCATATTGCGATCGACGCAAGGCACTCCTCCAGTATCATGGATGTCCGAACTTTCCGAGGGGCCAACATTGACTCGGATCACTACCTTGTTGTAGCCAAGGTGCGGCTGCGGATATCCCGACCAGCGCCAAGTAATGGAAATACTGTGAGGAAGTTTGACGTCGGCCGACTACAATCGCAAGAGATCGCCAGGTCCTTCTCCAACCGAGTCTCTCAAAACCTTCTACGAAGTCCTATGCAACCAGCGTCAAGTATTGATAGCCAGTGGCAACATTGCCAAAATGCCATCAGAGACGCCGCCTCTGAAGTGCTGGGTTTCAGACGGCGACCACAACGAAACCCCTGGTTTGACGATGAATGCCGGCAAGCACATGCAGCTAAACAGGAAGCACACAAAGCGGCGCTGCACAGAAGGACTAGAGCTGCTCGCGAGCTCTATGAGCAGAGGAGGAGAGAGGAGCACCGGCTTCTCCGAAGGAAAAAGAGAGAGAGCACGAGAAGCGCGCGGTTGAAGAGATAGAGAGATGTTACAACAGGAATGAGGTTAGAAAGTTTTACCAAAGGATCAAAAGGTCCTGCCAAGGGTATAAACTTCGAACTGAAGCCTGTAAGGACCATCAAGGGAACATCGTTGTAGAATCGCAGTCGGTGCTGAGGATTTGGAAAGACCACTTCTGCAGACTGTATAACGGCGAGGAAGAACCAAATACCGCTGTCAGGCAGAATGAACCATTCAACCCGGGCGAAGACGTTACCGACGAAGCATACGAACGATACCGCCCACCCGACCTGGAGGAGGTGAAAGTAGCTGTGTCTAAGCTCAAGTGCAACAAAGCAGCCGGAGCAGACGGCCTAGCTGCCGAACTTTTTAAATCCGCTGGCGATGAGCTGGTTAGGAGCATGCACCAGCTCATCTGCAAGATATGGTCGGAGGAAAGCATGCCCGACGAATGGAACCTCAGCATTGTTTGCCCGATCCTGAAGAAAGGAGACCCTCTGAGTTGTGCCAACTACAGAGGCATAAGTCTTCTTAACATTGCATACAAGATCTTTTCTGCTGTACTGTGTGAACGCCTGAAGCCGTTTGTCAACAATCTGATAGGCACATATCAGTGTGGCTTTAGGCCAGGAAAGTCCACCATCGATCAAATATTCACACTGCGGCAGATCTTGGAGAAAACCCAGGAATTCCAAATCGATACACACCACCTCTTCATCGATTTCAAGGCCGCGTATGACAGCATCTATAGAGACGAGCTATATAGCGCAATGTCTAGTTTTGGCATCCCTGCCAAACTCGTCAGTCTGTGCAGGATGACGATGGAAAACTCACGCTGTTCCGTCAAGGTCGGCAAAGACCTCACCGACCCCTTTGATGTCAAAAAAGGATTTAGACAAGGCGACGCGCTGTCACGCGACTTCTTTAACATCATACTTGAGAGAATTGTGCAGAACTCTCGCGCCAACACCAGAGGTACAATCTTTCAAAAGTCCGTTCAACTACTTGCATACGCAGACGACATTGACATAATCGGTAGAACAAAGCGTGATGTCAGTGAAGCCTTCGTGAGTATTGGGACGGAAGCGGCGAATATGGGTTTAGCAGTCAATGAGGGCAAAACCAAGTATATTATGTCATCAAGAAAAGACACCCAACACCGACGTCTTGGACAAAACATCACCATCGACAGCTATAACTTTGAGGTAGTTAGGGACTTTGTCTACCTGGGTTCCGCTATCAATTCAGACAATGACACCAGCGCTGAAATCAAACGAAGGATAACTCTTGCCAATCGCTGTTTCTTTGGGCTAAGAAGGCAATTGAGTAGCAAAGCCCTCTCTCGAGCAACTAAAGTGTCCATGTATAAGACCGTCATCATCCCAGTCCTGCTTTACGGTGCAGAAGCATGGACCCTGTCAAAGGCGGATGAAAACACTTTAGGCTGCTTCGAGAGGAAAATTCTTCGGACGATTTACGGTCCCGTCTGCATAGACGGAGAGTGGAGGAGGAGATATAACATCGAACTGTACGGGCTGTACAGCGATACCGACCTAGCCAAAAGAGTCAAAACACAACGTCTACGATGGCTGGGTCATCTAGAGCGGATGGACACCAACGCCCCGGCCCGGAAAATCTTCGAATCCACACCGCAGGGACGACGCGGTAGAGGAGCACCGAGACTCAGGTGGCGCACGCAAGTGGAAGGGGACCTCAGCCAACTTCGCGTGCGAAACTGGAGACGGCTAGCTAGAGACAGAGCTGGCTGGCGAAGCTTGTTGGCTGAGGCCCAGGTCCACCCCGGACTGTAGCGCCACCTTAAGTAAGTAAGTAAGTAATTGACCGAACAGTGGTAATGTAAAAGAGATTTTCTTGTAAATGTAGGCTTTACTTTGGAATAATAAATTGAAATAATAGTGGTAATAAATTTGTGTAAAGAAGAGTAAATAAAATAATTACTTGAAAAAAAAATACATTGTGTACCCATTTAGGGCCAATTTTTCACAACGGAATCATCCGACTTTCTGAGTTAAACTGAGATAAACACCAGAAATGCGTTTTTTCAGAGAATTTAGATCTGGGGCTTAGCTCGGCTTAACTCACCAAATTTCGTGAGTTAATCTCGAATCAACTCCGACAAACAGCACGAACTTTTATTTTTTTATTATTTTTTTTGTGTGGAATGGCATTTGATTCTCTGAAAAATTACATCTGAGAATAACTCAATCTTCTTTTCCTGTATTTTTCTATGTGAAGTGAGAGTTGGGAGAGTCAATAATTTCGAGAGTCGAAGATTTTGGCGATTTGCTTACGGAGTAAGGAAACTCTGCACTGAAAAACTGCTCGCTGGGTTAACTCCAGATTCGTTTTGTTACGGGATTAACAGTTTTTGGTTTAAGCCAGCTAGACTCAGCGCTGGAAAACCGGCCCTTAGTAGAAAAAAATCCTGTACCATGGGTTTTTCCTATTCACACAACATAACATCAATCACTTCGACTTCTCAACGCGAGATTCCGTATATAATTTCGACCCGTATCTACTCGCAAAGCTTAACAATCTAATCAAACCAATTTCGACTCAAAAGCGTTTGCATGCATTTGAAGCCAGGTTGAGCCCAGGTTCGACTCTGCATGGGGACGGGGTAAGTGGCTGTCAGTTCCTTGTTGTTTGTACCCGGCCCAGGGTATATTAAGTTTGATGTATAGTTTGTAACGCAGTGAAATAATCACCGTAGACCCCTAAGACCTTTTAGAGATATGAATGGGACCGACAGGAGAATCGATTAAGCCATGACCGTCCGTCCGTCCGTATGTAAATAACTTTTGGGCCTTAAATTTTAAGGTACAGAGCTGAAATTTTGTGGGTTGGCTGGAAGTTCATTGGAGCAGACCAAGTTTGAAAATCAGCCGAATCCGCCCACAGACACGCCCACTACAGGCCCGTATGTGCGACCATCTCTTATTTTAAAAAATACTTTTTCTAAATCTTAGCTATGTTACAATAGTGCTAGCGCAATCATTTTTGGTACGTAACATCGCCATGTAATTGTCTTTCAAGTGGCATTTTAGCCTTTTCATTAACCACGCCATTTTTAAGGGATTTAAGTTTAAAATGGCTGTTTTTCAATAAATATATATGAAATTTGACTAAAAATTATATGACAAAAGTTGTTATTAAATTATTGACAAAAAATATTAGCGTTTTCTTACTTTCATGTATGGGAACTAAGCGCCTCCGCCCACTTTTGTGGACGTGGCGTAAAAAAAAAGTAATTTTTTTAGTGAAAAAGGAGGAGTTTTAGACCGAAATGTATGCACCCACTAGTATAAAGCATTCAACAGTTATATTTTTGTATACCGCCCATTTTTTGGAGGCGTGGCAGTTTTTTTTTTGGTATGGTTGGGTATTTTGCAATCCATCGTAGATGGACTGAAACTTTTGCATACGCACTGTTGCACTTTCCCACTTGTTTCATTTGATTTCGGTAAAAAACTGTGGCTTAATTTACATACAATGTCGCGAAAATTGCGTAAATCACCACGGTGGCGTGGCAAATTTATTATAAATAAAACAAAATATCATCATCATCATCATTTTCGGATGCCGCTTATTTTCAGAGAGGTTTTTTGCATGATCCCACCACCTGTTACTTGGCTTACCAGGGGGGCAACGCGCTCGCATCTCGGCTAGCATGACCTGTCTAGGAAGTCTGTCAGGGGGCTTGCGAACAACGTGTCAAAACCATCGAAGAATCGATCGCTCCACCCGGAGAAGTGGCTGCTTAACATTAAGATTCCCACGAATACTGACGTTTCTCACTCTATCCCCTAGAGTAACACCAGCAACGCACCTCAGGAACCTCATTTCGGCAGCTTGTACCCTCGATCTAATTCTTTCGGTCATTAGCCAAATGTCATGACCATTACTGAATTAAAAACTGAGATCTTTGCTCTCACTCCAAGCTCCAGCTTGGCAAATTCTATAGGACAACTCAGTACCACTCCTCCCATCTTTCGTGAAAAAGACCCCGAGATACTTAAACTTCTCCACGTGTTTTAATGGAACTCCATTTATGTGCAGGGCACACTGTACAGGAGTTTGGGAAACAACCATCACTTCCGATTTGTTCACGTTTACTTTCATCCCAGCATCACCACAATGAGCAAACCTATCCAGTGCTCGTTGAAGTTCCTCTCTGAATGATGCAAGGGTGGCCAAGTCATCTGCAAAAAGCAGATGGCTCATCCTGATTCCAGCCAATTCGAAATATTGCTCGCCAAGACTGCGCTTCACCATCCAGTCCATATATGCTATGAAAAGGAGCGGCGACAGTACTCAGCCCTGGCGAACTCCAACGCGCACATCAAAAGGACGGGATTTGACGCCATTTATCCGTAAAAAGCTTCTGCAGTTTCCATAAAAAGACTGGATGGCTCTCAAAAGAGGCCCACTCAAGGCATAGTCCTGCAAAACTCCCCATAGTGTATCCCGAGGGACTCGGTCATACGCCTTTTCCAGATCTACAAAACACGCATAGACCGGTTTGGCATATTTCCAGGCCTTCTCAAGAATAACCTTCAGAGTAAAAAGCTGGTCGGTTGTGCCTCTGCCAGGACAAAAGCCGCACTGTTCTTCCCGTAACAAAGGCTCGATTACAGCTCTGGAACGCATTTCCAACACCTTTGCGAATACTTTTCCCGCAAGACTCAAGAGAGATATACCCCTATAGTTGGCGCAATCTCTCCTGTTCCCTTTTTTGAAAATGTGCACTATAACTCCCGTTTGTAAATCGCAAGGTGCCTTCCCGCTATCCCAGGCCACCTTCATGACACGTGTTAGCCATTTAACACCCTCTTCACCCATAGATTTTAGCATTTCTGGCCGGATTTCATCAACTCCAGACTTGCCAACTTTTAGCGATTTAATCGCTTTAGTGACTTCGTCGACTGTGGGACTATTGTCCGCCCTTATGTCGTCAGCCATCTTCATCTTGAATGCCATCTTCAGTGCCCTGTCGGGGGTTGAGCAACTCCGAAAAGTGCTCTCTCCATCTGCGCAAGACATCGCTCTCATTTAAAAGAAGTGTGCCGTCCTTGGATTTAACTCCTTGAATGATATTCAACTTCCTTCCTCTGAGCCGGCGAATGGTCTGCCAAAATATCTTGTTTGTAGATCTGTAATCGTGCTCCAACTTCTCGCCGAACTTTTTCCATGACTGTTCCTTGGCTGTCCTGACTGTCAGATGGGAAGTCCTTCGCGCCTCATTGTACCGGGCTCGAGAAGTTGAGTTTCTACATTGGATCCACGCAATGTAGGCTCTCTTCTTCTCTCTGATGGCTTCTTGGACTCCAGACGTTTTAAACCAAGCAGTTTTTTTCTCACCACCAGCCACTACCCCAAGCCGCTTCACTCCACAAACATTTCCTGCAGAGGCAATGACTGCCGATAAAAACAGCTGCCATTCCTCCTCTACATTCAAAAGGTCAGTTGGAATTTGTTCAAACTTCTCCGAAACATGCTGCGCAAAGCGCTTTCTGAAATCAGAGTCAGCATCCTGCAACCTTTCCCACCGTATGCGGGTCACCACTCTTGGTTTTCGCCTGGGTGGCAAAGAAATACTGTCACTGAAGAACAATTTACACAGCACTAAGTGGTGATCTGTTGACAACTCAGCTCCCCTGAAAACTCGAACTTCACATATCATTCTTTGAACACACGATGGCACAACAAAGAAATCAATCAGTGACTTCTGATTTAAACTGTGTTTCTACCATGTGTATTTGTGAATGTCTTTGTGTGGGAAAAAGGTGTTCATGATGGACAAGCCATACGCACAGCAAAAGTCCAACAACTTCCCTCCGTTCCTGGTTTGATCCGAGTCACCGTGCCTCCCGATCACACTCACCAAGTACTGTCGTCCATACCCACATGTGCATTGAAGGCACCCATCAGGAGAAAGAAGTCCATTTCTGCCACTCTGTCCAGGGCAGCATCAACTTCGTTCAAAAAGGACTCATACACTGACTCTCGATTTGGTGCATAAACCTGAACCAGAGCCAGAGTCGATCGTTCAAGCTTAAGCTTTAAGATCAGAATCCTTCCCCCTAACGGAATGACATCGAATACATTTTCTGACAACCGGGGGCTTGTGAGTATCCCCACACCCGCCTGTGCAGTCATGTGATTTGGGACGCCAGACCAGAAGAGATTCTACCCATCATCGAAGTCTTTGGTTCCAGAACCCTTCCACTTAGTTGAGGAGATGCCAGTTGCATCGAGCTGATACTTTTTGGCCTCCTCAACCAGTTCAAATTCCTTCATCGTTAGCGATGAGACATTCCACGTGCCAATTTTGAGTTGGTGCCGTTGTCGATTTGTAGAGTTTCCACCTAGGCCCTCATTTTGATCTGGCGCTGTCCCCCTCCGCCTCCCGTAATGGATAGCGGCACCATTGAGGGGCTTAAAACAAAATAAATAAATTAAATTAACTTACCACCAGACAAATCTTTAATCACTTTTTTTTAAACTAATGACCTTAAAGCCGCGGCAACTGATATTTGCAAATAATGCGAAAAACATTTCAGTTCACTGACGGATTTTCTTCACTGGCACAATCAAAAATTTTGTGTGCTGCCAATAATGGGACAGGGTCAGTACACTTACGCTCTTGTCAAAAAAGTGTGCCTGTGGTGCGCCAGTGACTTCTTATCACACTTGTAGTTTTTCGCAGTAACTGACGCGATTTGGTTTGGTCAGTGAACACGTCAGTTTACTGACACCCTCATTGGTGTGCCAAAACTGGGCATGACTTGCTTGCCGCAATGCCTTGTGACGCAATTTTGATGTCACAACCTGCCAGGAGTCGGTAAATTTACTGGCGGTGTGATATAGGCTTAAGACATAAGACATTAAAACGAGATAGCTTTGAAGGAGACATCGCAAAGGTCCTATTCGCACGTGTTTAATTGCACAAATCTACCACTAGGACAGGATATGTGGTGTCGCTCAAAAGCTATGAGTAGTTTTGAAAACAAACGGTAGATAGTAGAAGTATTGCGAGTTGCTATAGGTATATATTTATATAGATACAGTAGAAATTTTAGAGGCACTTTATATTTTGCTTATAGTGAAGATCTGCGTTATCTATGTTTCGGATGTTGTTGGATCATGAGACAGTAACTCAGCGAAATGCAGGGATATTGAGAATAACAAAAATAAAATTCCAAACTAAAGAGTATATACAGTATGTATGTATATAGTATATGTATAGTATAGAATATAGCAGCATTATTCAGAGCAACTTCAGGAATAAGTTCTAAACAAATTCTTCTCCTACATTTACATACCAAACACTTTACTCTACATCTAGGTAGGTAAGCATATTATATTTGTTTGGCTTGTTATTTTGGCAGTGTATTTTATCTAAGTAATATGTAGGTATATTCTGCCGCAAAATTCTATGTTTAAAAGTAAAACAAAGCCTAACATTTTTATTATTTTATTTAAAAAAACATGTACAAAATAATAATTCAAAAATAGTTCGATGAAATGTGCCATAACCAATATGTACTTGCAAAAGTAATATAAGCATAAGATAGAAGTTTCTTCAGAAGTTTTATTTTTTCAAAACATACCTGTTTTTCCTCTTTTGTTGGTGGATTTTTCAAAAAAGTTAGTAGAGGAGCATACAAAAAGCACAGGATTGCTATTCCGAAAAGCATCCATTCAAATCCAATACTATTGACGAGAGTACCACTCAAAGCTGGACCAATAGCGAATCCCATGCAAAAAGCCACATCGCCCAAAGCATAAACACTTCCATAAACAGCAGAGTGGCGAATGTCCACTAAATATCCCAACTCCGGCATCATGCATGAGTCGACCATTCCTATAGCAAAGCCAAGACCAGCATTAGGTATAATCAAGTGGTTGATAGAAGTTGCCATTGGAATCTATAAAACATATACAAATTGTTTATCAACTGCACTTATGAATGGTAATTTTTCAGTGTACCATAATCAAACAAGCACCAATGATAATAAGTCCAATGAGTGCCGCAAGCCATCTGCCTATTCTATGTCCTAGAGGTCCGAATAGATTCGTGCCAATCAAATAACTTATTGAGGCAGGTAAAAATGTAACTCCCTGCTCCCATCGACTTGCACCCATATTGTCCATCATCCATATGGGTAGTGAAGGCTCCAGCATGGCAATGCCCATATTGGCAAATGTTATTGCTCCTGAAGGTAAATAAAAGACGTTATTAGAAACAAGTGGGGAAGTGCAACAGTGCGTATGCAAAAGCTTCAGTCCATCTACGACGGATTGCGAAATATCCTAGCATACCAAAACGAAAACTGCCACACCTCCAAAAAGTGGGCGGGATATAGAAATATAACTCTTGAATGCTTTATAATTTAAGTGGAAGTGGTTAATGAAAAGGCTAACATTTTTTGGCTACTTCAAGAAAATTACAAGAAAATTACAATGTTACATACCAAAAATGAATGCGCTAGCTACATTGTAACATAGCTAAAATTTGGAAAAAGTTTTTTTTTTAAATTAGAGATGGTCAGACATACAGGCCTGTAGTATGCGTGTCTGTGGGCGGATTCAACTAATTTTCAAACTTGATCTGAAGGACTGGACTTCCAGCCAACCCACCAAATTTCAGCTCTCTACCTTAAAATGTAAGGCCTAAAAGTTGTTTACATACGGACGGACGGACGCACGGACGGACATTTCTTAATTGATTCTCCTGTCGGCCCCATTCATATCTCTAAAAGGTCAACGGTGATTATTTCACTGCGTTACAAACTTAACATCAAACTTAATATACCCTGGGTCGGCTATAAAAATAGAATTTTTATCAATGTACCTACGTTAAGTCGTTATGTCATTTGCATACATTTTTGTACATGCATGTGCGCATTACACATCCAATCGTTGGATACCCCATCCAATTTGACCCCCGTCAAGCTCCAAATAGTCAAAATGTCAAAAATGAAAATCTCATGTAGTAAAACAGAGGTATAGCATCAACCTCTTTTCAAAAACATTGTAGTTTTTGTTTATTGTTCATTGCATGTGTTAAGTGCATTTTTATACCGCATCCCACAGGAAAGGAGGTATGTATATTAAGTTTGATTCATAGTTTGTAACATAGAGAAATAATAACCGTAGACCCTCAATGCCTTAAGCGCATATAATCGAGACTGAATTGTGAGTCGAATGATCCATGTCCGTCCGTACGGTACGTGTGTCGGTAGTTTTTAGGCCTGACATTTTGATCTAGGAACTCAAAACTTGTTATCTATTCGTTCTAGTTCCCGAATCAGTGCAAGTGGAAAAATTTTTGAGATCCTCAGTGTGTTTTTTACTTTATACTTACTGTCATTCGTTCTTAATACATCATAAAGCGTCTGTATTTTGCTTTTTTACTTTGCCTGCATATCTGCATGACTTATTTTAATTACATTGAATCAATTTGTTTGTCTAACATATTTAAGGAGAAATAATTAGTGGGGATTCCCCGTTAGCTACTGACCCTCTTCCTAATATTGATCTGCCCTACTCTGATGACGGTTCCTCTACAAGTACGAAACAACGCCAAGTTACTTGCAATACTGTCAAAGATCCAAACCTTCTGCGTAAACGACCCAATACTCGTAGCCAAATTGAAAACAAAAATTCCAAAAATATTGCTCCCACTAATTATTCGTTGGATGATTCTAGTAGCTCAAATAATGCAAAAGATCCACCAACTACTGCAGCTAATACAATAGCCCCAACAGCATCTGTAGCTGAAGTTGCGATCTCTACTCCTGGTAATTGTTCTATACAGTCAGTTCCCAAGCCCAAAATTGTTTTTGTTTCCAGGCTAAGACCTGAAACTTCCGCTGAAGATGTGGTTCGCCATTTGACATCTCAAGCAACTTATACCTTCGGAAACCTCGGTATCTTGCTCAAAGATTAGTAAGCCAAACAATTTCGTTTTCTCGTTTAAAATTATTGTTTAACCCGAATGCTTTGATTCAATTTGCAGTAAGGAACAATGGCCCCCAACACCTTGGTCAAAGAGTTCACACAATGCATCACAAAGTTACAGCGTTCTCGTCCTAATGCTCTTCCAAAAAACTAAGTGGCAGACTTAGTTTCTTTTATCAAAATGTTCGTTCGATACGTAGCAAGCACAAGACTGATGATAATTTTAAAAACTCTATGACTATTGACTATTACGTTATTGCACTAACTGAAACTTGGCTAAATGCCAGCACTTCTGACTCAGAACTCTTCAATGAAGAGTTCCTTGTTCACCGAGAGGATCGGAATAAAATCGACCTGGAAGCCTTAGGCGGTGGAGTATTTACTGCCGTCCGCAAAAATATTACCTCATCTTAAGGGAAATTCCCGTTTCCAGTTAAAGTTGAATTTGCATGTGTAAAGATTGAAATCTTACCTAAATTTATATATGTCGTGAATGCTTACATCCCCTCGATAGTTCTGCAGAAATATATTCCGAGCTATCAAAAGCTCTTGAATGTATTTTTGAACGATCATCCGACAATAGCACAGTTCTGATTTTAGGAGATTTTAACGCTAGCCCATTAAAATGGATCATATCGGAAGACTAAACTCACTTCATACCGTGTCGTTCCTCTCCACAATTTGCTTTAAGAAAGCTTGACAATATTATCTCATTTGACTTACAGCAAGTCAGCTGTATTCCAAACTTCAAAACTCGATTTCTCGATTTAATTTTCTCATCTGACGCAATTAGTACTGTTGTTTGTAAGTCTGCTAGCAACATTACTAAAATAGACACTCACCATCCTCCCTGGATGTGTTTCTTGACTTGAACTGCCACATACACCACCATAATAGCTCATTTGACAATTCATATGTATACGACTACCGAAAGGCCGACTTTCGGTTATTATCGAATGAGCTGAACAGTATAAATCTTATTGCAACAGCGAGCTCCCTAGACATTAACGCTGCAGTAGAAGCTTTCTATTGTAAACCTAATACTTGTATAGAAAATATTGTCCCATTAAAACTAATTAAAAACATAACCTATTCTCATCAATGGTACACAAATGAATTACGAATGTTGCGGAACAGACGTAATAGAGCTTGGAAAAATTACATTTATACTCTGTATTCAACTGATTTTGATACTTATTTGTGTTTGCTTAACCAATTCAAACTGCTTTCCAATGAGCTATATGACAATTACGTGTCCAAAATTGGGAACTCGTTTAAAACCAAACCCAGAGAGTTATGGAAATTTGTAAACGCTAAAAAGAAAAGCGACAATTACCCGGCTAATTTCAAGTACAACAATTGCTCATTAATCGTTTAGGCATGCACCGTTCAATATCGATTATGATTATTTCAAACATCTCGTGAACACCTCTCAAGCTCATTTTAATAATATTCCTGTAAATTTAGATACTGTTTCTAAATTTCTGTCCGAGTTAAATGACGATAACTCCTCTGGACCAGACGGAATACCACCCATTGTCCTAAAAAAATGTAAGGACTCCCTTGCAATACCTCTCCAACACCTGTTCCACTTATCACTTTCCTTGGGTGCATTTCCCGAAGTTTGGAAGCGATCATTCATTACGCCAGTTTCTAAGAAGGGGGACAGAAGTGACATTAACAACTAAAGACCTATAGCTAAACTTTCAAGCATCCCAAAGCTTTTCGAACAAGTAATTTGTGTCAGTTTAGGGTTCTACTGTCGCAATGATATTTCAACAAAGCCACATGGCTTTGTAAAAAACAAATCGACAGTTACCAATCTTCTCTCCTTCCTCAATAAATGCTCTGCAACTATTGAGAATCGGAACGAAGCTGACTGTATATACACTGGCTTTTCCAAGGCTTTTGATATGTTTCGCATGAAATAAAAGTCTTGAAACTAAAAGCTATAAGCTTTCCTCCATTATTTATTGCCTGGGTTAAATCTTATCTTCACTTGCGTTCTTACCAAGTAAAATTCAGAAGAATATTATCTACCCCATTTACTTCTATGTGTGGTGTTTCACAGGGAAGTCATCTGGGTCCTATCCTCTTCATCTTGGCGATAAATTCTGTATACTCCTGCATTCAGCATAGTGATATTCTCGCTTATGCGGATGATATGAAAATTCTTAAAATAATAAAATCCTCAGATGATCGCCTTCTTCTCCAGGCTGACATCGATAACTTTGTTGAATGTTGCAACAAGAACGGACTTAGTCTAAATGTTTCGAAATGTCAAGTTATGACGTTTTCGAAAAATCGTGTGTGTGTCCCGTTTCCTTATTCAAGTGGTGAACATACCCTTGTTCGTGTTCAGAGTTTTAAGGACCTTGGTGTTCACTTCTGCCATGACCTTAATGTTTCGGAACATATAAATGCCATTGTTCATAAATCCAATTGCATGTTAGGCTTTATAAAGAGATGGTCAAAGGAGTTTAATGATCCGCATGTTACCTTATCGCTTTTTAATAGTTTTGTCCGACCCCATCTGGAATACGATTCACAGGTGTGGAGACCATATCAACTCAATCAAATAAATCGTATTGAAGCAATACAACGAAGGTTTATCCGTTTTGCTCTTAAAGGCCTTCCATGGGAAGACCCTTTTATCTTGCCCCCTTACGAGCACCGCATAAAGCTCCTCAATATGGAAACCTTATCTCAAAGGCGGATAAACCAAGACTTAATCTTTATATCAGAACTAATCTCAGGACGTATTGATGCTCCTGACCTTCTTTTTTGTGTAACTTTTAAGTTTCGTGGAGGATCCTATAACTTCCGACATTTACATCTTTTGAATGTCTCTAAACACAGGACAAATTATGGGAAGCATGAGCCTATAACCCACATGAGTAGACTATATAATACATGGTGTACTACCATAGACTTTAATTTAGATAAAATAGCATCAAAAAATAAACTTAAATTAGGTGTCTACTTACGTTAGCTCATTTAAAAGTTTGTTACTAATCCTTCTCCTTTATATAATTTTGTACTTTTGTTTATGTATTTGTGTGTATTTTTATTTGTGTATGGTGTTTTGTACTAACCACTAACACCAGCACTATATGATGAGCCTGTGTGAGCATATTTTTGCTTGGCAAAATTCTGCTTGTAGGTCGAGCTTGCTTAAATAAGCACACTACAACACAGATAGTGTTAAAAAAAGAGGGTATAATAATTTTATTGCATATTTTGTAACACAGTGAAATAATCATCGTAGACTTCTAAGACCTTTTTGAGATATGATCGAGACCGACAGCTGAATCGATTAAGCCATGTCCGTCCATCCGTCCGTCCGTCCGTCTGTATATGTGAAGAATTTAGGTCTTCAGAATCAAGCTAGAGAGTTAAACCTTGGAACACTGCTTGGATCTTCTACTGCCCAGACAAATTGTGAAACTTGGCTTAATCCGTCAACGGCCACGCCCACTACTAACTTCAATGTGAGACAACCTCTATTTCACGTTTTCTTTCAAAATGCCTTTTGGTCAAGTTAGAAAAGTCATAGGAACTTACGTTTTTGTACTGAGCAATATTGGCCTAAGACCTTTAAAAACGCAATAACCGGACCGCCCAGAATATCGACCATGCCCACTTTTAACATGTTAGATCTTTAAAAACCAGATTTTTCGGAAAGTTTACTCCAAATTGAAAAAAAAATTCAATGGCAAATATTAAAGATATTACTATTTTCTAAGTTTGTTTAAAAAAAAAAAAGTTTTGAGCTCCGCCCACTTTTAAGTGGCGTTTTTAGGAAAAACCCGTTTATTTCTGAAATAATTCTCGCTTTTACCGTATTTTCTCATGATTCTAACGAAACTACAATTTATTTATTTTAATTTTAAGCCCATGCCCACTTTTGGGGGCGTGGCCTATACAAAGAAATTTGAAGATTTGGTGTTACATGGTATATAGGGTCGGGTATATACATAGATGTTTGTCACAGACAAACTCTTGCACTTACTCACTTGTTTTTATACCCCATTCCATAGGAAAGGAGGTATACTAAGTTTGATTCATAGTTTCTAACATAGAAATAATTACCGTAGACCCCCAAGACATTAAGGGCATATGATCGAGACCGAATTGTAAGTCGAATGCGCCATGTCCGCCCGTCCGTCTGTCGTTAGTTTTTAGGCCTTCAATTTTGAGCTAGGAATTTAAAAGTTGATATCTGTTCCTTCTAGATCCCGAAGCAGTACAAGTGTAAAATTTTCTGAAATCCACCCACTGACACGCCTACTTTACTTATAAGCATGAAAAACCAAAGTTGTCGTAGGAAGCTGAAATTTGGTATGCGTTATCCCTGCTAAAGTATATTTATTTATATTATTATATTTATTTTATTCATTCGTTAGTGCTTAAGAACAGTAAGATACAATATCTTATATATTTGTCTTATAATTTGTCTACAATTTGTCTAAGCTAATTCAACAATTTTGCATTTTTGCTCAGGAGAGCCGAGAAAAGAAATAAAAATATAATACATATAATATACCTTATATAATATAATATAAAATAATATTATATAATAAAAAAAAATTATGGATAAAAATAGGCTATAAATTATACAAAAGAACAATTTACGTATTTATTGAAAAGTAATACTTTAACAGCTTTCTGATTCTTGTTGTATTCTGTGTTTCCTTAATATGACGAGGTAGAGAGTTCCACAGACGGACAGCATTAACAAAAACTTGACGTTCGGATGACAAACATGAAAAACGAGGGTGAATCAATTGGCGAGTTCTCACCGAAGGGGCTATTCTTTAGTTAGCAAGATATCCGATAACAATGTTACAGTCCGGAGTTGAAAATAGTTTTCAAGAGGCATACCAAGCAGGCGATGAGCAAAACCAGGCACTCTATCATACCTCCGTAACCCAAAGACGTATCGAACGGCGCTGTTGAACGCGACTTTTTTTACTTCCAGCTTTCTTTTATTTACATGGCTGCACTGACAAAAAATTTCAAAATTTATATTAATGTAGTTTTTGCTAATCAGAGTTTTTGCTAGCAAAAGACGTGTTTTGACGGGTGTAAACGACTGAGTTACCCGTAAAGTACGCAGTGCACCATAAACTTTTCCCACCTGTGTGCTTATATGGTTATCCCAAGTAAAAGTCATTGTTGGTTTTGGTCTTCTAATTGCGAATACGATTAAGAAATAATAATAAAAACACATTTAACATTTAATTTGTTTTTATTACAGTTTAACTGGACGCAATTTGATTTTTACATTTAACATTTATATATTTTGCGCGACGCGTTTCGGGATAAATCTTATCTACAAGCGCTGTGTGTGGGCCACTGGTGGTTGATTTTTTGTCTCAGCTTGTGTAGTGGTGGGTGGTGACTCACCATCCACCACCCACCATGGGGATTAATCCCGAAACGCGTCGCGCAAAATATATAAATGTTATAAAATATATAAATGTAAAAATCAAATTGCGTCCAGTTAAACTGTTATAAAAACAATTAAATGTTAAATGTATTTTTGTTATTATTTCTTAACCAAGTAAAATGCCTGACTTGATCAAGTGTTAATAAATTAACTTAGCTGCAGAAGCTGAAAAGTTATATTGCTGCATAAGCTTTTTACATAAGCTAACATGACTGACTGAATCGAATGCCTTCGAGAAGTCAAGCTGTACCAAAAAAGTCACTTCATCTCTATCCAATGCCTCTCTTATATCGTCAGTAACGCTTAGCAAGGCCGTGATACAACTATGCTTTTGACGAAATCCAGATTGAAGAGGCGTGAGCATATTATTTGACGTAAGATAATCGCTTATTTGTTTTTGTAGAACACTCTCAAACACTTTTCACAAAAAAGGCAAGATAGAAATAGGAATGAATTCATCGCCTTTTGCATTTTTTGGAAGGGGAACAATCTTTGCAAGCTTCCATAGATCAAGATACTCGCCAGTCGTTAGAATTGTGTTAAACAGTGAGGTAACATGTGGCAGTACAACCGGCAGGATCATTTTTAAAAATGGGGGATAAATTTCATCCAGCCCAACAGAGTTGGACTTTATAGAAAGTAAATATTCTACAATGTCAGCACTATTCACTGCACGAAACCCAAAGCCAGTTTCGTCAGACTGTACATCGGGACAAAAAAGGCATCGGCAATAGGCTGGTGTAGCGATGGTACCGATACGAACTTTTGGTTTAAAATATTGCCATCAATCTCTACAACTCGATTGACTCTAGAGCAACCAATACCAAGTTTGTGTAAATTATTCCACAACTGACGCCCACTCAAAGAAGTATTTAGCTGGTTAAAGTAAAACTGCGATTAAGCCTTGCGTATTTCCGCTACCAATTTTTTGCGAAGTGAACAGTACATTACCCTCAACTCAGTTGACCAATAGCGTTTCCAATGACTATAAGCTTCGTCGCGTTTCTCCATTAAAGAACGGATGCTGAAGCTAAACCATGGTCTATTATTCGGTTTTATGCACTTTGTTTTTAAGGGCACATGCCTTTTAAAGAGAGCATTGATGCTATCAGTTATAAACTGTAGTTTATCGTTTGACAATTGCAAGTAAAAGGTGCTGTCCCAGTTCGTACTCCTTGTTTCTTCATCTTAGTTTACAAGATTGATATTCTGGTAGGCACGATATTTTATATGTTTCGTAAGGTGAATGACATAGAACTCCAAAGTTAAGAAAATAAGATTGTGCTTTGAAAAAGCGGGAGCAGAAAGCTGGTCATACAAGGCCACTTGTATCTATATCACAAACGAAGAATACGTTTAAAAGTGTTGCACCACCATCGAAAAAGTGAGTAGGAGTGGAGCTTTTGACTGGTCTTAAATTATATGTTAGCATGCTTTGTGTTAAAAGATTATGACTCAAAGCATTGCAGTTTGTACTTATTCTCTTTAAAAGAACCATCCAGTCGGCTAACAAAACTCAGATTGTTGTTGGAAGAGTATAATTTCTACATTGAATATTAACCAGGCAAAAGAAATTGTACTGCAGATGCTTTAAGTAGGATAACTATAAATTCGGAAGACTTAAAAAGTCTATGCGTGTGTCACTACACGACAACAATCTAAAGAAAACAAAGAAAAACTACAAAATGCGATCAACCTGCAAAGCGGAGAACGAACAAACGAACTTATAACGGAATTATTAAAATCACAAGAAAGCGGATTAAAATTAGATGAGCTGAATATTGTAAAAGACTTTAAAACAGAAGAAAAAGATTTCGACAATATAAAGGCTACAAAAATATTAGGTCCAAACCGTATACTGGGCTATATAGCAGAGCAAAATTGTTTAATTTTAAATCCGAGGTTAGCACTATGGTGCACAACACTTGCGTACCGCAATTAAACAACGAAATCGTGTCCAAAACTAGTGGGAGGGTTACAATCCGCCTGGGCGAATCGTTGGATACCCCATCCCAATTGACCACTGTCAAGCTCCAAAGTGCGTCAAAAATCTTGGTTGTTAAATTTCAGTTTCTATTGACTTTAATTGTGTTAAGAATATTCTTTCTAAAAATAGCGGGGTGGCATCAACCCTTTTTCAATAACATAATTTTTATACCCCATCCAATAGGATAGGAGGTCTATTAAGTTTGATTCATAGTTTGTAACATAGAGAAATAGTCACCGTAGACCCCAAAGCCTTCAGGGCATGTGATCGGGACCGAATTGTAAGTCGAATGAGCAATGTCCGTCCGTCCGTCCGTCTGTCGGTAGTTTTTAGGCCTTAAATTTTGAGCTAGGAACTTGAAACTTGATATCTGTTCTTTCTAGGTCCCGAAGCAGTACAAGTGTAAAATTTTTGAAATCCGCCCACTGACACGCCCACTCTACTTAATAGCATGAAAAATCAAAGTTGTCGTAGGAAGCTGAAATGAAAAGCTTGGTATGCGATATCCTCGCTAGAGTGTATTCTGATTGGCATTTAAAAAAAGCGAATACCGCCCCCTTGTAGGCATGGTCATACTTAAAATGCATTCTAATAAACGGTTTTTATACGCACATATCTGAACATTTTAAATTATATGAACAAAAAATTACCGACAGACGGGCATGGCTCATTCGACTTACAATTCGGTCTCGATCATATGCCTTTATGTCTTGGGGGGTCTACGGTGATAGTTTCTCTATGCTACAAACTATGAATCAAACTAAATATACCTCCTATCCTATGGGATGGGGGTATAAACAGTACTACTGCCCGACCGGCATCATTTTGCGAAATGTTGTTGAGGGACTTACATAAGATTTGCGGACCTCTGGATATAAAAAGAATATTTATAACGAAGAATGAATTATTGAAACTCTCAGGTGGCCACCGAAAAGAGAAAATAAATATATTAAGAAAAGAATTGGAAAAATTATTTAAAGGAAGTAAAATAAAAGTTAACTTAATTACAAACACAACGGAAATCTTAGACCCTTCTACAAGAAAACTTATACTCAACGATTTTCATTTACTACCAACAAGCGGACATGCAGGAATAAACCGCGTGTTACGAAATATAAAAACGAAATATTTCTGGACCGGAATGCAAAACGATGCGACGACATACGTTTGTTGCGGTCAAAAATCGCGCAACAAAGAAGCTCTTTGTCTGTCTTTTTGGTCCCATCCCTCCACTTCCTTTTTTTGGGCTTCCCCGTCTTTCTTTCCTACTTGTGTTCCCTCTTTTCTTCCATACAGGTTCCCTGGAGCAAGACGGAAGGTCAGGACGCTCCCAACTTGCGATTCACGATTCCCAATAATGGACCCGATGACCCGGTAAACCACCATCAAACCATGCACACAGCTCAAATGTCAAAGAGCCCAACTCTAACAAGTGCTGAGAGACACCACCGAGAAAATGCTGTGAAGTAAAATCACACGGTCGCTTCTTAACCCGAGACCTATATCCACCCAGAGCGAAGATCATCAATGGCCGAGGGCCCATCTTGATAAATTCTGATTATGTAAAGAATGGCTTACTATAGGTAGAGTTCTCTCCCCCAAATCTGCGCGAAAGTCCACTAGGGTAATGTAGTATGTATAACGCGTGTTAAGTATGGTAGTTCCTTCTTCGTTTTCCTTATGAAAATGTATAACACTATTCTCCTTCTGAGAATAGGGTTAAATGATGGATCACTGAATGCTCTCTTTTCGGTTCGGCTTCGAATTCTACCCTATAACTCGCAGTGGGGCGAATTGGTACGAATTCTTGTGTGAGAGAAATGCAGCTGGGGTTCAATAACGGCAAGCATGCCCAGCAAAGAGCTGAGCGTGGCTTGAAACGCCGTGCCCGATAACCACTGTACCGGAATGAGAGGATTGGTGGAATGTGTGTGTGAATGAGTCATGGTTTGATTGGGAAAAAGCCAAGCCAAGCTTGGGTGAATCACTTCTGGTTTACCTAGCAAGTTTGGAAGAGGTTTGAAGAAAAGAGAGCTGGAGGTTTTGAGGAAAAGGTTATAAAAATTTGGAAGAAAAGATCCCGAGGAAGCATAGCTAAAAGATCCAGGAGAAAGGACGAAAACAGGAGTTACAAAAAGGAAAAGGAAAAAGGAACTAAAGGGAGAAAAGAAAAGATAAGTAGAGTGTTTAACGAGATTTGCGTTTGTGTTTATTGTGAAGAAGATTGTATACCTATTTGACTAGTTGACTTTCGTTTCGGGAAAATCCCCTGGAAAAGACGGGACGCGCGACCCTTTTAGTTTCCACCTTTTTGCATTCGGGACGTGTTAACATAGTGAGCCATTCTCTTCGTGCGGCGATATTGATAAAATTGTTTACCTATTCATTTTATTTCATTCGGCCATTTCCTTGTTTGCGTTGCTTCTCTTTGTTTGTGATACCAATCTGTTTGAGTAATTCTTGCTGTGATTCATTGGCCAATTCTTTAAACTTAACTCCTTTTAATAAATCGCCTTCGTACGTCTTAGAACGTTTAAAACGACCTAAACTATTGTGTTATTCTTTTGATCGGACCTAATGATTTTCAGCTACCTACAGTTTTGCTATTTTACTTATAAAACAGATGGCGCCCATTTAAATCCACGTACGAAAATCATTAAGCATTCTCGGAACCCACCCCCTTGCTGAGCAGTCGGGAAGCACAGCAACAACTTGCTGTGTTGTTGCACTTTTTCGCCGCTAGCTTTTAGTTTCGATAAATTGTTTACATCCGCGAGCGCATCGTCGGCGCATTTTCGATATTTAGTTTAACTCGGGAAAAAGTGTAACAAAGTGGCAGCCCAACGTGGATTTCCTAATTCCTTAATTATCTTTAATCTTTCCTACGACATTTATCGTTGTTTTATCCGATTCTGTGCTATCTGATTGAATCTGTGCAAAGTGTTTGAGGTTATTATTATGGAAGTTTGTGTTTACGTTCCTACATTGCCTTTACCAAGTGCGATTTACTTTTATTTTGTTTTGTTCTGCAAGAAAATATTGCGAAACCCATTTGCGACGGCCACACAATCAAAATCTAAAGGAATTATTCATTCACCATCGGGAAATCATTGTCAACCCAACGGGGCAACGAATTCAGTAATTGCCCAGTGTCCATACGCGGCATATTGTTTATAACACTGTCTGGAGTTTCGAGTTTGTTTGTTTTCCGTAAGTTTTTATTTTTCTTTCTTATTAGGTATAATAGGTATTTTTTTTACTTAATTCGTTTGTCATTATTCATTTTATATTCGTGGTAATTCTTTTTATAAGTTGTTCGGTGATCTCTTTTTATCGTTTATTCGTGATCGGGTGTTATAAGTTTATCTCTCTCGCACGTCTAGAAGTGCAAGTACAAACGAGTTTTTGTTGTTTTTGCTTGCCCGAATTAGTTTGTTTACCTTTTGGTCGTGAGCAACAAGGGAAACAGGGTTGCCGATTTCGTTTTCGTTGAATACTTTTTTAGTACTTTCGTAGCTATTTTCCTTTTTTGATACCATGGTCCGGCTTTGGTATTTTAGGCGATTTCATTCGTTTTTTTTACGTTATTGGTCGAGTTGTAGTGGGTCCATTCAAGTTTTTGGAAAAATTAAATAAGATACAATTAGAAATAATGGAGATTAATCGATTAGCTAAGGACGAGATCGCGTATGAAATTCAGTGTAGGGGATTAGCAGTAGGAAAAGTTGAGGATATGCGCAAGTCGCTGCGCGCTGTTAGGGCTATGGAGAAACGGGGTTCATTTGAATCGTGTAAATACCCGTTCGAATTTACAGAAGATAGGGAAGCAGTTGAGGAGAAAATTTTAGAAATTCAGAAGTGTTTTGAAAATCGGCCCAACGGAACTCACCGGAGTTCAGGAAGATGCTGACTAAAATTGAATGGGCAATTTCGCGTATAGGAAGGTCGTGTCCTAAGGGACAAGAAGATGAAAAAATTAAAATCCGTTTAAAAACAACACTTATGATGCTTTTAGCGGATCTAGAAGCCGACAAGTCGATGGTGAGCGAGACGATCGCGCATACATCCCTACCGAGAGAGCGGAAAATCTCTCGAAGTGGGATTTAAAATTTACGGGAGAACGTTGCGAGGCATCGGTAAATTCTTTTCTAGAAAGAGTTGAGGAACTTAGGGAAGCTAGGGGGATTTCTGAATCCCATTTGCTTAGGTCGGCAGTTGATTTATTTTCAGGGAAGGCACTTATTTGGCTTAGGGCGGTTAGGAGAACTGTCACTTCTTGGCAGGAATTAGTAAGGGAGCTAAAATTGATGTTTTTGCCTCCAAATTATGATGATCTTCTTCTAGAAGAGATCAAACGTCGTACCAAAGGGAAGGATGAATCCATCGGTGTATATGTGGCCACCATGGAAAATATGTTCGGTCGATTGTCTGAGCCGCTCTCGGAACGTTGTAAATTAGGGATTTTGCAGCGTAACATATCTCCGTTTTACCAAACGCAATTGGGCTTGGTGGAACCATCTTCGATTCGCGATCTGGTAGTTTTGGGAAGGAAGTTGGAGATGGTCCGAGCAAACGTGAAATCATTTGCGCCGCCTCCAAATTCACGTTCGCGTAATCTTTTGGAACCCGACTTGGCTTACGTGTCAGTTGAGGAACCAATCTCAACAACAGTCGCCGTCGTAAGTAGGGACCCTCAACCTGTAAGGAGGTTGAGGTGCTTCAATTGTAACAGGGAAGGCCACTTTTCTCGGGAATGTTCCGCTCCTAGGAGATGTTTAGGTTGTGGTCAGCTAGGGGTTATTCGTAGGGATTGTAGGACATGTTCGGGAATCGGGATTCGGTCTCTTGTGGCAGCAGGACAAGAGCTCCGTCGGTTTTAAATAGGTTGCCTGCTGGCAACCAGTCGGACGTTCAGTTAGGTTTCACACTTGAGGAAAAGGAGAATGACGTGCGCCCATATTTAGGAGTTAGCGTTTATGGAGTTAATTTAGTAGGTTTATTAGATTCAGGAGCTTCGCGCACGATCATCGGTAGAGATGGATGGAAAGTTTTAGAAGATATAGGTTTAAAATTAGAAAAGACAACAGTAGGCAGGGTAACTTTAGCTGACGGTGCGGAAGTAGGAGTAGAAGGTAGCATATCGTTACCATTTGTAGTGCAGGATAAGTCAGTGTTGCTGGAATGCCTCGTGATTCCAAAACTCCCTCTTGTTTTGATCTTGGGTGCCGATTTTTGGGCCCGTACGGGAATCGTCCCGGATATACGATCAGGACAGTCGAGTTTCTCAAATCAAGCTGCGGTAGCTTCGATTTCGTCCATTAGGGAGAGGACGGATTTGGATGAGGTGCAGGAGGAGCAACTTCGGGGTCTAATTGAGCAAGTTTTTGGTGAAATGCCAGAAGGCATAGGTTGTACTAAGTTGGTTGAACATAGGATTAGGACGTCTTCTCAACCAATAAAGCAGCGATACTACCCGGTTCCGCCTGCAATTCAACAACATATAGATAGAGAATTAGAACAGATGTTAAAGGATGGTGTGATAGAAAAGTCAGATAGTTCTTGGGCTTCACCCATAGTAATGATTAAGAAGAAAGATGGTTCTTATAGGTTCTGTGTAGATTATAGGAAGTTAAACCAGGTTACAGAAAGGGATGCTTACCCTTTACCGTACATTTCCGCCATCCTGGATAGACTGAGGAATGCCAAGTACCTTTCGTCCTTGGACATTAAATCTGCTTATTGGCAGATACCTATGGAGGAACAGTCGAGGAAATACACGGCTTTCACAGTCCCTAACCGGGGACTGTTCCAGTTCAAGCGCATGCCATTTGGTCTGCATAATGCTCCTGCGACTTGGCAAAGGTTTATAGATAACGTGCTGGGAGCCGATCTAGAACCCTTTGTCTTCGTGTACCTCGACGACATTGTCATCGTCACCGAGTCCTTCGACAAACAGGTAGAGATTTTGCAGGAAGTCCTTAAGCGGTTGCGCGCTGCAGGACTTATAGTTAGTAGGGAAAAATGCAATTTTTGTAGGCCATCTCTTAAGTTTTTAGGTTATGTTGTGGATCGCAATGGGTTGCATGTGGATCCAGAAAAGGTTGAGAGCATGGTAAAGATACCCGCACCGAAAAATATCAAACAGGTTAGGAGTTTTATAGGAACGGTATCCTGGTATAGGAAATTTATACCAAACTTTGCAGTTTTGGTAAAGCCGTTATCCGATCTTTTAAAGAAAGGGAGTAGGTTCGTCTGGTCTGAAGAGTGCGAGGGGAGTTTTCAGAAAGCAAAGGAGTGCTTAGTAACTGCCCCGATATTAGCGTGTCCGGATTTTCAGCGGGAGTTTGTCGTGCAAACCGACGCATCGGACTTTGGGATCGGAGCAGTGCTCTCTCAGACATTCGAGGAGGGTGAGAAAGTAATTTGTTACTTGAGTAGGTCTTTGGATAGGAACGAGAGAAACTTTTCAACCACGGAGAAAGAGTGCTTAGCGGTTCTGTGGGTTATTGAGAAGTTACGACAGCATATCGACGGCATTCAATTTAAAGTTGTGACGGATCATTACTCACTGATCTGGTTGAGCAATCTCAAGGATCCGTGCGGTAGGCTAGCTAGGTGGGCGGTTAGGTTGCAGCAGTTCGACTTCGAAATCGTGCATCGGAAGTAGAAAGATCACGTTGTACCCGATTTGCTTTCACGGACGGTTCCGGTGATAGGAGAAATACAACAGCAGGTTTCTGATCCTTGGATCACGAAGATGATGGCGAAAGTAGAGTCGAACCCTTTAGCTTTTCCGGCCTGGAGGGCCGATAAGGGAATTTTATATAAATTTGTTAAGGCAGGTCACGTGATTGTGCATGACAGTAATTTAGAATGGAAGGAAGTAGTAGGAAAACAGGATAGAATTAAAGTTTTAGCAGAATGTCATGACAATCCATTAGCAGGTCATATGGGAGTAAGGAAAACTTTTGCTAGAATAGGAACTAGGTACTATTGGCCTAAAATGAGGTCAGATATTACCAAGTATGTTAGGAATTGTAAGATATGTCAGAGTGTGAAACCTGTGAATGATAAGCCGGCTGGTTTGATGGTTGAGAGGAAAGGTATTTCCAATCCGTGGGAAATGATATGTGTAGATTTGGTAGGCCCTCTTCCAAGGTCGAATAGAGGTTTTGTTTACATCATGACAGTGGTTGATTACTTCACAAAGTTCCCCTTATTGTTTCCTCTTAGGACTGGGAAGGAACCTTGCTGCTTCTATCTGCAAGGTTCTGAAGAACAACGTGTTTTTACTTTTCGGCATACCCAAGTGGACCGTTTGTGACAATGGTCCCCAGTTTCGAGGAAAGGAACTGAAAGCGCTATGCGATGCGTACGGGTCACAGCAACGATTTACAGCGAATTATCATCCCAGGCTAATCCCGCGGAGAGGATTAATAACACCCTTAAAACCGTTCTGCGTGCCTATGTGTCGGAGAACCATAGGACGTGGGACACACATCTGGAGAAGGTAGCTTGTTGCAGCCGCACTGCGCAACATGACGTTTTAGGAGTTTCCCCATACTACGCGAATTTCGGAAAGGAGATGGTTACTTGTGGTCGGTATGTCTTCGACCCTAGGTACCACCTCAGACAGGTTAGATAGGGCCTCAGTAGGGAATCAGGATCCACCCAGTACTTCAGCTAGTAGTTTAGATAGGGATACAGAGAATAGGCCAGATAGTGAGTCAGATTTAGGAGTTAGGGAAATCAACATGACTGAGCTAGAAAAACGTTTTGAGGAGCTAAGGAAAGATATTGGTAGGAAGTTAGCGGAGGCAGCCAAGAAGTCATCGAAAGCATACAATCTTAGGCGGCGAGATGTTCAATATCTGCCGAATGAGATTGTATGGCGTAGGAATTACATCCTTTCAGATGCAGCGAACTACTACTCAGCGAAATTAGCCCCAAAATACATCGGCCCCTTAAAAATTCGTAGGCGAGTCTCCCCTTGGACGTACGTGCTTGAAGATGACACCGGAAAGGAACGAGGAACATGGCATGTGAAGGACCTTAAGCCATATATCGACGACCCATAGGACCCACCAGCGTTTCCATGCCATCGGCCAATCTCTTGCTAGCCCGGCCATGGCCCCCCCTTCTATGTTGATGGCCAATCTTTTGTCAGTCCGGCCATGTCTCCTTCTGTTACGTTTTGTTTTACATTTCGATTCCCAGGTGCCCTATTGAAATGTGTACCACATTTCACGGGAGGTAAGGGTGGAGTTGTTGCGGTCAAAAATCGCACAAAAAAGAAGCTCTTTGTCTGTCCTTTTGGTCCCATCCCTTCACTTCACTTTTTGGGCTTCCCCGTCTTTCTTTCCCACTTGTGTTCCCTCTTTTCTTCCATACAGGTTCCCTGGAGCAAGACGGAAGGTCAGGACGCTCCCAACTTACGATTCACGATTCCCAATAACGGACCCGATGACCTGGTAAACCACCATCAAACCATGCACACAGCTCAAATGTCAAAGAGCCCAACTCTAACAAGTGCTAAGAGACACCACCGAGAAAATGCTGTGAAGTAAAATCACACGGTCGCTTCTTAACCCGAGACCTATATCCACCCAGAGCGAAGATCATCAATGGCCGAGGGCCCATCTTGATAAATTCTGATTATGTAAAGAATGGCTTACTATAGGTAGAGTCCTCTCCCCCAAATCTGCGCGAAAGTCCACTAGGGTAATGTAGTATGTATAACGCGTGTTAAGTATGGTAGTTCCTTCTTCGTTTTCCTTATGAAAATGTATAACACTATTCTCCTTCTGAGAATAGGGTTAAATGATGGATCACTGATTGCTCTCTTTTCGGTTCGGCTTCGAATTCTACCCTATAATTCGCAGTGGGGCGAATTGGTACGAATTCTTGTGTGAGAGAAATGCAGCTGGGGTTCAATAACGGCAAGCATGCCCAGCAAAGAGCTGAGCGTGGCTTGAAACGCCGTGCCCGATTACCACTGTACCGGAATGAGAGGATTGGTTGAATGTGTGTGTGAATGAGTCATGGTTTGATTGGGAAAAAGCCAAGCCAAGGTTTGGAGGTTTTGAGGAAAAGGTTATAAAAATTTGGAAGAAAAGATCCCGAGGAAGCATAGCTAAAAGATCCAGGAGAAAGGACGAAAACAGGAGTTACAAAAAGGAAAAGGAAAAAGGAACTGAAGGGAGAAAAGAAAAGATAAGTAGAGTGTTTAACGAGATTTGCGTTTGTGTTTATTGTGAAGAAGATTGTATACCTATTTGACTAGTTGACTTTCGTTTCGGGAAAATCCCCTGGAAAAGACGGGACGCGCGACCCTTTTAGTTTCCACCTTTTTGCATTCGGGACGTGTTAATATAGTAAGCCATTCTCTTCGTGCGGTGATATTGATTAAATTGTTTACCTTTTCATTTTATTTCATTCGGCCAATTCCTTGTTTGTGTTGCTTCTCTTTGTTTGTGATACCAATCTGTTCGAGTAATTCTTGCTGTGATTCATTGGCCAATTTTTTAAACTTAACTCCTTTTAATAAATCGCCTTCGTACGTCTTAGAACGTTTATAACGACCTAAACTATTGCGTTATTCTTTTGATCGGACCTAATCATTTTCAGCTACCTACAGTTTTGCTATTTTACTTATAAAACAGCTGGCGCCCATTTAAATCCACGTACAAAAATCATTAAGCATTCTCGGAACCCACCCCCTTGCTGAGCAGTCGGGAAGCACAGCAACAACTTGCTGTGTTGTTGCACTTTTTCGCCGCTAGCTTTTAGTTTCGATAAATTGTTTACATCCGCGAGCGCATCGTCGGCGCATATTCGATATTTAGTTTAACTCGGGAAAAAGTGTAACACGGTAAGCATTGTCCAATGTGCCAGCGAAACAAACACATGCACCCAAAGAAAAAACCGCTAGCCATTACGACTACAGCCGAATCATCTTTCGAGAAAATTTTTCTAGACTAAGTAGGACCCCTTGATGAATCTATAAAAGGGTCATAGTATGTACCTACTCACCTTACAGGATGAACTTACGAAATTTGTAGGAGCAATTCCAAACAAAGAAGCTAGCACTGTAGCCCACAAGCTAACGGGTGATTTTTTAGCTGGTTTGGTTTTGGCAACACTGGTTTTGACAGCTGACGTGTGTTTAGTACCTTGTGTCACTGTCAAACAGCTTTAGTTTGGTTTGCAATTTAACCATGGAGCGTCTTACAAATGAACAGCGCTTGCAAATTATTGAATTTTACTATCAAAATTCGTGCTCGGTTCGAAATGTTCATCGCGCGCTGCTTCCATTTTATGGTCGGCATTCTCGACCTTCTGAGCAGTCTATTCGGAAGATTGTGACCAATTGGTCAATTGGCCGCCTAGATCGTGCGATTCGACACCATTAGATTATTTTTTGTGGGGGTATGTCAAGGCTAATGTCTATAGGGACAAGCCCGCTTCGATTGACGCACTGGAAGCCAACATCCATGCATTCATTCGTGAGATACCGGCCGATATGTGTGAAAGAGTATGCCAAAACTGGACTCAGCGGATGGGCTACCTGAGACGCAGCCGCGGTCAACATTTGCATGAAATTAACTTTAAACATTAAATTGCAAGGTTCAAACTATCGATTCAAATAAATATTTCATTAATTTTTTCGAATTTTTTGTGTTTTTTTTTTTAAAAAGTTCTCAACCTCTTAAAAAATCACCCGTTAGTAGAAGACTTCATTCTGAGATACGGCGTTCCAAAAGTTTTAGCATCGAACCAAGGCACAGAATTTATCAATAATGTGTTCAAGGATACTTGTAAGCTACTAAAAATAAAGCAATTACAATCCACGGCATACCACCACGAAAGTATAGGAGCTTTAGAAAACTCACACAAAGTTCCGGGAGCCTACCTAAGGAACTATGTGTCAGACAAGCATACTGACTGGGATGACTGGCTGCCATACTATGCATTTTGTTATAATACATCCGTACACTCTGAAACTGGCTACACGCCTTTTGAACTAGTATTCGGAAAACCCTGTTTATAACTACGACGACTACGTGACAGACCTGAAACACAAACTATAAGTAGCACACCAGGACGCTTAGGAAACGTTAATACGAAAGAAAAAAATACGGAAGGAAAGATATGACACAAATATTAAAGCAAAAACCATGATTTTCAAGCAAGGTTCACTTGTATTATTGAAGAAGGAAAGTGGAAAGAAATTAGACCCAATTTATACTGAACCCTATGCGGCAATAAACGAAGATGGGGTAAATTGTGAAATAAAATATGACAATAAAAAGATGACTGAACACAAAAATAGATTAAAACCTTTTTATACATACTATTTGAAAGTACTATAGGTTTGAATACTATACATAATAGTTTTATTAGAAAAAAATTAAATAACAAAAAATATAAGTTTCTATAAGATATAAAAATATTAAAAATTTTATAATAAATGTATATTTGATAACCATATTAATTTCCCTAGAAATAAATTCAGCTGAATAGTCATAGGATAGTAAACTAACAGAAACAATAAAGTAAATAACGTAGTGAAAATGAATGTAAAAGAACAATAATGTAATCGATTCAAAAAAAAGGGAGAGTTCCTATGATAATAAGTAGCCAAAGCTGGTAGTAATAAGCATATATTGAACTATGTACCGTATATATATTGAAATACATTGAAATACCAATGATATATGTCAAGGTAAATTAAAGTTAAGCTGATAGATGTAAAAGTAAATTTTAGTTTTTAACAACATAGGTACATGTAAAAGGAAAATTTAAGACCTTACATAAAATCAATTAATATGTATCAAAAATATATAATATCTTAAAGTTCAATATAGTATCCCCCCCCCCAGAAATATGGTGTGAAGTGGACCGAGGCATGCAGTGCATACTCACTGCGTAAAAAGTTCTTAGCAAGCGAATCATAATAATATAACATTCCCAATATAAGCAAAAAACCAAAAGAAAGCCATAAGAACCATGGGAAAAATATAAACAAACCACCCGTGCCTCTGGCCCAAAAGCATAATGCATACATAGATTGTATTCGTCACTACGGCACACGACCAGTGGGTACCTACTAGTATTGCGTATACGTTTAGATGGAGTGCATTCTCCTATGCCCCATATAATACAGTGACGCGGACTCTGCCCACTTAAGAGTCAAAGGGAATATCGTAAAATCCGCTGATGAATGCGGATATTAAAGAATGCATTAATTTGGGGCTCGTGACACTTGGTGACCCTATGGCTTATGATTTGGTATATGATTTCATATGATATTTTATATGACTATACCCGACCCAGGGTATATTAAGTTTGATGTATAGTTTGTAACGCAGTAAAATAATCACCGTAGACCTCTTAGACCTTTTAGAGATATGAATGGGACCGACAGGAGAATCGATTAAGCCATGTCCGTGCGTCCGTCCGTCCGTATGTAAACAACTTTTAGGCCTTCAGTTTTAAGGCAGAGAGCTGAAATTTTGTGGGTTGGTTGGAAGTCCAGTCCTTCAGATCAAGTTTGAAAATAAGCTGCATCCGCCCACAGACACGCCCACTACAGGCCTGTATGTGCGACCATCTCTAATTTAAAAAAATACATTTTGCAAATTTTAGCTATGTTACAAGGGCGCTAGCGCATCCATTTTTGGTACGTTACATTGCCTCATGATTGTCTTTAAGGTAGCCAAAAAATTTTAGCTTTTTTATTGGCCACGCCCTAATTTGGCCAGCGCCTATTTGGATGTGGTTTTATTGGCCAGCGCCTATTTGGATGTGGTTTCGTTGTTGGAGGCAGACTTAGGCAAAAAGTCTTGAGCTTCAACTCTGTAAGCGAGCGCCTCGCGACGATCCGCATCAAGGCTAAATTCGCCAACATTAGCCTGATATGCGCACATGCCCCCACAGAGGAGAAAGATGACGAGACCAAAGATATGTTCTACGAGCTCCTGGACAAAACTTATGAGCAGTGCCCTAGCTACGACATTAAGATTGTCCTAGGCGATTTTAATGCCAAGCTAGGAAGGGAGGGCATCTTTGGTCGTACTGTCGGAAAGCATAGCCTGCACGACACGACCTCCGATAACGGATTCAGGCTGATCGACTTTGCTGCGGGGCGACACGTTGTGGTAGATAGTACACAGTTCCCGCATCTCAATATCCACAAAGGGACATGGAGATCTCCCGATCAATCAACCGTCAACCAGATTGACCATATTGCGATCGACGCAAGGCACTCCTCCAGTATCATGGATGTCCGAACTTTCCGAGGGGCCAACATTGACTCGGATCACTACCTTGTTGTAGCCAAGGTGCGGCTGCGGATATCCCGACCAGCGCCAAGTAATGGAAATACTGTGAGGAAGTTTGACGTCGGCCGACTACAATCGCAAGAGATCGCCAGGTCCTTCTCCAACCGAGTCTCTCAAAACCTTCTACGAAGTCCTATGCAACCAGCGTCAAGTATTGATAGCCAGTGGCAACATTGCCAAAATGCCATCAGAGACGCCGCCTCTGAAGTGCTGGGTTTCAGACGGCGACCACAACGAAACCCCTGGTTTGACGATGAATGCCGGCAAGCACATGCAGCTAAACAGGAAGCACACAAAGCGGCGCTGCACAGAAGGACTAGAGCTGCTCGCGAGCTCTATGAGCAGAGGAGGAGAGAGGAGCACCGGCTTCTCCGAAGGAAAAAGAGAGAGAGCACGAGAAGCGCGCGGTTGAAGAGATAGAGAGATGTTACAACAGGAATGAGGTTAGAAAGTTTTACCAAAGGATCAAAAGGTCCTGCCAAGGGTATAAACTTCGAACTGAAGCCTGTAAGGACCATCAAGGGAACATCGTTGTAGAATCGCAGTCGGTGCTGAGGATTTGGAAAGACCACTTCTGCAGACTGTATAACGGCGAGGACGAACCAAATACCGCTGTCAGGCAGAACGAACCATTCAACCCGGGCGAAGACGTTACCGACGAAGCATACGAACGATACCGCCCACCCGACCTGGAGGAGGTGAAAGTAGCTGTGTCTAAGCTCAAGTGCAACAAAGCAGCCGGAGCAGACGGCCTAGCTGCCGAACTTTTTAAATCCGCTGGCGATGAGCTGGTTAGGAGCATGCACCAGCTCATCTGCAAGATATGGTCGGAAGAAAGCATGCCCGACGAATGGAACCTCAGCATTGTTTGCCCGATCCTGAAGAAAGGAGTTGTGCCAACTACAGAGGCATAAGTCTTCTTAACATCGCATACAAGATCTTTTCTGCTGTACTGTGTGAACGCCTGAAGCCGTTTGTCAACAATCTGATAGGCACATATCAGTGTGGCTTTAGGCCAGGAAAGTCCACCATCGATCAAATATTCACACTGCGGCAGATCTTGGAGAAAACCCAGGAATTCCAAATCGATACACACCACCTCTTCACCGATTTCAAGGCCGCGTATGACAGCATCTATGGAGACGAGCTATATAGCGCAATGTCTAGTTTTGGCATCCCTGCCAAACTCGTCAGTCTGTGCAGGATGACGATGGAAAACTCACGCTGTTCCGTCAAGGTCGGCAAAGACCTCACCGACCCCTTTGATGTCAAAAAAGGATTTAGACAAGGCGACGCGCTGTCATGCGACTTCTTTAACATCATACTTGAGAGAATTGTGCAGAACTCTCGCGCCAACACCAGAGGTACAATCTTTCAAAAGTCCGTTCAACTACTTGCATACGCAGACGACATTGACATAATCGGTAGAACAAAGCGTGATGTCAGTGAAGCCTTCGTGAGTATTGGGACGGAAGCGGCGAATATGGGTTTAGCAGTCAATGAGGGCAAAACCAAGTATATGCTGTCATCAAGAAAAGACACCCAACACCGACGTCTTGGACAAAACATCACCATCGACAGCTATAACTTTGATTTAGTTAGGGACTTTGTCTACCTGGGTTCCGCTATCAATTCAGACAATGACACCAGCGCTGAAATCAAACGAAGGATAACTCTTGCCAATCGCTGTTTCTTTGGGCTAAGAAGGCAATTGAGCAGCAAAGCCCTCTCTCGAGCAACTAAAGTGTCCATGTATAAGACCCTCATCATCCCAGTCCTGCTTTACGGTGCAGAAGCATGGACCCTGCCAAAGGCGGATGAAAACACTTTAGGCTGCTTCGAGAGGAAAATTCTTCGGACAATTTACGGTCCCGTCTGCATAGACGGAGAGTGGAGGAGGAGATATAACATCGAAGTGTACGGGCTGTACAGCGATACCGACCTAGCCAAAAGAGTCAAAACACAACGTCTACGATGGCTGGGTCATCTAGAGCGGATGGACACCAACGCCCCGGCCCGGAAAATCTTCGAATCCACACCGCAGGGACGACGCGGTAGAGGAGCACCGAGACTCAGGTATCGCACGCAAGTGGAAGGGGACCTCAGCCAGCTTCGCGTGCGAAACTGGAGACGGCTAGCTAGAGACAGAGCTGGCTGGCGAAGCTTGTTGGCTGAGGCCCAGGTCCACCCCGGACTGTAGCGCCACCTTAAGTAAGTAAGTAAGTATTGGCCACGCCCACTTTTTAAGGGATTTTAGCTTTAAATGACAGTTTTTCAATAAATATATATAAAATTTGACAAAAAATTATAGAACAAAAGCTGTAGATATTAGCATTTTCTAACTTTTATGTATATACAGGGTGTTTCCAAATTCGATGCAAATATTTTGACACAAGATTCTTGGGTATATTTGAAAAAAAAATTGTTCTACAGTATGGGCCTATCTCAAATTTTGATACCACTTATTGGGAATTTAAGAAAACACCTACTTTGAGGTACCTTGACCCATACTAACACAAATATCTCCGCTAACACTTACAACAGGTACTTCATTTAGGACTTAAATTTTAGAAGAAATAGTACTCCTTTTAAGTGCATTAAAATAAAATTGATGACTTTTTTAACTTTCGAGGTATTTGCTTTTAAGTCGGATCCTTTTTCCCTGCCCAGGACATTTTTTTGACTTTCAAGACACATTTCTGCGAAAAATGCGTAATAAACATATCGGTAATTTTTTTTTCTAGTGCACCTAACAATACTTAATAAAAATTGCTAAGACAGGTTACCCGAAAAACCCACAGATTTTATGATACTTGGGAAATTCCATAGCAGGTAAAATTATGAAAAACTCTTTTCACGAAGCCGCGACAGGTATAAGGTGGAAATATGATTTGTTACCTACTTTTATAACCGCGATTGACAACAAGAACGATTTTTTGACTATGTATTAATAATTTACGTAGGTCTTAGAGCATGCATTTTTATTAGACTACCTGATAAAAAGGTAATTTCCCTATCATTTTTCTGTTAAATCCCAAAAAGGATTAAGTTTGAGGTTGGTCGCCTAGTTGGAAAATTTACCTAATGTAAATTGTATAAAAGGTTAGAAAACAAAATTAAATCCATCAAGGTCATTTTTGAAGTCGAGGTGACACAACAGTTGTTAAGAAACCCTACTTGAAATGGCATCTTTTACAAACGAAGAATACGCCGATATTATCTACGTTTATGGGATGTGCAACGGAAGTTCTATTAGAGCACAACAAAGATACCATCAGCTTTATCCTAACCGAAGAGTACCTAATCACCGCGTATTTACGAATTCGTTTCGAAGACTTCGGGAAACGGGATCTGTTTCAACAAGACGACCTAACGCAGGAGCTTCACCAGGAAGAATTGCAGTTGATGAAGGAATACTGGAAGCGGTTGCAAGTGATCCATCAATCAGCATCAGGCGCTTATCCTTGCGATTTCATGTTTCAACACATAAAATTCTTCGTCTCCTGCATACGGAAAACTTGTATCCATACCACCATACACCTGTGCAGGAATTGCTTCCGAGTGATTTGGAGCCGAGACTTGAGTTTTGCAACTGGTTGTTAGAGCGGAACTTGGATGACAACGGTTTTATAAGCAGAATCCTATGGACGGACGAATCTCAATTTACTAGAGATGGGATTACAAATTTTCACAATCTACACACATGGGCTGCGGAAAACCCACACACAAGGAGAGAGTCATCATTTCAACACAGATTTAGCATCAATTTGTGGGCAGGTGTTATTGGAAACAACTTAATCGGTCCCTTCAAACTGCCTCCCACACTGAATTCTGCAAACTATCTGGAATTTTTGCGCAATGATTTAACAGATCTACTGGAGGATGTTCCGGTAACTCAACGAGCTTCGTCATATTTTCAACAAGATGGAGCCCCAGCCCACTTTGGTCGCGAGGTTAAGAATTGGCTGGATGAAAAGTACGCTGGTCGTTGGATAGGAAGAAATGGACCAGTTCACTGGCCTGCAAGATCTCCAGACCTTACAATTATGGATATTTTTTTTGTATGGGGGAGAATGAAAGAACTTGTTTATTCTACAGAAACATCAACTCTAAATGATTTAGAAGATCGCATTCCCCAAGCCTCGTCACAAGTGAGGCAGGAGTTATCCTCAATAAACGTTGACAGCGCAATCCAGAAACGGGCTCTAGCATGCATACAAAATGCAGGAGGACACTTTGAACACCTTATTTGATTGTAAAGTTAACTTAATGAAATAAAAAAAAAACATAAACCAAACGCAAGCATTTTTATTCAGAATAATAGGAATTGAACACTATGAATCGAGTTTTTCATAATTTTACCTGCTATGGAATTTCCCAAGTATCATAAAATCTGTGGGTTTTTCGGATAACTTGTCTTTGCAATTTTTATTAAGTATTGTTAGATGCGCTAGAAAAAAAAAATTACCGATATGTTTAATACGCATTTTTCGCAGAAATGTGTCTTGAAAGTCAAAAAAATGTCATCGGCAGGGAAAAAGGATCCGACTTAAAAGCAAATATCTCGAAAGTTAAAAAAGTCATCAATTTTAATTTTAATGCAGTTAAAAGGAGTACTATTTCTTCTAAAATTTAAGTCCTAAATGAAGTACATGTTGTAAGTGTTAGCGGAGATATTTGTGTTAGTATGGGTCAAGGTACCTCAAAGTAGGTGTTTTCTTAAATTCCCAATAAGTGGTATCAAAATTTGAGATAGGCCCATACTGTAGAACAATTTTTTTCTTCAAATATACCCAAGAATCTTGTGTCAAAATATTTGCATCGAATTTGGAAACACCCTGTATATCTATATAACATCTATATTGTATGTGCCTCCGCCCACTTTTGTGGGCGTGGCGTTAAAAAAAGATTTTTTTAGTTTAAAAGGCGGACTTTTAGGCCGAAATGTATGCAACCACCTAGTATAAAGCATTCAACAGTTATATTTTTATATCCCGCCCTCTTTTTGGAGGCGTGGCAGTTTTCTTTTTGGTATGGTCGGGTATTTTGCAATCCGTCGTAGATGGATTGAAGCTTTTGCATACCCACTGTTGCACTTTCCCACTTGTTTTATATTGTTTTGCTTACTGGGAACTACTTACTAGTTATCCGATTGTATGTATGTGATGTAGGTATGAATAGTATGTAAGAATATCTTAGGTAGTATTAAAAAGAATTTTTGTATAAATAGTGAGACAAAATAGAGAACAATTGGTCTTCTGATCCTAGAGCTCACACAACAAGGGTGTTTTCTTTGCAAGGACAATTCGCTTACTACAAACCACCTCTTGTGTTCTTCTTAAGAACTACCTAAATTGAGAAGGTGCAATACGCTCCATATCAAACAAGGGAACAGCTTTTAGCTGACCTTACTAGGTAGTTGGAACGAACCTAGGTTGACCATCGAAACATAGAGAAACATACGGTCAACTTTGCAATAGCTTCGGTCCGTCTGTAACGGACCGCGGTATACCCTATTCCTATTCTCCTTTCCTATCCTATTTTCCTTTCCATTCCTATTCTCCTTTCTATTCGTTTACTTTCTTGTTTTCCATCGCCGTCCCGTTACCATTTATGCATCATTTTAAATAGAAAAAAATCCTTCTTTTTAAGTTTTTGTTCAGTTATTTTTTTAAAGGGGCGTGGCATTTCCAACCCCTTTAACCGCAAATCAATATAAGCAAAGAAATATCCAAGTTTGCGGCTAAAATGTACGCAAAACTGTAATTTTTTGGTTCAAATTCAATAATTTTGTGAAATCGACCTCGATCGGGCATGGCCGAAAACTTTGTACGAACGAAATCTGAAATAGTATCCGGTGTTCTTTATGTGGTAAATTTTATTTCTTATTCTATACTAAGTTAAGCTAAAAAGCAGTCGAAATCCGTGTTTTTCTGGAAATTTATAGGTTTTTATGGAATTGTGCCTCTAAACAAGGGTATAGAGGCACAATTCCATAATCAAATGTTGAACTTAATATTTTCTACATACCATGTTAAGTAAAAATTTTTCGAGTTGAAGCAAAAATATGGAATAAATTGCATTTGAGCAATTACTCTTTAATTCGATGCCAAAAATGTAATTTTTTTGGGTAGAATTCAATAATTTCATAATATCAACCTCTTAACATGGGCGTGGCCAAAAACTTTGTAGGAAGGAAATCTAGTTTAGAACCCGGTGAAGCTAATTTGCTGAATTTTATTTCATATCCTAACTTAAGTTAGGCTGAAAAGTAGTCGAAATCCATATTTTCTGGAAAATTAGAGGTTTTTCTCAAATTCTGCCTCCAAATTTGGGCGTGGCCCAAAACTTTGTATGAAATAAATAAAGAAAGGAATAGGGCATACCGCGGTCCGTTACAGACGGATCAGACTTGCACCATAGAATGTTAAGATATGTGCGTAAGCTATCACCTCAAATTAATAAATTTTTGCCACGCCCACCCATGGGGGCGTTTTTAAGTAAAAAAAAAAAAAAAACAAATAAAAAAACTGCGATTAACACGTGTATACCACATCCGATAAAAAATATGATAAAAAAATTAGTTTATTGAAAGGGCGTGGATGCCACCCCCCATTTTCAAGGAAGAAGATTTTTAACTGACAAATTGTTAGCACAATTAAAGTTAATGGTGGTCAAAGGATAGACATGTGCACTCAAGAGGATACAAGCATCCACAGGTTTTCTAAACCCACCTCTGTCTATCAACTCCTACTCTCACCTCCCCGTGGTGAACACCGGGTGCCTAGTACCTCAACTGGAGATTGGGTTCCAACCCCTTTGGAAGGTTGTTGGGGGTAGCAGACGAGAGAGGGGGGGAGGAGTGTTCCCACGAAGGCACTTCTCCTTGCAGCCGGACGGCAGCGGAGGAATTCCCCAGATGGAATCAACGGTGGCGTCCATTGTTCCAGTCAGGCCGAACTACTTAGTGAACACCTTATATGGGCTACTACGACGTATTCGGAGCTCAGGCCTATAAGGAGCGGGCTATCCGGCTCTCCGTCCTTAGAGCTAAGCAAAGGATCTGGTCCTCCAGGTTGGGGGTCATGCCGTCGGGGTGACTTCCCGGCCACGTAAAGAAACACCAGTCACGAAGCGGAAACAAGCCTCGGATTCGGACGGATTTACTGTTGACGACCAATGCAAACGAGAAAAGGACAACGAGCTCCGGATCTGCACGTGGAATGTTAGGTCCCTTAACAGACCACGTGCAGCCGAGCAACTAGCGGAGGCCCTTAACGACTGCAAGGCAGACATTACTGCCATCCAAGAAATGCGGTGGGACGGGCCGGGCAAAAGAAGGATGAAAAACTGCGACATCTACTACGGCGACTGCTACCGGCATCAAAGACAGCGCCTATTTGGATGTGGTTTCGTTGTTGGAGGCAGACTTAGGCAAAAAGTCTTGAGCTTCAACCCTGTAAGCGAGCGCCTCGCGACGATCCGCATCAAGGCTAAATTCGCCAACATTAGCCTGATATGCGCACATGCCCCCACAGAGGAGAAAGATGACGAGACCAAAGATATGTTCTACGAGCTCCTGGACAAAACTTATGAGCAGTGCCCTAGCTACGACATTAAAATTGTCCTAGGCGATTTTAATGCCAAGCTAGGAAGGGAGGGCATCTTTGGTCGTACTGTCGGAAAGTATAGCCTGCACGACACGACCTCCGATAACGGATTCAGGCTGATCGACTTTGCTGCGGGGCGACACGTTGTGGTAGCTAGTACACAGTTCCCACATCTCAATATCCACAAAGGGACATGGAGATCTCCCGATCAATCAACCGTCAACCAGATTGACCATATTGCGATCGACGCAAGGCACTCCTCCAGTATCATGGATGTCCGAACTTTCCGAGGGGCCAACATTGACTCGGATCACTACCTTGTTGTAGCCAAGGTACGGCTGCGGATATCCCGACCAGCGCCAAGTAATGGAAATACTGTGAGGAAGTTTGACGTCGGCCGACTACAATCGCAAGAGATCGCCAGGTCCTTCTCCAACCGAGTCTCTCAAAACCTTCTACGAAGTCCTATGCAACCAGCATCAAGTATTGATAGCCAGTGGCAACATTGATAAAATGCCATCAGAGACGCCGCCTCTGAAGTGCTGGGTTTCACACGGCCACCACAACGAAACCCCTGGTTTGACGATGAATGCCGGCAAGCACATGCAGCTAAACAGGAAGCATACAAAGCGGCGCTGCACAGAAGGACTAGAGCTGCTCGCGAGCTCTACGAGCAGAGGAGGAGAGAGGAGCACCGGCTTCTCCGAAGGAAAAAGAGAGAGCACGAGAAGCGCGCGGTTGAAGAGATAGAGAGATGTTACAACAGGAATGAGGTTAGAAAGTTTTACCAAAGGATCAAAAGGTCCTGCCAAGGGTATAAACTTCGAACTGAAGCCTGTAAGGACCATCAAGGGAACATCGTTGTAGAATCGCAGTCGGTGCTGAGGATTTGGAAAGACCACTTCTGCAGACTGTATAACGGCGAGGAAGAACCAAATACCGCTGTCAGGCAGAATGAACCATTCAACCCGGGCGAAGACGTTACCGACGAAGCATACGAACGATACCGCCCACCCGACCTGGAGGAGGTGAAAGTAGCTGTGTCTAAGCTCAAGTGCAACAAAGCAGCCGGAGCAGACGGCCTAGCTGCCGAACTTTTTAAATCCGCTGGCGATGAGCTGGTTAGGAGCATGCACCAGCTCATCTGCAAGATATGGTCGGAAGAAAGCATGCCCGACGAATGGAACCTCAGCATTGTTTGCCCGATCCTGAAGAAAGGAGACCCTCTGAGTTGTGCCAACTACAGAGGCATAAGTCTTCTTAACATCGCATACAAGATCTTTTCTGCTGTACTGTGTGAACGCCTGAAGCCGTTTGTCAACAATCTGCTAGGCACATATCAGTGTGGCTTTAGGCCAGGAAAGTCCACCATCGATCAAATATTCACACTGCGGCAGATCTTGGAGAAAACCCAGGAATTCCAAATCGATACACACCACCTCTTCATCGATTTCAAGGCCGCGTATGACAGCATCTATAGAGACGAGCTATATAGCGCAATGTCCAGTTTTGGCATCCCTGCCAAACTCGTCAGTCTGTGCAGGATGACGATGGAAAACTCACGCTGTTCCGTCAAGGTCGGCAAAGACCTCACCGACCCCTTTGATGTCAAAAAAGGATTTAGACAAGGCGACGCGCTGTCATGCGACTTCTTTAACATCATACTTGAGAGAATTGTGCAGAACTCTCGCGCCAACACCAGAGGTACAATCTTTCAAAAGTCCGTTCAACTACTTGCATACGCAGACGACATTGACATAATCGGTAGAACAAAGCGTGATGTCAGTGAAGCCTTCGTGAGTATTGGGACGGAAGCGGCGAATATGGGTTTAGCAGTCAATGAGGGCAAAACCAAGTATATGCTGTCATCAAGAAAAGACACCCAACACCGACGTCTTGGACAAAACATCACCATCGACAGCTATAACTTTGAGGTAGTTAGGGACTTTGTCTACCTGGGTTCCGCTATCAATTCAGACAATGACACCAGCGCTGAAATCAAACGAAGGATAACTCTTGCCAATCGCTGTTTCTTTGGGCTAAGAAGGCAATTGAGTAGCAAAGCCCTCTCTCGAGCAACTAAAGTGTCCATGTATAAGACCCTCATCATCCCAGTCCTGCTGTACGGTGCAGAAGCATGGACCCTGTCAAAGGCGGATGAAAACACTTTAGGCTGCTTCGAGAGGAAAATTCTTCGGACGATTTACGGTCCCGTCTGCATAGACGGAGAGTGGAGGAGGAGATATAACATCGAACTGTACGGGCTGTACAGCGATACCGACCTAGCCAAAAGAGTCAAAACACAACGTCTACGATGGCTGGGTCATCTAGAGCGGATGGACACCAACGCCCCGGCCCGGAAAATCTTCGAATCCACACCGCAGGGACGACGCGGTAGAGGAGCACCGAGACTCAGGTGGCGCACGCAAGTGGAAGGGGACCTCAGCCAACTTCGCGTGCGAAACTGGAGACGGCTAGCTAGAGACAGAGCTGGCTGGCGAAGCTTGTTGGCTGAGGCCCAGGTCCACCCCGGACTGTAGCGCCACCTTAAGTAAGTAAGTAATTAAAGTTAATAGATACTGAAATTCAGCTTGACAAGGGTTGGGATCAATTGGGATGGGGTATCCAACGAGTCGCCTAGGCGGATTGTAGCCCTCCCACTAGTTTTTTTTTTTTTCAACTAGTAAAAAATAATAAGAAGCGAGGATATCGCAAATTTCAGCTTCCTACGACAACTTTGATTTTCCATGCTTATAAGTAAAGTCGGCATGTCAGTGGGGGAATTTCAATAAATTTTACACTTGCTTCGGGACCTAGAAAGAACAGATATCAAGTTTTAAGCTACTAGCTCAAAATTTAAGTCCTAAAAACTACCGACATACGGACGGACGGACATGGCTCATTCGACTTACAATTCGGTCTCGATCATATGCCTTTAAGGTCTTGGGGGCCTACGGTGATTATTTCTCTAGGTTACAAACTATGAAGCAAACTTAATATACCTCCTATCCTATGAGATGGGGTATAAAAACGTTAGATGGCGGACCCTTTATTTGTGTAAGAAGAGTTGCAAGTTCTTTAAACGTAAGTGTTGTATTTCCAATAACCCGTTTTAAATGAAACTTTGCTGATTTTACACCAGCTTCCCACAAATCTTCAAACTGAGGTGAAGCAGGTGGTATGAAGTGCAATTGTATTCCTTCCGCCAAAAGGTTTTTTGACGCATGTTCAACTGATTGCTTGATGGCAGCCCGTATCTGCTGTTGAATCTCTTTGTTTGCTCCTGCAAACGTAGTACCGTTGTTGTATAGATATGTACACAAAGTAATCTTCTTGACGTCAATGGTTTCATCGCTGCCAAAAATGCTGCTGAGCTGAGAACGCTCAAAAGTTCAATGTGAACTGTTTTTGTTTCAAAGCAAACAAATATAGCGATATATCCTTTTGTGGATCGGCTTCCTCGTCATTTGCTGATTAGTATCTCAATTGGTCCAGCATAATCAACTTCTACGTGGGTGAAAGGTCACTTTTTACGTTCAAAATGACACTTTTTTTTAAATAAGAGAACAAAAAGTGGTTAAAAATCACACAAACCGCATGTTTCCTTTACAAAGCCTTGTATGCCATCATAAATAGGGGAAACATTTTTATACTCTTTCCAAAAACATATTTTGTAGATTGCATTTAGTTTAGCAGCAAAATAGATTTTAGTGAGGCTTGGAAACTTTAAACGGCTCTACTGAAATTCGCTGATTTCTTATTCGTGCTTTTCCGTAAAAGATGTGTGTTAAAAAATGCAAGCGAAACTTTTTTAATTTTTCTCAAAAAATACTGAAACTTACTAGTTTCCTACTTCATCTTTTTGCCGTAGAACTATTGCGTCTATCTTCATTTACTCACCTGCTGCGATAAGAATAAATGGGTCACTTATTAGAGCCTTCAGCGATGGTGGATCAGAATCAGATTGCTGGATAGATGGTTGTAACATGAAGAGTTGAAGAAGTCCATCGCCCAGAGCTAATGCCGATAAAATTAGAAACGGTGCTGATTTGCCAACAAACTCGTACATAATTCCACCGAATGGAGGACCAATCAGAACACCAAGTGCTAGTCCACCCAACGCAATTCCCATTGCATTGCCACGTTCTTTGTCGTCAGTATATCTGTCAGCCAACATTCCCATGCCAGAAACTGAAGAGCAAGATGAACCAATGCCCTGTAAGGCTCGCGCTAAAAACAACACACTGTAAGAACGACCGAAGGCAAAAACTGAAATAGATAACATGAAACGAAACTAGGCTTTATATTATTTTTTTTCATGCTACATACTCAGTGTCGATAAAAACATTATGATGAATCCAGCGAACATAGGTATACTGTAGCCAATTCTTCGAAATGAAAAAAAAAGAAAAAAAAACTATATGTTCTCACAAAAACATGAGATGACTTATTTTCGTTTCTTATACTTATGGGTAAGTGGTCCAACAATAGGGTTTACTAAGAGCTGCACAAATGCTTTCGACGCAAACATCAAGCCCACCTCGACCGTTTCGCCAACGAGCTCCTTATGGCGCTCTTCTATTTCTTTGTACAACGTGGCATTTTCTAATTGCATGCGAAAATCATATTATCTTTGAATAAACGTAAGTTACGCAGGACAACTTACCGACATCACTAATAGTTGAGTACTCGTAGCTGGCAGAGGTCGGCGAAATTTCCCCTTTCTGTCTTGAACACGGTGGTGGTGGTGTTGCTGATGAGGCCTGTGTTCTAGGAAAGCTATCGAGTGGAGCATCAGGATGTCGAATATCGTACAGGAACTCGGGAATGATGGGAACTGAAACAAAATACAGAATAATGTAATAAAGTATGCTACAACAAATTTTGGGCTATCACAACCAAGTTAATGTACGTCTGTATTTTATTTATAAGGAGCAACTTTCAATTTAACCGACGAGTTTTAATAGCAATTTGCTAAGAAGTTAATTGATTTGTCTGGAAGGTAAGCGGCGCCATTAATTGATTTGATTATGAACAAATTGCTTGCTATATAAACTGGATTTCTAAACTAAATCGAAAAGCTATAGGTAGTTTTATATTATAGTGTATATTAAGTTTGATGTATAGTTTGTAACGCAGTGAAATACTCACCGTAGACCCTTGAGACCTTTAAGAAATATGAATGGGACTGACAGGAAAATCGATTAAGCCATGTGTGAGACGTTCTAAAAGGCTGAAATTTGACATTTAGCATCTCCTAATGAATGTAAGACACAAAAAGGGCAAATTTAGTTGGTAAACCTCCTCCAGTGGGCGTGGCATCTAATTTAAGGGTAAATTTTCAAATGCATTTTACTCAATATTGTTGCTCGAAATTGAAAAAAAATTACTTGATATTTTATGTTGAAAACGCTTAGTTCCACATTTTGTTAATGCAAGACTTTGGGCCACGCCCACATTTGGAGGCAGAATTGAAAAAAAACCTACAATTTTCCAGAAAAACTTAATTTCGACTGGCCTTGAGCCTAATTTAGGAAAGCATGAAACAAAAAAAGTAGCAAGTTAGGTAAACGCGAGTTTAGTCCAGATTTCTTTCATATAAAGTTTTTAGCCACGCCCCCTTTTAGGGGTCGATTTTTCAAAAATATTGAATTTGAACCAAAAAATTGAATTTTTTTTCTACGTACATTTGAGTGTAGCTTGGAAATATCTGTGGAAGTATCTTGTAATGAATAGTTTTTAATTAGAGACGGTTGGACCACGCCCCTTTTCGAAGTTTGCATTACTAATAAAAACGCTCCGTTTTACGGGCTGTAACTTATGCGCACACACTGTAGCACTTACTCACTGGTTATTTGATATATATGATTTAAATCCGAAAAACTTGCACTTTAAAATGTTCAGATATGTGCGTCAGCTATCAACTCAAGTGTATAAATTTTCAACACGCCTACTTTTGGGGGCATTTTTAAGTATAAACCAAATTTTTAATATGAAAATGCAATCACCACGTGTGTATCAATTCTGATAATAAATAGAAGCAAAAATACGATGTTACTGAGAAGGAGTGGATGCCATTTCTTAGGGAGAGGATTCTTAACTGAGAAATTCTAAATACAATTGAAGTTAAATGAAACCGAAATTTAACAACCAAGATTTATGACACAAATCGGAGCTTGAAGAGGAGAATAGGAATGGAAAGGATAATAGGAATGGAAAGGATAATAGGAACGGAAAGGATAATAGGAACGGAAAGGAGAATAAGAATAGGGTATACCGCGGTCCGTTACAGACGGACCGAAGCTATTACATACGCACTCTTGCATTTACTCACTGGTTTTTTTTGATAGATATTTATACCCCATCCCATAGGATAGGAGGTATGTCCGTACCAAATCAGTTGGCCAACGGTCGACTGCGCCAAGAGAGAATTTAAAGAGAACAAAAACGAATTAACAGAGATTTAACCAGTAAAAGTTTTTGTCTGAAATCTACAATGCCTAACCCAACTTTACATGTCTTAAAACTAAAATGCTGTTGTATAAAAAAAATTATTATTTTTTATTATGAGGTCGAAAAATTTTAACGCACTTATAAAAGAAATAAGACTTTATGTTATGCTACCTGATATCTAGGGTGCGAGTGGCAGAGAATTCACGAAAAATATTTGTAAATTTTTATAAATAGTCAATAAATTTTTATTTACTTCTACCTACTCTAATTGTATTTGATAAGGTTTCCAACCCTTTTAAAAGTTTTATATTTCGTGGTTAGCGCCTGGTACCTGTATGGGTGGCGTTTTTAGTGTGCACTTATTTTATGATGTTTTCTTTTACCTGCTTAACTTTAGTTTAAAGGTATTAGGATGTGTTTAGTGTTTTAATTTGTTTACATTTAGGTGTAAGGATTAAATTTGTTGTCTCCTTTTTATTGTTTCTTACAATCTTGTTAGGGTAAAACCCCCAGTAACGAGCCCCCTTAAGGAAAGTTTTGAGCTCGTTGCTCTTCCGAAATTTATTCCTTAGACATACGGAAACAAGTTTATCATTTTAATAATGCTTGATGTATTACTATTTGAAATAATTAATAACTTTTTAAGAAAGAATGACTTGGATTTAATAAATATATAAATCATAGCCCCCCTTATAAATCATAGCATGACAAGGAAAAAAGTCCACCAGTGCGTATAAAAAAGCTTCAATTCGTCTGCGAGGTATAAATAAAATACCTTAAATGAAATTGCCACGCCCCCAAACAATTGGTTGGGATAAAAAGTATATTTGTAGCGTGCTCTATTTTGGGCTAAACCCCTTGTAGTGAATATATAAGTATATAATCAATCAAAGTATATAATCAATAATATAAGTATATATCATATTTGTAGCGTGCTCTATTTTGGGCTGAACCCCTTGTAGTGAATATATAAGTAATAATCAGGCGCGTGGGAAGTTAGCGAAAATCGCATAAGATAGATAAGGTAGCGACATGGTCGCATAAGATTTAATAATTAATAAAGAACTGACTTTCAAGCCGAACGGTTGAAACGGTAATGTGTTTACTTATATATTCACTACATGGCGATCCTGCCATTTACATCCAATAGAGTACCATTAGCGTCCTAAGTAATGACCGCTCTACATTCGCCGCAATTGTACACCCATCGGTCTTGTGCGTATGAAGATTAGTTAAAATATTCGGTTCATATCGCTAATGAATTTAAATAGACCAAAGTGTATGTGAAGAAATCTGACCATAAGCAATGCTTCACCGTCGGCCGTGAAAAATAAAATAAAATCTATAATTTAATTCAGTGCATCCCGAACGCTACAATATCATTACATGATAACTATAAAAACAAAAAAAAGTGCCTCTACATTTATGAATTGAACTCACCACACCAGTGCTAGTGAAGTGAACACACAATGATTGCTCGCGGGCTCCTAAATTTACGTAAACGTAAAAAGACAAACAGCAAGAAGAATATTCAGACAGAAGCGCACACCAGAAGCAACAAGCAGCAACAAGCAGCAACAATTCAAGTTAGTAATTAAGTTCTAAGTTAATTAAGTATATTTTTCTCTTGGCAACAATATGGGCAAAACTAATTCAAAATTAGAAAAACCAAACGCCAACGTGATAAACGAGGTGGAAATTAATGAAAAAGGCATAAATTACGAAGCCTATTTCATAATTATAATAGTTCTTTTGGCCCTTAACTTATTAATTAAAATATACTCTTGGCGTAAGAAATCACTAAAAAAAACTTACATGGCGAGAGCTGCGTCTCTCGCACAAATTTAATCTTGGTCTTCATGCCTAGCGCAAATAAGTGGGTACCTACATTTATATATTTTTTTTATAAATGGAATGGCTAAAAATCCTAGAAAAAATTCACGAAAATAGGGAAGTTATCGATAAATCAAGTAAATGTAAAAACGTCAATAGATCTGTAGGTCAGGAAACTTTGGACAGGCACCTTAAAATATTAATAGATAAACTAGAAAGCATCAGGGTCATACTAAATGTAAATTTTTCAAAGCTAACGAAAAAACACAAGGATAGAGCCCATGAACTGTACAGTGAGTCTAGAGATAAAGTTTTAAGATCGGCATCTAGGCAGGGAGTACACCTCAAATTACCCGTTTCACTCCATGAGCAAGTATCAATCCAAATAGACACCAAAACTAAAAATATAAGTGATAAGAACCAACAAACTACTAGTAGCAAAGCAAGTATTTTAAGTTCGAACAAAATGTCGCAAACACCTGTGGAATTTCTAAATATTGCATCGAAAATCCTTCCGGATTTCTTTGGTAACGCAGCCGACCTCCAAAGCTTCTTAGCCGCGTTAGAATTGCTAAATAGCGTAAATGATGGCAACGATATTGTTGCTATCAATCTAATAAAAACAAAGTTAAAAGGGACTGCAATAAATCTGATATCTGGTTCGGAAACAACAATAACAGAAGTAATTCAAAAATTAAAAACAACTGTTAAAGGCGAATCTGTAGACGTCATCACTGCAAAGTTGATGAACGTCCGTCAAAACTCTAAGCCTGCAACTACTTATGCACAAGAGGTTGAGGAGCTTACCAAAAAGTTACAAAGTGCATACATTTCAGACGGGCTTACACCCCAAATGGCAGAGACCTATTCCACCAAAACTGCCATAAAAGCCATTATCAAAAACTCCAGCCATGATAAGGTAAAACTTATTATGGAGTCCGGCCAATTCAACAACATGAACGAAGCAGTCGCCAAATTCGTAAACTGCTGTACTGAAAATTATGGCCAGCCAAATCCAATTTTACATTTCAGAAATAATCGTTGAAGCTATGCTCAAAATTTTAATAACCGAAATAATTTTTTTCGTGGACGTGAATTTGGACGCGGCCAAAGTCGTGGACATAGACGCGGAAATTACAATAATAATTCAAACCATAGAAATTATCTTAATCAAACAAGGGACAATAGACATAAAAATAATAGCAATAGAAACATTAGATTGACACAACAAGAAACGGAAAACGAAGACACCTCAAGTACTCAGTAGGTAGTGTAAGAACAAGCAGTAAGATCTATAATATTAATTTGAACCTCACATCATTCATAACATTTAGCACGTCACTAAATAATGATGTGACAACATTCATAGTCAACACAGGAGCGGATATTTCTATAATAAAAAGAGGACAGATTCAAAATTGTAATAACCTTAACGCTAACAAAATAACAAGCCTAAACGGCATAGGTCATGGAACAACATATACATTGGGAACGGTCCATTTCGACTTAATATTTAAAAATACGCTAATAGCCCACGAATTTCATGTAGTAAGTGACAATTTTTCAATTCCATCCGATGGAATAATCGGTCTCGACTTCGTCAAGAGATATCATTGTTTACTTGACTACAGCAGGGACAAAGACTGGTTGGTATTAAGGCCAGATGATTTTGATGACATTGCAATACCAATGTCATGCGCACCTCAAGGTTATGCAATAGCGATACCGGCAAGGTCTGAAGTCGTTAGGCAGGTCAACATCCAAAGCAAGGACAAAGAAGTGTTCGTTCCACAACAACAACTCCAAGACGGAATATTTGTGGCAAATACTATCACAAAAGGCACCACAGCATTTGTTCGTATTATAAACACAACAAATGAGAATGCACTGATACAAAATGTTTTACTAAAAACAGAAAGTCTAAACGACTATGAAGGAGTATCAATACAAGACAGCCAATCCAAAGACCTAAAATTACAAAAACTTTCCAAAAATTTCCCAGAGTTCATAAAGTCTGATTTACAAAAACTTTGCTCTGAATACATAGATATATTCGCACTTGAAACAGATAAAATAACCGTCAATAATTTTTATAAACAAAAACTTCGTTTGAAAACCGACGAACCTACATATATTAAGAATTACAGAATTCCGCAAACCCACAAAAGTGAAATATCCAAGCAAGTTGACAAATTAATACGAGACGATATTGTTGAACCCTCCGCATCAGAATATAATAGCCCAATACTCCTGGTACCTAAAAAATCATTACCAGGTAATAGTCAAAAGCGATGGAGGTTAGTAGTTGACTATAGAAACATAAACAAAAAACTCGTTGCAGACAAGTTCCCACTGCCCAGAATATATGACATCCTTGACCAATTAGGTAAAACCAAATATTTTTCTTGCCTGGACTTAACGTCCGGTTTTCATCAAATCGAGTTAGATGAAAACTCCAGGGACATTACATCGTTTTCAACTGACAAGGGTTCATTTCGATTCAAGCGACTGCCCTATGGCCTAAAAATAGCCCCAAATTCATTCCAAAGAATGATGACAATTGCTTTCTCCGGTTTAGCGCCAACACAAGCATTCTTATATATGGATGATTTAGTTGTGTTGGGCCGTTCAGAAGCTGATATGCTTAGAAATTTGACAGATGTATTCAAAACGTGTCGAAAATACAATCTAAAATTACATCCAGACAAGTGCACATTTTTCAGTCACGAAGTGACATACTTAGGTCATAAATGCACAGACCAAGGCATTCTTCCAGATGATAGCAAATTTCAGATTATATTAGACTATCCAATTCCCAAAAATGCAGATGAGGTTAAGCGATTCGTTGCATTCTGCAACTATTACAGACGATTTGTTCCAAACTTCGCGGAACATTCAAGGCTCTTAACGAGATTATGTAAGAAAAGTACCCCTTTTGAATGGACCATAGAATGTAACAATGCATTTGAATACTTAAAAAAAGCACTTTTAAGCCCGAACATACTACAATATCCCGATTTCCAGAAGCAATTCTGTATAACGACTGATGCTAGCAAATACGCCTGCGGTGCTGTGCTAAGTCAAGAGCACAAGGGATACCAAATGCCGGTAGCATACGCATCAAAATCATTCACGAAAGGCGAAAGCAATAAATCCACAATTGAACAAGAACTTACTGCCATTCATTGGGCAATTAATTATTTTAAGCCTTACGTATACGGCACTAAATTCTTGGTCAAAAGTGATCACAGACCGCTGTCTTATCTGTTTGCAATGAAGAATCCGTCGTCTAAATTAACTCGCATGAGACTAGATCTAGAAGAATACGATTTTACTGTAGAGTACTTGAGGGGAAAGGAAAATTATGTAGCTGACGCATTGTCGCGCATAAACGGTAATAAGTAAACACATTACCGTTTCAACCGTTCGGCTTGAAAGTCAGTTCTTTATTAATTATTAAATCTTATGCGACCATGTCGCTACCTTATCTATCTTATGTGATTTTCGCTAACTTAATCATTCCCACGCGCCTGAGAGTGGTTTCCGATTCCAGACGATCGGTGACCAGGAATTCGCTTGGTCAACGGAATCTCAGTTGAGTGGGGTTTCAAGTGACGAGCGGCTAGACTGCTCGTGTGCATTTATTTACTTATGCTACACCTCCCTTTTTCGGAAGAATAAATTTATTTTATTAAAATTTATTCTTAAGGCTAGTTTCACATTATATTTTTTTTTTAACATTATATTTTTCTTTGTTTTAGATTTATTTAACATTTGTATTATTTATTGGTTTTAATGAAAAGCATTCTTAAATTTATTTATACATATACCCTTTTTTATAGATAGGTGTTTACGTATATAAACATGTTTTTTTTTTGCTTTGATTTTTGAAATACATATACATAGGTACATATTTTGTTGTTTGAAATTTATTATTGGATATAATTATGTTAATAAAATTGTTTGGTAGGTACCTACATCTATTTTAAATTCTAATACATATTTAATTCTGATTTTTTTTTATACCTATACAATATAGGTAGCATTATATATCTTATATTCTCTATTTTCTATTGTAAGTATCGTAGCGTATTGTATTCTAGGTATTGTAGCGTCGTAGTCGGTCTTTGTGCACAGTTGTTATATTGTCATTGTCGTCTTTCAGAAGTACGTTGTTTCTATTTTCTATGTTCATGACCTTAAATGGTCTCTTATAGATATTATCTAATTTATGTCCTACTTGTTTTACTAAAACTAAATCTCCTATTGCTATGTCTATGCTATAGCTATGCCTATCGTATAAAATTTTTTCCTTATGCTTTTTCTTTTTTATCATTTTTACGACTCTTCTATGAGCTGTTTGTAATCGAAATCTTACTTCTTTTTCGTAAGCATCTACATTATAAATGGGATCTATTTGAGCATTTGAGAGAAAGTCGTAATTATTTGGGGATTTACCAAACACTAATTCATATGGGCAATAGTCATGTACTACTGATGGTGTAGTATTGTAGCAATACGTAAAGTATTTAAGGCACTCATCCCAGTCAGTTTTTTCTACTGAAAGGTATGATCGAATGTACTCGTTAAATGTCCTGTGGTTTCTTTCCACCGTTCCTAAGGTTTGGTGATGATATGCGGTTGAGGTAACGTTTTCTACCTTAAGCAGATTGCATATTTCGCTAAATATTTGGTTTTTGTACTCGGTACCCATATCTGTGATTATTTTCTTCATGGGTCCATAAATTAATAAAGAATGGTCAAAGATCGCCTTCGCAATGGTTTTTGCACTTTTATCAGCAATTGGCACTGATATTAGATATTTAGTTAAATCACAAATGATTGTTACAGCATACGCATTACCATTTTCTGATCTTGGTAATGGTCCAATGGTATCTATAAGCACTATATCAAATGCAGTTGGTGGAGTATCAGTTATAACTAGTGGTTCTTTTACGTTTCTCAGCGATTTGTTTCTTTGACACTTGTCGCAACTTTTAACGTATTTTATGACATCTTTCGTCATGTATTTCCAATGATATTTCTGTCGTATCTTTTTACGTGTAATCCCTGAGTGGCCACCCCAGATTGGATCATCATGGTACTTTTGTATAATCTGTATTTTTTCGTCATTATTTGCAATTTTTGTTATTAAAGGCGTCAGTGCAATTTGTATGGTTTTTAGAGCTTTATTTCCAATTTCCTTATACTCACTGATCCGGATCTTCTCGAATATATTGTCTCCCAGAGACTGCTGCAGCTTTGTTAAACCATTATCACTTGCTATTTTTTCAAGCAGTGGAAATAATTGATACAAGTCAATTTTCCCATTAGTGATTAGGTAATCAATTTCTTCAGTGATCACTTTTTTATTCATTATTACTTTTAAACAAACGTCATTAATAGCTAGCCTGGCGCTGTTTTTCTTATTCCTGCTACTGAACGCTTCGTAGATATTAATTTTATCTAATGACTTTTCTATACTTTCGGTTGTCAGTTTTTCATTCTTTTTATTTGATTGCAATCTAGTTGTTACTTTTAATATTTTGATGGATGACTCTCTTATATTCTGGATATCTTTAAAATCTATGCGCGACAATGCGTCAGCTACATAATTTTCCTTTCCCCTCAAGTACTCTACAGTAAAATCGTATTCTTCTAGATCTAGTCTCATGCGAGTTAATTTAGACGACGGATTCTTCATTGCAAACAGATAAGACAGCGGTCTGTGATCACTTTTGACCAAGAATTTAGTGCCGTATACGTAAGGCTTAAAATAATTAATTGCCCAATGAATGGCAGTAAGTTCTTGTTCAATTGTGGATTTATTGCTTTCGCCTTTCGTGAATGATTTTGATGCGTATGCTACCGGCATTTGGTATCCCTTGTGCTCTTGACTTAGCACAGCACCGCAGGCGTATTTGCTAGCATCAGTCGTTATACAGAATTGCTTCTGGAAATCGGGATATTGTAGTATGTTCGGGCTTAAAAGTGCTTTTTTTAAGTATTCAAATGCATTGTTACATTCTATGGTCCATTCAAAAGGGGTACTTTTCTTACATAATCTCGTTAAGAGCCTTGAATGTTCCGCGAAGTTTGGAACAAATCGTCTGTAATAGTTGCAGAATGCAACGAATCGCTTAACCTCATCTGCATTTTTGGGAATTGGATAGTCTAATATAATCTGAAATTTGCTATCATCTGGAAGAATGCCTTGGTCTGTGCATTTATGACCTAAGTATGTCACTTCGTGACTGAAAAATGTGCACTTGTCTGGATGTAATTTTAGATTGTATTTTCGACACGTTTTGAATACATCTGTCAAATTTCTAAGCATATCAGCTTCTGAACGGCCCAACACAACTAAATCATCCATATATAAGAATGCTTGTGTTGGCGCTAAACCGGAGAAAGCAATTGTCATCATTCTTTGGAATGAATTTGGGGCTATTTTTAGGCCATAGGGCAGTCGCTTGAATCGAAATGAACCCTTGTCAGTTGAAAACGATGTAATGTCCCTGGAGTTTTCATCTAACTCGATTTGATGAAAACCGGACGTTAAGTCCAGGCAAGAAAAATATTTGGTTTTACCTAATTGGTCAAGGATGTCATCTATTCTGGGCAGTGGGAACTTGTCTGCAACGAGTTTTTTGTTTATGTTTCTATAGTCAACTACTAACCTCCATCGCTTTTGACTATTACCTGGTAATGATTTTTTAGGTACCAGGAGTATTGGGCTATTATATTCTGATGCGGAGGGTTCAACAATATCGTCTCGTATTAATTTGTCAACTTGCTTGGATATTTCACTTTTATGGGTTTGCGGAATTCTGTAATTCTTAATATATGTAGGTTCGTCGGTTTTCAAACGAAGTTTTTGTTTGTAAAAATTATTGACGGTTATTTTATCTGTTTCAAGTGCGAATATATCTATGTATTCAGAGCAAAGTTTTTGTAAATCAGACTTTATGAACTCTGGGAACTTTTTGGAAAGTTTTTGTAATTTTAGGTCTTTGGATTTACTGTCTTGTATTGATACTCCTTCATAGTCGTTTAGACTTTCTGTTTTTAGTAAAACATTTTGTATCAGTGCATTCTCATTTGTTGTGTTTATAATACGAACAAATGCTGTGGTGCCTTTTGTGATAGTATTTGCCACAAATATTCCGTCTTGGAGTTGTTGTTGTGGAACGAACACTTCTTTGTCCTTGCTTTGGATGTTGACCTGCCTAACGACTTCAGACCTTGCCGGTATCGCTATTGCATTACCTTGAGGTGCGCATGACATTGGTATTGCAATGTCATCAAAATCATCTGGCCTTAATACCAACCAGTCTTTGTCCCTGCTGTAGTCAAGTAAACAATGATATCTCTTGACGAAGTCGAGACCAATTATTCCATCGGATGGAATTGAAAAATTGTCACTTACTACATGAAATTCGTGGGCTATTAGCGTATTTTTAAATATTAAGTCGAAATGGACCGTTCCCAATGTATATGTTGTTCCATGACCTATGCCGTTTAGGCTTGTTATTTTGTTAGCGTTAACGTTATTAAAATTTTGAATCTGTCCTCTTTTTATTATAGAAATATCCGCTCCTGTGTCGACTATGAATGTTGTCACATCATTATTTAGTGACGTGCTAAATGTTATGAATGATGTGAGGTTCAAATTAATATTATAGATCTTACTGCTTGTTCTTACACTACCTACTGAGTACTTGAGGTGTCTTCGTTTTCCGTTTCTTGTTGTGTCAATCTAATGTTTCTATTGCTATTATTTTTATGTCTATTGTCCCTTGTTTGATTATGATAATTTCTATGGTCTGAATTATTATTGTAATTTCCGCGTCTATGTCCACGACTTTGGCCGCGTCCAAATTCACGTCCACGAAAAAAATTATTTCGGTTATTAAAATTTTGAGCATAGCTTCTACCACGATTATTTCTGAAATGTAAAATTGGATTTGGCTGGCCATAATTTTCAGTACAGCAGTTTACGAATTTGGCGACTGCTTCGTTCATGTTGTTGAATTGGCCGGACTCCATAATAAGTTTTACCTTATCATGGCTGGAGTTTTTGATAATGGCTTTTATGGCAATTTTGGTGGAATAGGTCTCTGCCAATTGGGGTGTAAGCCCGTCTGAAATGTATGCACTTTGTAACTTTTTGGTAAGCTCCTCAACCTCTTGTGCATAAGTAGTTGCAGGCTTAGAGTTTTGACGGACGTTCATCAACTTTGCAGTGATGACGTCTACAGATTCGCCTTTAACAGTTGTTTTTAATTTTTGAATTACTTCTGTTATTGTTGTTTCCGAACCAGATATCAGATTTATTGCAGTCCCTTTTAACTTTGTTTTTATTAGATTGATAGCAACAATATCGTTGCCATCATTTACGCTATTTAGCAATTCTAACGCGGCTAAGAAGCTTTGGAGGTCGGCTGCGTTACCAAAGAAATCCGGAAGGATTTTCGATGCAATATTTAGAAATTCCACAGGTGTTTGCGACATTTTGTTCGAACTTAAAATACTTGCTTTGCTACTAGTAGTTTGTTGGTTCTTATCACTTATATTCTTAGTTTTGGTGTCTATTTGGATTGATACTTGCTCATGGAGTGAAACGGGTAATTTGAGGTGTACTCCCTGCCTAGATGCCGATCTTAAAACTTTATCTCTAGACTCACTGTACAGTTCATGGGCTCTATCCTTGTGTTTTTTCGTTAGCTTTGAAAAATTTACATTTAGTATGACCCTGATGCTTTCTAGTTTATCTATTAATATTTTAAGGTGCCTGTCCAAAGTTTCCTGACCTACAGATCTATTGACGTTTTTACATTTACTTGATTTATCGATAACTTCCCTATTTTCGTGAATTTTTTCTAGGATTTTTAGCCATTCCATTTATAAAAAAAATATATAAATGTAGGTACCCACTTATTTGCGCTAGGCATGAAGACCAAGATTAAATTTGTGCGAGAGACGCAGCTCTCGCCATGTAAGTTTTTTTTAGTGTTTTCTTATGCCAAGAGTATATTTTAGTTAATAAGTTAAGGGCCAAAAGAACTATTATAATTATGAAATAGGCTTCGTAATTTATGCCTTTTTCATTAATTTCCACCTCGTTTATCACGTTGGCGTTTGGTTTTTCTAATTTTGAATTAGTTTTGCCCATATTGTTGCCAAGAGAAAAATATACTTAATTAACTTAGAACTTAATTACTAACTTGAATTGTTGCTGCTTGTTGCCCTCAAGTTTCTTTCCACCGTTCCTAAAGTTTTAAGATGTTGCTTCTGGTGTGCGCTTCTGTCTGAATATTCTTCTTGCTGTTTGTCTTTTTACGTTTACGTAAATTTAGGAGCCCGCGAGCAATCATTGTGTGTACACTTCACTAGCACTGGTGTGGTGAGTTCAATTCATAAATGTAGAGGCATTTTTTTTGTTTTTATAGTTATCATGTAATGATATTGTAGCGTTCGGGATGCACTGAATTAAATTATAGATTTTATTTTATTTTTCACGGCCGACGGTGAAGCATTGCTTATGGTCAGATTTCTTCACACGCACTTTGGTCTATTTAAATTCATTAGCGATATGAACCGAATATTTTAACTAATCTTCATACGCACAAGACCGATGGGTGTACAATCGCGGCGAATGCAGAGCGGTCATTACTTAGGACGCTAATGGTACTCTATTGGATGTAAATGGCAGGATCGCCATGTAGTGAATATATAAGTAAACACATTACCGTTTCAACCGTTCGGCTTGAAAGTCAGTTCTTTATTAATTATTAAATCTTATGCGACCATGTCGCTACCTTATCTATCTTATGTGATTTTCGCTAACTTAATCATTCCCACGCGCCTGAGAGTGGTTTCCGATTCCAGACGATCGGTGACCAGGAATTCGCTTGGTCAACGGAATCTCAGTTGAGTGGGGTTTCAAGTGACGAGCGGCTAGACTGCTCGTGTGCATTTATTTACTTATGCTACACCTCCCTTTTTCGGAAGAATAAATTTATTTTATTAAAATTTATTCTTAAGGCTAGTTTCACATTATATTTTTTTTTAACATTATATTTTTCTTTGTTTTAGATTTATTTAACATTTGTATTATTTATTGGTTTTAATGAAACGCATTCTTAAATTTATTTATACATATACCCTTTTTTATATATAGGTGTTTACGTATATAAACATGTTTTTTTTTTGCTTTGATTTTTGAAATACATATACATAGGTACATATTTTGTTGTTTGAAATTTATTATTGGATATAATTATGTTAATAAAATTGTTTGGTAGGTACCTACATCTATTTTAAATTCTAATACATATTTAATTCTGATTTTTTTTTATACCTATACAATATAGGTAGCATTATATATCTTATATTCTCTATTTTCTATTGTAAGTATCGTAGCGTATTGTATTCAAGGTATTGTAGCGTCGTAGTCGGTCTTTGTGCACAGTTGTTATATTGTCATTGTCGTCTTTCAGAAGTACGTTGTTTCTATTTTCTATGTTCATGACCTTAAATGGTCCCTTATAGATATTATCTAATTTATGTCCTACTTGTTTTACTAAAACTAAATCTCCTATTGCTATGTCTATGCTATAGCTATGCCTATCGCATAAAATTTTTTCCTTATGCTTTTTCTTTTTTATCATTTCTACGACTCTTCTATGAGCTGTTTGTAATCGAAATCTTACTTCTTTTTCGTAAGCATCTACATTATAAATGGGATCTATTTGAGCATTTGAGAGAAAGTCGTAATTATTTGGGGATTTACCAAACACTAATTCATATGGGCAATAGTCATGTACTACTGATGGTGTAGTATTGTAGCAATACGTAAAGTATTTAAGCCACTCATCCCAGTCAGTTTTTTCTACTGAAAGGTATGATCGAATGTACTCGTTAAATGTCCTGTGGTTTCTTTCCACCGTTCCTAAGGTTTGGTGATGATATGCGGTTGAGGTAACGTTTTCTACCTTAAGCAGATTGCATATTTCGCTAAATATTTGGTTTTTGTACTCGGTACCCATATCTGTGATTATTTTCTTCATGGGTCCATAAATTAATATAGAATGGTCAAAGATCGCCTTCGCAATGGTTTTTGCACTTTTATCAGCAATTGGCACTGATATTAGATATTTAGTTAAATCACAAATGATTGTTACAGCATACGCATTACCATTTTCTGATCTTGGTAATGGTCCAATGGTATCTATAAGCACTATATCAAATGCAGTTGGTGGAGTATCAGTTATAACTAGTGGTTCTTTTACGTTTCTCAGCGATTTGTTTCTTTGACACTTGTCGCAACTTTTAACGTATTTTATGACATCTTTCGTCATGTATTTCCAATGATATTTCTGTTGTATCTTTTTAAGTGTGCGTGTAATCCCTGAGTGGCCACCCCAGATTGGATCATCATGGTACTTTTGTATAATCTGTATTTTTTCGTCATTATTTGCAATTTTTGTTATTAAAGGCGTCAGTGCAATTTGTATGGTTTTTAGAGCTTTATTTCCAATTTCCTTATACTCACTGATCCGGATCTTCTCGAATATATTGTCTCCCAGAGACTGCTGCAGCTTTGTTAAACCATTATCACTTGCTATTTTTTCAAGCAGTGGAAATAATTGATACAAGTCAATTTCCCCATTAGTGATTAGGTAATCAATTTCTTCAGTGATCACTTTTTTATTCATTATTACTTTTAAACAAACGTCATTAATAGCTAGCCTGGCGCTGTTTTTCTTATTCCTGCTACTGAACGCTTCGTAGATATTAATTTTATCTAATGACTTTTCTATACTTTCGGTTGTCAGTTTTTCATTCTTTTTATTTGATTGCAATCTAGTTGTTACTTTTAATATTTTGATGGATGACTCTCTTATATTCTGGATATCTTTAAAATCTATGCGCGACAATGCGTCAGCTACATAATTTTCCTTTCCCCTCAAGTACTCTACAGTAAAATCGTATTCTTCTAGATCTAGTCTCATGCGAGTTAATTTAGACGACGGATTCTTCATTGCAAACAGATAAGACAGCGGTCTGTGATCACTTTTGACCAAGAATTTAGTGCCGTATACGTAAGGCTTAAAATAATTAATTGCCCAATGAATGGCAGTAAGTTCTTGTTCAATTGTGGATTTATTGCTTTCGCCTTTCGTGAATGATTTTGATGCGTATGCTACCGGCATTTGGTATCCCTTGTGCTCTTGACTTAGCACAGCACCGCAGGCGTATTTGCTAGCATCAGTCGTTATACAGAATTGCTTCTGGAAATCGGGATATTGTAGTATGTTCGGGCTTAAAAGTGCTTTTTTTAAGTATTCAAATGCATTGTTACATTCTATGGTCCATTCAAAAGGGGTACTTTTCTTACATAATCTCGTTAAGAGCCTTGAATGTTCCGCGAAGTTTGGAACAAATCGTCTGTAATAGTTGCAGAATGCAACGAATCGCTTAACCTCATCTGCATTTTTGGGAATTGGATAGTCTAATAAAATCTGAAATTTGCTATCATCTGGAAGAATGCCTTGGTCTGTGCATTTATGACCTAAGTATGTCACTTCGTGACTGAAAAATGTGCACTTGTCTGGATGTAATTTTAGATTGTATTTTCGACACGTTTTGAATACATCTGTCAAATTTCTAAGCATATCAGCTTCTGAACGGCCCAACACAACTAAATCATCCATATATAAGAATGCTTGTGTTGGCGCTAAACCGGAGAAAGCAATTGTCATCATTCTTTGGAATGAATTTGGGGCTATTTTTAGGCCATAGGGCAGTCGCTTGAATCGAAATGAACCCTTGTCAGTTGAAAACGATGTAATGTCCCTGGAGTTTTCATCTAACTCGATTTGATGAAAACCGGACGTTAAGTCCAGGCAAGAAAAATATTTGGTTTTACCTAATTGGTCAAGGATGTCATCTATTCTGGGCAGTGGGAACTTGTCTGCAACGAGTTTTTTGTTTATGTTTCTATAGTCAACTACTAACCTCCATCGCTTTTGACTATTACCTGGTAATGATTTTTTAGGTACCAGGAGTATTGGGCTATTATATTCTGATGCGGAGGGTTCAACAATATCGTCTCGTATTAATTTGTCAACTTGCTTGGATATTTCACTTTTATGGGTTTGCGGAATTCTGTAATTCTTAATATATGTAGGTTCGTCGGTTTTCAAACGAAGTTTTTGTTTATAAAAATTATTGACGGTTATTTTATCTGTTTCAAGTGCGAATATATCTATGTATTCAGAGCAAAGTTTTTGTAAATCAGACTTTATGAACTCTGGGAAATTTTTGGAAAGTTTTTGTAATTTTAGGTCTTTGGATTGGCTGTCTTGTATTGATACTCCTTCATAGTCGTTTAGACTTTCTGTTTTTAGTAAAACATTTTGTATCAGTGCATTCTCATTTGTTGTGTTTATAATACGAACAAATGCTGTGGTGCCTTTTGTGATAGTATTTGCCACAAATATTCCGTCTTGGAGTTGTTGTTGTGGAACGAACACTTCTTTGTCCTTGCTTTGGATGTTGACCTGCCTAACGACTTCAGACCTTGCCGGTATCGCTATTGCATTACCTTGAGGTGCGCATGACATTGGTATTGCAATGTCATCAAAATCATCTGGCCTTAATACCAACCAGTCTTTGTCCCTGCTGTAGTCAAGTAAACAATGATATCTCTTGACGAAGTCGAGACCAATTATTCCATCGGATGGAATTGAAAAATTGTCACTTACTACATGAAATTCGTGGGCTATTAGCGTATTTTTAAATATTAAGTCGAAATGGACCGTTCCCAATGTATATGTTGTTCCATGACCTATGCCGTTTAGGCTTGTTATTTTGTTAGCGTTAACGTTATTAAAATTTTGAATATGTCCTCTTTTTATTATAGAAATATCCGCTCCTGTGTCGACTATGAATGTTGTCACATCATTATTTAGTGACGTGCTAAATGTTATGAATGATGTGAGGTTCAAATGAATATTATAGATCTTACTGCTTGTTCTTACACTACCTACTGAGTACTTGAGGTGTCTTCGTTTTCCGTTTCTTGTTGTGTCAATCTAATGTTTCTATTGCTATTATTTTTATGTCTATTGTCCCTTGTTTGATTATGATAATTTCTATGGTCTGAATTATTATTGTAATTTCCGCGTCTATGTCCACGACTTTGGCCGCGTCCAAATTCACGTCCACGAAAAAAATTATTTCGGTTATTAAAATTTTGAGCATAGCTTCTACCACGATTATTTCTGAAATGTAAAATTGGATTTGGCTGGCCATAATTTTCAGTACAGCAGTTTACGAATTTGGCGACTGCTTCGTTCATGTTGTTGAATTGGCCGGACTCCATAATAAGTTTTACCTTATCATGGCTGGAGTTTTTGATAATGGCTTTTATGGCAATTTTGGTGGAATAGGTCTCTGCCAATTGGGGTGTAAGCCCGTCTGAAATGTATGCACTTTGTAACTTTTTGGTAAGCTCCTCAACCTCTTGTGCATAAGTAGTTGCAGGCTTAGAGTTTTGACGGACGTTCATCAACTTTGCAGTGATGACGTCTACAGATTCGCCTTTAACAGTTGTTTTTAATTTTTGAATTACTTCTGTTATTGTTGTTTCCGAACCAGATATCAGATTTATTGCAGTCCCTTTTAACTTTGTTTTTATTAGATTGATAGCAACAATATCGTTGCCATCATTTACGCTATTTAGCAATTCTAACGCGGCTAAGAAGCTTTGGAGGTCGGCTGCGTTACCAAAGAAATCCGGAAGGATTTTCGATGCAATATTTAGAAATTCCACAGGTGTTTGCGACATTTTGTTCGAACTTAAAATACTTGCTTTGCTACTAGTAGTTTGTTGGTTCTTATCACTTATATTCTTAGTTTTGGTGTCTATTTGGATTGATACTTGCTCATGGAGTGAAACGGGTAATTTGAGGTGTACTCCCTGCCTAGATGCCGATCTTAAAACTTTATCTCTAGACTCACTGTACAGTTCATGGGCTCTATCCTTGTGTTTTTTCGTTAGCTTTGAAAAATTTACATTTAGTATGACCCTGATGCTTTCTAGTTTATCTATTAATATTTTAAGGTGCCTGTCCAAAGTTTCCTGACCTACAGATCTATTGACGTTTATACATTTACTTGATTTATCGATAACTTCCCTATTTACGTGAATTTTTTCTAGGATTTTTAGCCATTCCATTTATAAAAAATATATAAATGTAGGTACCCACTTATTTGCGCTAGGCATGAAGACCAAGATTAAATTTGTGCGAGAGACGCAGCTCTCGCCATGTAAGTTTTTTTTAGTGTTTTCTTATGCCAAGAGTATATTTTAGTTAATAAGTTAAGGGCCAAAAGAACTATTATAATTATGAAATAGGCTTCGTAATTTATGCCTTTTTCATTAATTTCCACCTCGTTTATCACGTTGGCGTTTGGTTTTTCTAATTTTGAATTAGTTTTGCCCATATTGTTGCCAAGAGAAAAATATACTTAATTAACTTAGAACTTAATTACTAACTTGAATTGTTGCTGCTTGTTGCCCTCAAGTTTCTTTCCACCGTTCCTAAAGTTTTAAGATGTTGCTTCTGGTGTGCGCTTCTGTCTGAATATTCTTCTTGCTGTTTGTCTTTTTACGTTTACGTAAATTTAGGAGCCCGCGAGCAATCATTGTGTGTACACTTCACTAGCACTGGTGTGGTGAGTTCAATTCATAAATGTAGAGGCATTTTTTTTGTTTTTATAGTTATCATGTAATGATATTGTAGCGTTCGGGATGCACTGAATTAAATTATAGATTTTATTTTATTTTTCACGGCCGACGGTGAAGCATTGCTTATGGTCAGATTTCTTCACACGCACTTTGGTCTATTTGAATTCATTAGCGATATGAACCGAATATTTTAACTAATCTTCATACGCACAAGACCGATGGGTGTACAATCGCGGCGAATGCAGAGCGGTCATTACTTAGGACGCTAATGGTACTCTATTGGATGTAAATGGCAGGATCGCCATGTAGTGAATATATAAGTAAACACATTACCGTTTCAACCGTTCGGCTTGAAAGTCAGTTCTTTATTAATTATTAAATCTTATGCGACCATGTCGCTACCTTATCTATCTTATGTGATTTTCGCTAACTTAATCATTCCCACGCGCCTGAGAGTGGTTTCCGATTCCAGACGATCGGTGACCAGGAATTCGCTTGGTCAACGGAATCTCAGTTGAGTGGGGTTTCAAGTGACGAGCGGCTAGACTGCTCGTGTGCATTTATTTACTTATGCTACACCCTCTTTTAAACTAAAAGCATCGCTGTTCTTAAAAAATACGTTTTTTAAAACCAAAAAATGAGATGGGATATAGTACGGATACCAAAATATTAGTAAAAGCTAATACCTACTTCATTTTTGTCTAAATTTTTGTCAGATTTCATATATACTTAATGAATAAACGTAATTTAAGATAAAACTTGGGATACATTTTTTTTGTTCGCCTTAAAGACAATAACAAAAGTGCTGCGTACCAAAAATTAATTTGTTGACTGACGCTATTATAAGAATGCAAAAAGTGTTTTGTTTTTTAAGCAGAGAGGGTCGAACATACGGGCCTGAGCCTGTATGCGTGACCTGGGCGGATTAGATAATTTCTTTTACTTTTTCTGTTCAACATCAGAACAAAGCGGCTTCCAGAATTCCACGTCTCTAGCTCAATTTCAAAGACCTTAAAATAAAACTTTACACATAGAGACTGACTTACTTCCGTCTACTCATACCTACCCAGAGTATAACAAGTTTAATGAATAGTTTGTAAGAACGCATTCAAATAATCACCATAGACCCTCAAGACCTTTTAGGAATCTGATCGAGACCGACAGGAGAATTGAGTAAGCCATGTCCATCCGTCCGTTCATCTTTATATGTATGAAAGTTTTAGGTCTTCAGAATAAAGCTAGAGAGCTGAAACTTGAACCACGTCTGAAATGTAGCACAAGCAAAGTGTTGAAATTGGTTAAATCCGCCAACGGCTACGCCCACTATAGAATTCAATGTGAGACAACCTCTAATGCGCATTTTGTTAAATGCTAAACAAGGCAAAGGAATTAAAATTTTCGGCTGAAAACCTTTGAGTTTTCAAGCGAAAATTGAGCTGCCCACACCATTGACCATGACCACTTTTGCAGTGTTGCAAAATTTTAAGCTCTGCCTAAATTAAGGGGCGTTTTTAGGAAAAACAACTGTTTTTTGTCTTAAATGGCTTTTAGCACATTTCCTCACGGTCCTAACGGAATAAGTTTAAATAATTTCCTTCTTAGTCCTTGCCCAGTTTTTAAGGCTTGGCCCTTACACATAATTGACTTCGAATGAAAACATTCAGGCCAAGAGCTTCAAGGGTTGGTGTTGCTGGATAAATAGTGTCGGGTATTTAGTAGTTCATTACAGACGAACTCATGCACTCACTTTCTTGTTTTATGTTTGCAATATGCCTCGCCCTTTATTTAGAGTGTAGCTTTAAGAAAGTAATTTTCTAGCTATCAAGGCGGGGTTTCAGTCGAAAATCTATGCAACTAGCTAGCATATGGTTTTCAAATATTTTATTTTTACATCCCACCTACATTTAGTAGGCATGGAGATTTATAGTCATAGCAGGGTAGCATACGCTCTGTCGCACTTTCCGATTTCTATACATTTATAAAAAAAATTAGTATATCATACGGAAATGCACAAACTAAATAAGCTTGGTTTTTAATTTAATTTTGTGGTTGAAAATCTGCAGGGCTCGTTACTGGAACATCATTATTTTTAAGTCAACCCAAGACCGAGCCCCTCCTAGCGCGCTACTGAATTTCCTATTTCCAGTAACGAGCCCCCAAGAAATTTTAATAAATGACTTCTTTTTCTTACTTTTTCTTTTGAAAAAATGAATCATAAATTATTATTGTTATATAAAGCCGTAATTTGTTAGCTTAAACTGAGAGAAAATCGCCTAACTTCTTCATTAAAGCTTCCAGTTTCTTAAGAAATTTCACAAGTTATGCTCTCTTTTTCTTCCTTACGAAAGACTACTAAACACTTTGAATTTTTCTAATCACCTAAAGACAAATTACCTGAAAATAAATTATACGATGCAAAGAAAATATATTAGTTATTTTTTTGGTTAAAAAACATTAATTGTTTTAAAAGCTGGGGCTTAGCTTTTTTGGGGGGGGGGGGTCTCGAATCAGGGTACTTTACCCAACCTGTAATATATTATGGATTTTTGCATCAGGCAGAAACTATGATGCACTCAACCCATATAAAATTGACGGATTTCATATTTGAAATTCAGTTTCACGAAAACAATAGAATTGCTCGGACGTTAGTTTATAAATATAAAAGAAATAGCCATGGATCCATCACGAAAAGGAAAACCCATAGGAAGCCCGGTCCGTAAGATCGTTATTAGAATATATAAGAAAAAATTAAAAGAAGCGAGGAGCTTATTTTTGGATAGTCCCTCAACATACGCAAACTCCCAGACTGAGGAGTTTAGTGGAATTTCGGCTCGATCAGTAAGAAGGATCAACAAGGAATACGAGGAGGAAGGTACTGTTGAAACACCAAATAAAAAAGTGCCACATACAAAATGGAAAACTGGATTAGAAGATTTTGACATCACAACTATTCGGCGCATTGTATACAACTCACATACAAGAAGAAAAAATACAAGAGAAAAACGGAGAACAACCGTAAAGTTCTCTGCGAAAGAAACGAAATCAAGCTTTTGCGCCTGAAATATCTGAGGAAGGTGCGGGAGTACAGATCCAATGGATACGATATCATTTATTTAGACGAAAGCTATATTCACAGCTCACACACAAGGCTAAGGGGATTGACTGGCGGGACCAGCCAAGAATTAAAGGCTCCAATTTGAAAAGGCCAGAAGCTAATAATGGCGCATGCAGGTGGCGAGAAGGGCTTCGTTAATGATGCCTTGCTTTTACTCAAATCTGGGACGAAAACAGGAGATTACCACGATGAGATGAATTTTTAAAATTTCTCCAAATGGATGACGGATCAAGTTTTGAGTAGCCTAGAGGAACCGTCAGTAATCGTTATGGACAACGCATCGTATCACAACAAATGGGAAGACAAACAAATCACTTCTGGTCCCGTAAAATCTGAGATGTTAGAATGGCTTGCCGTGAACAATATTCCACATATTTCAGACATGCTCAAAGTCGAACTTTATGAGCTCATTAAGCAACATCGAACTATTCACCATCCCAAGCACAAAATTGACGACATGATTCACGCCGCAGGACACGAAGTACTAAGATTGCCACCCTATTATCCAGATCTCAATCCATTTGAAAAGATCTGGGCAACCGTCAAGGGAAGAGTCGGAAGCCGTAACAAAACGTTTAAATTATTGGATGTTCAAAAACTAGCTGAAGAAGAATTTTCTAAAATAACAGTTGAAGATTGGCGCATAGCTTGTGCAAAAGTAATAAGGACAGAGAAGGAATACTTTTCCCACGAGCTGATGTGGGACACAATGTCGGATGCAATCATTATCAATCCAGGAGACGAATCTTCAACAGATTATGAAACTGAAAGTTCTTCAAACTGACAGTTATTGACATTGAATTTGATGTACATTATAGTAACTTTTTCATATAGCTAAATTAATAAATATTTGTACTTGTACCTCCAGTTAGTAATTAAACGTGTGTTTTTATTTTTCACTTGAAACCGAAACTAACTACACATTTGTTATGCTGGTGTTTTCTTTTTGCTTACATTAAATATGTTTGATATTTTCAAATCATCGTCAGTTCTCTCACTATAATTTACAGTTTTAATCAGGGTTGCTAATTTAAAAGTGGTGGGTAGTTCAATAAGTGCTCTACTGCTTTTCATACAAAAAATATAAAAGAAAGTACACCTATTCGTCTGTAAGGAACCGTTAAATACGTCACCCTGCTTGTATTATGACACAAAATCATACCTTCAGTTACTGGGTAGGATATAAAAATTGTTTTCATTCAAAAAATGTTTTTTTTAATTACATTTACCTCCTCGCGCAAATCAAACCCAATTAATAAAAAAAAATTACTGTGACACTGCGACTCTCTTATTGCATTAGTTCTCTAAAATTGCCTATTGCTAATACATCTAATCATGCACGAGCACGACACAAGCAATAATGATTAACGAAAGCATAATGAGCAAATAGGGTCTAAAAATCTAAAACCTTACACCTTCATACAGACGCGGTCACACAATCAATTCATGCGAAATGTTTTGCTTCATTTATCCAATCGGCATCAAATCATACGCAAATTCTACACACAACCAACTACACAAAAAACGAAGCACGATGACCCTTTATTTATATCAGAATATAATTTTCTCAAAGTAAAGTTGACATATGAAGATTAACATTTTCTCTCGCACCAGGGCTGCTAAATTTTTTTCCGAAAACTGGGTATACACAATGGTTGTACCTCGGCAGAAAATGGCCATACCTGTACTGCCCTCCTAACTTCAGTATAAAGGAAGGATAATGGAGAAACAACCCTCAGTGAGACTGCGGTCTTGAACACATCGTTGGGGTATCGATCGTTTTTGTTTATTTTTGTTCATGTCTCCGCCCCTTTTCGTCTTTCTTTGCTCTTTTTTCGAAATTTAAGAGATGGAAAATAAATTTGATGCGTAGATGCGCAGTAGAATGGCCAACTGATTTGGTACGGACTAAGTTTGTAATTACATGTTGTTGGTTTATGTGCATTATCTATGCAGAGAGATCATGTAGGCTATTTGGACACCCGAGATGGAAGTGGGCTGTGGTGCAGATGGTAGCACCCATGACCAACAATTGGGAGGTCCTGGGTTCGAATCCAGGTCCAACCCACCATTTTCTTATTTTTTATTTATTGCCAACATGTCTTGTTAAGTAAATTATATCAATTAAAAAAAAAAATACAGTGGCGCAACAGCTCGTGGTGAACCAGTGCCGACTTCTCAACAATGTATGCTGGTGTGTTAATTTTTTTACAAACAAGGGGACCTGCAATTTTTTGCCGAGTCCGAACGGCACTTTGAGAAGTTTTTCAACACAAATCATACTCTCGGAGAACTTGTCAGATCCTCGCGGAGGTGGGGACCGTGAAAAAGAACAAGTCTTTTTTTTCCGGTGACGATGGCAGGTTTCGAACCCAGACCTCCGGCGTAGTAAGCACACACACTAACCACTACGCCACACCACCCACAAAAAATTATAAAATTATAAAAAAATTTAAAAGACTAAAAAAATTATAAAAATTATTATGATTATATATTAAGTTTGTCACATGTAAATGATTTGTAACACGGTGAAATAATAATGGTAGACCCCCAAAGACCTTAAGGGCATATGATCGAGACCGACTTTTGAATAGAGTCTGAATCCGTCTGTCCGTCCGTTCGTCTGTCAGTATGACACCTGTTCTTAGGCCTTACATTTTAAGCTAGGAAGCTGAAGCTTAACCAGCTTGGTACATAAGTTTATTGTTAGCAGTACAGGTGCACTAAAAAGATACACAAAATAAAAATTTATTCGCTGTACCTACCCTAGTGGGCGTGGCATCTATTTATATGGTAATTTTTTAGATGCATTTAATTCAATAGCTTTGTTCTAAATAATTGTTCTAAATCGAAATTTTTTTCTTAAAGAACTATGTAGATAATACTTAGTTCTACATTTTGTTTATACAAGACTTTGAGCCCCGCCAATTTTACAGTAAAACGTAGTTCAACTTGCCTTAAGGCTAATTTAGGAAAGAATAAAAAGATTACAGGTTAGATAAACAAAAATTTATTTCAGATTTCGTTCATACGCATTTTTAACCTCGCCCCCTTTAGAGGGTCGCTTTTTCAAAAATATTGAATTTGAACCAAAAAATTGCAATTTTACGTACATTTGAGCGTAACTTGGAAATATCTGTAATAATTTATAGTTTGTAATTAAAGGCGGTTGGACGCACCTTTTCGAAATTTGCACTACTTATAAAATGGCACAAAAAAAAAAAACAACAATAACATCAGCACTTTACAATGTGGGATAGGATGGGGTACTCAACGGTCGGTATTACGGACTGTAACTTCTGCGTACACACTAAAGCACTTACTCACTGGTTAGGCTAGAAATGGGATCAATAATAAATTAAATAAAGTTCTTAGATCACGACTTGTATGAGGGTCTTCACTTCAGATCTTGAAAGTAGCCAAATTTTGAGGTCCTTAAGAGACCTGTAGCCATTCTCAATTTGTCTCAATACTACCACTTTGGACGATGAGCATTTTTAGTGCTTCGTATAAATGTTAATATATCTAAGAGGAAGAACTTTGAAACAAGGGCAGTGAGTGCTCAAATTTACTTTTGTGAAATATTAATATGATAATTTTCTTTTAAACTGTGACTATAGGCAATAAGTTCGTTAAGTTCGCGCTACCCCAACATGTAAGATCATACTCCAGATGTGAAAGAGCCAGAGCATATTAAATTGTTAGTAGCAGGCTTTGTGGTACGAGCTTACATAAAAAATACATTTTGTTCATGGTGATGCATAGCAACTTTTTTGACGCTAAAATGTGAGGCTTCCGGGACAATCTGTTGTCAGTTTAGACCCCGAGATACCCAAACTGTTAAACGCATTCTAAAACAATACATTTATCTGAGCACCAAACATTATCACAAATGGGGTGGTGGAAAAGGATGTCCTCAATCATAATTCGACAACGAAAAACGTATAGCTAGCCTTTGACTTTGTGTTCAGTGCCATTTGGTGGTAATTATGCCATATTCCGAGCAGTTGCAGGTCAGATCCTAATAGATTTTTATGTCTATTACATTCATACCAGCATACGAAAGAGCCAGATCATCCGCATAACCAATCAAATGCCCTTTGAGAGGTAAGTAAAAGATGGCACTAATGTTAATCAGAACTAGTGAGAGGGTTACAATCCGACTAGGCGAATCGTTGGATACCCCATCCCAATTGACCATTGTCAAGCTCCAAAATGCGTCAAAAATTTTGGATGTTAGATTTCAGATTCTATTAACTTTAATTATGTTAAGTATTTGTCAGTTAAGAGTTTTCTTTCTTAAAAAAGGGGCGTGGCATCAACTCCTTTTCAATAACATAATTTTTTGTACACTCATTTTAATGCATAGTTTGTAACAAAGTGAAATAATCATCGTAGACCCTAAAGACCTTTTAGCGATATGATCGAGACCAATAGGCGAATCGATAAAGCCATGTCCGTCTGTTGTGTCCAACATTTGATGACGCCGAACAATTCGCAGTTCCCAGCAATGCATGAGAATTATTTCAAAACGCAAAGTTATTTCTATCATTCCCATGCGTTCAATTACAATTATTGTAATTGAACCTCATGATAACAAAATGTGTAGCGAGTGTAAATAAACCTTAGAATAAGAAATTGTACAGTAAGCATTATTTTAGTATATATAAGGCATTAGAATGGAATAAAGTTTTTATGTTCACATTGGACACCCAGCAATACGGTCATTTTATTTAGTTTCCCCCTCCAGCGGTAAGAACTACAATAAATCTTTATTGCTGCTTAAACACTGGTCCTTCGAGCCTTTTTTGAATAACTAGCGTTACCAGAGCTACAATACTGGTAGTGAATAAGCGTAAATACAAAACGTTAACACACCTACAAACTACTTACTAGCGTTACCAGAGCTACAATACTGGTAGTGAATAAGCGTAAATACAAAACGTAAACACACCTACAAACTACTTATTAGCGTTGCCAGGGCTAAGACACTGGTAGTGAAATAAAAAGTGATATATTTTACAACAACAACAAAAAAAAAGCAAGAAAGATGACGGATGAAACGTTGAAAAATTAAAAATTTTTAACATGTGAGATCTTTAAAAACTCGATTTCTCGGAAAGTTGACTCAAAATCGAAAAAAAATTATATGACAAATATTAAAGATATTACTATTTGCTAAGTTTGCTTTGTTTTGAGCTTTGCAAACTTTTAAGGGGTGTTTTTAGGAAACAACTGTTTTTTTCTGAAATAATTTTCGCTTATACCGTATTTTCTCATGATTCTAGCGAAATTACAATTAATTGATTTTAATTTTAAGCCCATGCCCACTTTTGGGGCGTGGCCTATACACATAATATATGATTTCGGGCCAAGAAACTTAAAGATTAGGTGATACATGGTATATAGGATCGGGTATATAGAAGTTTGTCACAGACAAACTCTTGCACTTGAAAAATAAAAAATTCTTGAAAAATTGATTCATTTGAGTTGATAGCTTACGCATATATCTGAACATTTTATAGTGCAAATTTTTTGGATTTAAAGCAAATAAAGCAAAAAAAACCGTTTATTAGAACCCATATTATATATGACCACGCCTACAAGGGGGCGGTTTCCGCTTTTTTTTAATTGTCAAACACAATACTGTAATTTTTTGGTTCAAATTTAATAATCTTGTGAAATCGACCTCTTAGGATGGGCATGGCCAAAAGCTTTGTATGAACGACATCTGAAATAGTATCAGGTGTACTTTATGTGCTAAATTTTATTTTTTATTCTATCCTTAGTTAAGCTAAAAGCAGTCGAAATCCATGTTTTTCTGGAAATTTATAGGTTTTATGGAATTCTGCCTTTAAATGTGGGAGTGGCCCAAAAAGTGAACAAAATGTAGGGTGTTTTCTACATAACATTTTTTCGATCTGGAACAAAAATATTGAATAAGTTGCATTTGCACAATTACTCTTTAATTCGATGCCAAAAATGCAATTTTTTGGTTAGAGTTCAACAATTTCGTAATATCTACCTCCAAACATGGGCGTGATCAAAAACTTTGAAGGAACGAAATGAAGTATAGAACACGTTATTTCTAATGTGCTAAATTTTATTTTTTATTCTTACGTAAGAAAGGGCAAAAAAGTATTGGCTATCCATGTTTTGTGGAAAATTAGAGGTTTTTCTTAAATTCTGAATCCAAATGTGGGCGTGGTCAAAAACTTTGTATGAAAAGTACTTCCTACATAATATATTAAGCAAAAATTTTTCGATTTGGAACAAAAATATTGAATAAATTGCATTTGAAAGATACATTTTCAATCGATGCGACGCCCAGAAGGGGGCGGTCTGTGGACTTTATTTTTATTTCTTATGACTTTTAATCATTAGAAGATGCTCAATAATAAATTTCAGCTTTTCGCGACGTCTTACAGTCTTGAAAGCACTGGAGGTTGTTGCACATTTAAAGCGATTGTGGGCGTGTCTGTAGGCAAATTTGAAAAATTTTAACACCTGTATTCCTTCGGATGATAGAGAGCTTACGTACAAAATTTCAGCTTCCTAGCTCAAAATTTAGGGCCTAAAAATTGATAACATACGGACAGACAGACGGACGAACGGACAGACGGATAGACGGATGGACGGACGGACATGGCTCATTCGACCCAGAAGTCGGTCTCGATCATATGCCCTTAAAGGGAGGTCTACCCCAGCGCCGAAGTCAAAACTCAAGTAAACGTATTTACATGTATTGGTCAGAAGATATAATTTCTCTTAAATTTCTTTCTTTCCGCTCTTTGAATAATTTTCGATCTTCTCCTTCTCCATTTCCATCGCTATTTATTCAAACTCGCGCATGAAATATGTACCCACAAAAAATTTTAACCATAAGATACTGACAACCGAATTGCTGTGGAATTTGTCGTTGTATCTTTTATGCGTTCCTCTGTTTGTTTGTGCACTTGTATTTGCAACCTTCAAGCAATCGATCCTCGATAGCTAATGTGCGTTTCGTTTGGAATAAAAAAAAATTGAAATGGGTATGGGTATGTCAAAACTGACAGATCTAAATTTGAAAACGTTTCTTTAATGGTAAAAATGAGGAGAAATTAAGGGGAAAACTGCCATTTCTCGAATCTGAAATCGCAGAATAAAATCTCGTTTTTTAGCAGGATTCATTTTCAGATTAACCAATACCAATTAACAACACACCAATACCAACACTGAACTGTTGACAGTTCCCTTGTTTACTTCGTGTAAATTTTGTACGGGCTGGTCTTTCTACAGAAATAATTTTGTTTTGTTTTATAAAATGTTTGTATTTAATTAACTAGTGGAAAAACTTTAGTGGGAAAAAAACACTTACTAGTGGGAAAACTGTATTCATCCTAATCATGTTCTTCCACAGTCACAGGACCCGGTATTCGTACGTTTTTAGGCGAAGAAGCACACACGACTTTGCCGAAGGTTTAATTAAAGCAAACAGGCTTCGAATTGTGTATTTTATAAGGAATTTGGTGCACAAATATAGTAGCAAAAAATAAAGTTGAGTTTTTTTAATGTAAAAACATAACAATGGCTTATTTTGTTTCTAGTTTCGTCACAAACAAGAACAGAAAATTTTCAGCAATAAAGCCACAGCAAAATGTAAACAAACTAATGATGGGAAACATTTTTTTCAATTGGTACCTGACAAAGTAGGGATGGAAAACAATTTTTTCAATTAGTACTAAAACGGAACCAATGTACTCAGAATAATTTTGCGTTAAAAAAAAATAATTTGCCAATTAGAATAAAAGTTTTTTAAAGGGAAATATTCGTAAGGCTTTTCGTTTTTACACAAATAAAATCTTGAATTATCGCTAATTTGAGCAAAATGAGTGCACTGCAGAAGCACTTGAAATTCCTAAGCAGAATATGGATTGAATTTTCGCTAAAATAAAAAGTGTATTTCAAGCTAGGTTCTGGTTCTGGAGAAGGTATGGTATGGTGTACAGACATCTTCAATAAATTTTTGAACCAATTTTAAGGCATTCAGTTCTTTTCTAGTAACTTGCACTAGTTGCAAACAACCCTTTTCAACCTTACCTAACCTACTAATTCAAACCTTCGTTAACGAAATATTTCGGCGTAGTATAACTTTAATGCCTAAGATATTTTTAGCGAATGTTAATCAAAACTAAAAATGTAACACCTTTCCGTATCGAAGTTTCTCTTTTCGTTGCGCTTACTTGTGCGTAACAAATTATTAACCCTTAAGCCGCGTTTCTGTTCCTGTTTTACTTTGCTTATGACAACACGGCTTAAATCGCAGTAGAACAAAATGCTTTCGAAATAGCAATGCGAAATGAAGGGTCCAGGGGAAAAATGGCTTACGTTCACCCAAATCGATTTTGAGAAAAAAGTTGAATATAGAGTGTACACGCCATATAGTGTCCATTCCATTAGCATAGCAATTTATTGGAGATGATTTTGAAGAACTATTATTATCTCTTAAAAAAGTGAACACAATTTCGGATAGTTCTTAAAAAAAACTAAGAACTAATAGTTTTCACCAGTTAAATTTTGAGAAAAATTGACTTGAGTCGTTTTTCACGTGGACCCTTCAAATAAATCAGGAATATATGTTTTAGCATATTATGTACGTATAGTCATAAATAATCATAAGTATGTAATTTGTTTCTGTTCTTAGGCTTAGATTAGACTGCATGCCATTTTGGCATATTTGACGTAACTAAGAAGAAAAACGCTGCAAATTTTTTTCTTAATGCTAATGGTTAATGCTAATAAGGTTAATGAAAAAGCGACCCTCTAAAGGGGGCGAGGTTAAAAATGCGTATGAACGAAATCTGAAATAAATTTTTGTTTATCTAACCTGTAATCTTTTTATTCTTTCCTAAATTAGCCTTAAGGCAAGTTGAACTACGTTTTACTGTAAAATTGGCGGGGCTCAAAGTCTTGTATAAACAAAATGTAGAACTAAGTATTATCTACATAGTTCTTCAAGAAAAAAATTTCGATTTAGAACAATTATTTAGAACAAAGCTATTGAATTAAATGCATCTAAAAAATTACCATATAAATAGATGCCACGCCCACTAGGGTAGGTACAGCGAATAAATTTTTATTTTGTGTATCTTTTTAGTGCAGCAGTACTGCTAACAATAAACTTATGTACCAAGCTGGTTAAGCTTCAGCTTCCTAGCTTAAAATGTAAGGCCTAAGAACAGGTGTCATACCGACAGACGAACGGACGGACAGACGGATTCAGACTCTATTCAAAAGTCGGTCTCGATCATATGCCCTTAAGGTCTTTGGGGGTCTACCATTATTATTTCACCGTGTTACAAATCATTTACATGTGACAAACTTAATATATAATCATAATAATTTTTATAATTTTTTTAGTCTTTTAAATTTTTTTATAATTTTGTAATTTTTTGTGGGTGGCGTGGCGTAGTGGTTAGTGTGTGTGCTTACTACGCCGGAGGTCTGGGTTCGAAACCTGCCATCGTCACCGGAAAAAAAAGACTTGTTCTTTTTCACGGTCCCCACCTCCGCGAGGATCTGACAAGTTCTCCGAGAGTATGATTTGTGTTGAAAAACTTCTCAAAGTGCCGTTCGGACTCGGCAAAAAATTGCAGGTCCCCTTGTTTGTAAAAAAATTAACACACCAGCATACATTGTTGAGAAGTCGGCACTGGTTCACCACGAGCTGTTGCGCCACTGTATTTTTTTTTAATTGATATAATTTACTTAACAAGACATGTTGGCAATAAATAAAAAATAAGAAAATGGCGGGTTGGACCTGGATTCGAACCTGGAGAAGGTATGGTATGGTATACAGACATCTTCAATAAATTTGTGAACCAATTTTAAGGCATTCAGTTCTTTTCTAGTAACTTGCACTAGTTGCAAACAACCCTTTTCAACCTAACCTAACCTACTAATTTAAACCTTCGTTAACGGAATATTTCGGCGTAGTATAACTTTAATGCCTAAGATATTTTTAGCGAATGTTAATCAAAACTAAAAATGTAACACCTTTCCGTATCGAAGTTTCTCTTTTCGTTGCGCTTACTTGTGCGTAACAAATTATTAACCCTTAAGCCGCGTTTCTGTTCCTGTTTTACTTTGCTTATGACAACACGGCTTAAATCGCAGTAGAACAAAATGCTTTCGAAATAGCAATGCGAAATGAAGGGTCCAGGGAAAAAATGGCTTACGTTCACCCAAATCGATTTTGAGAAAAAAGTTGAATATAGAGTGTACACGCCATATAGTGTCCATTCCATTAGCATAGCAATTTATTGGAGATGATTTTGAAGAACTATTATTATCTCTTAAAAAAGTGAACACAATTTCGGATAGTTCTTAAAAAAACTAAGAACTAATAGTTTTCACCAGTTAAATTTTGAGAAAAATTGACTTGAGTCGTTTTTCACGTGGACCCTTCAAATAAATCAGGAATATATGTTTTAGCATATTATGTATGTATAGTCATAAATAATCATAAGTATGTAATTTGTTTCTGTTCTTAGGCTTAGATTAGACTGCATGCCATTTTGGCATATTTGACGTAACTAAGAAGAAAAACGCTGCAAATTTTTTTCTTAATGCGTCTAATATGCCAAAATGGCATGCAGTCTAATCTAAGTTTTAGAACAGTTAAGTTAAATGGTTATCGTTGCATAGTGGCATTAACAGATTGTTGAAATAAAAACATTATGGTTAAGTAAATTACCATTTTACCTTGTAGAAAACGTAGTTTTTACAAAACATTTTACTTTTACTCCCATTGTACTTTTTTTCTTAATCCGACCCACTACAATTGTATTGACCTTCCCACCATTCAAACAAAACTAACATATGGCAGGTCTCACCTATTCCTACCATACTATAACAAAAACTCTCAATTTAATTTTTGGTTTGATTCAACCACGAGAAAATAAAACTTGGTTTTTAATTTACCCGATACCAAAAAAAACCACATAAATATGGTCAAATATATATATTTTCATTAAGTGGAGTCGGAACCCGGAAGACAAAATTTATGATGATTTTTGACCTGACCTAGGACTGGAGAAATAGGTAGGTATTGTTTACTTATTGGTTCAGTACCTGAAGGTAAGGACGTCTATAATAATAAATCCCATTGCTGGTTTCTTGTCAAGTTGATGAGGTTTCTCTTAGGTACCGTGTTTTGAAGAGCAGGGTTTGAAGTTTCAACGAATATAGTTGAGAATGTAGATGGGTATACCTAGATAAGATATTTCCTTATCAAAACCATTTTGGTAGGTAGGTACGTACCAAGGTAAATATTAGGTAATGTACTAACGTACTAATTATTTGGTAATTTACCTTGATGTAGTTGGCATAAAATGCATAATGTTGAATGGTTGCATATAGGTAGTACAAAAGAGAATCGTGTATGCAGTAGGTACTTACCTAACCTAAGTACAAACCTAGCTTTGGGACATGTTTTATTTCTAATTGTAGGTATAGCTGGGTAGGCACAAGCGGATAAAAAATTATTTTCGATGAACAAATTCCTTTCAATTATTTAGGTTGGCTTCCAAATGGTTTTGCAAAAAGGAGGTAAATATATATGTATGTAAATATACCTACCTGTATGTATACGTCAAATGTACGTGGAAAAGATAAGAAAAGATAACGGTGAATGGGTAAAAGGCGACAAAGAGAAAGCAGATGTATTTGCAGAACATCTAGAAGAAACATTCAAACCGTTTGACGGGGAGCCGTTGGTTGACGATCTGTATCGCAATGCGGAATTAGACAATTATCGAATGAAAACCGTGACACTGTCTGAACTTCGTCAAACAATCCGAAATTTGAAGAATAACAAAGCTCCAGGCTATGACCTAATTACTCGGGAAATTTTGAAGGAGCTACCGAAAAGAGCGTTAGTCAAGCTTCTCTACATCATAAACGCATCAATGAGAATTTCATACGTTCCACGGCAATGGAAAGTCGCAGAGGTAATAATGGTTCCGAAACCAGGGAAATGCCCGAACGACAAAAAATCATATAGACCGATTTCGCTTCTGCTGATTATATCTAAAGTCTTCGAGAAACTTGTGCTCAAACGACTGCAACCAATAGTTGAAGAAAGACGATTGATTCCGGATCACCAATTCGGCTTTAGGGTCAAACATTCAACACTTGACCAGGTCTATCGAATAACTAATGAAATTGAGAAAGCCTTAGAAGCGAAAATGATATGTTCTACCGCTTTTCTTGACGTATCCCAAGCCTTTGATAAAGTTTGGCACGAAGGCCTAAAATACAAGCTACGGAAAGTTTTGCCGGAAAAAATGCATGAACTCTTAGAGTCTTATCTTGACAACAGACTATTTCGAGTCAGAAACGGGAGCGAATACTCAGAATTCAAGGAAATACAAGCCGGCGTTCCACAAGGTAGCGTCCTTGGTCCAACACTGTTTTTACTTTTTACAAGAGATGTACCTCAAGTAGAGACAACGACTATAGCCACGTTCGCTGACGACACGGCTATCCTCGCTACGGATAAGACAGTCGAACAATCAACGGGAAAACTCCAACGCGCTTTGAATAAAATATGCGAATGGACAAAGGCCTGGCGAATCCTCCTAAATGAGACAAAATCAACGCATGTAAATTTTACTTACAAGAGGTTAATCAACTTACCTCTATTTATAAACTCGGTACAAATTCCGTACGCAAACGAGGCGAAATATTTAGGCATGACCCTAGATGCAAAACTTAAGTGGAAGCCACACGTTAAAAAGAAACGCGATGAACTTGAAATCAAGCTACGAGAACTGAATTGGCTTATCGGACGTTATTCGAAACTAAGCGTATATAACAAACTGCTATTGTACAAGCAAGTGCTAAAACCATCTTGGACGTACGGTATACAACTTTGGGGTTGTACCAAACCAAGCAACATATCTACTTTAGAAACTTTTCAGAATAAGACACTAAGAGCAATCGTAAATGCTCCATGGTATATAAGAAATAGCGATTTACATCGAGATCTAGGCATCGCAACCGTGACCGACGAAGTAAGAAACTTTGCTCGCAAACTTCACACTCGCCTTCACGGCCATTGCAACCACGAAATAATCCGAACTCTGGATCAGACAAATCTTGCACGCCGACTACAACGAACAAGACCGTTGGATCTAGCGTCGTAAGAGGAAACCGCACATAATGACGGTATTGCAGGTGCTTTCGTTGGAAGGTAGCCTGCCAAACGCGATTACTATACAGAAGCATGAACTACTTGTTAAGGAAACTTAGTCGTAGTCTTACAAAGATTGGGAGGTTTTTTAGTGAGTAAGAATCTCACACTACTATGAGCACGCGCATTCGATTCTCATAGTGCCTATGAAGGTTTTTACCACGGAAAAAAAAAAAAAAAAAATTTACGTGGAAAAGGCATTCGAAACCAAATTTTACATTTTTGTACATTTTGATTGTACCTATTATACATATGAGAGCTTTTCAAGGAATCGGAGTATTGAATAATTGTTATCCCACTTGAGGCCATAAAAGCGCCAAAGAAACCAATGAAGTAAATCATAGGTTTACTTTACAGATCCAATATATCCTCAGGCCTACGAACAGTACATAGGTATGTAGGCTCCAAAGGGATTTGCAAAGGCTTGTTCAAGAAAAGACCGATGTTCTAGTAAAGACAATTTATTAGCAAGTGCAAGTACAGCCATCGAAAGCTGCTTTTTAACATATAACTATAATACAGGTTCTTATTTACGTGCGGGTCGATCATGCGATCATGACCACTATTCTACTATACTATATATAAAGTATGTTGCACAGGATCGTTAACAATGCGAGATAAATTTTTGTCTAAAGGTAGGTATATGTATTTACCTACATACATTAAATATTTGCTCCACTGCTAAGTACTTTCACAGCCGGCGAACTTTGCTCCCTGCGAATCCGCACTAAATTGGATATTGCTCTAAAGAATTGCTTAAAACTTAACTTTGTCAAATAGAATCCTAACAAGAATCCTCAATTCTACTATTTGACATTTTTAAATCCATCGTTTTCAAAAGCTTTGTGAGAATATTAACAATTCGCATTGTAATTTGCACAAGGCGCTGCGAATTCGTTTTAAAACCATCGAACTGCAAATAATCTTGGCAGAACTTTCTGTAAATTAATTATCTAGTAGTGTCAAGTTATAGATTATTTGATCTTTAAAAATTTCCGTGCTGCGATTTTGATTTGGAAATATTATTTTGGAGTAAAGTCATTTGGTCGCCAGTTCGCTGGCCGCAAGTTCGTCGACAAGCACGAAGCACCTCTTCTCTCCTAAGTAGGTTACGCGACGCCAGCGCGAGGAATATTTCGGCATTTTTCCAAACGCATTTCCATAACTCATTTGTTTTGCTTGTAAGATATTTATGCAATTTTAAGAAGGTATACTATGCAAAAGATCTGTGTGCCTGTGCAAACAATCGCTCAAAACCAAAAAATGAATAATCACCCAAAAATGTTGGGCTATAGTTCGTAACGAAGAATCGCCAATAGAAAACGAACAATCGCCCAAAAAAAATGTGAACATTTGCCCAAAATTTGAATTGGCTAATTCTCCGAGTAATAGAGTCATTTGTGGTAAGTGAGTGCACTTTTGACTTTCGAGAAGGATTCCAAAAGGAATTTTGCGTAAACATAATAGTAGTTAATTGTATATCGAAACAACATATTTTGTCTTCTTATTCCGAAGCATGAATTATTTATAAATGTTACTACTTTTTTGTCAAAAAACCAAATCAAGTCAAATTGCGCACACTTGCCCCTAGGTTAGGGTAAGTGTACGCAGGCAGTGGGTTAAGTGTGCGCAAGCTTTTTCCCTACATTTTGCTTGATTAAAATGAAATGCTCTATAATTTTTTGTTTTTAATTAAATTCAGCAGGAAATGTAAACGATTACTGGAAATTATATATATCAACATTAAAAAAAAGCAAGTTAATTTCATTAAAAAATATTCAAAATTACTTATACTTATACGTATAATCACTTATACTTAATTTCGTCACTTATTTCGAGAAAATCCTTATGCGCACAAACGACTCTAATCCTCTTAAACCCAAAAATGAATAATCGCCCAAAATCCAATTTGGGTAATAGTGTATTGAATGTTGGACGATTATTAATTTTTTGTTGGGGCGATTGTTCATAAAGAATTATCACACAAAAAGTATAAAAAGAACAACTGCAATTATTAAAAAAAGATGTAATCTTCCTTATGATACCATAAGAAGTCCTTTTTCCATTTTTGGACGGACTGCTAAAAACAACAGGTGGCTACCCCTTCCTTACATAGGAATACCCAGACCCCCCTACCAACATACTTACGTGCTTGATAGATTTGGTTATGTATCAATCGAGTCAATCACTCACCCAATCGACTTACACAATAGCACTTTGCCTATCTACATACCTACCAATTTAAATATAAAATATGCATAGTTAAACACCATTTACTTTCAAATTTACTTTCATCGGATTATGAATATTGACATGAAACACATTACACAAATACCAAATTCTTCTTTAAATTCAGCTTGCAAAAAAATTAAATCTCGAAAAAGTAGCTAGGTAGCTAGGATACATACATACAAACGAAGCAAGCAACAAAAAAACAATAAAGATCCAAGCCACATTTCTGTTTTAAACGAAGAGAACGAGGAAAGGGCATTTGCCAGCGCCACGGCTTTTGCGGGAACTTCATATCCAATTGTGTGCGTTTACAACGAATTTTATTTGCAAAAAGTGCGAAAAAGGCACTTTTTAAAAATAACATAGTAAAGGTCATACTCATATGACAGTTACAACTTTGACTTTTCACAAATCAAAGTTGTTTTTTTGTCATTTTTTCAAATGACTTTGAAATGTCACAAATCACAAAAATTCGTCTGCGTAAACTGTAATCATCACAATTTTCTTGTGACAGCTCCCGATCAATCACCGTCAAAATCAGCTGGTCACCAGTTTTCAAATTTTCTGGTAAGGTGGTGTTTTTGCCTACCCTTAGGCTGACTTTCTGCATGTACGAATAAAAATCAGTATCCCTACATCACAAGCCTAAATAAAGCAACGATTCGGAACAATATTTTTGTGATCGCCTAACGCAGACCGATTATATGGTTTGATCACATTGACTGTCACAAAATGTGAAAATCACCGACCACCATAGCCGATTCCACTCCTTGTTTCGGTGCTCCGTTTTGTTTGGCCGATGTACTTCTTGTTACAGACTTTGCAGCTGATTTCGTAGATCCCACTCTTCGCGCTTGTGGGTGTGCTGTCTTTGGTTGACCCTGGAATGTTTTTTAGCTTGCCGTGGTTGTTGTAGACTATGTGGATATTTTTTTTCCATCGTTTTACGTATTTGGTTTGTGACCGCTGGTATGTAGGGGAAAGATATGCGGAATTTGTTGGTATTCTCCTCGTTAAAGCTGAAAAGTGTAGAAATTTCGTTTTCCTTATTTTATTTCATTGTTTTACCACATCCCAAAGGATAGGACGTATATTAAGTTTGATTCATAGTTTGTAACATAGAGAAATAATCACCCCAAGACCTTAAGGGCTAATATGATCGAGACCGAATTGTCCTGACGTTATTCTCCTCGTTCCAGCTGAAAAGTGTAGAAATTTCGTTTCTCCTTATTTTATTTGATTGTTTTACCACATCCCAAAGGATAGGACGTATATTAAGTTTGATTCATAGTTTGTAACATAGAGAAATAATCACCGTAGACCCCCAAGACCTTAAGGGCTAATATGATCGAAACCGAATTGTTAGTCGAATGAGCCATGTCCGTCCGTCCGTCCGTGTGTCGGTAGTTTTAAGGCCTTAAATTTTGAGCTAGGAACTTGAAATTTAATATCTGTTCTTTCTAGGTCCCGAAGCAGTACAAGTATTAAAATTTTTATAATCCGCCCACTGACACACCCCCTTTACTTATTAGCATTAAAAGTCAAAGTTGTCGTAGGAAGCTGAAATTTGGTACGCGTTATACTCGCTGAAGTATTTTGTCATTGGCATTTCAAAATAAGGCAAAAACTGTATTTTTTAAGGTAACCTGATCAAATTTGAACCTAAGACCTTAATAAACCAATAGTCCCTTGTCAAGCTTCAAAAAGCGCCAAAAATCTTGGCTGTTTAATTTCAGTTTCTATTTACTTTAATTGTATTAAGAATTGTATTAAGAATATTGTCAGTTAAGAATCTTCTTCCTTTTAAGATTGGCATGGCATCCACCCATTTTCAATGAAATATTTTTTTTTATCATATTTTTTACCGGATGTAGTATACACGTGTTAACCGCAGTTTTATATTAAAAATTTGTTTTTTCTTATTTCAAAACGCCACACGGGTGGGCATGACAAAAATTTATTCATTAGAGTTGATAGCTTACGCACATATCTGAACATTCTATTGTGCAAGCTTTTTGGATTTATATTCTAGAATGCTTATTAAATATGACCGCGCCTACAAGGGGCGGTTTTTGCTTTTTTTGTAAATGTCAATCACAATACACTTAAGCGAGAATAACGCATATCAAATTTCAGCTTCCTGCGACAACTTAGATTTTCCATGCTAAAAAGTAAAGTGGGCGGATTTCAACAAATTTTACACTTATACTGCTTCGGGACCTAGAAAGAACAGATGTCAAGTCTCAAGCTCCGAGCTCAAAATTTAAGGCCTAAAAACTACCGACACATGGACGGACATGGCTCATTCGACTAATAATTCGGTCTCGATCATATGCCCTTAAAGTCTTGGGGGCCAACGCTGATTATTTCTCTATGTTACAAACTATGAATCAACTTAATATACCTCCTATCCTATGGGATAGGGTATAAAAATTACTTACTTAGCAACGCCTCGCGGAACTCATTTGATACCGAAAAATAAAACAATCATCAAAAACACAAAGAATCAAACTGTTCAATTGTGATGAAAATAAGGTGATTTATTTCCGTTATTTGTATTTTAAATATTTAGGTGAAAATGGTGCCACTGCTAGAAGTTCTGATCGACTACGACGTTTGCATTTTTGCAATTAAGATACTGTTTTTAACTGTGCATGGCGAAATAAGCTGTTTACCGATCTGATAAATCGGAACTAAGATCTTCCAGTAACAGTTAAAACATAGGAGAATGTGTTAAAGACAAATCCTAACTCCCGTTGCACGAAACTCATGAAAAAAATACGTTTGCATCAGCATCTAATTAGGACGTCGGGTTAAGGTTTTAAAGGGATCGTATAGCATGGGGCGAGGACTGGAATCGGTTATTTTTAGTGATGAAATCAAAATTAATTTCAAAGGTCTCGTCGATTTCAGGTTTTATTGCCGTGTTTCGAGACAAAAAAAAACACTCTTTAAGTAGGTAAAAGGCATTTTGGAAACGGAAGTATGATGTTAAACCTTAGCCTGGCCTTCTTATTATGCCGCTGCAAATGTGTCTTTTTCATGATTTTCGTGTAATTTGAGATACCATTTGCCTTAAACAAATTCTCCTGTTTTTATTGTTACTGGAAGATTTAACTATCGACTTATCTGATCGGTTAACGTTTATTTCGCCTTCCTTCGACAGAAACAGATCACCTTATTTTCATCACAATTGAACGGTTTGATAGGCTACGCTCTACGCTCTTTGTGTTTTCCAATATTTTTATATTATATATTATATAATATGAATAATTTATTTATATTTATATTATGTTATATAATTATATTAGATTTATATTATATATTAAATTTGATTCTTAGTTTGTAACACAGAGAAATAATGAATGTAGACACCCAAGACCTTAAGGGCATATGATCGAGACCGAATTTTAAGTCGAATGAGCCATGTCCGCCCGTCCGTGTGACGGTAGTTTTTAGGCCTTAAATTTTGAGCTAGGAACTAGAAACTTAGTATCTGTTCTCTCTAGGTCCCGAAGCAACACAAGTGTAAAATTTTTTGAAATCCGCCCACTGACATGCCAACTTTACTAATTAGCATGTAAAATCAAAGTTGTTGCAGGAAGCTGAACTTTGGTATGCGATATCCTCGGTTAAGTGTATTGAGATCGGCATTTAAAGAATAAGCGAATACCGCCCCTTGTAAAAAAACACTTTTTAAGTAGGTAAAAGGCATTTTGGAAACGGAAGTGTGATGTTAAACCTTCTTATTATGCCGCTGCAAATGTGTCTTTTTCATGATTTTCGTGTAATTTGAGATACCATTTGCCTTAAACAAAATCCCCTGTTTTTATTGTTACTACGAAGCAAGCAACAAAAAAACAATAAAGATCCAAGCCACATTTCTCTTTTAAACGAAGAGAACGAGGAAAGGGCATTTGCCAGCGCCACAGCTTTTGCGGGAACTTCATATTCGATTGTCTGCGTTTACAACGAATTTTATTTGCAAAAAGTGCGAAAAAGGCACTTTTTTAAAATAACATAGTAAAGGTCATACTCATATGACAGTTACAACTTTGATTTTTCACATGCAAAGGGAAAAAATGACAAAGAAAAATACAAAAATAAAAAATTGGTTGCTTGGTGTTTTAGCTACCTCAATAATCGGATTAAAATGTTGTCATTAAAAATTGCAATTCTAAGAACTTTAACAAAAAAAAAAATTAAATTTTTGCTACAACCACAAATTGTAAAAATGAACGGAGTATTGGCTAAAAGAAAAATTTAAGAATCAATTTTTAAAACTGTGCTTGCCCCGTGATCGTATTTGAAAAAAGCGGCATTTTTGGTTTTAAAGCCTTATACATCAACAAAAAAAATTGCAAAAAAATATCCAGTATACCACTAAAAGGTGACTTCCCGGCCACGTAAAGAAACACCAGTCACGAAGCGGAAACAAGCCTCGGATTCGGACGGATTTACTGTTGACGACCAATGCAAACGAGAAAAGGACAACGAGCTCTGGATCTGCACGTGGAATGTTAGGTCCCTCAACAGACCACGTGCAGCCGAGCAACTGCTCTCGGCGACTGCTATCGGCATCAAAGACAGCGCCTATTTGGATGTGGTTTCGTTGTTGGAGGCAGACTTAGGCAAAAAGTCTTGAGCTTCAACCCTGTAAGCGAGCGCCTCGCGACGATCCGCATCAAGGCTAAATTCGCCAACATTAGCCTGATATGCGCACATGCCCCCACAGAGGAGAAAGATGACGAGACCAAAGATATGTTCCACGAGCTCCTGGACAAAACTTATGAGCAGTGCCCTAGCTACGACATTAAGATTGTCCTAGGCGATTTTAATGCCAAGCTAGGAAGGGAGGGCATCTTTGGTCGTACTGTCGGAAAGCATGGCCCGCACGACACGACCTCCGATAACGGATTCAGGCTGATCGACTTTGCTGCGGGGTGACACGTTGTGGTAGCTAGTACACAGTTCCCGCATCTCAATATCCACAAAGGGACATGGAGATCTCCCGATCAATCAACCGTCAACCAGATTGACCATATTGCGATTGACGCAAGGCACTCCTCCAGTATCATGGATGTCCGAACTTTCCGAGGGGCCAACATTGACTCGGATCACTACCTTGTTGTAGCCAAGGTACGGCTGCGGATATCCCGACCAGCGCCAAGTAATGGAAATACTGTGAGGAAGTTTGACGTCGGCCGACTAAAATCGCAAGAGATCGCCAGGTCCTTCTCCAACCGAGTCTCTCAAAACCTTCTACGAAGTCCTATGCAACCAGCATCAAGTATTGATAGCCAGTGGCAACATTGCCAAAATGCCATCAGGGACGCCGCCTCTGAAGTGCTGGGTTTCACACGGCGACAACAACGAAACCCCTGGTTTGACGATGAATGCCGGCAAGCACATGCAGCTAAACAGGAAGCATACAAAGCAGCGCTGCACAGAAGGACTAGAGCTGCTCGCGAGCTCTACGAGCAGAGGAGGAGAGAGGAGCACCGGCTTCTCCGAAGGAAAAAAAAAAGAGAGAGCACGAGAAGCGTGCGGTTGAAGAGATAGAGAGATGTTACAACAGGAATGAGGTTAGAAAGTTTTACCAAAGGATCAAAAGGTCCTGCCAAGGGTATAAACTTCGAACTGAAGCCTGTAAGGACCATCAAGGGAACATCGTTGTAGAATCGCAGTCGGTGCTGAGGATTTGGAAAGACCACTTCTGCAGACTGTATAACGGCGAGGACGAACTAAATACCGCTGTCAGGCAGAACGAACCATTCAACCCGGGCGAAGACGTTACCGACGAAGCATACGAACGATACCGCCCCGACCTGGAGGAGGTGAAAGTAGCTGTGTCTCAAGTGCAACAAAGTAACACTTGAGACACTGCTACTGTAAGCTCAAGTGCAACAAAGCAGCCGGAGCAGACGGCCTAGCTGCCGAACTTTTTAAATCCGCTGGCGATGAGCTGGTCAGGAGCATGCACCAGCTCATCTGCAGGATATGGTCGGAAGAAAGCATGCCCGACGAATGGAACCTCAGCATTGTTTGCCCGATCGTGAAGAAAGGAGACCCTCTGAGTCGTGCCAACTACAGAGGCATAAGTCTTCTTAACATCGCATACAAGATCTTTTCTGCTGTACTGTGTGAATGCCTGAAGCCGTTTGTCAACAATCTGATAGGCACATATCAGTGTGGTTTTAGGCCAGGAAAGTCCTACATCGATCAAATATTCACACTGCGGCAGATCTTGGAGAAAACCCAGGAATTCCAAATCGATACACACCACCTCTTCATCGATTTCAAGGCCGCGTATGACAGCATCTATAGAGACGAGCTATATAGCGCAATGTCTAGTTTTGGCATCCCTGCCAAACTCGTCAGTCTGTGCAGGATGACGATGGAAAACTCACGCTGTTCCGTCAAGGTCGGCAAAGACCTCACCGACCCATTTGATGTCAAAAAAGGATTTAGACAAGGCGACGCACTGTCATGCGACTTCTTTAACATCATACTTGAGAGAATTGTGCAGAACTCTCGCGCCAACACCAGAGGTACAATCTTTTAAAAGTCCGTTCAACTTGCATACGCAGACGACATTGACATAATCGGTAGAACAAAGCGTGATGTCAGTGAAGCCTTCGTGAGTATTGGGACGGAAGCGGCGAATATGGGTTTAGCAGTCAATGAGGGCAAAACCAAGTATATGCTGTCATCAAGAAAAGACACCCAACACCAACGTCTTGGACAAAACATCACCATCGACAGCTATAACTTTGAGGTAGTTAGGGACTTTGTCTACCTGGGTTCCGCTATCAATTCAGACAATGACACCAGCGCTGAAATCAAACGAAGGATAACTCTTGCCAATCGCTGTTTCTTTGGGCTAAGAAGGCAATTGAGCAGCAAAGCCCTCTCTCGAGCAACTAAAGTGTCCATGTATAAGACCCTCATCATCCCAGTCCTGCTTTACGGTGCAGAAGCATGTATCCTGTCAAAGGCGGATGAAAACACTTTAGGCTGCTTCGAGAGGAAAATTCTTCGGACGATTTACGGTCCCGTCTGCATAGACGGAGAGTGGAGGAGGAGATATAACATCGAACTGTACGGGCTGTAGAGCGATACCGACCTAGCCAAAAGAGTGAAAACAACGTCTACGATGGCTGGGTCATCTAGAGCGGATGGGCACCAACGCCCCGGCCCGGAAAATCTTCGAATCCACACCGCAGGGACGACGCGGTAAAGGAGCACCGAGACTCAGGTGGCGCACGCAAGTGGAAGGGGACCTCAGCCAACTTCGCGTGCGAAACTGGAGACGGCTAGCTAGAGACAGAGCTGGCTGGCGAAGCTTGTTGGCTGAGGCCCAGGTCCACCCCGGACTGTAGCGCCACCTTAAGTAAGTAAGTATACCACTAAAAGCATCTACCTTAAGCTACTTAAAAATAAATATTTTATTAAATTCGGTTTGGTATTTTGAAAGCAGTGCTTGCAAATGCATGGTAAAATTCCAAAAAAGGTCTACTTTTTGCACCTTAATTTACAATACTTAAAACAAAAAATCAATTTTCTGCGACAACAGCTCCAAGGATTTGGTTATGTATCAATCGAGTCAATCACTCACCCAATCGACTTACACAATATTACCTAAGCACCTTGCCTATGTACATACCTACCAATTTAAATATAAAAAAAATTATAGTTAACCACCATTTACTTTCATCGGATTGTGAATATTGACATGAAACACATTACACAAATACCAAATTCTTCTCTCAATTCAGCTTGCAAAAAAATGAAATCTCGAAAAAGTAGCTAGGTAGCAAGGATACATACAAATACGAAGCAAGCAACAAAAAAACAATAAAGATCCAAGCCACGTTTCTTTTTTAAACGAAGAAAAACGAATCCAAATAATACTAAAAAAACATTGTTTTTCCTACGCTTAAAACTTTTATTTTTACTTAAGTAAATATTTAACAATGAGCATATCTCTCCACATTCAATACCAAAATAATGCGTTTTATGAGAATTAATTATCTTTAAAAATGTGGAAGTTATCACTCAATTTAAAAGCTCACCACCATAAATTTGTGCAGGGAACATACCCTTAAGGTCTTGGGGGTCTATCCTCATTATTTCTCTATGTTACATTTTCGCCTGTATCAAACTTAATATAATTCATTCCTGTGGAATAAGGTATAAAAACAAGAATTATTACAACAACAAAAACATTGGAAAGAGAAAAAGTTAACATGTGGGAGCATTGGTAAAAGAAAAAAATTTTTTTTGTTGTTACAATACGCTAACGAAAACAAGGGGGACAGAATATTTCCTTGGTCAGTGTTCATAACATATTTTGTTTTTGCGATGAGCAATGACTCATATGCGTCGAGCTTCCTCTCATTGTGTACGTTTTCAAGTATCCGTACACTTTCTTCCAACAGGCCGATGTTGTGTGGGGGCTTGTTGTCGTCACACGATGCAAAAACATACGCTGCTACTGATGAACGATTGATTTCTTTATTTTTCACGCAGCTGCTGTGCTCTACAAACCTTGGGTGGAATCGGATAAGGTTATCTATGATAAGTGATGTCACAAATCACAAAAATTCGTCTGCGTAAACAGTGATCATCACAATTTTCTTGTGACAGCTCCCGATCAATCACCGTCAAAATCAGCTGGTCACCAGTTTTCAAACTTTCTGGTAAGGTGGTGTTTTTGCCTACCCTTAGGCTGACTTTCTGCATGAACGAATAAAAATCAGTGTCCCTACATCACAAGCCTAAATAAAGCAACGATTCGGAACAATATTTTTGTGATCGCCTAACGCAGACCGATTATATGGTTTGATCACATTGACTGTCACAAAATGTTAAAATCACCGCCCACCATAGCCGATTCCACCGATGTACTTCTTGTTACAGTCTTTGCAGCTGATTTCGTACATCATACTCTTCGCGCTTAGTCCCCTTCGGGTAGGGGTTAGAATATACCCGAGGTAAGGCAAGCCTGTCGTAAGAGGCGACTAAAATCCACCCTCCGTATGCCGAGCGCGTAGCGCATACAAACTATGCAATGGACAAAACAAAAGTTATTATTACCCCAGGTGGCAATCCAGTTTCACTGGCAAATCCACCCTCTTCGGGGGTAGGCTCCAGGGATTCTGGGGAGAACCATTTATTGCTTATAAATCCCTTTTTGAAAAAATCAAGGATGCCTCGATCTCCACCAGCTGGATCGAAGGTCTCCGGGAAAGGAAGTCCGCCGGTTAATCAGGACTCAGCGATAATGAATACCGCGACAGGAATACCCCAAGAAAAAAACCGCCGACCACCTGCAATAAATGTCGTTGGGATCGCGGACTACGGAAAGTTGCGAAACATCCTTAAAAATACTCTTGGGACGAAATATAACTTAACATCACTTCGAAACAATGTATGGAAAGTTAACGTCGATGACTCTGATGCCTATAGGTCACCGTCACAAAAGTTAAATTTAGAGAAAATCCAATGGTTTACTTATGAAAATCACCTCGAAAAGCCGCTGCGGGTTATCGCGGGGGGACTACACCCAGCCTGTACCAAGGATGAAATAATACAAGACGTTCAAGCCCAAGGCTTTAAAATTCTTGACGCCGTGAACATAATAAAGAAAGAGAAGCAACGTACGGACGAAGGCAAAGATTCCGCTGTTATCCAACGCGGCCTGCAATTTTTTATGCTTTCTTTTGATAGAACTGAAAATATTAACGAAATCTACAAAATTAAATCAATCCTTAACATCAAGGTAAAAATCGAACCCAAGCGGAAGGACAACAGGCTAGTTCCCCAATGTAAGCGATGCCAAGGTTTCCGACACACGCAAGCGTACTGCCAGAAAAAACCGCGATGCGTAAAATGCGCCGGCGAACATCTCTCGACCGATTGCAATGTCAGCAGTCAGGCCCCCGCGGTTTGCGCCAATTGCAGGGGAAGTCACCCAGCGAGCTACCGAGGTTGCGAAATTGCCATTGAGTTGCAAAAACGACATGAAGCTCCGAAGAAAAATAGTGAAAATAAAGTCCTAAGCCTAAAACCTCCTAAAGTAGATAAGCCAAAAAACCCCTAAGTCGACAAGGGGTAAGGGTTTGATAAAAGGCAAAATTCAAAATGCGCAAGAAAACGTCGCTGGTGCTAGTTCCCACCGGAGTCAAAAGGGAGAGTCCTCACTTGTTGGTCCAAGATCGTACGCTCAAGTCGCGTCACGTGAAGGAAAGCCACAATCGGCCGCATCAGATTCGGTCTCTCAAATTCTAGGCATGATTTTAGAAAAGCTTGAGCAACAGACGAAACTTAATCAAGTAATATTCAACAAATTGAGAGAGCTTGAGTTTAAACCTCGAAAAGCATTTAATAAAAAGTCATGAATATGGGAAAGTCAATCAAAATAAATACATGGAATGCAAACGGCCTTTTGCAAAAAATTTATGAACTAGAAGTATTCTTACGGAAGAATAATGTAGACATATGCCTGATTTCGGAAACCCACTTTAAAAAGGGTTCGGCACGCAAAATAAAAGGTTACGTTGGCTATCACGCGCATCATCCTTCAGAAAATTCGAGAGGTGGATCCTCTCTCTACATAAAAGACTGCATTAAGCACTCCAAAAACGAAGAAATAGAACTTGATTCTATGCAAATAACCTCAGTCTCAGTAAAATTAAGTCACATAAATTACAACATCGCGACGAGCTATTTTCCTCCGCAGTATCGGCTGGCAAATGAAGATCTTGCTCTGCTCTTTGATTCACTTGGGTCAAACTTTATCATCGGCGGGGACTTTAACGCGAAAAATCATTTTTGGGGCTCACGGTGCAATTCAACAAGAGGCAGAGCCCTCTTTAAAGCGAGTACAAAACGTGGCGTGATCTTCTTATCGACGGAAAAGCAAACATATTGGCCAACCGACAGAAATAAAATACCTGATCTCGTCGACTTCTTTATCGCCAAGGGGGTACATCGTTACCTTACGAACGTAGAAGAACGCTTTGATCTCTGTTCAGATCACTCGGCAGTTCTTTTGAAAATCGGCGGAAGCCTAGCGAAAAAGAATAGAGCGTCTAGATTAACTAACAACAACACCGACTGGGACGGCTTAAGAAAATACTGCAAAGAAAACATAGCTTTTTATTGTACCGCTTAAAACGCCACTTGAAATAGAAGACGAATTAGATAAACTCGTAAGAGTTTTTCAGAGCGCTGCGTGGAATAACACTTTTTTTCGGAGGGCCGAATTATCGAACAGCGGAACAATATATCCGCGTGAAATAGAAGAGCTAATATGCGAAAAGAGGAGAGCGCGCAAGAGATGGCAACGTTCGCGAGCACCCCCGGATAAGACCATCTTGAACCACCTTTCTAACAAACTGAAGCACGAACTTCCAGATTTTAAAAGTCGCGAGACTACTGCTTACCTCGAAAGTTTGACTGCCGAGAAAGTTTCGAACTACTCTCTTTGGAAAGCAGTCAAGTCCGTTAAGAAGCCTATAGCACACTGTGCGCCATTAAGAAAAGCCAACGGCGAATGGGCACGAGAAGACAAAGAAAAAGCGGACTTATTTGCAGATTACCTAGAAAAAACATTCAAACCGTTTGTCGGGAAACCGTTGGTCGAGGAGCTCAATCCTTATGTGGTACAAGATAATTATAGAATAAAAACCGTGTAATTGGCTGAACTTCGCCAAACGATAAATAATCTGAAAAACAACAAAGCCCCTGGCTACGACTTAATTACTAGCGAAATTCTAAAGGAGCTACCGAAAAAAGCTTTGGTAAAGCTACTCTATATCATTAACGCTTCCATGAGAGTTTTATACGTTCCAAGGCGATGGAAAGTGGCCGAGGTCATAATGGTTCCGAAACCAGGAAAATGTCCAAACGACAAAAAGTCATACAGACCTATTTCGCTACTGCCGATAATATCTAAGGTATTCGGGAAACTGTTGCTTAAAAGGTTGCAACCAATCATTGAAGAAAGGCGATTGATTCCGGATCACCAATTCGGATTTAGGAAAAAGCATCAACAATCGACCAGGTCTATCGAATAACAAACGAAATCGAAAAAGCTCTGGAAGCGAAAAAGATATGTACTAGCGCTTTTCTCGACGTATCGCAAGCCTTCGACAAGGTGTGGCGCGAAGGCCTGAACTACAAGTTAAGGCTTAGCTTACCAGAAAAACTCTATAGAATCTTAGAGCCTTACCTTAAGGACAGAATCTTTCGCGTAAGGTACGAAAATGAGTACTCGGAATTCAAAGAGATAAATGCCGGTGTCCCGCAAGGAAGCGTTCTCGGCCCAATATTATTTTTGCTTTATACAAGAGACATACCCCACGATGAGGGAACAATTTTAGCTACGTTCGCAGACGACACTGCTATTCTCGCTATTGATACGACAGTTGAATTATCAACAGGGAAACTTCAGCGCGCTTTAGACAAAATATGCGACTCGACGAAGAGCTGGCGAGTCGTCCTTAACGAGACTAAGTCAACGCATGTTAACTTTACTTATAAAAAGATAAACAACAAACCTTTATTCATTAACTCGGTACAAATCCCGTACTCAAATGAAGCGAAATATCTAGGAGTGACTCTAGACGCAAAACTTAAATGGAAGCCGCACGTTAAAAAGAAACGCGACGAGCTCGAAATCAAGTTAAGAGAAATGAATTGGCTTATCGGAAGATTTTCGAAACTAAGCACGTGTAACAAACTGCTTTTGTATAAGCAAGTGCTAAAACCATCTTGGACGTGCGGTATACAACTATGGGGTTGTACTAAACCACGCGAAAGATTCTGTCTTCAAGGTAAGAGTCTAAGATTCTATAGAGTAATCTTCTTCCTTTAAAAATTGGCGTGGCATCCACCCATTTTCAATAAATTATTTTTTTTATTATATTTTTTACCGGATGTAGTATACACGTGTTAACCGCAGTTTTATATTAAAAATTTGTTTTTTTATTTCCAAACGCCCCACGGGTGGGCATGACAAAAATTTATTCATTTGAGTTGATAGCTTACGCACATATCTGAACATTCTATTGTGCAAGTTTTTTGGATTTAAATTTTAGAATGCTTATTAAATATGACCGCGCCTACAAGGGGACCTAGAAAGAACAGTTGTCAAGTCTCAAGCTCCTAGCTCAAAATTTAAGGCCTAAAAACTACCGACACATGGACGGACGGATGGACATGGCTCATTCGACTAATAATTCGATCTCGATCATATGCCCTTAAGGTCTTGGGGGCCTACGGTGATTATTTCTCTATGTTACAAACTATGATTCAACTCAATATACCTCCTATCCTATGGTATAGGGTATAAAAATTACTTACTTAGCAACGCCTCGCGGAACTCATTTGATACCGAAAGAAAAAATCAATTATCGAAAACACAAAGAGCACTGTGCAACACATGTTTACCGATCTGATAAATCGGAACTAAGATCTTCCAGTAACAGTTAAAACATAGGAGAATGTGTTAAAGACAAATCCTAACTCCCGCTGCACGAAAGTCATGAAAAAAATACGTTTGCAGCAGCATCTAATTAGGACGTCAGGTTAAGGTTTTAAAGGGATCGCATAGCATGGGGCGGGGACTGGAATCGGTTATTTTTAGTGATGAAATCAAAATTCATTTCAAAGGTTCCGCCGATTTCAGGTTATATTGCCGTGTTTCGAAGCAAAAAAAACACTCTTTAAGTAGGTAAAAGGCATTTTGGAAACGGAAGTGTGATGTTAAGCCTTAGCCTGGCCTTCTTATTATGCCGCTGCAAATGTGTCTTTTTCATGATTTTCGTGTAATTTGAGATACCATTTGCCTTAAACAAATTCTCCTGTTTTTATTGTTACTGGAAAATTATACTATCGACTTATCTGATCGGTTGACGTTTATTTCGATCACCTTTCAGATCACCTTATTTTCATCACAATTGAACGGTCTGATAGGCTTCGCTCTTTGTGTTTTCCAATATTTTTAAATTATATATTATATAATATGAATCATTTAGAGATCAGATGTAAAAGACACCGCCCATCTGGTCCTAGCTATTAATGAAAGCGCTATGAAGCGGCTCATTGAGGTGAAGGGCATGGTAGAATACCGTTTTGGATCCACTAAGCTCGTCCTCAAAAGCTCGGACAAAGCAGCGTCCCAGAGCGCCAATACCGCCCCCAAAGCAAAGCTTCTACTTCAACGGGGATAGTAAGCGGCAAATTGAAAGAAACGGAGAAGGAAGCGGAAACAACCAGCGCTGCAGATGCGCCCGTAACAGCAAAATCGTCGTTTCAGCAGAACACCAAAGCTGGAGTTGGCACTACCCCCAACCCGAATCGCTTCAGGCCAAAACTGAATGCGGATCGGGCTGGAGGTAGGAAAGAAAGTGGTCCTCGTGCAGACAGGGGACCGAGGGGCAACAGAAGCGGTGCCTCTCAACAGGGTGTCGTGCGACGTAGAGGCGATAATAAGCACTAAAGAGCACGAAACCCTGAGTACGCACGTAAATGACACCACTTCTAAGCGTACTGCAGGCTAACCTGCTTCAGGCCAAAACTGAATGCGGATCGGGCTGGAGGTAGGAAAGAAAGTGGTCCTCGTGCAGACAGGGGACCGAGGGGCAACAGAAGCGGTGCCTCTCAACAGGGTGTCGTGCGACGTAGAGGCGATAATAAGCCCTAAAGAGCACGAAACCCTGAGTACGCACGTAAATGACACCACTTCTAAGCGTACTGCAGGCTAACCTGCACCGGGTTATGGGTGCCTCGGACACCTTTAGCCAGCGATGCGCTGAAAAGAGCATCGCTATTGGTCTTATACAAGAGCCATGGGCTAAGATTGGTAAGATTTTTGGTTTAGAAAGCAAAACCAGAGAGCTAATTTATGCCAAGGGTGAATTTAGACCTAGGGCAGCTCTTTCCATTTCGAAAGATATAAATTTCTCTCCAATTCCAGGTTTCTTAAGCAGGGACCTGGTGGCGGTTCAAATTGAACGCCTCAACGGCCGGGGCGCTACACAAGTTTGTATGCGCGTCGGCGTACTTCGCAGGAAACATGGAAGAAGCACCTCCCACAATAGTACAGCAACAGGTCCAGTACTGCGACAAGATGCGGGTAAACCTTATCATGGGTTGCGACGCCAATGCACACAACACAATTTGGGGCAGCCGAGATACCAACAAAAGAGGTGAGTCACTTTTAGATTTTATTTATAGTAATAATCTTCAAGTTCTAAATAAAGGTTACAAACCTACTTTTAGAAACCGTTAAAGAGAGGAAGTTTTAGATTTTACTCTCTCGTCTCCGTTTTTACAAAATTTTGTAGAGGATTGGCATGTTTCGGATGAGGCATCTTTATCTGACCATATTCACATAAAGTTCAGATTAAGATGCAACATGGAGCACGCGCCGATCCGATATGATAAAAGGCTTACAAACTGGAGAACATATCGCGAAAACCTAGCGGTCAAGGCTGATCTCATGCCGGCGACACCATTAACAAAGCTTGATAAACTTCTCGCTGTAGCATGACTTCAAAGAGCTCTCTCAAACGATCGTTCAAACTGCATGGGTTTGTTAAAAAAAAAACCCGACGAAACAATCACATGCGACCGGAAAGAAACATTGAAGTTCTTGCTTCAGGTCCACTTTCCAGGGTCACTGATTACAGACAGCTCACACGAGCAGGCCATAGAGTTTTCACCACCGAGAAACCTCAGTAGAATTAACAGTCTGTCAGGGAAACTTTTCAGCCCGGAGAAGGTTAAATGGGCCATTAACTCATTTAAACCATACAAGGCACCAGGTAAAGACGGCATTTTTCCAGCACTTCTACAAAAAGGTTTAGATCTTCTTGTACCCACCCTGATAGCCTTATTTAGGATAAGTTTTAGCTGGGGTTACATACCACAGACTTGGAGGGAGGTCAATGTAGTGTTTATCCCCAAACCAGGCAACAAGCCTAGTGAGCTACCTAAATCATACCGTCCCATTAGCTTGACATCGCTTTACTTGAAAACAATGGAAAGAATAATTGACGTTCACATCAGAGATTGTTTAAAAAATAGCATCCTCTACACCTTTGTCAATATGCTTATCAGAAAGGCAAATCCACTGAAGGCGCTCTGCTGAAGTTAACGGCAGAGATCAAACACGCTTTCAGTAAGAAAGAGATTGCACTCTGCGCATTTCTGGACATAGAGGGTGCTTTTGACAACACTGGATAAAGTTCGATGTCAAATGCCTTGATCCACAGGAACATTCGACGACCTACTTCACAAATTAAGTAATTTAGGCTTAAACATAATTGGTTACGCCGATGACCTAGTCATCATCATTAGGGGTGAAGAAGCAAACGAAGTAACATCACGTATGCAAAACGCACTTAAGACAGTCTTTGACTGGTGCTCTTGAGAAAACCTTTTAATAAACCCTAGTAAGGCTGTCATTGTTCCTTTCACAAAAAGAAGAAATATCAACTTAGGTTCAATTTCAATTAACGACAAAATCGTTGAGTACTCCAATGAAGTCAAATATCTGGGAATTATTCTAGACAAGGACTCACCTGGAACTCACATCTAAACAGCAAAATCACTAAAGCTTCCAATGCTTTATGGGCTTGTCGACGTATGTATGGCACCCCATGGGGAATCTCTCCAAAGATTGCTCATTGGATCAACACTATGATGGTCAGGCCCATCATAACTTATGCTTCCATAGCATGGTGGACTAAGACCACCCAGCAGACCGCCATTCTAAAACTCAAAAAGGTACAGCGTCTTGCGTGCGTGGGTATATCAGGAGCTATGCGGACGTGCTCCACAGCTGCTATAGAAGCTATAATTGGGCTTACACCCCTGCACATTTTTGTACAAAAAATGACAATACGCAGCATGGCAAGTCAACTACAAGTTAATGAGTTAAGTCTTAGCGACCATCCGGACCTGCTTTCACTTTTCTCTGAACTCCCGGAACTTGAAACTTGACCGCATACAAAAACCTTTATGCTTCAACAGAAGGTTCTCCACGGAGATCCCTACTAGAGAAGCATGGGGTAGCAATAACTCACCAAATAGCCAAAACGGCCTTAAGTGGTATACGGATTGTTCTAAAATGGGGTCGGGAGTGGGAGCCGGCGTTTACGGGCCGAACCTGAAATACACTATTGCGATGGGAAAATGTCCCACTGTATTCCAGGCAGAACTCCACGCCATTCAAGAATGCGCCAGCCACGTACACATCTCTGGTATCATAGGTGCAAACATCCATATATACACGCACAGTCAAGCAGCTACAAAAGCCCTTAGCTCGCACAACATTGTTACCTAACTGGGCACCACAGGTTTAGATATCACTTTGTTTTGAGGAAGACGAAAGCGCTGAACACATCCTATGTGAATGTCCAGCCCTAAATGGTATTAGACGGACCTTTTTCTTCAGAGAACAACTGTCTGAAGAAGTTCGGAAGACATAAGGACCTCCTCTGCTAGTAGTGTTATCCATTTCGCACGGAAGGTGAATGACTTACTAGCCTAACTATCCTGATGTTTCACGGCACAAAAGATCTATTCAGGTCGAGGTGCCTCAGTTCGCAATAGGCGAGTCAGGAATTAAAAAAAAAAATATAATTATATTAGATTTATATTAAATATTAAGTTTGATTCATAGTTTGTAACACAGAGAAATAATGAACGTAGACACCCAAGACCTTAAGGGCATATGATCGAGACCGAATTGTAAGTTGAATGAGCCATGTCCGTCCGTCTGTCGGTAGTTTTTAGGCCTAAAATTTTGAGCTAGGAACTTGAAACTTGATATCTGTTCTGAAAAGTCACTGTTGTCGTAGGAAGCTGAAATATGGCACGCGTTATCCTCGCTTAAGTGTTTTGTGATTGGCATTTAAAAATAGGCAAAAACCGCCCTCTTTTGGGCGTGGTCATATTTCAATTTCATTTTTATAAACGGTTTTTATTCGATATATTTTCTTTGAATCCAAAAAACTTGCGCTATAAAAGGTTCAGATATGTGTAAAAGCTATCAACTGAGATGAATAAATTTTTGGTACGCCCACTTTTGCACCTCCCACTGGTTTTTTCAGTTGAACATCTTGATGATTTAACCTTTTTAATTATGTTTTTGGCTATTTTTGAACTCTGTCCTTGGACTCGATTGATTTGAATTGAATTGCAGATTCGATGTCTACGATGGCTTATCCGATGTTGACGGTTTTCATGTTTGGTGTGAAATTGAGCCTTTTGTTCAGCAAGTCAAGTTCTTCAGGTTCAAATGTAGAGGTGGACAAATTTAAAACAACATTATCAACTGGTTTTGGTGTGGGTTTGTTGCTTGTGGATTTTTTTGCCATTAATTGTTGCAACCACAAACTTGAATTTGGGATTTTTCGAAAGAAAACTTCGGCCAAACGATACACATATCACTAGCGACTCTTTTTGCTCATGGCAGCACAAAATCGCAGCATTCCATACAATGGCCCACAGGTTATGTATGCCACCACTTTCCGTCGGCGAATTAAAAAAAAAAATTCGACTGCATTGTACGAATAGCTGACATCAATGGTTTTAACAAAGCAATGGTGGAGAAAATACGCAATTTAACTAGTGAGTAAGTGCTACAATGTGTACGCAGAAGTTACAGTCCGTAAAAGGGACCGTTGAATACCCCATCCTATCCCACATTGTAAAATGCTGACAGCATTGCTATGTTTTGACATTTTATAAGTAGTGCAAACTTCGGAAAGGGGCGTGGTGCAACACAAACTTTCTATGAACGAAATTTGGTATGAAGTCTAGCCTGCTATTTTTATATCCCATCCCATAGGATATGAGGTATATTAAGTTTCATTCATAGTTTGGAACATAGAGAAGTAATCACCGTAGACCCGCAAGACCTTAAGGGCATATGATCGAGACCGAATTGTTAGTCGAATGAGCCATGTCCGTCCGTCCGTGTGTCAGTAGTTTTTAGGCCTTAAATTTTGAGCAAGGACCTTGAAACTTAAAATCTGTTCTTTCTAGGTTCCGAAGCAGTACAAGTGTAAAAAATTTTAAAATCGGCCCACTGACACGCCCACTTTACTTAATAGCATGAAAATTCAAAGTCGTCGTTAGAAGCTGAAATTTGGTACGCGTTATTCTCGCTGAAGTGTTTTGGGATTGGTCTTTCAAAAAAAGACCAAAACCGTACCCTTTTGGGCGTGGTCATATTCTACTTGCATTTTAATAAACGGTTTTTATTCAATATATTTTCTTTGAATCCAAAAAACTTGCACTATAAAATGTTTGCATATGTGTGAAAGCTATCAACTGAAATGAATAAATTTTTGCCACGCCTTCTTTTGGGGGCGTTTTTAAGCATAAACCAAATTTTTAGTTTGAAAATGCGTGACACGTGTTGATTGCACGTGCATACCACTTCTGATAAATAATATAAACAAAAATACGATTTTAATGAAAAGGGGTGGATACCACGCCCCTTTTTAAGGGAGAAGTTTCTTTAACTGAGAAATTCTAAAAACGGTTGAAGCTTATAGAAACTGAAATCTAACAACCAAGATTTATTACACAATTCGGAGCTTGAAAGTGGTCAATTGGAATGGGGTATCCAACGATTCGCCTAAGAGGATTGTAACCTTCCCACTAGCTTTGTTTCATGTTTTCCTAAATTAGGCCAAAGGCCAGTCGAAATTAGGTTTTTCTGGAAAATTTCAGGTTTTACTTTAATTCTGCCTCCAAATGTAGGCATGGTCCAAAGTCTTGTATAAAGAAACTGTAGAACTATGCGTTTTCTACAGAAAATATTAAGCCATATTTTTTCAAGTTGGACCAAAAATATTGAGTAAACTGCATTTGAAAAGTTATCCCTAAAATAGATGCCATGCCGACTGGAAGAGGTTTACCAACAATTTTTTTTTGTGTTTTACATTCATTAGGAGATACCTTAGATAGATGGATGGAGATAGATGAATGTCAAATTTCAGCCTTTTAGAACGTCTTACAGTTTTGAAATCTATGGAGGTAGTTGCACATTTAGAACGATTGTGGGCGTGTCTGTGGGCGGATTTAAAAAATTTTACACTTGTACTAAAAACTTGTACCTTAAAACTACCGACACACGGACGGACGGACGGACATGGCTAATTCGATTCAGAATTCGGTTTCGATCATATGCCCTTGAGGCCTTGGGGGTCTACCATTATTATTTCAACGTATTAGAAACTAAGTGACAAACTTAATATATAAAAACAATCATTTAAAATAAAGAGAAACGAAATTTCTAAACTTTTCAGCCAGAACGAGGAGAATACCAACACATTCCGCAAATCTTTCTCCTACATACCAGCGGTTACAAACCAAATACGTAAAACGCTTGAAAAAGAAAATATCCACATAGTTTAAAACAACCTTGGCAAGCTAAAAAAGCATTCTCGGGCCCACCAAAGACAGCACACCAACAAGCGCGAAGAGTGGGATCTACGAAATCAGGTGCAAAGACTGTAACAAGAAGTACATCGGCCAAACACAACGGAGCATCGAAACAAGGTTTACAGAGCATATCAGCTGCGTGAAAAATAAACAAAGCAATCGTTCATTAGAAGCAGCGCATGTTTTTGCGTCGTGTGACGACAAAGAGCCCCCACACAACATCGACCCGTTCGAAGAAATTGGACGGTTACCTTAAATCGTACACAATGAGAGGAAGCTCGACGCATATGAGTCATAGCTCATCGCAAAACAAACAAGTGAGTAAGTGCAACAGTGAATATGTAATAGCTTCGGTCCGTCTGTAACGGACCGCGGTATACCCTATTCCTATTCCTATTCTCCTTTCCATTCCTATTATCCTTTCCATTCCTATTATCCTTTCCATTCCTATTATCCTTTCCATGCCTATTATCCTTTCCATTCCTATTATCCTTTCCATTCCAATTCTCCTTTCCATTCTTATTCTCCTCTCAAAAAATTTTTTTTTTTTTTTTTTTGAAGACTAGGATGGACGGAGACTAAAACTCCAAAATCTTTCAAAGATACCAATACGCCCACTATAGCAGGTACATAATACCGAAGTAGCCGATATTGGTTATGCCCGATTTCCACGTGCTAAAAAACCACCCATTTATGACAGACACTATGAAACTGCCAGAACGCACTTCATAGTAGTAAATTTTCGCTCTCTCATAATACTTCTTGACTACAACTAAGTTAACTTAACAAGTAGTTTACGCTTCCATAGTGTTGATCGCATTGGATAGGTTGCTTTCCAGTGAATGCACCTACTAAGCCGTTCATTAATGCGGCTACACCCTACGTCGCTAGATCGAAGGGTCTTGTTCTTTGTAGTCGTCGCTCGTTGTTAACATCGTTAAGAGTCTCGTTTAGAGTACGGATCATTTCATTGTTGCAATGAACATGAAGGCGAGCATTAAGCTTTCGAGCGAAGTTTGTTACTTCTTCGCCCACGGTAGCTATTCCTAAATCTCTGTGAATATCGCTATTCCTAATATACCATGGAGCATTCACAATTGCTCTTAGTGTTTTGTTTTGGAAAGTCTGCAACATGGACATGTTGCTCGGCTTGGTACAACCCCAAAGTTGTATACCGTATGTCCAGGACGGCTTTAACACCTGCCTGTACAAGAGCAGTTTGTTATATGTGCTTAATTTCGAAAATCTTCCGATAAGCCAATACATTTCCCTGAGCCTAATCTCGAGCTCGTCACGCTTCTTCTTTACGTGTGGTTTCCACCTTAGTTTAGCGTCCAGTGTCATCCCTAGATACTTCGCTTCATTTGCATAAGGTATTTGTACAGAATTTATGAACAGAGGCAAATTGTTAACCCTTCTGTAAGTGAAATTCACATGCGTAGACTTGTTCTCCTTAAGAGCGATTCGCCAAGTCTTCGTATAGACACAAATTCTGTCCAATGCTCGTTGGAGGTTTCTCGTTGATGACTCGACTGATTCACCTGTTGCCAGGATGGCCGTATCGTCCGCAAACGTGGCCACGACTGTCTCGTCATCTAGAGGTATGTCTCTTGTGTAGAGCAGGAACAGGGTCGGACCGAGGACGCTTCCCTGGGGTACGCCAGCCCGAATTTGCTTGAAACTCGAGTATTCACTACTACACCTAACACGAAAGAGTCTGCTTTCAAGATAATTTTCCAATATTTTAAACATGTCTTCCGGCAAGTTTTGCCGTAGCTTATATTTCAAGCCCTCGTGCCATACCTTGTCGAAGGCTTGCGATACGTCGAGGAAAGCACTTGAACATATTTTTTTCCCTTCTAAGGCTTTTTCAATTTCATGTGTTATTCTGTAGAATTGATCTATTGTGGAATGGTTAGGTCTGAAACCGAATTGATGATCCGGGATCAAGCGTCTTTCTGCAATTATTGGTTGTAATCGCTTCAGCAGAAGTTTCTCAAATACTTTCGATATTATCGGCAGAAGCGATATGGGCCTATAAGATTTTTTATCAGTTGCGCATTTCCCCGGTTTAGGAACCATAATGACTTCAGCAACTTTCCATTGTCTTGGAACGTATAGAAGTCTAAGAGAAGCGTTTATCATATAAAGTAGCTTGACTAATGCCTTTTTTGGTAGCTCTTTTAATATTTCGCCAGTGATCAGGTCGTAACCCGGGGCCTTATTATTTTTAAGTTTGCTAATTGTCTGTCGGAGTTCAACTAACGAAACTTTTTTCATTCTAAAGCTACCAGGTTCCCCTTTGTTGCTTAGAACGTCAGCCAACGGCGGACCGTCGAAAGGCTTGAATGTTTCTTCTAAATGTTCAGCAAACAAATTCGCTTTCTCTTTGTCTTCTCTTGCCCATTCGCCGTTAGCTTTTTTTATTGGTGCCGAGTGGATTATAGGTTTCTTGATATACTTAACTGCTTTCCACAGCGAGTAGTTTGAGGTCCTATCAGCCGACAAGCCTTCAAGGTATTCAGTGGTCTCACGATTTTTAAGTTCTAGCAACATTCCTTTCAGTTTGTTAGATAGGTGGTTCAATAGGGTTTTGTCTGGGGGGGCCCTCGTGCCTTGCCATCTCCTACGCGCTCTTCTCTTTTCACGAATCAATTCTTCGATTTCGAGCGGATATGTTTTACGTACATGCCCGTCGGTGCTAACTGCGTTCTTTTGGGACGAATTGTTGTTCCAAGCAGCGCTCTGAATTGCTTCAATGAATTTGTCAACTGCGGTTTCTACCCCCCTCCCTACCCTCCTTACAGTCCTTTCTAAAAGCGTCTCAGTTCATGTTTTTGCTAGCTAATCTAGGAGCTCTTTCTATTTTCGCCAGTCTTCCACCCATCTTCAAGATAACTCCTGAGTGGTCTGAGCAAAGATCATAACACTCTTCAATTCGGGTAAGGTATTTGGGGTACCCTTTAGCGATGAAAAAATCGACAAGGTCAGGCTTTTTATTCCTATCGGTTGGCCAATATGTTGGCTTACCCGTGGAGAAAAAGTCCACCCCACGCTTCATACTATTTTTGTACAGTAATCTGCCTCTTGTTGAATTGCATCGTGAGCCCCAAAAAGTATGCTTCGCGTTAAAGTCACCCCCAATGATAAAATTGGACCCAATGAAGTCATACATACGATCAAGATCGTCTTCCACCAGTCTATATCCTGGCGGGAAATAACAAGATGCAATGTTATAATCTAAGCAGTCAATTTTTACAGAAACTGAACTGATCTGCATAGAGTCTAGCTCAACTTCTGTGTTCTTGAAGTGCTTTATGCAGTTCTTAATGTAGAGGGAGGATCCTCCTCTCGAATTTTGCGAAGGGTGATGTGCGTGATAGTCATTGTAACCTTTAAGTATGGGTGTAGACCCGTTTTTAAGGTGAGTTTCCGTTATCATGCAAATATCAATATTGTTTTTCCGTAGAAATACTTCTAGTTCGTCTATTTTATTCAGAAGGCCGTTTGCATTCCATGTTAGTATTTTAAATAACTGTTTCATATTCATGTTCTCTTGTAATTTTTTCGAGGCTTAAACTCGAGCTTGCTCAGTTTGTCAAATATAACTTTGTTGATTTTAGTCTGATCCTCAAGTTTCTCCAAGATTACAGCGAGGATCTAAGACACTGCATCTGTTGTGGGCGATCTTGCCTTGCTTTCGTTTGCCGCAACCTGTGCGTATAATTTCGGTGCGACCAGTGGTGGTTTCTCCGCTGCACTTGAACTGGCGCCGCTCTTTTGTGGAGCTTTTACGCCTTTTGTCGACGCCTCCTTTGCCAATCTTGCACTTTTGATCGGCTTTGGCGTCTTTGAAGTCTTTGGCTTAGGAGTTTCAGCAGGTTTTGGGCGTCCTAGGCTTTGATTCTGACCTCTAGTATTTTCCTTAAGAGGTTCTCGTCCCTTTTGCAGCTCTATGGCTACTTCGCATCCTCGATAGTTCGCGGGGTGGTTTCCGTGGCAATTGGCGCAAACTGCTGGAGCCTTTATGTCAACCTTGCACTCTGTTGACAGGTGTTTTCCGGCACATTTCACGCAACGTGGTTCTTTTTGGCAGTAGGCACTTGTGTGCCTGAATTCTTGGCATCGCTTACACTGTGGTATCAGTCTATTGCCCTTTCGCATGGGTTCGATTTTAACCCTGATGTTAAGTATCATTTTTATTTTATAAATATCGTTTATGCTCTCAGTTCTTTCAAAGGAGAGCATAAAAATTGGAAGGCCGCGTCTGATCACAGTGTCTCTTTCTGCTTCCGTGTGTTGCTTTTCCTTTTTAATGATATTGACGGCATCAATAATTTTAAGGCCTTTATTTTTTACGTCTTTTACAACGTCTTCTTTTGTGCATGATGGGTGGAGCCCCCTTACAATGACTCGCAGTGGTTTCTCGTACTTATTTTGATAAGTATACCACTCGATTCTTTCTGCATTCAGTCTAAGAGACAGTGCGCGATAGGAATCGGCGTTGTCAACATTTACTTTCCACACGTTATTTCGGTGCGAGGTAAGCTTATAGTTTTCTGTTCTCACCGTGTTTGCAAGAAGGTTGCGCAATCTCCCAAAGTCTGCTATCCCGACGATGTTTATTGCGGGAGGTGGACGAATTTTCGCTTCTGGATTAGCCTTGTTTGAGCCAGAGGGCTTATCTTCTTTTTGTATTACTTCGGGAGAGGAATTCGCCTTTCGCTTCTTGCTATACCTTTTCCTTAAGACTGAATCGGTCTCAAGTGCAAGTTCGTCCTCGTCCGTGAAGTATTCGACTGCTGGTCGGTTCGGTGTTACACACTCTTTCGTTACCTCACAGTCTTTCGTTAAACGAGTATTTTTAATAACCTCGTTTTCTTTTCGCAGAGAGTCAACTTCCATTTTTAGATCTTGGAAGAGTCGCTCCATTTCAATAAGCTTAGCTCGGAGTTCATTATTCTCCTTTTCTAAGCTCTTAATTTTCACAGAGTCCTGGTTTACCGGTGGACTGCTTTTTCCGGATATGTTCGATCTAGGTGGTGGTGATCGATTTAGTTTTGTCCTTTTCTCAAAAGGATTTATAAGCAATAAAAGGCTCTCCCCAGAATCCGTAGAGCCTGCCTCCGAAGAGGGTGGATTTTCCAGCATAGCTGGGCTGCCACCTGGGGTAATCAAATCTTTCGTTTTGTTCATTGCCATTTTTTTTTTAACTTGTCGTTTTTATGAGAAATAGGTAAGTCACTTCTATTTTCATTTTTAAATACAGCCGCCCCTTTGGAGACAGACGCCGACCAGTGAGCCGCACAATGTGTGACAGACGCTTCTGGATTTTAATTTAACCTTCAGATTCATCTATAAGTTAAAACCTTACTGCCAAAAGTTGCCCCAAATGGAGCAGCATCGACAGCATCCGTTGAAACATTAAAGAATAGTAAGTAAGTAAGTAAGTAAGTAAGTAATTTATTTAGTTCAAATATACAAATATACATATTTTAAATATTAATAAATTAAATGTGGCCTTGGTTTATAACCGTCTGCCAGATGCCAACTTTCTAATGTTCTTTTATTATAATATATTCAATAGTGATTGATATTTTAATGTTTACAAAACTTAAAGTATACAATGGAAATTTACTTTGGTGAGTAGAGATTGTAGTTAAAAAAAAAAAAAAAAAAAAAAAAAAACATTTTAACAATAGGACAATTATTTTTAATTATTCTTACAATGATTAAAGATTTATTTGCTTCGACAAATGTGGAGTTTTATTCGGTAAAACGTAGTGTAGCTATAAGCTTTTTGGGTATAATCCGCTAATATTCAATGTAATCCTTTCTATATTTTTGAGCTTCAATGCAGTATTTGGCAAGAAGCTTCCAATTTTTTCCATTTAAAACATTTATAGAGTCTTCTTCGCTTAATTTTGTCTTTTGGAAGTACACGTATCTTAATTCCTGTAGAATCGGACACACAGAAAGGAAGTGATAAGAGGTTTCCTGTTCTTGCATGTTGCATAATGAGCATATAGTATTTCGGTCCCTTAAATATGGCCTATAGTTCAGCTCGAGGAGCTCACCCCTTATTCTAAAAATTTGCGAGATTTCATACCAGCTCCGGCCATCAGAAAAATAGTTCAGGTCACACAGATTATGTTCCAGTTTCGGGTACATAGATCTACGTGACGAGCCTCTAGCTTCCTCTATTAGGTCTGATCTTATTTTCTCGTTCAGCAATCTAAGAACGGTTGACAGACTTTCACTTAGAAACTCAATTCGCCAGTCTAAAGTTTGAATCTTGCAACCAATTAACGTAAATATGTCTTCCCATTTCTTAAACCAGCTTACATTTTTTTCTATACTGTGCCTGGCAAGCAGTTTGGGAAGGCGATTTTCGCCGTATTAAAGAATATTTCTTCCGGTGGATTTTAGTCGGCTCTTACGACAGGCATACCTTACCTCAAGGCTATTCTAACCCCGACCTTGCAGGGGTGGTCGGGGCCTATTATCCTTTCCATTCCAATTCTCCTTTCCATTCTTATTCTCCTCTCAAAAAATTGACGAACTAGAAGTATTCCTACGGAAGAATAATGTAGACATTTGCCTGATTTCGGAAACCCACTTTAAAATTGGTTCGGCACGCAAAATAAAAGGTTACATTGACTATCATGCGCATCATCCTTCAGAAAATTTGAGAGGTGGATCCTTTCTCTACATTAAAGACTGCATTAAGCACTCCAAAAACGAAGAAATAGAACTTGACTCTATGCGAATAACATCAGTCTCAGTAAAATTAAGTCACATAGATTACAACATCGCGACGAGCTATTTTCCTCCGCAGTATCGGCTGGCAGATGAAGATCTTGCTCTGCTCTTTGATTCACTTGGATCAAACTTTATCATCGGCGGGGACTTTAACGCGAAAAATACTTTTTGGGGCTCACGGAGGCAGAATCCTCTTTAAAGCAAGTACAAAACGCGGCGTGGTCTTCGTATCGACGGGAAAGCCAACATATTGGCCAATCGACAGAAATAAAATACCTGATCTCGTCGACTTCTTTATCGCCAAGGGGGTACCTCGTTACCCTACGAACGTAAAAAAACGCTTTGATCTCTGTTCAGTTCACTCGGCAGTTCTTTTGAAAATCGGCCGAAGGCTAGCGAAAAAGAAAAGAGCACCTAGATTAACTAACAACAACACCGACTGGGACGGCTTTAGAAAATGCTGCAAGGAAAACATAGCTTTAAATGTACCGCTCACAACGCCACTTGGAATAGAAGACGAATTAGAAAAACTCGTGAGACTTATTCAGAGCGCTGCGGGGAATAACATTTCTTTTCGGAGGTCTAAATTATTCGGAGATCTGAATTAATCGGAGGTCTGAATTATTCGGAGGTCTGAGAGCGCGCAAGAGATGGCAGCATAACAAACTGAAGCACGACTTTCAAGACTTTAAAAGTCGCGAGACGACAGCTTACCTCGAAAGTTTGACTGCCGATAAAGGTTCGAACTACTCTCTTTGGAAAGCAGTCAAGTCCATTAAGAAGCGGATTTATTTGCAAATTACCTAGAAGAAACATTCAAACCGTTTGACGGGGGACCATTGGTCGAGGAGCTCAATCCTTATGCGGTACAAGATAATTATAGAATAAAAACCGTGTTATTGGCTGAACTTCGTCAAACGATAAATAATCTGAAAAACAACAAAGCCCCTGGCTACGACTTAATTACTAGCGAAATTCTAAAGGAGCTAACGAAAAAAGCTTTGGTCAAACTACCCTATATCATTAACGCCTCTATGAGAATTTTATACGTTCCAAGGCAATGGAAAGTGGCCGAAGTCATAATAGTCCCGAAACCAGCAAAATGTCCGAACGACAAAAAGTCATACAGACCTATTTCGCTACTGCTGATAATATCTAAGGTATTCGAGAAACTGTTGCTTAAAAGGTAGTAACCAACCATTGAAGAAAGACGATTGATTCCGGATCACCAATTCGGATTTAGAAAAAAAGCATTCAACAACCAGGTCTATCGAACAACAAACGAAATCAAAAAAGCTCTGGAAGCGAAAAAGATATGTACTAGCGCTTTTCTCGACGTATCGCAAACCTTCGACAAGGTGTGGCACGAAGGCCTGAAGTACAAGTTAAAGCTTAGCTTACCAGAAAAACTCAATAGAATCTTAGAGTCTTACCTTGAAGACAGAATCTTTCTCGGAAAATACGAAAATGAGTACTGGGAATTCAAAGGGATAAATGCCGGTGTCCCGCAAGGAAGCGTTCTCGGCGCAATATTATTTTTGCTTTATACAAGAGACATACCCTACAATGAGGGAACAATTTTAGCTACGTTCGCTGACGACACTGCTATTCTCGCTATCGATACGACAGTTGAATTATCAACAAAGAAACTTCAGCGCGCTTTAGACAAAATATGCGACTGGACGAAGAGCTGGCGAAACGTCCTTAACGAGACTAAGGCAACGCATGTTAACTTTACTTATAAAAAGATAAACAACAAGCCCTTATTCATTAACTCGGTACCAATCTAGGCTAAAATTTGACATTTAACATCTCCTGATGAATGTAAGATGCAAAAAAGACAAATTTAATTGGTAAACATTAAACGTGGCATATATTTTAAGGGTAAATTTTCAAATGCAGATTACTCAATATTTTTGCTTGAAATTGAAAAAAAAAATTGCTTTACATTTTATGTAGAAAACGCTTAGTTTCACATTTTGTTGATACAACACTTTGGGCCACGCCCACATTTGGAGTCAGAATTGAAGAAAAACCTAAAATTTTCCAGAAAAACTTAATTTCGACTGGCCTTAAAGTTTTTAGCCACATTGGACCAGACCAAGTTTAAAAATTAGCTGAATCCGCCCACAGACACGCCCACTACAGGCCTGTATGTGCGACCACCTGTAGTTTAAAAAAATACTTGTTCTAAATTTTTGCTATGCTAGAATGGTGTTAGCGCATTCATTTGGCATGTAACATTGCCTTGCAATTGTATTGATGTAGCCGAAAAAGTTGGGCCTTTTTATTGACCACGCCCACTTTTTTAAGGGATTTTAGCTTAAAGTGATGCTTCTCAATAAATATGTATGACAAAAGTTAAAGATATTAGCATTTTCTAACTTTCATGTGTAAGTAGTAGGTGCCTAAAAAGAGGCGCCAAAAAAGTGATTTTTTTAAGTTAAAAAGGCGGAGTTTTAGGCCGAAATATATGCAACCACCTAGTATAAAGCATTCAACAGTTATATTTTTATATTCCGCCCACTTTTCGGAGGCGTGGCAGTTTTTTTTTTGATACGGTCGGGTATTTTGCAATCCGTCGTAGATGGACGGAAGCTTTTGCATACGCACTGTTGCACTTTGTTTTGACTTAAGAACATAAATGACGAAAAAAAGTTCTGAATTAGTGACTGAACTGAAGAGAAAGAGGATGAATTTGACCTGTAAACTGAAAAGTTGCTATTATACCATGTCTCCACCGGGAGCTTATCCGCGATTAATATATATCTTTATTAAATCCTCTACAAATCACGAGATTAACCATCCAAATTTAAATACTCTCGGAAAGCGACTAGAAATTAATCCTGTTCTAAATCCTATTCACCCGATTCACAAACCTATTTTCTGCACCTTTGTAACAATTTGAGAATCAAGAAAAGGAAACTGTTCCTGTACGATATATCTATCACAAACACGTTTTAATTTGTGATTTTTACAGTCGAAATCGTTTTTCGCTCCAAGGAAATGACATCGCCACTCTCCTTACACCCCATGCCATAGGCTTGGAGGTATATTAATTTTGCCACATAGTTTGTAACACGGTGAAATAATAATGGTAGACCCCCAAGACCTTAAGGGAATATGATCGAGACCGAGTTTTGAATCGAATGAGCCATGTCCGTCCGTCTGTCCGTCTGTATATCACACGTTTTTAGGCTTAAATTTTAAGATAGGAACATGAAATTTGGTGCATGAGTTCATTGTCATACGAAGCAGTACAAGTGTAAACATTTATCGAATTCGCCTATTTCGTATTTTAGACACTCCTATTTTAGACACGCCCACAATCGGGGCTACCCCCTAGTGGGGGTAGCATTTATTTAAAGGTTTATTTTTCAAATGCATTTTACTCAATATTTTTTGTTCCAAATCGAAAAAAATTGGATCCAAATTGAAATCCAAATCGAAAAACGGGTAGTTTGGAAATATCTGCGTTAAAACTGATACTTGTATTTAGGGGCGGTTGGACCACGCCCCTTTTAAAAGCTTGCACTACTTATCAAATATAAAAGAATAACAATAACTTCAGCATTTTACAATGTGGGATAGGATGGGGTATTCAATGGTCCGTTTTACGGACTGCAACTTCTGCGTACACACTGTAGCACTTACTCACTGGTTTGAGAGTCTGAATGACAGAAACAGTGTTCGTATCAAATTAATCCTTTATTTGTCTGGTGGAGCCACTTTCGGATCTCGGACAAGTACTAAATACATTGAACTTTGCAAGGACTTCAGGTTCAGCGTTTTTGGCAGCAAGTTTTTGACTTATTGAATTCATTGCACATTTCCTTATTCGTATTTATAGTTCTCGTATTCGTATTTATAGCTCGTATTTATAGTTCTATTGCCAAGGTTAAGTTTTTGGATAACCTTCTTTCTGGTAACTACCTAGAATGCTGTTAACTATGAATATGACGCCATTGCTCTTTAACGTTTCCATCTGTTCTGTAAGATTTTAACCCCAAAAAAATTTTGAATTTTTTGCCTAGTTGCAAGGTTACGAGCCCCGGATTCTTCACTTTTGTGGGCGTGGCCTATACAAATAATATATTAATATTATATATATATTATATATATCGGGTTTATAGAAGTTTGTCAAAGACGAATTCTTGCACTTACTCAGTTGTTAATGTTATGTGAATTCTGGCGTGGAATCGGCTAAGGCTTTCACCACATTTTCTAATATTTCCAGGTTACGCTTAAATGTATGTGAAAATGCAATTGTGATGCAATGCAATGTGAATCAGTTCAGTTCTACCTGTGGTGAAGAGTGTCTGCTGTATTCTGTTGTGCCTACTTACTAATTAAAAAATAAATAAATAGAGTGGCGCAACAGCTCGAGGTGAACCAGGGCCAACTTCTCAACAATGTATGCTGGTATGTTGATTTATTTTACATACAAAGGGACCTACAATTTTTTGCCGAATCCGAACGGCAGCTTGAGAAGTTTTTCAGGACAATTGATACTCTCGGAGGGCTTGTCAAACCCTCGCGGAGGTGAGGACCGTGAAAAAAAACAAGTCTTTTTTTTTCAGGTGACAATGGCAGGATTCGAACCCAGGCCTCGGGCGTAGTAAGCACACAAACTAACCACTACGCCACGGCACCCCACCTACTTACTAATTAATTAATATACGTATATTTCGTACTTCCTTTCGTTTTAAATTATGCCTTGCATATGTGGAACAAACGTTGACCGTCTAAGTACTAAGACGAAGATTCAGTGTGAAGACTGTAAGGTTTGCTTTCACATAAATTGTGTTAAAATTCAAGCTAGTGACATGGCTTACATGAAGAAGAACAATTTGCATTATCGCTGCACGTCTTGTGAGAAAGACAGAAGAAATTCTTTACGCTCACCACCTCTCATCATGCAGCGGAATAATAAATTTTCTCACCTCGCCGTTCAACAATCAGCTGGTAACAACTCATTGTCTCGTTCTCCTACTCGGGCGGAGTCGTGCCATCAATATCAAAACGCTCCTGCAGCCGGCACGTTAGATGTTTTATATACTGAAATCATCACTCTCCAACAAATGTTTCGGGATGCTATGGTAGAAGTCAATGCTCTAAAAATACAAATACGTGAAAACAAATTACTGCATGATAAGGTTCGCCAAACTCAAACACATTGTTAATGCTCTACAGTAGAAACCGCTAGCCAAGTGTATCGACATAGTTGGTATACAAAATGTCGTCAGTGCCACTGCACTCAGCTGTGCCGTCAAGATTTTGCAAGAGGGACTGAAGTTCAACGTAACACATGACGACATCAAATCCTAAAAAGCAAATTGACACATGTACAGCGCGCAGCTCTATGTTTAAAAATAGATGCGCACCGTTTATCATTGGCGAGTATGATGGCTTTGAAATTATTCTAACGGCAAAGGTGTGAATCTTCCAGCTCAGATTGCATTGCCTCCAGTGCTTTGGGGGTATGCATGTACGCCGTGAATATTTATGTTTGAAAGTAAATCCGCTGACGTTTATCATCGGCGAGTTTGATGGTTTTGAAATCATTCTCACGCCACAGGTGTGAACTTTGAAGCTCAGATTGCATTGTCTTGTTGGATATACATTGCTCACAAGCCTTTACGCTTACATTTCCACAGCTTTACTGCATTTTATTTTTCTACTCAGTTTTCAAATGTCTTGCCTTTCTTTTTTTTCACTTCCGTCTTTAACAGATATCTTATTCTTATTCATCTCAATAAAGTTTTTAATTAATTTCATCCAGAATAATCTGTTTGTTTATTTAAGGGCGCACTCAACAGGTTATGGGTCCAGATGCACCAAGCCGAGGTGAATCCATTAAAAGCCATATATATCTGCTATTATTACTGGACTAAGGATAAAAGTCGTCATGAGCTCCTCGAATTCACATGGCCGACTGGACAACTATATAATCTGGAAAGCACAAATGGAAGCCGTGCTGCATCGTGGGAGATTCCTTCAACATGTAAAGGGTGAAATCCTTTACCCGGAGACCGCTGGAGTGGAGCAGGTACAGTGGGAGGACAAAGACTTAGACGCACGAGCAGAATTGCTTATAGCAAATATAGTGGCCTTGGCTGCGAACCTTAAAACATCTAAAGAGGTCTGGGATTTCCTGGCGGACTGCTATGACAAAAAGGGTCCACGCCAAAAGACAGAAGAGTACAGAAAGCTGACCAGCCTGGATATGTCAGCTTTCTGTACTCTTCTCAATCACGGAATACGTTCGCGAGTTTAAAACTATAACCAATAGACTAAAAGAGTTGGGGGCTTCTTTGTATGAGGATTTACTTGCGATAGTGCTTCTTGATGGACTATCAGAAGAGTACAGAGACATCCGATCTGCTTTTGATGCGGAAAGCGTATATCCTGAAGTTTCAACCGTGTGCACTAGATTCTTAGAAGTAGGTGATAGGAAGAAGGAATCTTCGAGCAACAATGTGCTCAGTGCGAAATATTTCAAACCCCAAAAGCAGAAGAAGAATACCAGAAGAAACTAAGTAATTTTAAAGTTAAATCTGACACTAATAGTTTTCCTTACAATTGTAGAAAATGCGGTAAGCGGGGTCACATGGCAAAGGATTGCTGGAGCAAAGGTGACAGAGCCAGGCAAACCCAGAGCGGATTCAATGGCGAATGTGGTTTCGTGGTACAGGAGTGTACATCGGAATCAGCTAATGTTACGCGTGAGTCAAATCAAAGCAAGCTATGGTGTCTGGATAGCGGGGCGACCTCCCATATGTGTGCTAAGAAGTCAAAATTTGTCAATCTATGTAAGACCAATGAACAAAGCCAGGTAAAACTAGCAGATAACCACCTAATCAACGTAACGGGAAGTGGTACTGTTGAATCTGGGATAAGTATTTGTAATGGAACGGGACCGTTTTACCTTTACGTTTCACCTCACCTTATTTGTTCCGAAATTGACAGATAACTTAATTTCTATTAGCAAGGTAACGAATCAAGGCTATAAATTGGTTTTTGTGGGTGCTGGAGCGAAGATATTGGATAAGTCGAACCGTTTAATGATAAGAGCTTTAAAAAGAAACGGGTTATACTATTTAGTAAACGATGAAAGGGCAAACGTTAGCAGTAGTTCAACTGGAACTCCTAGTATTCGCTATGGATCACTTTTGTCGTGGCACAAAAGGCTCGGACACGTCAACTTTAATTCCTTAAAGTGACTGTTATCAAAGAAGATGGTGTGCGGACTGCCGGACAAATTCAGTGTATTCGAGCTAAACAATCTCAATTACCCTTCCCGAAGAGCAAGGAAAAGAAGACATCTCAGTTACTGCAGCTGGTTCACTCAGACATCTGCAAACCAATGCGAACGGAGTCTCTAGGAAAAGCTAAGTACCTCATAAAATTTATCGATAACTTCTCCAGGAAGATATTTGTCTATTTTCTGAAGCACAAAAATGAAGCACTGCAGGCTTTCCAAACATTTAAGGTTTTCGCAGAAAGATAAACCGGTAAGAAAATTAAGACATTGAGGACTGATAATGGTCTGGAGTACTGCTGCCATGTTTTTGAAAACTACGCGAACGTAATCGTTATCATCCATCAAAAAACGGTACCATAGACGCCGGAGCAAAACGGTTGTGCTGAAAGGGCAAATCGGATTTTGACGGAAATGGTTAGATGCTTAATGGATGAAGGGAAGCTACTTGAGTTTATGTGGGGAGAATTGGTCAACATCGCGGCATTTTTGTGAAACCGATGCCCAACCAAATGTAACGGAGATGGTACGCCGGAGGAGCTCTGGAACGGGAGCAAACCAAGCGTCGTTTTTCTAAGGGAGATTGGAGTAAAAACTTTAAGGAAAGGTTTGAAGGTTGAAGAGGAGGGCATCCTAGTTGGTTACGCGGAAGAAACAAAGGCTTACAGACGTCAAATTTGTCTATGATGACAGTAAGATGCAAAAGAGAGGTAATGATTTCAAAGAGGATAATTATTATTCCTTTTCGTTTCAAAATAGTGCCGAAAGCTCTGAGGCATTTCCTGAAAACTGCGTTGACCAGAACAGTTCTGATCAATATTCGCCTGCTAAGGACTCAATGTCCAATGATCCGTTGGATGATTTATATGCAACAATTATTCCTTCAGAGAACTTGAACCAGTTACGGACTGATCCTGAGACCATTAAAGAAATCGAGGGCCTGAAAGACGCCGACAAATGGCGAGAGGAGATGCGAATGAAGTACAAAACTTTACTAAAAAACAATACGTGGACATTGGTGGACAGACCACGGGATCGAAGGGTCATGTTTCTTCGGCCTATCTAAATGGAGACATTGATAAGTTGGTTTTAATGGGGCAGCCGGAAGGTTTTGCGAACGGAGATTGTGTTTGTTAGCTTAATAAAGCAATATATGGACTGAAACAGAGCGGGCGACAGTGGAACTTGAAGCTGGATGCGACACTCAAGGAGTTTTAGTTTTGCTCCTTCAAAATATGGCCGATGCATGTATTTCAACATTGCAGACGAGAAGATGACGCTAATTACTGTCTACGTGGACGACTTACTGGTCGATTCGACGGCTTTGAGGTTTTAAAGCAACGCTTGACTAGTAGTTTCGAGATAAGGGACTTAGGCCATCCCGAATTGTGTGTTGGACTAGAAGTTCAACGTTCGCACAACTGCCTGACCATCTGTCAAAGTGGATTCATAAATAGTCTGACGGATAAGTATGGACTTCAGGACTGCAAACCGGACAAACCGACAAACCTGAAGCTGGAACAGAAGCCAAAAGGTCCAGGAGAACGACAGGAAATTGACAAAAGAAAGTATCGTCGTTTAATAGGAAGTCTGTTGCACCTTTCTACCTTTAGCAGACCGGATATAGCCTATGCAGTGAACACGTTATCACATTTCAACAGCGATCCTCGACAGCAGCATTGGAATGCAGCCATATACGTTCTTCAGTACCTTATTGGGTCCAGAAGAGCTGGAATCGTGTATAAAAAGACTGAAGCTGACCTTCAAGCATATGCTGATGCTAGCTGGGCAAGCGATTTTAACGATCGAAGGTCGCAAAGGGGATATGCTTTTATTTATGGCGGAGGAACTGTGCTGTGGCGCTCGAAGAAACAGATGATTTTGGCCACGTCGAGTACAGAGGCTGAGTACGTAAATCTGAGTTCTGTGGTAGACGAAGCTGCCTGCTTGCGAAATTTGCTGGAGGAACTTGGACTGCATCAGGGGCCAATAACACTTTGGAGCGATAACCAAAGCGCGTTGTTGATTGCAAATGAGTGGTATCCAGGGACGAACGAAGCATCTCGACATCAGGTATCATTTTATCAAGCAGGCGGTTGCAGATGGAAAAATAAAACTCAAGTTCATCAGGTCAGAAAAGATGCCAGCAGACGCACTTACAAAACAAATGGCAGCACCAGCTTACATAAGATGTTTTAAGGACCTGGGCATGTGTTTCTCAAGATGAATGGCCTGAATTGAGGAGGGGTGTTGGATATACATTGCTCACAAGCCCTTACGCTTACATTTCCACAGCTCTAATACATTTTATTTTTCTACTCAGTTGTCAAATGTCTTGCCTTTCTTTTTTTTCACTTCCGTATTTAACAGATATCTTATTCTCATTCACCTCAATAAACTTTTTAATTAATTTCATCCAGAATAATTTGTTTATTTATTTAAGGGCGCACTCAACAGTCTGGTGGAGAATATAAAAGACCATAACTAGACTGATCAATGATATGCATTAAAAATTATATATGGCTTTGAACGAACTGTAATGGGGGATATGTTAGGTGATTGGTACGGTAAATAAGTCAAGGCTAAAGTGAAAACGTTCTCACAGTAAAAGTGCAAATATTCTGACTCAGATTGCTTCGTCTGCAGTTTTGTAAGCATATGATTAATTCAAAATAAATACTATAATGAAGAAAAAGAAGAAGACGCTTATAATCACCAAAATGAAGAAATAATGGTATGGTTACTCAGATACCATTATGTTTGGATTACGAATTTGTCTCGATTTCTATAATCTCAGTTATCCAAACATAAAGCTAAAGACTTTTTTTATGATCGCTGTCTTCACTTTTTTATCAGGAAGAAAAACTGGAGCAGCATACTGAAGATTGAAGGTTATTTAATACCACAAAAAATAAGAATCCCACCCATTTCCTCACAGATCAGAAATGTTTAAAATTTAAAAACTTTAAATACAAAGTAGAATCTCCATTTTGTAATCTATGCAGATTCGGAGTGTATATTAGTCGAACGTTATGACAAAAATATGTTTCAAAAACACATTCCATGTAGCATAGCATTTTATGTTCAATGCACATATGATTCCACCTTATCATTTTTTAAGAGATATCGTACGTCCAGGTTCTTAGAGACTAGCTTACCTGACAAGTCTGAATTTTATAATAAACTGAATGACTATGGTGTAAGCGATGAAGATTATGCACACGCGTGCAAAGTTTATCGTATATTTGGCTTGGAAAACCTTGCTGAATATTCAGATTTGTACTTAAAGACCGATGTTCTTTTATTGGCTGATGTATTTGAGCAATTTCGTAGCAGTTGTAATCACACATATGGTCTAGGTCCTGCACATTATTATACACTTCCAGGTTTTACATGGGATGCAATGTTGAAGAATACACGCATGTCCTCAGAATTATAAACCGATATCGACATGTTGATGTTTGTTCACGTGGCATAAGAGGGGGTGTAAGCCAATTTTATAAACGCTACTCAAAAGGGAATAATAAAAATTTGAGCGGCTTCGACCCAGCTAAACCTTCCAAGTATCTAATGTACTTCGATATTAATAATCAATATGGTTGGGCAATGTCACAGCCCTTACCTTAAAGTGGCTTCCGATGGCTAAATAGCGCTTTTGGCTTAAATGTGAATGATATTACTGTTGACTTACCTATAGGTTATATTTAAGAAGTTGACTTAGATTACCCAAAAGAGCTTCACAGCCTTCATAAAGACCTGTCTTTTTGTCCAGAGCACGATAACGCACCTGGGTCGAAGCAAAAAAAGTTTATGGCTTCCCTAACAAACAAAACTAAATATATTATTCATTACCGAAGCTTAATGCAAGCTTTGCAGCATGGCTTAAAACTTACAAAAATTCATAAAGTTCACCATATAAATATAGATATATATACACAGCTAAGAGCATTAGCTAAAAACGACTTTGAAAAAAATTTGATTGAACTTATGAATAATACTGTTTTTGGAATAACCATGGAAAATGTTCGTAGACATACTATTGTTAAATTGGTAACTAAGTGGTCAGGACGATATGGCGCTAAGGCCTAAATTTCCAAGCCTCGATTCAAAGCGTCAATTATTTTCAATGAAAGTCTAGCAGCAATTGCACTGAATAAAACAGAAATATTTTTTGATTAACCGATATATGTCATCATGTGAATTCCGGAATTAGCCAAAACGACAATTTACGATTTTCACTACGATAATATGTTACCCCTATTTGGATCCAACAGCACAATTTGTTACACCGATACGGATAGTTTAATATATGAAGTTTAATGTGTGGATTTGTATGATATACTTAAACGCGACTGTCTTACTCGCTTGATACAAGCGATTACCCAATAAATAATATTTGGGGTATACCATTGGTGTATAAAAAGGTCTTAGGTCTCATGAAAGATTAAAATAATATTTGTGTTATGATCGAATTCGCTGGTCTTAGATCTAAAGTGTATGCAATACGAGTAGAAGGAAGGACCACAACTAAAAAATCAAAATATAATGTTGTTAAAAATATAAATAATTTTGATGTTTATGTTGAATGTTTAATTAAAAACAATAAAATGCAAATTAGCCAAAACCTTATTCAATCCATCCAAGAAACATTAAGTAGTAGTCCTTACGATAATAAAAGATAATGATATGATAAAAGATAAAAGGTTACAAAATTCTCATGATACGCTGCCTTGGGGCATTTATAATATTAAGAACTAAATATGACAACAGGTTAACTTGATATATATCTATTGCTTTCATTGATGTTGTTTTCAAGTCATTATATATGTATATTGTTATAAGTTTGTTAGTATTTTCTTTATTAAGCTATACCTTTATCAATTTAAGATTTAAGACTAAAAAAAATATAAAAATTAGTAAAACATTCCACCTAACTTTGTGTATGTTCGACTTTTAATTTCGCTAAATTCAGGCAAGCCTACAATTTATTCTTCAATATGATAATAAGTTACCCTGAAAAGATTATTCACATGGGTGTTGACATATTTCTTTGTTTTAACATGCATTTCATCTATCGGATTTTTAATTCGCTCCAAAAATTCATCAAAGTATATATTTAAATCTTGAATGCTCTACAATGAGAATGTTATTATATTGGAAGTCTATACAGTTATCTATGGATTCCTTATTAGCTGCCTCGGCCCAGTAACAGGTCTTCCAATATTATTAAGACATTTCCCCTCAATGTCAAAATCATCAGTGATGTCTTCTGCCCAAAACACGACAACGCAACCGGATCTAAGCAAAAGAAACTTTTGGCCACCCTAAGAAACAAGACTTTATGTATTATTTATTACAGAAACTTAAAACAAGCTTAGTTAAATCTAAGCCGTGTTGCTAGGCTTAAATTTTACTTAAATTCACAAAGTTATCCAATTCGGTCAATCTCTATGGCTCAAACCCTATATAGATCTAAATACACAACTGCCACCATTGGCTAAAAACGACTTTGAAAAAAATCCATTTACGATTTTCACTAAAAATGGCTATATGTTACCTTAATTTGGATCCAACAGCACAATTTTTTACACCGATACGGATAGTTTAATATATGAAGCTCAATGTTCAGATTTCTATGATATAGTTAAACGTGATTGCTATAATCGTTTTAATACAAACGCCTATCCAATAGAGCTTTTCGCCTAAATGTCACTTTTCTTCACTTGTTATGAAAACAAACATGTTTATCTCGTTCCGGCACTTGCCTACACTTTGCAACCATGTTAGAACGAGAGGTGCGAGCGAGATAGTTACGCGAAAAACTGTATAGAAAATATTTGGGGTACCTATACCATTGGTTAATAACAAAGTCTTGGGTTTTATGAAAGATGAAAATAATGGTCGTATTATGTTTGAATTCTTTAGTCTTAGATCTTAAACGTATGCATTGCGGGTAGAATGTAGAGAAACAACTAAAAAATAAAAGGGTGCGAAATATAATGTTGATAAAATACAATAGCTTTTGCTGATTATGTTACGTGTTTAATTTATAACAATGAAATACAAATAAGTCAAAATTTAATTCAATCACAGAAATACGAAGTTGCAACTGTAATGCAAAAGAAAATTACTCTAAGTCGTCACGATGACAAGAGATTTCTGTTAAAGAATTTTTATCATACGCTTCCTTGGGGGTCATTACAATGTTAGGAACTAAAAATGTTAAAAGGTTAAGAACTTCAAATAATTTGATGTTATTTTCAAAAAATTATATTTTATTATTTGTATCATCATTATATCAGACTAAGATTTTCAAAATAAAACATTTTACCTAACTTTTCAATATGTTTGGCTTTGAATAAATAAATAAAAATGGTAAGGCGAAAGAAATTATTTTTCTCCATGGTGGTGCAAGCTGCGTGATGAGAAATTTAAGAGAAGAAAAAACAAAGTGAGGCTTTTGAATGTGTGGTGGTGTGTTTGTGAGGGAGTAGTCCGGGAACGTCGGCGCGTCGCCTTGTCTAATGGATTTAGACAAGGCGGCGACGCGCTGTCATGCGACTTCTTTAACATCATACTTGAGAGAATTGTGCAGAACTCTCGCGCCAACACCAGAGGTACAATCTTTCAAAAGTCCGTTAACTACTCGCATACGCAGACGACATTGACATAATCAGTAGAACAAAGCGTGATGTCAGTGAAGCCTTCGTGAGTATTGGGACGGAAGCCGCGAATATGGGTTTAGCAGTCAATGAGGGCAAAACCAAGTATATGCTGTCATCAAGAAAAGACACCCAACACCGACGTCTTGGACAAAACATCACCATCGACAGCTATAGCTTTGAGGTAGTTAAGGACTTTGTCTACCTAGGTTCCGCTATCAATTCCGACAATGACGCCAGCGCTGAAATCAAACGAAGGATAACTCTTGCCAATCCCTGTTTCTTTTGGCTAAGGAGGCAATTGAGTAGCAAAGCCGTCTCTCGAGCAACTAAAGTGTCCATGTATAGGACCCTCATCATCCCAGTCCTGAGTTACGGTGCAGAAGCATGGACCCTGTCAAAGGCGGATGAAAACAGTTTTGGCTGCTTCGAGAGGAAAATTCTTCGGACGATTAACGGTCCCGTCTGCATAGACGGAGAGTGAAGGAGGAGATATAAAATTGAACTGTACGGGCTGTACAGCGATATCGACCTAGCCAAAAGAGTCAAAACACAACGTCTACGACGGCTGGATCATCTAAAGCGGATAAACACCAATGCCCCGGCGCGGATAATCTTCGAATCCGCACCGCAGGGACGGCGCGTTAGAGGAGAACCGAGACTCAGGTGGCGCACGCAATTGGAAGGGAACCTTAGCATACTTCGCGTGCGAAACTGGAGACGGCTAGCTAGAGACAGAGCTGGCTGGCGAAGCTTGTTGGCTGAGGCCCAGGTCCACCCCGGACTGTAGCGTCACCTTAAGTATTTAAGCGTTTACATTTTCTGTTTGAAAATAAATGCGGCGACGCTTGTCTATCACTGGCGGTGGACATGAAACTGACCTCCTGTACGGAACCGCGCTGTATGGAACCGACTCCTGTACGGAACCGGGCTGTATGGAACTGAGCCCCTGAACGGAACAGGCTGAATGGAACCAACCCCCTGTACGAAACCGGGCTGTATGGAACCGACCTCTGTACAGAACCGGGTTGTATGAAATCGACCCCTGTACGGAACCGGGCTGTATGGAACCGATCCCCTGTACGGAACTGGGCTGTATGGAATCGATCCCCTGTATGGAACCGGACTGTATGGAACCGACCACTGTACGGAACTGGGCTGTATGGAACCGACCCCCTGTACGGAACCCGGGCTGTATGAAACCGCCCTCTGCCAGTGATAGATAAGCGTCGCCGCTTTTGGCTAAGGAGGCAATTGAGTAGCAAAGCTCTCTCTCGAGCAACTAAAGTGTCCATGTATAAGACCCTCATCATCCCAGTCCTGATTTACGGTGCAGAAGCATGGACCCTGTCAAAGGCGGATGAAAACGGTTAAGGCTGCTTCGAGAGGAAAATTCTTCGGACAATTAACGGTCCCGTCTGCATAGACGGAGAGTGAAGGAGGAGATATAACATTGAACTGTACGGGCTGTACAGCGATATCGACCTAGCCAAAAGAGTCAAAATACAACGTCTACGACGGCTGGATCATCTAGAGCGGATGAACGCCAATGCCCCGGCCCGGAAAATCTTCGAATCCGCACCGCAGGGACGGCGCGGTAGAGGAGAGCCGAGACTCAGGTGGTGCAAGCAAGTGGAAGGGAACCTCAGCATACTTCGCGTGCGAAACTGGAGACGGCTAGCTAGAGACAGAGCTGGCTGACGAAGCTTTTTGGCTGAGGCCGAGGTCCACCCCGGACTGTAGCGTCACCTTAAGTATTAAAGCATTTAAATTTTCTGTTTAAAAATAAATGCGGCGACGCTTATCTATCACTGGCGGTGGACATGAAACCATTTCCTGTACGGAACCACGCTGTATGGAACCGACTCCTGTACGGAACCGGGCTGTATGGAACCGAGCTCCTGTACGGAACAGGCTGAATGGAACCAACCCCCTGTTCAAAACCGGGCTGTATGGAACCGACCTCTGTACAGAACCGGGTTGTATGAAATCGACCCCCATACGGAACCGGGCTGTATGGAACCGATCCCCCGTACGGAACTGATCCCCCGTACGGAACTGGGCTGTATGGAACCGATCCCCTGTACGGAACCGGACTGTATGGAACCGACCACTGTACGGAACCGGGCTGTATGGAACCGACCCCCTGTACGGAACCCGGGCTGTATGAAACCGCCCTCTGCCAGTGATAGATAAGCGTCGCCGCATTAATTTCAAAAAGAAAATGTAAATGCATACATTTTTTACAACACGTTCCCGGACTACTCCCTCACAAACACACCACCACACATTCAAAAGCCTCACTTTGTTTTTTGTTCTCTTAAATTTCTCATCACGCAGCTTGCACCACCATGGACAAAAATAATTTCTTTCGCCTTACCATTTTTATTTATTTATTCAAAGCCAAACATATTGAAAAGTTAGGTAAAATGTTTAATTTTGAAAATCTTAGTTTGATATAATGATGAAACAAATAATAAAATATTATTGTTTGAAAATAACATTAATGTAAATAACATAACATTTTTAGTTCCTAACATTGTAGCGTATCATAAGCATTCTTTAATAAAAAATCTCTTGTCATCGTGAGGACTTAGAGTAATTTTCTTTTGCATTAAAGTTGCAACTTCGTATTTCTGTGATTGAATTGAATTTTGACTTATTTGTATTTCATTGTTATAAATTAAACACGTAACATAATCAGCAAAAGCTTTTTTATTTTATCAACATTATATTTCGCACCCTTTGATTTTTTAGTTGTTTCTCTACATTCTACCCGCAATGCATACATTTTAGATCTAAGACTAAAGAATTCAAACATAATACGACCATTATTTTCATCTTTCATAAAACCCAAGACTTTGTTATTAACCAATGGTATAGGTACCCCAAATATTTTCTATACAGTTTTTCGCGTAACTATCTCGCTCGCACCTCTCGTTCTAACCTTTGTCGAAATCCGGTTACTTGGTATGAAAACAATGACATGGTTGCAAAGTGTAGACAAGTGCCGGAACGAGATAAACAAGTTTGTTTTCATAACAAGTAAAGAAAAGTGACATTATGGCGAAAAGCTCTATTGGATAGGCGTTTGTATCAAAACGATTATAGCAATCACGTTTAACTATATCATAGAAATCTGAACATTGAGCTTCATATATTAAACTATCCGTATCGGTGTAAAAAATTGTGCTGTTGGATCCAAATTAAGGTAACATATAGCCATTTTTAGTGAAAATCGTAAATGGATTTTTTTCAAAGTCGTTTTTAGCCAATGGTGGAGTTGTGTATTTAGGTCTATACAGGGTGTTTCCAAATTCGATGCAAATATTTTGACACAAGATTCTTGGGTATATTTGAAGAAAAAAGTTGTTCTACAGTATGGGCCTATCTCAAATTTTGATACCACTTATTGGGAATTTAAGAAAACACCTACTTTGAGGTACCTTGACCCATACTAACACAAATATCTCCGCTAAAACTTACAACAGGTACTTCATTTAGGACTTAAATTTTAGAAGAAATAGTACTCCTTTTAACTGCATTAAAATAAAATTGATGACTTTTTTAACTTTCGAGATATTTGCTTTTAAGTCGGATCCTTTTTCCCTGCCCATGACATTTTTTTGACTTTCAAGACACATTTCTGCGAAAAATGCGTAATAAACATATCAAGTTACATTATCAAGTTATAACAAGTTACCCGAAAAACCCACAAATTTTATGATACTTGGGAAATTCCATAGCAGGTAAAATTATGAAAAACTCGATTCATAGTGTTCAATTCCTATTATTCTGAATAAAAATGCTTGTGTTTGGTTTATGTTTTTTTTTATTTCATTAAGTTAACTTTACAATCAAATAAGGTGTTCAAAGTGTCCTCCTCCATTTTGTATGCATGCTAGAGCCCGTTTTTGGATTGCGCTGTCAACGTTTATTGAGGATAACTCCTGCCTCACTTGTGACGAGGCTTGGAGAATGCGATCTTCTAAATCATTTAGAGTTGATATTTCTGTAGAATTAACAAGTTCTTTCATTCTCCCCCATACAAAAAAATCCATAATTGTAAGGTCTGGAGATCTTGCAGGCCAGTGAACTGGTCCATTTCTTCCTATCCAACGACCAGCGTACTTTTCATCCAGCCAATTCTTAACCTCGCGACCAAAGTAAGCTGTGGCTCCATCCTGTTGAAAATATGACGAAGCTCGTTGAGTTACCGGAACATCCTCCAGTAGATCTGTTAAATCATTGCGCAAAAATTCCAGATAGTTTGCAGAATTCAGTGTGGGAGGCAGTTTGAAGGGACCGATTAAGTTGTTTCCAATAACACCTGCCCACAAATTGACGCTAAATCTGTGTTGAAATGATGACTCTCTCCTTGTGTGTGGGTTTTCCGCAGCCCATGTGTGTAGATTGTGAAAATTTGTAATCCCATCTCTAGTAAATTGAGATTCGTCCGTCCATAGGATTCAGCTTATAAAACCGTTGTCATCCAAGTCCCGCTCTAACAACCAGTTGCAAAAATCCAAGTCTCGGCTCTAAATCACTCGGAAGCAGTTCCTGCACAGGTGTATGGTGGTATGGATACAAGTTTTCCGTATGCAGGAGACGAACAATTTTATGTGTTGAAACATTAAATCGCAAGGATAAGCGCCTGATGCTGATTGATGGATCATTTGCAACCGCTTCCAGTATTCTTTCATCAACTGCAATTCTTCCTGTCTTGTTGTCCTGTCTTCGTCTTGTTGAAACAAGGTTTCCCAAAGTCTTCGAAACGAATTTGTAAATACGCTGGGATTAGGTACTCTTCGGTTAGGATAAAGCTGTTCTAATAGAACTTCCGTTGCACATCCCATAAACGTAGATAATATCGGCGTATTCTTCGTTTGTAAAAGATGTCATTTCAAGTAGGGTTTCTTAACAACTGTTGTGTCACCTCGGCTTCAAAAATGACTTTGATGGATTTAATTTTGTTTTCTAACCTTTTATACAATTTACATTAGGTAAATTTTCCAACTAGGCGACCAACCTCAAACTTAATCCTTTTTGGGATTTAACAGAAAAATGATAGGGAAATTACCTTTTTATCAGGTAGACTAATAAAAATGCATGCTCTAAAACCTACGCAAATTATTAATACATAGTCAAAAAATCGTTCTTGTTGTCAATCGAGGTTATAAAAGTAGGTAACAAATCATATTTCCACCTTATACCTGTCGCGGCTTCGTGAAAAGAGTTTTTCATAATTTTACCTGCTATGGAATTTACCAAGTATCATAAAATCTGTGGGTTTTTCGGGTAACTTGTCTTAGCAATTTTTATTAAGTATTGTTAGGTGCACTAGAAAAAAAAATTACCGATATGTTTATTACGCATTATTCGCAGAAATGTGTCTTGAAACTCAGAAAAATGTCATGGGCAGGGAAAAGGGATCCGACTTAAAAGCAAATATCTCGAAAGTTAAAAAAGTCATCAATTTTATTTTAATGCAGTTAAAAGGAGTACTATTTCTTCTAAAATTTAAGTCCTAAATGAAGTACCTGTTGTAAGTGTTAGCGGAGATATTTGTGTTAGTATGGGTCAAGGTACCTCAAAGTAGGTGTTTTCTTAAATTCCCAATAAGTGGTATCGAAATTTGAGATAGGCCCATACTGTAGAACAATTTTTTTCTTCAAATATACCCAAGAATCTTGTGTCAAAATATTTGCATCGAATTTGGAAACACTTTGTATAGGGTTTGAGCCATAGAGATTGACCGAATTGGAGAACTTTATGAATTTAAGTAAAATTTAAGCCTAGCAACACGGCTTGGATTTAACTAAGCTTGTTTTAAGTTTCTGTAATAAATAATACATAAAGTCTTGTTTCTTAGGGTGGCCAAAAGCTTCTTTTGCTTAGATCTAATAAGGAATCCATAGACAACTGTATAAACTTCCCATATAATAACATTCTCATTGTAGAGCATTCAAGATTTAAATGGATACTTTGATGAATTTTTGGAGCGAATTAAAATCCGACAGATGAAATGCATGTCAAAACAAAGAAATATGTCAACACCCATGTGAATAATGTTTTCAGGATAACTTATTATCATATTGAAGAATAAATTGTAGGCTGCCTGAATTTAGCGAAATTAAAAGTCGAACATACACAAAGTTAGGTGGAATGTTTTACTAATTTTTATATTTTTTTAATCTTAAATTGATAAAGGTATAGCTTAATAAAGAAAATACTAACAATCTTATAACAATATACATATAAGTTAAAGGATCCCCATGAGGGGAATCCAAAAAAAAGTGAGCGTCGGCCCGAAGGCCGACCCAACGGCTCACGAATAAAACACGTACCGGTTCACGTTATAAGATTTATTTTTAAGATTCAAAGATTTACGACAAGGGAATTGCAGTAATTGATAATGTTACTGTTTCAAGCTTCGAGGTCTACACAAGACTGACTCGTTGTCTTAGTCGTCCGAGGTCTTCCGCTCTCCATCCAAACAGTTCGTGGTTCGTTGTTCCCACGAAAAACGCTGACTCTCGTTCCCATGCCCTGGTTCCAGTATTGGGGAAAAATGCTGACCAATAGTTAGTGTTGGGAATCGCATTTGCAATGCAATTCCGGTGTCGGGTGTCCAGGTTGGGAACATGTTCGTTCCCGTCGATGTGCCATCACCTTGAACTCGGGTGAACTCCCTCTGGTCAAGGCGCGTGTACCCGTGCGGTGTTAACTCCTCCCCCTTCAAAAATCTGCGTCTCGCAGATCTTAGGCAGCCTTCAAGTCAGGCTGCTGTAGTTGGTACGTTAGGGTTTGCAATTGGTGGGATGTTGTGTCTTTTGTAGATCTTTCGCCAAATGTGGTAGATGATCGAAGCCGAAAGTATAATGATAACAGCCTCTGTAAATATGGATATCTTAAATTCATTAGTCAGATTACCTAAGCGTTCTATGTTCCGAACGCTGAGATCATGAACGAATTCCAGGTTAATTTTTTTGGTCCTGGTTGGAGATGTTCATCAGGGCTGGAGGGAGGGCTTGCAGCGTTGAACTCGTTGAACTGGTAAACCTCCTGTCTTTCAGTTGGATAGACTCGTTGTGTATTTGGATCACATATGTACCTGTAAGAACTCTTAAAACATTGTTAGATGTTAGATTACCATTAAAATTGGTGACAAAAATTGTATCCTCCTTGATAAGTTCGATAACTTCTTCGGGGTTGGTTCTTAAGGTGCAATTGGCCGAGCCGCCCTTCAGTAGTCTAGGAATGCAGGCATCTTCAGGAACTCTCTCTTATTCTTTGTCCTCGCAGATTGTGAGGTTGTTGATCGAGAAGCAATTTCCTGTGATACTGTATGTCGTTCTGTGGTTAACAAGTATTTTTTTATACTTCATGTCGACCTGTTTCCTTTCTATTATCGAGGCCCTAGTTATCACTAGGTTGAATTCTGCCTTCCCCACTTTGGGCATCGAAACAATGTACAGCAACATTGAGCCGTTTGTGAAAATCGATGGAGTTCCGTACTCAATAGCTTCGATTTCGTTAACATACGGTAAGGTTTCTAATTCGCTCACCATTCTGTTGATTTCTTCGGTGTCCAAGAGGTTTGTGTTGATCAAACAGCTCTTTGCCATTTGACAGGCTCGAACTATCTCGTTTGCTTCGGTTTTAATCATTATGATTTCATCTAGGGTATCTTGTTGAAGTTTTGCGGATGTAACATCTTTTTCGTATCTTCCGATGACCGAATTGATTTTTCCGGTTATCTCTCGCGTAATCCTAAAGAGCTTCTCGTTTACCTTGTATTGTTGGTTGTTGTTTTCGACAATCACTTGTTGGCTCTGCAAAATTTCATTCCAGTCTGCTGCATCTGGGTTGCCTGCTACCCATTTCCAGGCTGATCCTATCCAATCAATCGATCTTGGCATCCTTGAGGGTTTACCTTTCAACAGGTTAAGACGTTTCCTAATTTGTCGAACATGGAAATCGATTAGGCGTCTCTTATCCTCGTCCTTTACGTTGTTGACAAATGTGCCGTTGATATCATCCATCAACCTTTCGAACTGCAAAAGGTCAATCGTATGGATTAAGTTAAAGCTGCCGTCGACGATCCACCCCTTGCCTTCCTTCAGTGACACTATGGGTGCTTCGTAGTTGAAGATCTGGAACCCTTCGATAGGGACTTAGAAAAGTAGTCTGTTGTGATTTATAAAAAGAATAAATTGCCTAAAGTGGCTTATCAGAAATAAAATTGTTTGTTCGCATATCTATTCCTTCTTGTGATGCGTATAGTATCTCACGCCGTTGTAATTAAAACACCAACTCATTTTTCTTAAAAAAAAATTATAATTATAAATTGGTGCATCTAAGTGTTAAAATTCGTCTTTCTTAATTTTAAAAATTTAAAATTCTAATCAAATATTAACAATTGCTTTTCTTTATGTTTTTCTATAATTTTCAACTCCGGTCAAGATGCACTGTCACGTCTGGGTGTAATAATTTCATTTTCCCTTTTTTATTTGTGTTTTATGGACCTTTCTGCCCGTGTTTGTCATAATGGTGACCCTGTTGTCTTTGTCTACCACCTCTTTCCGATATAGGGGCTTATGTTTGCCCTGTATCCGTTTGAAAGACGATTAGATTATGTCACCCTGTTTACATTTTTTTTCTACCGATTTTTTCTGGTTAAACCAGGAGTTCCTTTTAATTTGCCTCTCGTGGATTTTTTTCTTTAATTCTTGATTTAATTTTATTCGGAAATTTGTTAGGTTTTGATAATTAGTCTGCGAACTCCTATTAAAGAAAACGTCGGATGGCTTCTTACCCGTCACCGAGTGAATCGTGTTATTGTACCGGTCAACAGCAATATTTAGTATTTCCCTGAATCTTAACTCCTTCAATTCTGTCTTGAGACACCTGTAAATTTCTAAAAATGTGGAGTGGAACCGCTCTACTTGGCCGTTCACCTCACTCCTGTTTACGGGGGTTTGATTTGTTTGAATATCGAGCATTTTTATAAAATTTTTGACAATAGGGCTGAGAAGGCCTCTTTCATTATCAGTTACCAAAATTTTTGGCACAGAAAAATAATGAAGTACTTTAATGATCCTGTCCGTCAGATGTAGGGATGATTTATTTTTTATGTGGAATAGCTTGGCGAATTTAGAAAACATATCTATGCAGGATAAAAATTTTTCACCCTGGATTTCAATGATATCCATATGAAGTATTTCACATGGGTAAGATGGAATCGGTGTAGGTTGGAATTCGGGAGTCGCCGGGTGTCGATCATATTTGTTTGCCAAACACACATCGCAAGACCTCGCGTATTTTGTAATTAAGGCATTCATCCTCGGAAAATAATATTTTTCCAAAAGCTGTTCTTTGTTTTCTCGGTGGTTCCTATGAGCCCCTCTATGTTCCTTGCTGATAAGATCCCAGATTCGATTTTCGTTCGTTACATCCTCCACAAGCCTTTGGGTCAAACGAATCTTGTAGAGGACAAAATGTTCAAGGTATACTTTCTGCAGAAGTTCCATGCAAGTTTCGGGAATCTTGATTCCGTTAACAATGTTTGGTTTTAGTCTTGTTTTAAGGATTTCGGTCAGAGCATCGTCATCGAGATGCTCAGTGGCAACATAGTGCCTGGAGTAACCAGGGTGTGGTTCCTCGAATATACACACCCCTTTTCCAATTTTTATTACCAATTGGTTCCACATGCGGAATGAGGTCTGTGGAGTCTTGTTGCGCGCTATGGACCGTCTCATCTGCAGTATCAGTATCGCTAACCCCATCTACGGCTGTGTCTGTAGATGAATCATCGTGGATTGCATTCTCCTCTGCGGTTTCCGTAGAGGAACCCTTTTCAGAGGCAGAATCTGTTGACGTATTACTATGCAGGGCATTGACTTCATACTCAAGTTCAGTTTCCACTGAAGCGGTCGAGTCTTCCCTCGTAGTTTTGAGTCTCGACAGAGCATCTGCAACGACGTTTGATTTACCTGGCCGGTAAATCAACTCATGGTTGTATTCTTCGATCTTCGCCCTCCAACGTTTCAATTTTGAGTTATAATTACAATTTCCCAAGGCAAACGTTAACGGCTGGTGGTCTGTATAGATCCTTATCTTTTTCGCTCCGTATAAATACAAGCGAAGGTTGTCCATAGCCCAAACTATTGCCAACATTTCCTTTTCATTAGTGGCATAGTTTTCCTCCGTCTTATTGAGGGAACGTGATATGTAACTTATGGGTCTATCTTTACCTAATTCTCCCTGCGAAAGCACAGCTTCAATTGCTACATTGGACGCATCCGTAGTGAGATTAAAAGGTAACTTAATGTCGGAGTATGCTAGGACCTCTGCCAATGTTAGTAGTGTGATAAGATTTCTAAACGCTTCCAACGCCTCTTCGGTTAGAGAAATGCTTAATTTTTTTGACTGATTTGCCCTTATTTGGGCATTCTCACCCCTTGTTAGGTTGGTCAGCGGTTGGGCAACCTTAGCATAATCGCATATGAATTTTCTGTAATAGGAAGTCATTCCAAGGTGTTGAATCACTGTGTTTGTGTCCAAAAATGTTCCGTGTCGAAAATGAGTTTCGTTTACAACGTTACAATTAAGCGATTTATTTGCCAGTCATTAAAAGCGATTTATAAGCTACGGTTATATATCTTGACAAAGAAAAAGCTCATTTTTACAATTACAATGTTGGTTTTGACCTTAACAATTATTTAAGGTCGAATTTGACATTCTATAAATTTTCGTTCAACTTGGTTTTAGCTACTTCACAATATTTACGTACAATTCATTATTTACATTTTAGAATAAAAATTATTGCTTTATATAACAATACTATTGAATCGCCAACATTCTCCGGCCCCAAGAACGCAGTTCTTCAAAGTGGTGTGTTGCCTTTTACGCTGTTGCGACGCCACGCCACTGTAGTTTGACATCATTATAGTGTTGTGTGTTTGGCTTTCTTGGCCCATAGCTGCTTCATATTTTTCTTCTCAGTATGTATCACATGAAAATAGAAACATCATTATAAATGCAACAACAAAACGGGTATGGGACAGCACAATGAAACGTAAATAAATTAAGTTCTAAGTCCGTAGGACAAAAAGAGCGTGCAATAATGTAGTGCAGTATGACTGCACTCGTTATCTTTGTGGCAGTATTTGCACAAGCTAGCGGAGCAGCGAAATGTAAACAATACTGTTTACCGATGTGACGATAATGCTGATCTTGTTCCTCTTTTTTTTGCCAGCCACCCACTGCAGCATATAAACGGCAACGGGTCAAGTATCATGTGTTAAGTTTTCATTGATAACTTATTGAAATGGTTGGAAACTGGAACAGTTGTTGCGTGAGTTTGTCGGCTGCTCGGTGTTTTTATTATTATTTTTTTTATTTGTTGTGCGTGTTATTTCTTGTGTTTTTTTTAATTATTTAATGTTTTAAGTTTATATTTCTTTAATTTAATACGCGATTGTGATGGTAAAGTGAGTGATTATGCCAAGTGAAAAAAAAATGAAGTAACAATGGCATAACACAGTGTGGTGTTTTCTTTGCAGGTATACTCCAATGCCGTGTGGATAGGCATCTTCATATGTATGTAGGTATGGTAGGTATGGTACATTCCTGGTGACTTCAGATGAGGTTTTATTTATTCTATTATTCTTTTAAAGTATTTATGATTTTATGAATTAACGCGTTTAACGAGTGTTCGCGATCGTGTTGAAGTGCATAAAGTTCATGAGTAGTGTTGTGTTAAAAAATTATAAATTTCGGTTTTCGCGTGCACACAAAAAACATGATTGAGATAGCATGCAAGTGTGTAGTGTCGATATATATATATACTTTCGTGTAGTGCATAAGCATAATTGTGCATAAAAAAAAATTATATACGATCGGGTATGTATGTTTACGCGTCGAAATCCAGTGTTTTATATACATGTGTAGTGTTGAATTTTATGAAACGGTTACGGCTTTTCCGGGATGATAAAATGAAAATCCGTTGACGGAAAAAAAAATGTGACGTGGCAAATGATTGCACTCTCAACTGACTTTGTCCGCTAAGAGTGTTTTGCCGACGGCACTTTTCAAAGTGCATTTTTTTTTTGTGACAATGTCGTTGACATGTGCGTCGGTGTATGGGCGACTGCTTATGAAAATTTGAATTCAGTGTAGAGTTCAGAGTTCAGTGTAGAGAGCATATAATTCTTGTGTTGTGAATTTAATTTATATAATTTATAATAATAATAAATTTATTGAAACGAACGGCTGCGGTTATAATTCATTGTTTCTGTATGAGCCTTTCATTTTTTAATGTTTTTTTTTGGTTCTTGTTAGTATTATTCTGTTATTTGAGAATATGTAATATAAATAAATTCATTTAAATGAGCAATTGATTTGTTTTTATTTTAACTCCATTTACCTATAGGTTTTATGTGCTGTCTTTGTTTTTGTGTGACCAATTCATTAAGTGTTTTTCGTACATAGGTTTGTACAAATGAATGATTTGCTATGAGTTAGATGATTGTGCTATCTTCGCAAGTTTTGTTCATTGGCAAGTAGCATATTTTTGTAATCGGGCGTTTTAGAAATCCATTTTTTGTTTTAAGTGTTACAACGCGAACGAGTTTGTCGACTCCGGGATGAGTATCTGTGATTCTCGCGAGAAGCCATTGCGATGGTGGCAAATGTTCGTCCTTGATGAGAACTAAATCTCCCTCCTTTGGTGCACTTTCCCGTCGGGTCCACTTTGGTCGTTGTTGCAAGCGTGCAAGATATTCGCCACTCCATTTTTGCCAAAAGACTTTGACAAATCCTTGCACCCTCTTCCAGCGATCAAGGTAGCTCACCCTTTCAGTTAAAATGTCACCTTGTGGTACCGCCAGGAGTGTCTCGCCTATAAGGAAATGCCCTGGTGTTAGGATGTCTAGATCATCGGGATTGTTGGTCAATGGACAGAGTGGCCTAGAGTTTAAGCAAGCCTCAATTTGAGTGAGAAACGTGCTAAGTTCTTCAAATGTCAGCTTTTCGTCGCGAATTACGCGTTTCAGGTGATGCTTGACAGATTTTACTCCAGCCTCCCACAGACCGCCGAAGTGAGGAGCTGCTGGGGGGATGAAGTTCTATTTCGTCCCCTGATTCGCGAGTGAATTTGCCACCTCGATCCAATCATGTTTGGCCTCCTTCATCAAGCGTCTAAGTTCGCGATCTGCTCCAACGAAGTTGGTCCCACAATCACTAAAGATTTCGGAGCATAATCCTCGTCTGGAAGTGAATCGCCGGAATGCTGCCAGAAATGCTTGTGTTGTGAGATCCATGACCGCTTCCAAGTCAACAGCTTTTGTTGCCAAACAGATAAAAATCGCAAAGTACCCTTTGAACATCTTTGCGCCGCGTCCTTTCCAGGCTTTGATGTCTATGGGCCCCGCGTAATCCACACCAGTGTTGTCACGCGTCCTTTCGGTAACGTTCCCATTAGTTGTTCCATGACCTCTGCCTTTTGACGAAAGCATGCCATGCAACGATGTATATGCTTTCTTACACATCGCTTCAGCTGTAAGACCCAATAGGTGTTTCTTACGTATGCGCTCGTTTGCTGGGTTCCACCATGATGGGTTTGCTCGTGAGCGTTTCGAACTACGAGATCTGTAAAATGGTGATCGGGCTTCAAAATAATTGGATGCCTTTGGTTGTATGTAATGTTGGCATTCTACAATCGACCTCCCACTCGAATGATGCCGTTTCCATCGATGAAGGCGTTGAGTTGGCAAAGGGTTTTTGGAGTCGTAGAGCATTTTTCGAATTCTTCCAGCTCCGTTGGGAACATATTTCGCTGAGCTAAAATGACAACACTCAGCAGAGCTGATCTAATCTCACAAGGATCTAGAGCACCAACCGTCCGAAAACCTGACTTAGCTCCAAAGTTATGAGTAAATCGTTTACACAATGCTAGAATTCTCAAAAGTTTGATTAGGGTATCAGTTTTGTTAAGCAAGCGATTTACTACAGCATCTCTTACTGGTTTGGTAGTTGCAGAGTGAGATTTGAGTGACCGCTTCTCTTCCTCAGTGGTGACAGGCGTTGGTTGGTCTGGCACTGTGAAATTCCACTGGGCGTTGAGAAATGAAGATCCTTTCCACCACATGTCTTGATCTGCCAAAGTAGATGGTGATATTCCGCGTGAAGCCAAATCCACTGGGTTGTGATGCGTTTGAACGTGTCTCCAGATGCTGCAGTTTGTAAGTCGCTGTACTTCAGAGACTCGGTTACTCACAAATGTTGACCAGCGCGAAGGAGATGCTTGGATCCAAGATAGCGTAATGGTTGAATCCGACCACGCATAAATCTGGTTGTCAGGCAATTCTAGAGCTTCAACACAATATTTCAGCAATTTTGCCAAAATGAGAGCGCCACACAGTTCAAGACGAGGAAGGCTTATTGTCTTGAGAGGAGCCACCTTAGTCTTGGATATCAAGAGGTGCATATGAAAAGTCCCTTCGCTATCCAGGGCCCGTACGTAAATGGCTGCGCCGTATGCTTTGGTTGAGGCATCACTGAACCCGTGGAGTTCGATCGCCTGGCAGGCCTTATGGGTATTAACCCACCTCGGAATTTTGATCCGCTCAATTTGTGGGAGCTCACGACTGAAAATATCCCACTCTTTTTGGAGTTCCGTTGGAATCGGTTGATCCCAATCTGATCCTTTTAACCAGAGTTGCTGCATCATGATCTTTGCTCAGATCACACACGGGGATATCCAGCCTAGTGGGTCGAACAGTTTAGCGATCACCGAGAGCATAGTCCTTTTTGTAACCTCTTCACTGTCTGATTGAAAATTCTGAAAAGAGAAAATCGCTTCAGCAGAAGTTTCTCGAATACTTTCGATATTATCGGCAGAAGCGATATGGGCCTATAAGATTTTTTATCATTTGCGCATTTCCCCGGTTTTGGAACCATAATGACTTCAGCAACTTTTCATTGTCTTGGAACGTATAGAAGTCTAAGAGAAGCGTTTATCATATAAAGTAGCTTGACTAATGCCTTTTTTGGTAGCTCTTTTAATATTTCGCCAGTGATCAGGTCGTAATCCGGGGCCTTATTATTTTTAAGTTTGCTAATTGTCTGTCGGAGTTCAACTAACGTAACTTTTTTCATTCTAAAGCTATCAGGTTCCCCGTTGTTGTTTAGAACGTCAGCCAACGGCGGACCGTCGAAAGGCTTGAATGTTTCTTCTAAATGTTCAGCAAACAAATTCGCTTTCTCTTTGTCTTCTCTTGCCCATTCGCCGTTAGCTATTTTTATTGGTGCCGAGTGGATTATAGGTTTCTTGATAGACTTAACTGCTTTCCACAGCGAGTAGTTTGAGCTCCTATCCGCCGACAAGCCTTCAAGGTATTCAGTGGTCTCACGATTTTTAAGATCTTGCAACATTCCTTTCAGTTTATTAGAGAGGTGGTTCAATAGGGTTTTGTCTGGGGGGGCCCTCGTGCCTAGCCATCTCCTACGCGCTCTTCTCTTTTCACGAATCAATTCTTCGATTTCGAGCGGATATGTTTTACGTACATGCCCGTCGGTGCTAACTGCGTTCTTTTGGGACGAATTGTTGTTCCAAGCAGCGCTCTCAATTGCTTCAATGAATTTGTCAACTGCGGTTTCTAACTCGAAAGGAGTTTTCAATGGCACATTCAAGCCAACACCCTCCTTACAGTCCTTTCTGAAAGCGTCCCCGTTCATGTTTTTGCTAGCTAATCAAGGAGCTCTTTCTATTTCGGGAGAGGAATTCGCCTTTCGCTTCTTGCTAGACCTTTTCCTTAAGGCTGAATCGGTCTCAAGTGCAAGTTCGTCCTCGTCCGTGAAGTATTCGACTGCTGGTCGGTTCGGTGTTACACACTCTTTCGTTACCTCACAGTCTTTCGTTAAACGAGTATTTTTAATATCCTCGTTTTCTTTTCGCAGAGAGTCAACTTCCATTTTTAGATCTTGGAAGAGTCACTCCATTTCAGTAAACTTAGCTCGGAGTTCATTATTCTCCTTTTCTAAGCTCTTAATTTTCACAGAGTCCTGGTTTACCGGTGGACTGCTTTTTCCGGATATGTTCGATCTAGGTGGTGGTGATCGATTTAGTTTTGTCCTTTTCTCAAAAGGATTTATAAGCAATAAAAGGCTCTCCCCAGAATCCGTAGAGCCTGCCTCCGAAGAGGGTGGATTTTCCAGCATAGCTGGGCTGCCACCTGGGGTAATCAAATCTTTCGTTTTGTTCATTACCATTTTTTTTTAACTTGTCGTTTTTATGAGAAATAGGTAAGTCACTTCTATTTTAATTTTTAAATACAGCCGCCCCTTTGGAGACAGACGCCGACCAGTGAGCCGCACAATGTGTGACAGACGCTTCTGGATTTTAATTTAACCTTCAGATTCATCTATTAGTTAAAACCTTACTGCCAAAAGTTGCCCCAAATGGAGCAGCATCGACAGCATCCGTTGAAACATTAAAGAATATTTCTTCCGGTGGATTTTAGTCGGCTCTTACGACAGGCATACCTTACCTCAAGGCTATTCTAACCCCGACCTTGCAGGGGCATCCAATATGCAACAGAGTATGATGTCGTTGCTGACAAAAGTAGCATGTCTTCATGCTCGGACAGTCCCTACGTGCAGCTTGCTACCGTTGTGCCGCCTCCATGGCCAGGAACTTCCTACATTTCCGCAACGAATGTTGACCCTGATTACATACCTTCCATTGAAACTGCGCTTTTAGGTTTGCCTTGGCATGAAAAACCTTTGGTTGATCAGCTTTGACAGATGGACGCGTACTACTTTCGTTACCTGTAATAGTAACTGCTTCTAATGTCCTGAAATGGGCTTCTAAAAAGTCCAAAAACTGTTGGAAGGTTGGCAGATCTTTGCTTTTGCTCAGCTTTTCCTCCCAAAGTTGTTGAGTCATAGTCGGCAATTTCTGGAAAAGGACATAAATCAAAATTGCATCCCAATGTTTTACCGGCAACCCCAAATTTTCCAAAGAATGGACGGCCTCGGTGGAAGTGTCTAAAAGTGACCGTAAGCCGTTGACAGATTCCTTACCGAGAGCGCTTTGGTTGAACAAAAGTTTAAATTCGTAATGAATTAAGGCACGCTTGTTGTCGTACCTACCCTTCAGCAGCTCCCACGCTTTCGTGTAATTACCTGCCTCAAGTGACAGGTGTTGCAAAAGGCGTTCTGCTTCACCGGATAAACACGACTTTAAGTGATGAAGTTTATGCAGATCACTAATCTCATCATTAGAATGGATGGCTGTTAGTCATGAAATGACCGGCATTTGCAATATGATCCAGAAAATGGCGGGTGTTTCAGAACTGGCAGGGGAAGACTTCGCTTGAATCCAACTGCTGGAGTAGTCCAGGTAAGCGTCATTGATTTTGTGGTACACCTCAACTATTTCATCCTTTAACATCGTCTTTTCCAGTTTATTCTTGCTGAAAATCTCCTCGTGGTATCCTCTAGCCAGCGACATATCCGTCTCCAGAACCGACGATCGGCTTTTGGCATGTTACACCGTCCGCTTGGAAATATCTGCAACCCTAAATGCTTCGTAAGAAAAATCCTCGTAAGAAGCCCTATCTGCAGTTCTCCATATGTAGCCAAAGTAAATTAAGTTTAAATTAAGTTCTTAATTAAGTTTGAGTTTGATTTTAATTTGCTTTTGATTGGGTTTTAATTACGTTTAATTATCTTTAAATTAAACCTTAATCCTTTTTATGTTTGTATTTAATTGATTATATTGGTTAAATGTAGATATCTTGTAATTAAACTTAAGTCTATGACTCACGTGTAGTTTTTTGTTAGTTTGCTGCAATTGTGTCGTCTTCTTTGTTTGTCTATATGTACTTCCTTGCTGCCGTCGGCTATGACCTTCGTCCCTTTGTGTAAATTGATTTTTTTTTATATTTTGCACGCCGCGTGATTTCGCGTTTAGCACAATAATTATTTTGCACAAAAAATATTTCTTTAAATGTTTTACTGCTTAATGTTTTTAGCTTAAGTGTCTTTAGTTTAAGTGGACTGTATTTTAGTGTTTAAGAGTTAATGATAACTCAAAAAAATGTTGCTAGCACTGCATTGCACACACTTTTTTCTTACTTATTTGGCTCGAATGGACCAAATGTTGAATCACTGTGTTTGTGTCCAAAAATGTTCCGTGTCGAAAATGAAAAAGAGTTTCGTTTACAACGTTACAATTAAGCGATTTATTTGCGAGTCATTAAAAGCGATTTATAAGCTACGGTTATAAATACTTGACAAAGAAAAAGCTCATTTTTACAATTACAATTGTTTAAGCAGCAATAAGGATTTATTGTAGTTCTTACCGCTGGAGGGGGAAACTAAATAAAATGACCGTATTGCTGGGTGTCCAATGTGAACATAAAAACTTTATTCTATTCTAATGCCTTATATATACTAAAATAATGCTTACTGTACAATTTCTTATTCTAAGGTTTATTTACACTCGCTACACGTTTTGCTATCATGAGGTTCAATTACAATAATTGTAATTGAACGCATGGGAATGATAGAAATAACTTTGCGTTTTGAAATAATTCTCATGCATTGCTGGGAACTGCGAATTGTTCGGCGTCATCAAATGTTGGACACAACATGCTGGGGCCTCTTCACACGGACGATATGCAGAAGTCGGCGTCATCAAGCGTTGGTTGTAGTGGTGGCGTGATTGATTTTTTGGTTTCATACAGGTGTTGAACTCTCGGGGATTGACCTCCTCTTTTTCGCAAGATGATAATGGCGATAACGACCATCAGAATAATTGCACTTGAACCAACAAGTGAATACTGATGAATCCTATGTATGCGTATTTCTTCCAGAATATGTTCCTGATTCTTTTGCAAATTAATTGCCTTTTCAATATTGGAAAGGGCTTGTTTGTTGCCACTTCCTTGAACGTTTGCTGGGAGTTCATTTACTGTTGACATATTACGTGTCGGTAAATGGAGGGTCAAGTTGTGTGATGGCAGAAACGAAGACACAATTCTGCTGGTTATTGTCTGCCGGCCGATTATGATCATGGTTTGATCTTGAATTATGCAGTGTGAAGGCAACTTTATTATCCCGCTTTTTTCCAAGACTACTGGTGTTGGGTGCAAATCACAGATGATGTTGATGGTTGTCTGCTGCGGCATGCTGAATATCCATGTATTTATGTGGTGCATCTCTATCCAGTATGCCTTTGCTGGGATATTTCTTAAAACGCACGATGTTGACAATTTTTGGTTGTATCGCAACATGTTCATTTCACAAGAACTGACCTCTGATCCATACATAAATAATGGATGTTGCAAGTTGCACCAATATCTATCAGTTGACCTTTGTTGGCATGACATGAATTCATCTTTGTTGATCGGGTAAAAGTGATCTCCTTGATGATTGACTAATAAATAATCCGAGGACGGAACAATGCATGTAAAATTTTTAGTGGTCCATGTGGGAACTGGAAGCAACTTGTAAATCTTGAAGTCTTCATTGTAGAGAAGTGGAAGTGAAGTTTCTATTATAATGTTGCTGCTTGTAACCCTTCCTCTCGGGCGAAGATTCTTGTAGAGTTGAAGAATTGACTCGTGATGCCGTTCTCCAGGTATCATCATTGATCGGGGAATGTTGTCGTGAATTCTCGTAAGTTCTTCCTTCAACTGTTTCACCGATAGGATGAGAGGATGGATTCTTCCATTGTGTGTTGACAGGATGACATCTAACAGCACATTCTGAGTATTCTGATAGTTTATCATCATGAGAAGTGCGTTAAGAGCTGTTGAGCTAAGCATTTTGTACGTGTTGTACTTGTCGACTTCATTACTTAGACGGCTTATGATGTTACTAAGCGACTTGAGCTGTTTTTCAGTTTCTAACTTATCTTGTTTGAAAATGTTAACCGTAGATTCGATTATAGTTGTTTGGTTTCTCATGAGTTCTATAAGATGATTTTCATTCAGTCGCACATGTTCTATAGTCTCTTCATAACCCTGGGCGAATCGTTGGTCCAGTACTCCAAATAACTCATTTGCGACAGTTCCAATAAAGTCAAACGGAGAGCGTTTCGATCGGTGTATTTTATCGTTGTTTGCATGTAGAAGCACATCGTTATTCAGTTCGATTTGTTGAAGCTGGCGTATGAACTGACTTAAAGTGCCTTCACAAAGCAAATCTTTAACGTCTGTCAAATTCGTAAGTAGACATAGGTTTTTCATTTCTGTTACGCTGTTTTTGTATGCGTAGAACTCTGACCAGTAGTTGCTCATGTTAAAAAACACTATCGTTTTCCACGAGCTCGCGATCAAATTTGCACTGCCCGAATCTTCGAAGTAGATGCCAGGTTGACTTCTAAACTGGGTAATTTCGAATTCCTGTTTCATTGGCATCGCGATTGAGGAGTTCAGCAGTGCTGACAAACACCAAATCCATAGAAAGGAGTTTATATTTCTGTTTTTGTGAAGGTTTCGTTCCATTCTATGAAGACTTGCTGGCTTCTGGATATCTTCCGAAGTCACTGCAATGTTAACTTGCTGAGAAGATGCCCTGGGTGCTGTTGAGGAGCTAGCATCTTCTGACGTTTCTGTTTCTTTCTCCGTTTCGATCGGTAAGGGACACAACCTTGTAATAGGTCTCTTAACATATTTTTTGTTGCAAAAAACAGTTGCAGCTCTAACTCCATGATCTTTACCCGGGTGAACTTCAGAGACTCTGCCCATCATCCAAGCTGTTGGTGGAAGTCGATCCGCCTTTATCAACACGATGTCCCCGGCTTCTATGTTGTCTTCCCTCTGTTTCCACTTTGTTCGTTGTTAAAGTTGGGAAAGATACTCCGAGGACCAAATTTTCCAAAAATCGTGGTACATTTTTTGTGTAAGTACCCAACGGGAGCGATAGCTTTTGGATTCTCTCACGATTGGTCCAGGAAGTGCATTGAGTGAATCTTCAATGAGGAAGTGCCCAGATGTGATTGCTGGTGATTCGCCGATGTCGTTACTGATTGCAACTAACGGCCGAGAGTTCAGACATGCGATTTGGGCCAGCAATGTGGAAAGTTCTTCAAAGGTGAGAGAGGTGTCACCAATAACTCGTTTTAAATGGTATTTCATTGACTTCACTGCTGCCTCCCATATCCCTCCAAAAAAAGGCTCGAAGGACCAGTGTTTCAGCAGCAATAAGGATTTATTGTAGTTCTTACCGCTGGAGGGGGAAACTAAATAAAATGACCGTATTGCTGGGTGTCCAATGTGAACATAAAAACTTTATTCTATTCTAATGCCTTATATATACTAAAATAATGCTTACTGTACAATTTCTTATTCTAAGGTTTATTTACACTCGCTACACGTTTTGCTATCATGAGGTTCAATTACAATAATTGTAATTGAACGCATGGGAATGATAGAAATAACTTTGCGTTTTGAAATAATTCTCATGCATTGCTGGGAACTGCGAATTGTTCGGCGTCATCAAATGTTGGACACAACAACAATGTTGGTTTTGACCTTAACAATTATTTAAGGTCGAATTTGACATTCTATAAATTTTCGTTCAACTTGGTTTTAGCTAGTTCACAATAGTTACGTACAATTCATTATTTACATTTTAGAATAAAAATTATTGCTTTATATAACAATACTATTGAATCGCCAACACAAGGAAACTTTTCAACTCCTTAAAATTAGTGGGAGGCCGTAATCTTACTATGGCCTCGACCTTCTTCATATCCGGTTTAATGCCCTCCGGTGTTATTACATATCCTAAAAATTCTACCTCAGATTGCATGAATTTGGTTTTTTCAAGGTTCACCTTAAGGTTCACCTCTTGTAGCCTAATGAAAATGGTTTCTATGTTTTTTAGATGAGACTCGACCGTGTCTCCATAGATGATGACGTCGTCGATATAGACATAGCATATTTTGCCGATAAACCCTTTTAGGACGTCATCGATCATCCTTTGAAATATCGCCGGTGCATTTCTCAAACCAAACGGTAAACGCAAGAATTCATATTTCCCGTTTAAGGTCGAGAATGCCGTCTTGGGTATATCTGACGATTTCATCGGAATCTGGTGGAAGCCCGACGTCAGATCTATCGTGGTGAAGTGGTGAAATATTTGGCTTTACCTAGACTAGTCAATATGGAGGTAATGTCTGGTATGGGGTAAGTGTCCGGGATGGTGACTGAATTGAGTCTTTTGTAATCAATTACCATCCTATATTGTTTTTCCCCATCGGCCTTGGCTTTTTTTGGCACAACCCAAATAGGAGAATTGTAAGGGCTTTTAGAGGGGCGGATAATGCCTTCGCCCAGCAACTTTTGTAATTCTATCTCCACGATTTCCCGCATACAGGCTGGGTAAGGGTAGCTCTTTGCGTAGATTGGCTCATCAGTTCTGGTCCTTATCTCAGCCCTTACACTCGTTTGGATTATTTCCCTATTACTTATTGGACTAAAGAGTGAATTGTATTTCTCGACTAATACCCCGAGTTTGTATCTGACTTCGGCAGGGATGACATCCTCCTTTGAAATTTTATTTTTTAATGGCAATTTAATGTCGTTTTTCAGCATTAGTATGTTATTTTTTCGGTCGATGATAGCTTCCAATTCCTTGAGCGTATCGTCGCCTATAATACCATCAAATGTTTTCAGGCCTGGTAGAACGTAGAACTTCGTTTTAGTGTCGCTGCCGACATTTTTGAAAAATCTCCCAATTACATATTCCGTGATAGGAATTTTCCCACCAACGGATATCACCGTGAAGGTTTTGTCAAGTGGAATGGTGGACTGTTTGATTTCTGCACTTATAAAATTCTTGTTGGCCCCCGTATCAACAAGGAATTTAAGTACGCTACACCCCCCCCCCCCTGTATTCTTAAATGTACTATCATGTATAACATGATTTCTGTAATTGAGATTCTGTAATTCCAAACACATCGAGTATGCTTCCGGAAGAGTTTTTGGTCTCTGGAGAATGACCATCCTAGTGAGTTCACCGTTAAGGCCTCTCGTAAATATGTCTAGAGCTCTATTCCTATATGTTTCTATGAAAACGCATACAGTCTCTTCGCTATGGGTTTTCGTTTTTATTTTATTAATGATCAACGAGAACTGGTGGTTGATCATAGCATAGAATTCATCGACCCTAGAAGCACCTTGCTTCAGCTGGTTCAGCTGATGCTCGAGAGTTCTTATGTCTCTCTTGTCAGCGTAGTGGAGAGACAAGCATCTCTTTATAGCTTCCCAATCATCGTCAAAGATGTTATAGGATACCAATGCGGAATCTGCACCACCACGAATTTTTTGACGAATGTGTTTATGGATCGCGCGATATGAAGGTTTGCCCTTCACTATACTGAAGTCCTTCAGTATTCCCTCGACACTGTGTATCCAGGATACGTAGTGCGTAGGGTTGCCCTCGAAAACTTGGAACTCTTTCACGCAATCTGATAGTCGGCTTATGTCGCGCAAGTCTTCCTCAGTGCGAGGTTCGCCAAGGGGAGTACTTGTATTTGGTTCAATTCCAGGTTGATTGGTCTGTTCAACTTTTTTTACGCGGGTCTCTATCGCTTTGAGCTGTTGCAAAATCTGATTTACCGCACCGGTTAGATCAGTAACGGATTTCGAAAGCGCATCCATTTTAATATTTTAAGAGAGACAAAAGGGTATTTTTTATTCGGCAAGTTTTATTCGAGCGTACTTTAAGGGTTTATGTTAAACGAAATGTATCCCAGACGTATAAAGATAAATACAATGCACCTTACCTGGTTTTATGTGGATTTAAGTTTCCTTTCTCTTGACTCCTTCTTTTTTCACTACTTACTATTTCCACATTCACTTGAACTTCCTTTTTTGATTATTATTATTTTTTAATTATTATGAATTATTCTTCTTTTTTTCACGAAAAATTTTCTATTTTACGTTAGCAATTTAGATTCTCTTTTTTTCCAAAATAAAAACAAAATTCTTCTTTCTTTTTACATTCACAACTTTCGTTTACTTTTTCTTCACGAAATTTCTTCTTCATACATCCACTGTTTCTTTATTTTATTTTTACTTTTAATAATTTCTCATAAAAACGACAAGTTAAAAAAAAATGGCAATGGACAAAACGAAAGATTTGATTACCCCAGGTGGCAGCCCAGCTATGCTGGAAAATCCACCCTCTTCGGAGGCAGGCTCTACGGATTCTGGGGAGAGCCTTTTATTGCTTATAAATCCTTTTGAGAAAAGGACAAAACTAAATCGATCACCACCACCTAGATCGAACATATCCGGAAAAAGCAGTCCACCGGTAAACCAGGACTCTGTGAAAATTAAGAGCTTAGAAAAGGAGAATAATGAACTCCGAGCTAAGCTTATTGAAATGGAGCGACTCTTCCAAGATCTAAAAATGGAAGTTGACTCTCTGCGAAAAGAAAACGAGGATATTAAAAATACTCGTTTAACGAAAGACTGTAAGGTAACGAAAGAGTGTGTAACACCGATCCGACCAGCAGTCGAATACTTCACGGACGAGGACGAACTTGCACTTGAGACCGATTCAGTCTTAAGGAAAAGGTCTAGCAAGAAGCGAAAGGCGAATTCCTCTCCCGAAGTAATACAAAAAGAAGATAAGCCCTCTGGCTCAAACAAGGCTAAACCAGAAGCGAAAATTCGTCCACCTCCCGTAATAAACATCGTCGGGATAGCAGACTTTGGGAGATTGCGCAACCTTCTTGCAAACACGGTGAGAACAGAAAACTATAAGCTTACCTCGCACCGAAATAACGTGTGGAATGTAAATGTTGACAACGCCGATTCCTATCGCGCACTGTCTCTTAGACTGAATGCAGAAAGAATCGAGTGGTATACTTATCAAAATAAGTACGAGAAACCACTGCGAGTCATTGTAAGGGGGCTCCACCCATCATGCACAAAAGAAGACGTTGTAAAAGACGTAAAAAATAAAGGCCTTAAAATTATTGATGCCGTCAATATCATTAAAAAGGAAAAGCAACGCACGGAAGGAGAAAGAGACACTGTGATCAGACGCGGCCTTCCAATTTTTATGCTCTCCTTTGAAAGAACTGAGAGCATAAACGATATTTATAAAATAAAAATGATACTTAACATCAGGGTTAAAATCGAACCCATGCGAAGGGGCAATAGACTGATACCACAGTGTAAGCGATGCCAAGAATTAAGGCACACAAGTGCCTACTGCCAAAAAGAACCACGTTGCGTGAAATGTGCCGGGAAACACCTGTCAACAGAGTGCAAAGTTGACATAAAGGCTCCAGCAGTTTGCGCCAATTGCCACGGAAACCACCCCGCGAACTATCGAGGATGCGAAGTAGCCATAGAGCTGCAAAAGGGACGAGAACCTCTTAAGGAAAATACTAGAGGTCAGAATCAAAGCCTAGGACGCCCAAAACCTGCTGAAACTCCTAAGCCAAAGACTTCAAAGACGCCAAAGCCGATCAAAAGTGCAAGATTGGCAAAGGAGGCGTCGACAAAAGGCGTAAAAGCTCCACAAAAGAGCGGCGCCAGTTCAAGTGCAGCGGAGAAACCACCACTGGTCGCACCGAAATCATACGCACAGGTTGCGGCAAATGAAAGCAAGGCAAGATCGCCCACAACAGATGCAGTGTCTCAGATCCTCGCTGCAATCTTGGAGAAACTTGAGGATCAGACTAAAATCAACAAAGTTATATTTGACAAACTGAGCAAGCTCGAGTTTAAGCCTCGAAAAATTACAAGAGAACATGAATATGAAACAGTTACTTAAAACACTAACATGGAATGCAAACGGCCTTCTGAATAAAATAGACGAACTAGAAGTATTTCTACGGAAAAACAATATTGATATTTGCATGATTACGGAAACTCATCTTAAAAACGGGTCTACACCCAAACTTAAAGGTTACAATGACTATCACGCACATCACCCTTCGCAAAATTCGAGAGGAGGATCCTCCCTCTACATTAAGAACTGCATAAAGCACTTCAAGAACACAGAAGTTGAGCTAGACTCTATGCAGATCAGTTCAGTTTCTGTAAAAATTGACTGCTTAGATTATAACATTGCATCTTGTTATTTCCCGCCAGGATATAGACTGGTGGAAGACGATCTTGATCGTATGTATGACTTCATTGGGTCCAATTTTATCATTGGGGGTGACTTTAACGCGAAGCATACTTTTTGGGGCTCACGATGCAATTCAACAAGAGGCAGATTACTGTACAAAAATAGTATGAAGCGTGGGGTGGACTTTTTCTCCACGGGTAAGCCAACATATTGCCCAACCGATAGGAATAAAAAGCCTGACCTTGTCGATTTTTTCATCGCTAAAGGGTTCCCCATATACCTTACGCGAATCGAAGAGTGTTATGATCTTTGCTCAGACCACTCAGGAGTTATCTTGAAGATGGGTGGAAGACTGGCGAAAATAGAAAGAGCTCCTAGATTAGCTAGCAAAAACATGAACTGGGACGCTTTCAGAAAGGACTGTAAGGAGGGTGTTGGCTTGAATGTGCCATTGAAAACTCCTTTCGAGTTAGAAACCACAGTTGACAAATTCATTGAAGCAATTCAGAGCGCTGCTTGGAACAACAATTCGTCCCAAAAGAACGCAGTTAGCACCGACGGGCATGTACGTAAAACATATCCGCTCGAAATCGAAGAATGGATTCGTGAAAAGAGAAGAGCGCGTAGGAGATGGCAAGGCACGAGGGCCCCCCCAGACAAAACCCTATTGAACCACCTCTCTAGCAAACTGAAAGGAATGTTGCAAGATCTTAAAAATCGTGAGACCACTGAATACCTTGAAGGCTTGTCGGCGGATAGGAGCTCAAACTACTCGCTGTGGAAAGCAGTTAAGTATATCAAGAAACCTATAATCCACTCGGCACCAATAAAAAAAGCTAACGGCGAATGGGCAAGAGAAGACAAAGAGAAAGCGAATTTGTTTGCTGAACATTTAGAAGAAACATTCAAGCCTTTCGACGGTCCGCCGTTGGCTGACGTTCTAAACAACAACGAGGAACCTGGTAGCTTTAGAATGAAAAAAGTTTCGTTAGTTGAACTCCGACAGACAATTAGCAAACTTAAAAATAATAAGGCCCCGGGTTACGACCTGATCACTGGCGAAATATTGAAGAGCTACCAAAAAAGGCATTAGTCAAGCTACTTTATATGATAAACGCTTCTCTTAGACTTCTATACGTTCCAAGACAATGGAAAGTTGCTGAAGTCATTATGGTTCCTAAACCGGGGAAATGCGCAAATGATAAAAAATCTTATAGGCCCATATCGCTTCTGCCGATAATATCGAAAGTATTCGAGAAACTTCTGCTGAAGCGATTACAACCAATAATTGCAGAAAGACGCTTGATCCCGGATCATCAATTCGGTTTCAGACCTAACCATTCCACAATAGATCAAGTCTACAGAATAACGCATGAAATTTAAAAAGCCTTAGAAGGGAAAAAAATATGTTCAAGTGCTTTCCTCGACGTATCGCAAGCCTTCGACAAGGTATGGCACGAGGGCTTGAAATATAAGCTACGGCAAAACTTGCCGGAAGACATGTTTAAAATATTGGAAAATTATCTTGAAAGCAGACTCTTTCGTGTTAGGTGTAGTAGTGAATACTCGAGTTTCAAGCAAATTCGGGCTGGCGTACCCCAGGGAAGCGTCCTCGGTCCGACCTTGTTCCTGCTCTACACAAGAGACATACCTCTAGATGACGAGACAGTCGTGGCCACGTTTGCGGACGATACGGCCATCCTGGCAACAGGTGAATCAGTCGAGTCATCAACGAGAAACCTCCAACGAGCATTGGACAGAATTTGTGTCTGGATGAAGACTTGGTGAATCGCTCTTAACGAGAACAAGTCTACGCATGTGAATTTCACTTACAGAAGGGTTAACAATTTGCCTCTGTTCATAAATTCTGTACAAATACCTTATGCAAATGAAGCGAAGTATCTAGGGATGACACTGGACGCTAAACTAAGGTGGAAACCACACGTAAAGAAGAAGCGTGACGAGCTCGAGATTAGGCTCAAGGAAATGTATTGGCTTATTGGAAGATTTTCGAAATTAAGCACATATAACAAACTGCTCTTGTACAGACAGGTGTTAAAGCCGTCCTGGACATACGGTATACAACTTTGGGGTTGTACCAAGCCGAGCAACATGTCCATGTTGCAGACTTTCCAAAACAAAACCTTGAGAGCAATTGTGAATGCTCCATGGTATATTAGGAATAGCGATATTCACAGAGATTTAGGAATAGCTACCGTGGGCGAAGAAGTAACAAACTTCGCTCGAAAGCTAAATGCTCGCCTTCATGTTCATTGCAACAATGAAACGATCCGTACTCTAAACGAGACTCTTAACGATGTTAACAACGAGCGACGACTACAAAGAACAAGACCCTTCGATCTAGCGACGTAGGGTGAAGCCGCATGAATGAACGGCTTAGTAGGTGCATTCACTGGAAAGCAACCTATCCAATGCGATCAACACTATGGAAGCGTAAACTACTTGTTAAGTTAACTTAGTTGTAGTCAAGAAGTATTATGAGAGAGCGAAAATTTACTACTTTCGCTTACTATGAAGTGGCAGTTCTGGCAGTTTCATAGTGTCTCTCATAAATGGGTGGTTTTTTAGCACGTGGAAATCGGGCATAACCAATATCGGCTACTTCGGTATTATGTACCTGCTATAGTGGGCGTATTGGTATCTTTGAAAGATTTTGGAGTTTTAGTCTCCGTCCATCCTAATCCTAGTATTCAAAAAAAAAAAAAAAAAACTTTTTAATTTATTTTTTTGTTCACAATTTCTTGTTGAATTTTATTTTCAATTTTCAAATTTGCACGAAAAAGAAATATTTTTGGTTCACAACATTTTTCCTTCTTCACAATTTGTACTCACTATTCCTATCGTTCAAAATTTAAAATTTTTTACAGAGCTTTTTTTCTTCCTTTTTTTTACTTTAAATAATTTTTTTAAATTTATTTGAATTATTTTTGGTTAAGATCAACCTTTTTTTGGTATTAGTAACTCTAATTTGCTCAAGCTTAGTAGCTCTAATTCCGAGTTAATTCGGTGGTTTTGTCTTCCAAGGACTAAGCAACAAGTGTATATCGAACACTTATATTAGCATTCTCCCAAATTTCCTCGCCACGAAAAATTTATCTAATGTAACCAAATACTAGAGGAAGAGAAGAAAAACACGAATTAGTACACCGATGGTAAAAATTTTATGAGAACCTGCCTAGGAAGGTTCGTGTTGATCCCGTTTGGACATAAGCGTTGCAGTTGCAAATGTTCTACTAATGGCACGAAACACTTCACATATCGTTTCAATAACCCTACCGATCTCCAACATGTTCTCATGGGGATGATAGAATTGGTTTCGCTTCAGAATTTGAATAGTCTACTGTACTCAAATAGAGCGTACAAATTCGTCTATCCTGTATTAAAGGACCCGCGACCCATCGGCGATGGAATATTGAAACAATTCTTTTTAAGGCCGGTCCCTGCTCGGGCGCCAGTTAAAGGATCCCCATGAGGGGAATCCAAAAAAAAGTGAGCGTCGGCCGGAAGGCCGACCCAACGGCTCACGAATAAAACACGTACCGGTTCACGTTACAAGATTTATTTTTAAGATTCAAAGATTTACGACAAAGGAATTGCAGTAATTGATAATGTCACTGTTTCAAGCTTCGAGGTCTACACAAGACTGACTCGTTGTCTTAGTCGTCCGAGGTCTTCCGCTCTCCATCCAAACAGTTCGTGGTTCGTTGTTCCCACGAAAAACGCTGACTCTTGTTCCCATGTCCTGGTTCCAGTGGGAACATGTTCGTTCCCGTCGATGTGCCATCACCTTGAACTCGGGTGAACTCCCTCTGGTTAAGGCGCGTGTACCCGTGCGGTGTTAACTATATATAATGACTTGAAAACAACATCAATGAAAGCAATAGATACATATCAAGTTAACCTGTTGTCATATTTAGTTCTTAATATTATAAATGCCCCTAAGGCAGCGTATCATGAAAATTTTGTAATCTTTTATCTTTTATCATATCATTATCTTTTATTATCGTGAGGACTACTACTTGATGTTTCTTGGATGGATTGAATAAGGTTTTGGCTAATCTGCATTTCATTGTTTTTAATTAAACATTCAACATAAACATCAAAATTATTTATATTTTTAACAACATTATATTTTGATTTTTTAGTTGTGGTCCTTCCTTCTACTCGCATTGCAAACATTTTAGATCTAAGACCAGCGAATTCGATCATAACACAAATATTATTTTAATCTTTCGAAAATAATTGACGCTTTAAATTGAAACTTGGAAATTAAGGCCTCAGCGCCATATCGTCCTGACCACTTAGTTACCAACTTTACAATACCATATTTGCGAATATTTTCCATGGGTTTTTCAAAAAAAGCATTATTCATAAGCTTAAACAATTTTTTTTTTAAAGTCGTTTTTAGCTAATGCTCTTAGCTGTGTATTTAGATCTATATATGGTTTGAGCCATAGAGATTGATCAAATTGGAGAACTTTATGAATTTTTGTAAGTTTTAAGCCATGCTGCAAAGCTTGTTTTAAGCTTCTGTAATGAAAAATATATTTAGTTTTGTTTCTTAGGGAAGCCAAAAGCTTTTTTTGCTTAGACCCAGGTGCGTCGTGCCCTGGACAAAAAAGGCAGGTCTTTATGAAGGTTGTGAAGCTCTTTTGGGTAATCTAAGTCAACTTCTAAAATATAACCTATAGGTGAGTCAATAGTAATATCATTCACATTAAAGACAAAAGCGCTATTTAGCCATCGGAAGCCACTGTGAGGTAAGGGCTGTGACATTGCGCAACCATATTGATTATTAATATCGAAGTACATTAGATACTTGGAAGGTTTAGCTGGGTCGAAGCTGCTTAAATATTTATTATTCGCTTTTGAGTAGCGTTTATAATTCTAAGGACATGCGTGTATTCTTCTACGTTGCATCCCATGTAAGACCTGGAAGTGTATAATAATGTGCAGAACCTAGACCATATGTTTGATTACAACTGCTACGAAATTGCTCAAATACATCAGCCAATAAAAGAACAACGGTCTTTAGGTACAAATCTGAATATTCACCAAGGTTTTCCAAGCCAAATATACGTCAAACTTTGCACGCATATGCATAATCTTCATCGCTTACACCATAGTCATTCAGTTTATTATAAAATTCAGACTTGTCAGGTAAGCTAGTCTCTAAGAACCTGGACGTATTGTTAAAGTTATCATAGAGGTAAACACCCTTCCGAGTAAGAAGATCATACTGGTCATTTGATTGGTCCGTAAACTGAGATTTCAGAATGGGAAAGAAGTTAAATATTATGAAAGAATATACAAGCTGCTCCCCATAAATCGATAAGAATCAATAAATCTGTATTTCATCGAATGTGACATTATGTTACTATACATTTTGCGAATGAAATATACCGTTCTTTATTTATTGAAAGCAAATCAACGCGAGCTTTTAAATCAGTTGCTAGGTTTTTAATAATAAAATGTGAGCCATAACCGCTCAAATTATGTAAAATTACTGGAATTGTGTGAGTGTCTTTAAAGTTTATATTGCAGCCTTCGTGTGCTAGGCCTCTGTACTTACCAATAAGATGGCAATGATCGCGTACTCTTACATCACTCTCAGTAAATGTTAGTTCACATATTTGGCATTCTTTGATAGCCTCAAAATTAAAAATTTGGTCTTCAGTTAGCTGATCCATTGGTAATGGATAAAGAAAAACAGGCTCTAAGGCTTCAGCAAACTGATTAAGCTCAAAGGTAAACCATTTAACACAATCTTCACCACGAAAGCTCTTAAAAAATTATAAGGTAGAATCATATGTGCATTGAACATAAAATGCTATGCTACATGGAATGTGTTTCTGAAACTTTTTTTTTCATTGCATTCAACAAATATATACTCCAAATCTGCATAGACTACAAAATGGAGATTCTACTTTGTATTTAAAGTTTTTAAATTTTAAACATTTCTGATCTTCTGTGCGGATTCTTATTTTTTGAGGTATTAAATAACCTTCAATCTTCTGTATGCTGCTCCAGTTTTTCTTTCTGATAAAAATAGCTGATAAAAAAGTCTTTAGCTTTATGTTTGGATAATTGAGATTCAGTTCTCAGCTGTTTGTTGTGGGGCATACACGCGTCGAGAGCGACCTATAAAGTTAGCTTCTTTCTTGTATATGTAAAACATTGTAATCAAACATCTATCAAAAATTCTTAAAAATGTCTTACTTGTCGTGTGAAAATAAAGTGAAGCGTAATCAACTGAAGGTGATGTGTCGGGAGTGCAAAGGCCTTCTTCATGCAGCCTGCGTAAATGTCTTACCTGCCGACATCGAGTTTTTAAAAAAAGCAAATAAACTCTGGCAGTGCAATGTATGTGCAGCAAAAAAACGACATGAATCGCTATCCGGAGAAGCGCCAGCTTTCGTCTCTAGTCCAGCTAACAATTTAAATAAAGCTGACAAAAAGACACCGGTGAGTGATCCACCCGTCGCAACACAAAGGCCCAACGTTACACTTGAGCTTATTTACGACGAGATACTAGAGCTTAAACAATTTCATAAAAAGAAAAAAGCACTGAGGAACTTCAAATGAAGAACAATATATGTGAGCTCAAAATACAGCAACTCGAGAAAAAAGTAAACCACCTTGAACAACAACTCATCGGAAATGCTTTGGAGATCTACAATAATCCTCTTGACTGCAGCGACACTTCTGACATTGATACGGCGCTAAAAATCTTCAACGACGGTCTGCGTGTCGGCATAACAAAGCAAGATATTGACCACTGCTACACAAAGCGCATAACCAAACGGCATAATAATACTCGCAACCCAGCCACTAGCAGTAGCAGTGTACAGTAACGAAGCGAATTCTCTTTGTCAAATTTGTTTCTCGGCAGTGCAAGGAGAGAGTAATGAAAGCAAAGAAAGGAAAAAAAGTGCAACTTACAACAACACTTTTCAACAGCAACAGGAACGCTGATCGTGGCAGATCGGAGAAGGTGTACGTAAACGATTGCTTGACGTACCACACACGTCAACTACTAAATGCTGCATTGGCGATAAAAGGAGAAAAGGGGTACAAATATGTATGGACTAAAAATGGGACAGTGTATATGCGGAAGCAGGAGGGGGATAATTTTGTAAGAATTACTTGTGCTGAAGACTTAAATAATTTATGAGCAATTCTCTTAACTCTGTTTCGTGTTGAGTCCCCAATGCATGATATTGTCTGTTTACATCAGAACATTCGTAGAACTAGAAAAAATTTTTCAGCTTTAGTAGCGCACCTTGAGTCGTTATCCAATTTACCTGTTGTTATTGTATTGAGTGAAATTTGGATTTATGGGAATGAATTAGGGCTGTATAACATACCTGAATATACCCCTTTTGGGAATTGTAATGAGGAAATCATAAGCAGGAGGTGTAGCAGTGTATGTAAAAAATGGTTATTTAATCGATAGCTTCAAGTTTAACTTTGTTAGACTTTTACTTTTATAATTGTAAGTTATGCAATGCTTTGTGCTTATAGGTTACATTCATCTTCTAAAGAAGTTTTCATTGGTGAACTAAGCGATGCTCTAAGTATTTGCAAAGAAAAGAACCTTATAGTAATTGGTGATATCAATATTCATATTTTAAATCAATTTGATAAAGATTCCGAAAATGTTTCTTATGGCGTCATATGGTCTAAAGAGTTTTATTAATGAGCCTACTCGTATAACCAAATCAACGGAAACTTGCATTGATCATATATTTATGCGTTTATGCGTTTGGAGAAGAATAATAGTAATAAATTCAATGGCGTTGCTTATGATCTAAGATTAACAGATCATTGCATGATTGCTCTCACAGCGTGTTGTAGTAACTCCAAAGCATTAAACAGTGGTACCACAGTTAAAAACAAAAGATATTGCACGGATTTCAATCTTTAAAATGAGTGCTTAAAATACGAATTCTGGGAGCCAGTTTATCTTGAACTTAATCCCTCAATTGCATTCGATATTTTTCTTGCAACATTGCAAAAGTAAATATCAAATTGCACTACCCTCTCCCTCACATATCAAACAAAAATAAATACCTAAAGCCGTGGATGACATTTAATCTCTTGCAGCATATTAAAAGAAAAAACAAATTTGCAAATAAAATAAAAAGTCACCCACAAAATATAAAACTAAAAAAATATAACCATAATCTGTGCAAAACCGTGCGCAAGAACATTGAAGATACGCGCGACAATTTTTATTCTGAATCGTTTGAACGAGCGAGGGGTAACATAAGGGAGGAATTATAAACAGCTTGGACATAGATGGTATTAATGTCACCGATTTAAGTAGCATTTCAGGTAAACTCAACGAGTATTTTACCGAAATTTCAGAAAACCTCAAACCATCTTTTGAAACTAATTTAGACTGCAGCTGCTTCAAAAGAACAACAGATGACACTCAACCAAACAGTTTTGTTTTCCAACCATTTTCCTCAAATGAAATTTGTAAGGCAATATTCGCACTAAAAAATAAAAACTCGTGCACTAGCGATGGCATATCAAGTGTATTGCTTAAGAAAGTGTGTTAATGAGTTACTTGTTTAACCTAAGTGTTGAAAGTGGTTGCTTTCCCCAGTACCTAAAAGGTGCTGAAGTAATACCACTTTTCAAAAAAGGCAACAAAGAAAATATGTCAAATTATAGACCCATTTCCCTCCTTCCAACATTTTCTAAAATTTTTGAAAAACTTATAAAATCGCGAATATTGTCATTCTTAAACAGGAATGAGTTTTTTAGTAGTTTTCAATTCAGTTTTAGAAGAGGGATGTCAACGGAAGACGCAATCCTAAGATTATGTGGCCAATTATATGAAAGTGTGCACTGCAAAAAAGCCACCATGACTCTTTTTGTTGACATGACAAAAGCGTTTGATTTGGTTGACCAAGACGTCCTGTTGATGAAATTATACAATGCCGGGCTTAGAGGAGTCATTCACAAATGGTTTTGCTCGTATCTCAAGGGTAGAAAATATAAGGTCAATGTAAATGGGTATTTGAGTGATTCACGTACTTTAAGAAATGGCGTTCCACAGGGTTCAGTTCTGGGTCTTGTCCTTTTTTTAATTTATATTAACTCTCTGTTTGCTCTGAATCTTAACGGGGCGACAACAGCTTTTACAGATGGCATAGCCCTGACTTATCAGTGTGATACAATATTCGAAAGCATTGCGAAGATCTCAGAAGACCTTGAAACACTAAACGAGAAAACAAAACTAATGCCTTTCAGTCTATCAATGATTTTGTAAATTTTAATTTATGTTTTCATTCGCCGAATTGCAAAAAACTCTGTTTGCCTGTACATAGCTGTGGAAAGAGTACTTTTGTTTGTAACTCCCCCTGCTCAAATAGTTGCTTTAAAATTGAATCTGTGCAAAATTTTAAATACCTTGGAGTACTAATTGACTGGAACCTGAATTGGAAAGATCATATTCATACCATTAAAAATCATATACTCCTTGTAACTCGCAAAATGTACCTCATCAAACAACACTGCTCTGCAAACGTGCTAAAGTCAATTTATTATGGCCTTGCCCACTCTAAACAGTATGGTATTACAAGTTGGGGTGGCTCTTATAACAACTCTTTTAAGCCATTGTTGATAGCTCAGAAACATTTTATTAGAACTATTAGTAAAAAAAATCGTCTAACTCCGAGCTGGCCATTATTTACAAATCTGCGAATTTTACCAATGAGACATCTTTACGTTTTTAAAGTACTAAAAGAATTTGTTAAGCAGAGTGGAAATCTTCCTAGTAGAACAAATGAATTTTATAGTCTTCGTACAAATAACATGCACCTGGTAAATGTTTCATTTGCCTGCACAACCCACTTTTCGCGCTTCTACACTGTTACAGCTCCTTCAACGTTTAACAATTTACCTTTTTCTGTTAGACGGTTCCTAAATCGCGTAAAAGACTGGTTATTTACGCTCAACTATGACTTCCTTGAATCATTACTTGGATAATCTGCTACCTTAAACAACAGCACAAGTCATTCCTGTATTTTTAGTGTTAGCTTCTAATGATTAAATTTATAAACCAATGAATTTATATGTGCAATTATTTTAAATGAATTTTTTATTTTGTATTATATTGTTAGATAAATTCCTTAAATTTTGAATTTCAAATAATCGATGCTCCCCCACATCAATTATTGTATCTTTATATTGTTATTAATTTGGTTTCTTTCCACACTAACTGTAAGTTACGGATTGATTACTATTATTTTCCGCCTTATTTTAACTATAGCTTGAACGTTATAATAATCTTAAGTTTTAAATGAAAATAATAAACTTAAATTAACTAACTAACTGAGATGATAGAAGTCGAGACAAATTCTTAATCCAAACATTATGGTATCTGATTTAATTTTGCTGATTATAAGCGTCTTCTTCTTCATTACAAAACTGCAGACGATGCAATCTGAGTCAGAATAAGGCTTTTACTTTAGCCGTATTTACCGTACCAATTACCTAACATATCCACCATTACAGTTCGTTCAAAGCCATATATAATTTTTAATGCATATCATTGATCAGTCTAGTTATGGTCTTTTATAAAGTTTATCCAGCAAATTCTCCACCTGCGGCGTGAGAATGATTTCAAAACCATCAAACTCGCCGATGATAAACGTCAGCGGATTTACTTTTGTATAAATTCTTAAGAGAGACAGATGTAAGAGCTGCCAGTAAAGGGGTATTCTGGACATATTTTGTATACAGGGTGTTTCCAAATTCGATGCAAATATTTTGACACAAGATTCTTGGGTATATTTGAAAAAAAACAATTGTTCTACAGTATGGGCCTATCTCAAATTTTGATACCACTTATTGGGTATTTAAGAAAACACCTACTTTGAGGTACCTTGACCCATACTAACACAAATATCTCCGCTAACACTTACAACAGGTCATCGTTTAGGACTAAAATTTTAGAAGAAATAGTACTCCTTTTAACTGCATTAAAATAAAAATGATGACTTTTTTAACTTACGAGATATTTGCTTTTAAGTCGGATCCTTTTTCCCTGCCCATGACATTTTTTTGACTTTCAAGACACATTTCTGCGAAAAATGCGTAATAAACATATCGGTAATTTTTTTTAATGATACTCTCGGATTGGCCCTCCGAGAGTATCATTTGTCTTGAAAAACTTCTCAAAGTGCCGTTCGGATTCGGCAAAAAATTGTAGGTCCCTTTGTATGTAAAAGAAATTAACACACCAGCATACATTGTTGAGAAGTTGGCCCTGGTTCACCTCGAGCTGTTGCGCCCCTCTATTTATTTATTTATTATATCATACTCGCCAATGATAAACGGTTCGCATCTATTTTCAAACATAGAGCTGCGCGCTGTACATGTGTAAATTTGCTTTTAAGACTAGTTTTTGCTTCCGTACAAATTAGGAGACTATACTTTGTCCATTTGAAGCCTGTATGTATCTACCTCTAACTGAAAAAGAAGCTTATCGTTCACATTCAGCGACATCTATCAAAACTAGCTGCATCAAATAAATCCAATCTACCCAATGCACAAACCTATGCTATAATTATAGCATACCATAAACACAAAACTAAACCGAAAGAGAATCAAGCTCCACACCTTTGCTGTTATAATGCAGCCAATGCACAAACCGATTCCTAAGTTTGCCTCCTTTGTGTGAATATGCACCCGATGCACAAACCAAACTGCTATAATTATACCCCATCCCATAGGATAGGAGGTATATTAAGTTTGATTCACAGTTTGTAACATAGAGAAATAATCACCGTAGTCCCCCAAGACCTTAAGGGCATACGATCGAATTGTTAGTCGAATGAGCCATGCCCGTCCGTCCGTCCGTCCGTGTGTCGATAGATTTTAGGCCTTAAATTTTGAGCTAGGAACTTGAAACTTAATGTCTGTTCTTTTTAGGTCCCGAAGCAGTACAAGTGTAAACATTTTTAAAATCCGCACATTGACACGCCCACTTTACTTAATAGCATGAAATCTCAAAGTTGTCGTAGGAAGCTGAAATTTGGTACGCAAGAACGCATTAGTGTTTTGTGATTGATATTTCAAACAGAGGCAAAAACCGCCCCCTTTTGGGCGTGGTCATATTTCATTTGACTTTTAATAAACATTTTTTATTCGACATATTTTCTTTGAATCCAAAAAACTTGCGCCATAAAATCTTCAGATATGTGTGAAAGCTATCAACTGAAATGAAAAAATGTTTGCCACGCCCACTTTTGGGGGCGTTTTTAAGTACAAACCAAGTTTTTAATGTAAAAATGCAATCAAAACGTGTGTACCACTTCTGATAAAAAATAAAAGCAAAATAACGATGTTATTGAAAGGGGTGGATGCCATTTTTAATGTAAAAATGCAATCAGAACGCGTGTACCACTTCTGATAAAAAATATAAACAAAATAACGATGTTATTGAAAAGGGATGCCACGCCCCTTTCTAAAAGCGAAGATTCCTTAACTGAGAAATTCTAAAAACAGTTGAAGTTAATAGAAACTGAAATTTAACAACCAAGATTTATGACACAATTCGGAGCTTGAAAGTCGTCAATTGGGATGGGGTATCCAACGATTTGCCTAAGCGGATTGTAACCCTCCCACTAGTTTTATAGCACTCCAACTCCAACTGATCTAGAATCCCCTTAAACCCACTACTAAAGGTTAAGCTTCATACTTGACGGTCTTTTTTGGTTATGGGCGATTGTTTGCACAGCCCACAACATCGACCATGCCCACTTTTAACATGTTAGATCTCTAAAAGCCTGATATCTCGCAAAATTCATGCATAATCGAAAGAAAATGGTATGACAAATATTATAGATGCATACAAAGTATTGAGCACCGCCCACATTTAATGGGGCATTTTTAGGTATAAACTGTTTTTTTAAGCAATTCTGCAATCCGTCTCAATTTGTCGAACATACAATTCGGACCTTGTTTTGTTGTGCTTAACCGATTCATTTTTCTTTCTTGCTCAATACAATCAGAAATAGTTTTAAAATGTTGAACTGTCCTAATTGCAATCACGTGCTTGTTGATAGTATATTATATCTATAATCACACATAGTTTGTAACACGGTGAAATAATAATGGTCGACCCCAAGACCTTAAGGGAATATGATCCAGACTGAATTCTGAATCGAATGAGCCATGTCCGTCCGCCGAAAGACACGCCCATAATCGGCCGTAATGTGCAACTACCTACAGAGTTTTCAAAACTGTAACGTTCTAAAAGGCTGAAATTTGACATTTAGCATCTCCTAGTGAATGTAAGACACAAAAAAGACAAATTTAATTCGTAAACCTCCTCTAGTGGGCGTGGCATCTATTTTAAGGGTAGATTTTCAAATGCAGTTTACTCAATATTTTTGCTAGAAATTGAAAAAAAAATTGCTTAATATTTTATGTAGAAAACGTTTAGTTTTAAATTCTGTTCATACAAGACTTTGGGCCACGCCCACATTTGGGGGCAGAATTTTCCAGAAAAACTTAATTTCGACTGGCCTTGAGCCTAATTTTGAAAAGCATGAAACAAAAAAAGTAGCAGGTTAGGTAAACGAGATTTCAGTCCAGATTTCGTTCATATAAAGTTTTAAGCCACGGCCCCTTTTAGGGGTCGATTTTTCAAAAATGTTGAATTTGAACCAAAAAATTGCATTTTTACGTACATTTAAGTGTAACTTGGAAATATCTGTGAAAGTGTCTTATAATCAATAGTTTGTAATTAGGGGCGGTTGGACCACGCCCCTTTTCGAAGTTTGCATTAATTATAAAATGTCAAAAAATAACTTTGCCATCAACATTTTACAATGTGGGATAGGATGGGGTATTCAACGGTCCGTTTTACGGACTGTAACTTCTGCGTACACACTGCAGCACTTACTCACTGGTTTAATAGAGGGGAAAGAAGCAGCGAACTCCTTGGCAAGACGAGGAGGAGCAAAAGCCTTCATAGGACCTGAACCTTTCTGCGGGGAAACACATCTTTTAATCGCTGTTCTTCGGAATTCGAATGCTGATGCGATTCCAATTGATGTTGTCCTCATTGAAGGCGTGGTTAATGTTGACCAAATTTGTTTTAAGTGACAGATGCTAATGTTGGTGATGCAGATTTGATTATATTTAAAGTTATTTTCCAACGAAAAGTATTGCTGCTGATTATGATAAACACCTAAAAAGTATTGATAACGTCCCTTAAACTTGTGATGATCAACGATCTTTTAACATTTGTGTACTTGGGGACTTCTATTTTAGAGAACTCTCTGGGTTTTGGGAGGTTGAAAACACTACAATCCACTTTTTTCAGTCAATTGGTCTCTTTCAATTTAGTAATGTTAGAAATTTCTTTTAACAATTTACTAGATCTTGTTTTTGCAAATGATGATTTGAATGTTTCTGTTAATACTTGTTTACCGTTGTTAAGGAACTCATTGGCTCATAACGCTATTAGCGCATTTCTTTCAAATCTTATAGCTATAATAATCACGTGTTGTGTTACGAAGCGCCTAAATGTATCTATAAGTTTAATATTTCTAATTTGAAAATAATGAATGATAACTTTGCGCTAGTAAACTGGGCTGATGAACTTCGGTATAACACTGTAATTTTAAGCTTGGAATTACACTGGAAATTTTAAAGCTTTTTTCAATACTATCTTTGTGATGTTAAATAATATTGAGCCTTAAGTTCGTAAACGGAGCTCTCATCCACGTTGGTATAACCACCGGTTACTTAATTTGAAATATGCAAAAATAGAGCTCATAAAAGGTTTAAAAGAAGTAAACCTTTATCGGACTACGAGGTATAAGCCTTTATCGGACTACGAGGACTAGTGTAGGTTTTTCCTCAAGTATGAGTTTTTAATCATCATTTCATTCATCCAGTGATCTGAAAGTTGTTCTGAACATATTTGCGATATATTTACAAAGCATTTGTGATTCATCTGGCGATACGGATCTTAAACAGAAGTATTTTGGTTCCTTGGATGCCTTTATTGCTACAAGCTCTCTGGTACTTAATAGATTGGAAATATTTTTGACACTCAAAGATTTAAGTGATAGTAAGAGTCCAGATTTCCTGGTTTTTTTTTTCCTGTCGTTCCGATTCCCTTAGTGTCCCTCTCCTTTCTATATTCAACCAGGCCTTAGCTACCGGTACATTAATTGATGAGTGGAAGTTTTCGTGGTAATATGGCTATAAGAGTGGTAAAAGAGACCTTATCTCAAACTATAGACCTGTCTCCAAACTATATATTGTTCCTAAGCTTTTGGATCGTCTAGTGAAGGAGAGTATGGTATTTGTTTTGAGTAAATTTATAAGCGATCATCAACATGGTTTTTGGAAAGGCCGGTCAACCTCTTCGAATTGAGTTCTCATTACAAACTTTTGCTTATGTTCCATTAGAAATCTTGAACAAGTTCATGTGGTCTATACTGGTTTTGTTAAAGCATTTAGCAGATTAAACCTGCATATACTTCTAAAGAAGCTTGAATGCTACGGTTTCTTTGGTTCCTTGATGTCGTGGTTTAGAAACAATTCGTTAGGATTCTAAGCTTTGCCTCCACAATTATAAAAGTCGTATCCCGTGTCCCAGAAGGTAGTCATCTTGGCCCAATATTGTTTATCATTTTTATACCCCATCCCATAGGATAGGAGGTATATTAAGTTTGATTCTTAATAGAGAAATAATAAAATAGAGAAATAATCACCGTAGACCCCCAAGACCTTAAGGGCATATGATCGAGACCGAATTGTTAGTCGAATGAGCCATGTCCGTCCGTCCGTCCGTCCGTCCGTCCGTAAGTCGGTAGTTTTTAGGCCTTAAATTTTGAGCAAGGAACTTGAAACTTAATATCTGTCCTTTCTAGGTCATTGCCGCCATTGGCTGACGTTCAAAACAACAACGCGGAACCTGATAGCTTTAGAATGAAAAAAGTTTCGCTAGTTGAACTCCGACAGACAATTAGAAAACTTAAAAATAATAAGGCCCCGGGTTACGATCTGATCACTGGCGAAATATTGAAATAACTACCAAGAAAGGCACTAGTCAAGCTACTTTATATGATAAACGCTTCTCTAAGACTTCTATACGTTCCAAGACAATGGAAAGTTGCTGAAGTAATTATGGTTCCAAAACCGGGGAAATGTGCAAATGATAAAAAATCTTATAGGCCCATATCGCTTCTGCCGACAATATCGAAAGTATTCGAGAAACTTCTGCTGAAGCGATTGCAACCAATAATTGCAGAAAGACGCTTGATCCCGGACCATCAATTCGGTTTTAGACCTAACCATTCCACAATAGATCAAGTCTACAAAATAACGCATGAAATTGAAAAAGCCTTAGAAGGGAAAAAAATATGTTCAAGTGCTTTCCTCGACGTATCGCAAGGATTCGACAAGGTATGGCACGAAGGCTTGAAATATAAGCTACGGCAAAACTTGCCGGAAGACATGTTTAAAATATTGAAAAACTATCTTGAAGGAAGACTCTTTCGTGTTAGGTGTTGTAGTGAATACTCGAGTTTCAAATAAATTCGTGCTGGCGTACCCCAGGGAAGCGTCCTCGGTCCGACCCTGTTCCTGCTCTACACAAGAGACATACCTCTAGATGACGAGACAGTCGTAGCCACGTTTGCGGATGATACGGCCATCCTGGCAACAGGTTAATCAGTCGAGTCATCAACGAGAAACCTCCAACGAGCATGGGACAGAATTTTTGTCTGGACGAAGACTTGGCGAATCTCTCTTATCGAGAACAAGTCCACGCATGTGAATTTCACTGACAGAAGGGTTAACAATTTACCTCTGTTCATAAATTGTGCACAAATACCTTATGTAAATGAAGCGAAATATCTAGGGATGACACTGGACGCTAAACTAAGGTGGAAACCACACGTAAGGAAGAAGCGTGACGAGCTCGAGATTAGGCTCAGGGAAATGTATTGGCTTATCGGAATATTTTCGAAACTAAGCAAATATAACAAACTGCTCTTGTACAGGCAGGTGTTAAAGCCGTCCTGGACATACGGTATACAGCTTTGGGGTTGTACCAAGCCGAGCATCATGTCCATGTTGCAGACTTTCCAAAACAAGACGCTAAGAGCAATTGTGAATGCTCCATGGTATATTAGGAATAGTGATATTCACAGAGATTTAGGAATAGCTACTGTGAGCGAAGAAGTAACAAACTTTGCTCGAAAGCTAAATGCTCGCCTTTATGTTCATTGCAACAATGAGATGATCCGTACTCTCAACGAGACTCTTAACGATGTAAACAACGAGCGACGACTACAAAGAACAAGACCCTTCGATCTAGCGACTTAGGCTGAGGCCGCACGAGTGAACGGCTTAGTAGGTGCATTCACTGGATAGCAACCTACCCAATGTGATAAACACTACAGAAGCGTAAGCTTCTTGTTAATTTAACTTAGTTGTAGTCAAGAAGTATTTTGAGAGAGCGAAAATTTACTACTATGAAGTGCGTTCTGGCAGTTTCATAGTGTCTCTCATAAATGGGTGGCTTCTTAGCACGTGGAAATCGGGCATAACCAATATCGGCTACTTCGGTATTATATACCTGCTATAGTGGGCGTATTGGTATCTTTGAAAGATTTTGAAGTTTTAGCCTCCGTCCACCCTAGTATTCAAAAAAAAAATCTTCGAGGGAAAGCTCACCTTTTATCCAAACATTAACAAATTATTGTTAAAAGCTTATTCTGCGCTGAGATTTTTGAAAAGAAGTTCTTCAAATTTTAGGAATCTCTACACTCTTAAGGCCCTATATGTCAGCATTGTGCATTCCTGTCTAGAATATTGCAGTGTTGTTTGGATGCCGTTTTACGCTAAAAATATTAAAAGAATTGAAAAACTTCTTGCGCTTTGCGTTGCATCGTTTCTTTCTTGAATGTCCACCAATGTCCACCATTCGTACCGATCTAAATGTTTGCTGTTGGGATTCGATTCCCCCAAAGTTCGTCGTAAATCGTATTGTGTTATGTTCGTTAGAGACTTACTATGTTCAAATATGGATTGCAGTAACCTACTGTCTTTAATTTGTTTGTATACGAAACTCATCACTTCACTTTATATGGGTCGAATGAGCCAGTTACGTTTTCATGTAGTTTTTAATATGGTTTAGGATTAGCTTGACTTAAAATTGCCTAGGACTAGATTTAAGGAATTATCATTGTTAGCGTTAAGTTAATTTATATATGTACCTACTTTAATTTTTTTCATATTTGTCGATCAAATTGTTGATAATAATCGTAGATCTAATAAAATAAATAAACAAATAATTTTCGCTTTGAGCTCAATCTCTCCTGATTTAAACGATGTTAATTAATTTAATTAGTTTTAATTTTTAGCCCAAACCCATTTTTGGGGGCGTGGTCAATACAAATAGTTGACATTTGTGGTAGGGTATTAAGAAGTTCATTACAGACGACCTCTTGCACTTACCCTCTTATTTTCACTAAAAACAAGCTCACTATTCTTTTTCGTTCAAAACATATACCTTTGTATGTTCCTGGCAACAGCTTTTCTTATCAGTGTGTTATTTACTTCCTCAAATATGCATACATTAAATATTTAAATGGCAAAATAGGTAAACTTTAATGGCACCCAAATATCAAACAGTGATGTTAACTTACCGTCTTCACCTACAAGGCAATCGCGTGCAGGTAATATGTAAGCACACGAACATACCTATACACTAACAGGGACATTAAATGCCAAATACTTCCGTACAAAAATGGGGGTGGTTTGAATGTGCATGGTACCAATGACGAAAACCAAATCAAATACCACATTACTACGAAGAAGCAACCCCCAGTCCCACGTGTCATTTAGAAACCACTAAACCATGGTAAGTCCTTCTTTGGCAATATTTAGTCGACGACATGCGATGAAACTGAATAGGCACGTCTGGCTGCAAGAAAATAAATATTTCTGATCTGGTATAGTTAGAGCTAGCAATATGAAGTACCCACCGATATGGGAATCTGCCAATAGACCAATGTTCGTAAGATCTGTTTGGCTCCAAGCGGGGCATCATCATTTTATCCTAGATAATGAATCAGGCCATAAAAGGGATTCGGCCTTGAGAGTTCGAAGCGAAAGTATGTATAGGTATAATTTATCTAAATTTAATTAGTAAATATCTTTTTTATTAGAAAAAATTCAGACACCTATTTCCTGCGATATATCGGAGTTTGATGAAGAGCTTATGCTCATAGGCTCATCTAAAACCACATTTCAACAAAACAACACAATAAAAAACTCGTCAGGAAATGATATATTTCGTTCACCACGAAAAATGTTTATTCACCATTTTCGTAAAAGGTATGCAATTTTTCGCGAGGAAGTGGCTACGAAAAAGAATTCAATGTACGAAATAAACTCATTACTGTCAAATAATTCACAATCTAATGAAAAGTTAGCAGAGCGTGTACTGAATTGGTTAGATCTGGCAGGAAAGACTCCATTTACTCACCCTATTAACGAATCTCATCCTCAAAGTGAAAAATATAAATGTAAAAATGTAAATGGACTAGGGATGTCGAAATCAAGGACATTTTTTAAGCGATCAGATTCGGTCAAGCATATTACAATACTTTTTAACAAGGACGGGGTTCCAATCCGCTTCAATCGTCCAGCGAAAAATATTGAACTTTGCACAATTTCCGGTCGTACAGAATCTGTAAAAGCACGACCAGGAAACTTAGCTTCCGCTAGATTTTACGACGCGGGAAAGCATGGAGATGGCTCTACGGCGGGTGACTGCAGAAGACCGAAAACTAGCACAATTTACCCCCGTAAAACTGTGTTCTATAACAGCATTCCTACAAATAAAACTTCGGCCCAAGGTGAAATATCAGCGATGTGTAGTACAAGAAGGCAATTGCATATTTTTATGCCCAGTCTACCAAAAAAGGCAGTTGTGAAAGAGGATATGTACGGAAAGAGGAATGATGTACGCAGTCGGTGTTAAATAGAAGACTAAAATATGCCCAAATTGCGCCGAAAGTTCACAGCATTTAAGCAAAACACTTCTTGGGTCTCACCGCCCGTTATAAAATAAATAGTAGTGAATAAGATATCGAGTTTTTTTTGTATTTTTTATGGTTACCTGAAAACTGCTTATTAACTTTGGAACGAAACAATAAGTAAGAGAAATTAGAAAATATTTCTTTCAGAGAAATAAAAAAAAATGTTTGTATGGAGAAGTAAAGCTGTAAAATAGAAATAAAAAAAATGTTTGTATGGAGAAGTAAAGCTGTAAAATAGAAGACTAATATATGCCCAAATTGCGCCAAAAGTTCACAGCATTTAAGCAAAAGACCTCTTGGGTCTCACCGCCCGTTATAAAATAAATAGTAGTGAGTAAGATATCGAGTTTTTTTTGTGTTTGTATTTTTTATGGTTACCTTAAATCTGCTTATTAATTTTGAACGAAACAATAAGTAAGAGAAATTAAAAAAACATTTCTTTAAGAGAACTAAAAAAAATGTTTTTATGGAGAAGTAAAGCTTTGATTAATTTATAGACCAGGAACAAATGCGAGTGTTGCATTTCTCCACAAATCAATTTTAAATTAATCAACATTCAAGCTTAGGTTGTAGAGGAAAAACAAACTTAACCATTTGGTTTGACGGTTGTGGCGAACATGCTCTACTAAAATGTTATGCGACCATGTCGCTACCTTATCTATACCTTATCTCGCTAACTTTATTATACTTATAGGCCCCATACACTACACATACCTGCATGCGCATACAGTGCTTGCGCATGCAAACTGACAGTGTATGGTGTGAACTGTGTGTTTGTGCAAGCGGTATGAGCAATATCAAAAAATTTTGATATTTTCTTGTATGTGCATGCAAGCATGAGTGGTGTGTGTGCTACATTTACTCAGTCGAGGGATGATTCTGACAGAAGCGGACGTCTGGAGACAAGATAACATTGAAATTTCGTTTCTTGTTGAATCTTTTTTTTTGCTTTTGCGTCGAATTTTGTTGTTCAAAAATGTCGCTGATGAATAAAAAATTTTGGACCGAATTTTTGGAACTCTACCAAACCCTCCCGGTTTTGTGGCGGGTCAAAAGTGACGACTATTGCAACCGGGTGTTAAAAGCTAGTGCATACGAGAAAATGATAGCAAAATTGAAAGAAATCGATCCGGAAATACAGTCACAAATGGAGTGACTTTATTCAACAATTCCGTATAACTTTGCTTGTTCATCCTCAAGAAATTTGTGTAGTCGGGCTTTGAAGAATCCTCTAGCATTTTCAACAATTTGACATGCCCTAGCTCATTTCTCAGTTTGAGCCATTCTTTGCACCATATTCTTTTCTTTTTTTTCCTACTTTTACTTTTTATTGCTAAAGCAATCAAAATTGCCGCAGCAGCTGTGTCGGAGCTTGACATTTTTAAAAGTGTTCTGTTCAGCGGTGAACACACGACTGAATATTGTACAGTTTGCATGCGTAGTGTGTGGGGAAAGAGTGTTTGCGCATTTTTGTGTTTGTGCATGCAGGCATGTGTAGTGTATGGGCCCTATTACGCAACTGAGAGCAGTTCTCGATGGCCAGACGTTCGGTGACCAGGAATGTGCGTTATAAACGACAAGTTAGCCAATCTCAGGTGCGTAAGGTTTCACATAACGACCAGCTGGACAGCTCGTGTATGTTTTACTTAACGCTATGTTTGTTTATAATTTAGTACCTATTCTTATGCTACACCACCCTTTTTCGGAAGAATGAATTTATTTTAATAAAGTTTATTCTTAAGCCTATTTTACATTTTTCATTAAATGATATATTCTTTCTTTTCAATTTAGGATTTTTATTCTACCCGACAAAGGCTATACTAATTTTAATACATAGTGAAATAATCACCGTATACCGCTAAGACCTTTTAAAGATAAGATAGAGACTGAAAGGTGAATTGATTAAGCCATGTCCGTTCGTCCGTTTGTATGGGTGAATGTTTTAGGTCTTCAAGATCAAGATGAACTAGTGGGAGGGCTACAATCCGCTTAGGCAAATTGTTGGATACCCCATCCCAATTGACCAAGAATCTTCTCCCTTTAAAAGGCGCGTGGCATCCCTCCCTTTTCAATAACATCGTTTTTATACCCCATCCCATAGGATAGGAGGTATATTAAGTTTGATTCATAGTTTGTAACATAGAGAAATAATCACCGTAGACCCCCAAGTCCTAAAGGGCATATGATCGAGTCCGTATAGTAAGTCGAATGAGCTATGTCCGTCCGTCCGTGTGTCGGTAGTTTTTAGGCCTTAATTTCCAGCTAGGAACTTGAAACTTAATATCTGTTCTTTCTATGTCCTGAAGCAGTACAAATGTAAACATTTTTAAAATCCGCCGACTGACACGCCCACTTTACTTATTAGCATAAAAATTCGAAGTTGTCGTAGGAAGCTGAAATTTGGTACGCGTTATCCTCGCTTAAGTGTATTGTGATTGACATTTAAGAAAAAGGCAAAAACCGCCCACTTTTTGGCGTGGTCATATTTCATTTGCTTTTTAATATACAGTTTTTATTGGATATATTTTCTTTGAATCCAAGAAACTTGCGCTAAAAAATTTTCAGATACGTGTGAAAGCTATCAATTGATATGAATAAATTTTTGCCACGCCCACTTTTGGAGGCGTTTTTAAGCATAAACCTAATTCTTAATGTGAAAATGCAATCAAAACGTGTATACCACTTCTGATAAAAAATATAAACAAAACTAGCCCATGGGAATCGTTGGATACCCCATGCCAATTGTCCATTGTCAAGCTCCAAAATTCGTCGAAAATTTTGGTTTTTAAATTTCAGTTGCTATTACCTTTTCTTTTTTTTATCATATTTTTTATCGGATGTGGTACACACGTGTTAGTCGCAGTTTTATATTATAGTTTTTTTTTTTTTATTTCAAAACGCTCCCACGGGTGGGTTTGGCGAAAATTTGTTCATTTGAGTTGATAGCTTATGCACATATCTAAACATTCTATGGTGCAAGTTTTCTGGATTTAAAGCAAATACATCAAACTAGTGGGACGGTTACAATCCGCCTAGGTGAATCGTTGGATACCCCATCCCAATTGACCACTGTCAAGCTCCAAAATGCGTCAAATATCTTGGTTGTTGAGTTTCAGTTTCTATTAACTTTAATTGTGTTAAGAATTCAGTTTAGAATCTTCTTTTTTCAAAAAGGGGCCTGGCATCAACCCCTTTTCAATAATATAATTTTTTTATCATATTTTTTATCAGATGCAGTATACACGTGTTGATCGCAGTTTTATACTGAAAATTTGATTTTTTACTTAAAAACGGCCCCAAAGGTGGGCGTGGCAAATATTTATTCATTTGAATTGATAGCTTATGCCCATATCTGAACATTTCATGGTGCAATTTTTTTTTGATTTAAAGCAAATATATCAAATAAAAGCCGTTTATTAGAATGCATATTAAATATGACCACGCCTACAAGGACGGACATAGCTCATTCGACTTACAATTCGGTCTCGACCATATGTCCTTCAGGTCTTGGGGGTCTACGGTGATATTTTCTCTATGTTACAAACTATGAATAAAACTTAATATACCTCCTATCCTATGGCATGGGGTATATGAAGAAGTCCATCGCTAAAGGGTACCCCAAATACCTTACGCAAGTCGAAGTGTGTTATAATCTTTGTTCAGACAACTCAGAACTAATCTTGAAGATGGGTGGAAAACTGGCGAAAATAGAAAGAGCTCACAGATTAACTAGCAAAAACATGAACTGAGACGCCTTCAGAAAGAACTGTAAGGAGGGTGTTGGCTTGAATGTGCCATTGAGAACTCCTTCCGAGTTAGAAACCGCAGTTGACAAATTCATTGAAGCAATTAAGGGCGCTGCTTGGAACAACACTTCGTCCCAAAAGAACGCAGTTAGCACCGACGGGCATGTACGTACAACATATCCGCCCGAAATCGAAGAATTGATTCGTGAAAAGAGAAGAGCGCGTAGAAGATGGCAAGGCACGAGGGCTCCCCCAGACAAAACCCTCTTGAACCACCTCTCTAACAAACTGAAAAAACGTTGCAAGATTTTAAAAATCGTGAGACCACTGAATACCATGAAGGCTTGTCGGCGGATAGGAGCTCAAACTACTTGCTGTAGAAAGCAGTTAAGTCCATCAAGAAACCTATAATGCACTCCGCTTCAATAAAGAAAGATAATGGCGAATGGGCAAGAGAAGACAAAGAGAAAGCGGATTTGTTTGCGGAACACTTGGAAGAAACATTCAAGCCGTTTGCGGCTTGCTGCTTGTTGTTGAAACAACGCGGAACCTGAAAATTTCAGAAAGAAAAAAGTGTCATTAGCCGAACTTCGGCAGACAATAAGAAAACTTAAAAATAATAAGGCCCCGGGTTACGACCTAATCACAGACGGAATATTGAAAGATCTACGGAAAAAGGCACTAGTCAAGCTCCTTTATATGATAAACGCTTCTCTTAGACTTCTATACGTTCGAAGGCAATGGAAATTTGCTGGAGTCATTATGGTTCCAAAACCGGGGAAATGTGTAAGTAATATTATAGGCCCATATCGCCTCTGCCGATAATATCGAAAGTATTCGAGAAACTTCTGCTGAAGCAATTGCAACCAATAATTGCAGAAAGACGTTTGATCCCGGATCGACAGTTCGGTTTCAGACCTAACCATTCCACAATAGATAAAGTCTACAGAATACCGGATGAAATTGAAAAAGCCTTAGAAGGGAAAAAAAATATGTTCAAGTGCTTTTCTCGACGTATCGCAAGCCTTCGACAAGGTATGGCACGAAGGCTTGAAATATAAGCTACGACAAAACTTGCCGGAAGACATGTTTAGAATATTGAAAAACTATCTTGAAAGTAGACTCTTTCGTGTTAGGTATAGTAATCAATACTTGAGCTTAAAGCAAACTCGAGCTGGCGTATCCCAGCTCTACACAAGAGACATACATGTAGATGACGAGACAGTCGTGGCCACGTTTGCGGACGATACTGCCATCCTTGCAACAGGTGAATCAGTCGAGTTATCAACGAGAAACGAAGACTTGTCTGAATCTTCGTCCAGACAGACTTGGTCTCTTCGTCCAGAAAGACTTGGCGAATCGCTCTTAACGAGAACAAGTCTACGCATGTGAATTTCACTTACAGAAGGGTTAACAATTTACCACAAATACCTTTTGCAAATAAAGCGAAATATCTAGGGATGACACTGGACGATAAACTAAGGTGGAAACTACACGTAAGGAAGAAGCGTGACGAGCTCGAGATTAGGCTCAGGGAAATGTATTGGCTTATCGGAAAATTTTCGAAACTAAGCAAATATAACAAACTGCTCTTGTACAGGCAGGTGTTAAAGCCGTCCTGGACATACGGTATACAGCTTTGGGGTTGTACCAAGCCGAGCAACATGTCCACGTTGCAGACTTTCCAAAACAAGACGCTAAGAGCAATTGTGAATGCTCCATGGTATATTAGGAATAGTGATATTCACAGAGATTTAGGAATAGCTACTGTGAGCGAAGAAGTAACAAACTTTGCTCGAAAGCTAAATGCTCGCCTTTATGTTCATTGCAACAATGAGATGATCCGTACTCTCAACGAGACTCTTAACGATGTAAACAACGAGCGACGACTACAAAGAACAAGACCCTTCGATCTAGCGACTTAGGCTGAAGCCGCACGAGTGAACGGCTTAGTAGGTGCATTCACTGGATAGCAACCTACCCAACGCGATAAACACTACAGAAGCGTAAACTGCTTGTTAATTTAACTTAGTTGTAGTCAAGAAGTATTATGAGAGAGCGAAAATTTACTACTATGAAGTGCGTTCTGGCAGCTTCATAGTGTCTCTCATAAATGGGTGGTTTTTTAGCACGTGGAAATCGGGCATAACCATTATCGGCTACTTCGGTATTATATACCTGCTATAGTGGGCGTATTGGTATCTTTGAAAGATTTTGGAGTTTTAGCCTCCGTCCACCATAGTATTCAAAAAAACAAAAAAATAAAAAAAAATGATTCCAACTAAATTAGAGTTAACTGATTTTAATTTTAAGCCTACGCCCTATTGGTGGCCAATACAAATAATTGAATAATTGACATTCAGTATATTAAACAGACCAAAAACAAGTGGGAAAGTGCAACAGTGCGTATGAAAAATTTTAAGTCCATCTACGACTGATTGTAAAATACCCGACCATACCAAAAAAACCGCCACGCCTCCAAAAAGTGGGCGGGTTACAAAAATATAACTGTCAAATGGTTTATACTAGTTGGTTGCATACATTTCGCTCTAAAACTCCGCCTTTTTAACTTAAAAATATCACTTTTTGTAACGCCACGCCCACAAAAGGGCGGAGGCACATAGTATTTATACATGAAAGTTAGAAAATGCTGTTGTCTAAAACTTTTGTCATAAAATTTTTAGTCAAATTTCATATATATTTATTGAAAAACAGCCGTTTTAAAATAAAATCCCTTAAAAAAGTGGGGTTGGTCAATGGCAGTTGGCTGGAAATCCATCTCTAATTTAAAAAAATATATTTTCTAAATTTTAGCTTTGTCAGAATAGTGCTAGCGCATTTATTTTTGGTATGTAACATTGCCTTGTAATTGTCTTTGAAGCGGCTAAAAAAATTTAGCCTTTTCATTGACCACGCCCACTTTTTTAAGGGATTTTAATTTAAAAAGGCTGTTTTTCAATAAATATATATGAAATTTGACTAAAAATTGTATGACAAAAGTTGTAGATATTAGCATTTTCTAACTTTCATGTATAAGTTCTATTGCAGTATCACTTGGATTCATTGGAGTTCCTGGCCTGATAGTACTGAAAAATGATATGCTTCCCCTTTTTAAATTATTCTTAAAGCTCCTGCCCACTTCCTCCAGAATTCTTTCTGCTCATTGCAGTATTACTTGGATTAATTGGAGTTCCTGGCCTGGTAGTATCAAAAAATTATACGCTTCCCCTTTTAAGGGATCCTTCCAGCTCCTACCCACTTCCTCCAGAATTCTTTGGGCTCATAACAATATCACTTGGATTCATTAGAGTTCCTGGCCTGGTAGTAGCGAAAAATGAAATGCTTCCCCTTTTTAAAGGATCCTTCCAGCTCCTGCCCTCTTCTTCCAGAATTCTTTGGGCTCATTACAGTATCACTTGGATTCATTGGAGTTTTTGGCCTGGTGTACCGAAAAATTATATGCTTCCCCTTTTTAAGGGATCCTTCTAGCTTCTGCCCTCGTCCTCCAGAATTCTTTGGGCTCATTACAATATCACTTGAATTCATTGGAGTTCCTGGCCTGGTAGTAGCGAAAAATTATATGCTTTATAAATGGTCCTTCTAGCTCCTGCCCACTACCTCTAGAATTATTTCGGCTCATTGCAGTATTACTTCGAATCATTGGAGTTCTTGGCCTGGTAGTACCAAAAAATGGTATGCTTCCCCTTTTTTAAGGATCCTTCAAACTCCTGCCCACTTCCTCTAGAATTCTTTGGGTTCATTAGAGTATCACGTGGATTCATTGGAGTTTCTGGTCTGATAGTACCTAAAAATGATATGCTTCCCATTTTCAAATGATCCTTCCAGCTCCTGCCCACTTCCTCCGGAATGCTTTCGGCTCATTGCAGTATCACTTGAATTCATTGGAGTTCCAAGGAGATGTGCGAGGTCGCATGTTCAAGCCTCAAGTCAAGTAAGTAACAATGAAATTTTTATTTACCGTATAAACGTCACTTATTCCCTTTATAATAAAGCGCTATGTGCGTAAGTATGTCACGTACAGTCGCCAAATGACAAGTCCAAGTCGTGTGACTCGGTAGCTCACTGCGAGAGTGTTCAGCTTGCGTTTCGTTGGTTCGGAGTTCAAATCGCGTTTACGGCAAGAGGCAAAGTTTTTATACCCGACCTAGGGTATATTAAGTTTGATGAATAGTTTGTTACGCAGTGAAATAATCACCGTAGACCCCTAAGACCTTTTAGAGATAATGAATGGGACCGACAGGAGAATCGATTAAGCCATGTCCGTCCCTCCGTGCGTATTTAAACAACTTTAAGGCCTTAAATTTTTAGGTTAAGAGCTGAAATTTTGTGGGTTGGCTGGAAATCCATTGGACCAGATCAAGTTTGAAAATTAGCCGAATCCGCCCACAAAATCGCCCACTACAGCTACCATCTCTAATGTAAAAAAATATATTTTCTAAATTTTAGCTTTGTTAGAATAGTGCAAGCGCATTCATTTTTGGTATGTAACATTGCCTTGTAATTGTCTTTGAAGAGGCTTAAAAAAATTTAGCCTTTTCATTGACCACGCCCACTTTTTTTAAGGGATTTTAATTTAAAATGGCTGTTTTTCAATAAATATATATGAAATTTGTCTAAAAATTGTATTTTTTTTTTTTTTTCGTGGTTAGGTAAAAACCTTCATACGCACTATGAGAATCGAACGCGCGTGCTCATAGTAGTGTGAGATTCTTACTCACTAAAAAACCTCCCAATCTTTGTAAGACTACGACTAAGTTTCCTTAACAAGTAGTTCATGCTTCTGTATAGTAATCGCGTTTGGCAGGCTACCTTCCAACGAAAGCACCTGCAATACCGTCATTATGTGCGGTTTCCTCTTACGACGCTAGATCCAACGGTCTTTTTCGTTGTAGTCGGCGTGCAAGCTTTATCTGATCCAGAGTTCGGATTATTTCGTGGTTGCAATGGCCGTGAAGGCGAGTGTGAAGTTTGCGAGCAAAGTTTCTTACTTCGTCGGTCACGGTTGCGATGCCTAGATCTCGATGTAAATCGCTATTTCTTATATACCATTTACGATTGCTCTTAGTGTCTTATTCTGAAAAGTTTCTAAAATAGATATGCTGCTTGGTTTGGTACAACCCCAAAGTTGTATACCGTACGTCCAAGATGTTTTTAGAACTTGCTTATACAATAGCAGTTTGTTATATACGCTTAGTTTCGAATAACGTCCGATAAGCCAATTCAGTTCTCGTAGCTTGATTTCAAGTTCATCGCGTTTCTTTTTAACGTGTGGCTTCCACTTAAGTTTTGCGTCTAGGGTCATGCCTAAATATTTCGCCTCGTTTGCGTATGGAATTTGTACTGAGTTTATAAATAGAGGTAAGTTGACAACCCTCTTGTAAGTAAAATTTACATGCGTTGATTTTGTCTCATTTAGGAGGATTCGCCAGGCCTTTGTCCATTCGCATATTTTATTCAAAGCGCGTTCGAGTTTTCCCGTTGATAGTTCGACTTTCTTATCCGTAGCGAAGATAGCCGTGTCGTCAGCGAACGTGGCTACAGTCGTTGTCTCTACTTGAGGTACATCTCTTGTAAAAAGTAAAAACAGTGTTGGACCGAGGACGCTACCTTGTGGAACGCCGGCTTGTATTTCTTTGAATTCTGAGTATTCGCTCCCGTATCTCACTCAAAATAGTCTGTTGTCAAGATAAGACTCTAAGAGTTCATACATTTTTTCCGGCAAAACTTTCCGTAGCTTATATTTTAGGCCTTCGTGCCAAACTCTATCAAAGGCTTGGGATACGTCAAGAAAAGCGGTAGAACATATCATTTTCGCTTCTAAGCTTTCTCAATTTCATTAGTTATTCGATAGACCTGGTCAATTGTTGAATGTTTGACCCTAAAGCCGAATTGGTGTTCCGGAATCAATCGTCTTTCTTCAATTATTGGTTGCAGTCGTTTGAGCACAAGTTTCTCGAAGACTTTAGATATGATCGGCAGAAGCGAAATCGGTCTATATGATTTTTTGTCGTTCGGGCATTTCCCTGGTTTCGGAACCATTATTACCTCTGCGACTTTCCATTGCCGTGGAACGTATGAAATTCTCATTGATGCGCTTATGATGTAGAGAAGCTTGACTAACGCTCTTTTCAGTAGCTCCTTTAAAAATTTCCCCAGTAATTAGGTCATAGCCTGGAGCTTTGTTATTCTTCAAATTTCGGATTGTTTGACGAAGTTCAGACAGTGTCACGGTTTTCATTCGATAATTGTCTAGTTCCGCATTGCGATACAGATCGTCAACCAACGGCTCCCCGTCAAACGGTTTGAATGTTTCTTCTAGATGTTCTGCAAATACATCTGCTTTCTCTTAGTCGCCTTTTACCCATTCACCGTTATCTTTTCTTATTGGCGCCGAGTGTACTATGGGCTTTTAAATGGACTTCACGACTTTCCAAAGTGAATAGATTGACCCTCTATCGGCAGTCAAGTTTTCGAGGTAGTTGGTAGTCTCGCGACTTTTAAAATCTTGAAGTGAGTGCTTTAATTTGTTAGATAGCCCATTCAGAATGGTTTTATCAGAAGGAGCTCGAGACAAATGCCACCTCTTTCGAGCCTTTCTCTTTTCGCGTATGAGCTCTTCAATTTCGCGCGGGTAAATTGATCCACTTTTCCTTACTCCAGTCTTCCGGAAAGAAGTATTGTTCCAAGCATCGTCTTGAATAGTTCTAACGAGTTCATCGACTTCGTCTTCTATTTCTAAAAGGGTTGTAAGTGGTACATGTAGAGATACGTTTTCTTTACAATATTTCCTAATGCCATCCCAGTCGGTGTTGTTATTCGTTAGCCTAGGCGCTCTCTCATTTCTTGCTAGACTTCCGCCGATTTTCAAAACGACTGCCGAGTGATCCGAACACAGATTATAGCCTTCTTCTACATTTGTGAGGTGGCGGGGAACCCCTTTTGCGATAAAGAAGTCGACAAGGTCAGGTACTTTGTTTCTGTCGGTTCGCCAATACGTTGGCTTTCCCGTCGAAAGGAAAACCACGCCACGTTTCATGCTAGCTTTGAAGAGTACTCTACCTCTTGTTGAATTGCACCGTGATCCCCAAAAGGTGTTTTTGCATTAAAGTCCCCGCCGATGATAAAATTCGACCCAAGTAAGTCAAAGAGGGGAGTAAGATCGTCGTCCGCTAGCCTATACTGTGGAGGAAAATAACTCGAGGCAATATTATAATCTAGGTGACCTATTTTTACCGATACTGAAGTTATTTGCATAGAGTCAAGTTCAATTTCCTCGTTTTTGTAATGCTTAATGCAGTCTTTGATGTAGAGAGGATCCGCCTCTCGAATTTTCTGATTGATGATGCGCGTGGTAGTCGATGTAACCTCTAATTTTGGGTCCGGATCCCTTCTTAAAGTGTGTTTCCGAAATCAGGCATAGGTCAATATTTTTTTCCCGTAGAAATACTTCTAGTTCGTCGATTTTCTTTAAAAGACCATTTGCATTCCATGTAAGTATGTTAATGAGCTTCATATTCATGATTTGTTATTGGTTTTGCGAGGTTTAAACTCTAGCTCGCTCAGTTTGTCAAATATTACTTGATTAACTTTAGTTTGTTGCTCAAGCTTTTCCAATATCATAAATAATATTTGAGATACCGAATCTGTTGTGGTAGGTTCTGGAGGTTTGCTTTTGTGTGACGCGACTTTAAAGCCTTGGGCTTGAACATCTTCAACAATTTCTGCCTTCGTGCAGGTTGGGTGAAGTCCCCTAGCGAAAACCCGAAGCGGCTTCTCGAATTTGTTTTCGTAAGTATACCAATGTACACTCTCGGTATTTAATTTTTGCGAAAGTGCGCGATAGGCATCAGAGTCATCGACATTGACTTTCCATACATTATTTCGAAGTGAAATTAAATTATACTTCGTGCCCAGAGTATTTTTTAAGATATTTCGCAGCTTTCCGTAGTCTGCGACCCCAACGACATTTATTGCAGGCGGTCGGCGAATTTTTTCTTCAATTTTCGCTGTCGCTTTTTTTGACACGGTTGGTGTTTCATCGTGTTTATTTACGGCCTCAACCACTGGCAAAGACCCAATTTTTCGTTTTTTGGTAGATCTTTTCTTAAGAGCCGGATTAGTTTCACGTGCAAGCTCTTCTTCGTCTGTCACGTATTCGCTTTGACGCTTCGGCGTGTCCTCACGTTTTGTAGTATCACGGGGATTACTAAGAGCCCACTTTTTTTTTTTAAGTTAAAAAGGCGGAGCTTTAGACCGAAATGTATGCAACCAACTAGTATAAAGCATTCAACAGTTATATTTTTGTATCCCGCCCACTTTTTGGAGGCGTGGCAGTTTTTTTTTGGTATGGTCGGGTATTTTACAATCCGTCGTAGATGGACTGAAACTTTCGCATACGCACTGTTGCACTTTCCCACTTGTTTTTTTAATAAACTCTGCAATGTTTTTAATTCCTTGGGTTCATTGGAGTTTCTAACATGTTAGTACCAAAAAAAGGAATGCTTCACCTTTAAAGGATTCCTCGACCTCCTGCCCACTCTTCCAGTATTAAAAATTCCTTCAGCTCCTGCCCACTTCCTCCAGAATACTTTGGGCTGATGGGAGTATTCCTTGGGTTCATTGGAGTTCCTGGCCTGGTTGTACCGAAAAATGATATGCTTCCCCTTTTTAAATGATCCTTCCAGCTCCTGCTGACTTCCACCAGAATTCTTTCGGCTCTTTACAGTATCACTTGGATTCATTGGAGTTCCTGGCCTGGTAGTACCGAAAAATGATACGCTTCCCCTATTTAAATGATCCTTCCAGCTCCTGCCCACTTTCTCCAGAATTCTTTGGGCTCATTACAGTATCACTTGGATTCATTGGAGTTCCTGGCCTGGCAGTACCGAAAAATGATACGATTTCCCTTCCAGCTCCTGCCCACTTCCTCCAGAATTCTTTCAGCTCATTGCAGTATCACTTGGATTCATTTGTGTTCCTGCCCACTTCCTCCAGAATTCTTTCGGTTCATTGCAGTATCACTTGGATTCATTGGAGTTCCTGGCCTGATAGTACCGAAAAATTATATGCTTCCTCTTTTTAAATTATCCTTCCAGCTCCTGCCCACTTCCTCCAGAATTCTTTCGGCTCTTTACAGTATCACTTGGATTCATTGGAGTTCCTGGCTTAGTAGAACCAAAAAATGATATACTTCCCCTATTTTAAGGATCCTTCCAGCTCCTGCCCACTTTCTCCAGAATTCTTTGGGCTCATTACAGTATCACTTGGATTCATTGGAGTTCCTGGCTTGGTAGTACCGAAAAATGATGCGCTGTCCCTTCCAGCTCCTGCTCACTTCCTTCAGAATTCTTTCAGCTCATTGCAGTATAACTTGGATTCATTTGTGTTCCTGCCCACTTCCTCCAGAATTCTTTGGGCTCATTACAGTATCACTTGGATTCATTGGAGTTCCTGGCTTGGTAGTACCGAAAAATGATGCGCTGTCCCTTCCAGCTCCTGCTCACTTCCTTCAGAATTCTTTCAGCTCATTGCAGTATCACTTGGATTCATTTGTGTTCCTGCCTACTTCCTCCAGAATTCTTTAGGCTCATTACAATATCACTTGGATTCATTAGAGTTCCTGGCCTGGTAGTAGCGAAAAATGATATGCTTCCCCTTTTTAAAGGATCCTTCCAGCTCCTGCCCACTTCCTCCAGAATTCTTTGGGCTCATAACAATATCACTTGGATTCATTAGACTTCCTGGCCTGTTATTAGCGAAAAATGATATGCTTCCCCTTTTTAAAGGATGCTTCCAGCTCCTGCTCACTTCCTCCAGAATTCTTTCGGCTCATTGCAGTATTACTGGGATACGTTGGACTTTCTGGCCTGGTAGTAACAAAGAACGATATGCTTCCCCTTTTTAAGGGATCCTCCCAACTCCTGCCGACTTCTTCCACAATTCTTTCGGCTCATTGCTGTATCACATGCATTCGTTGGAATTCCTGGGCTGGTTGTACCAAAAAATGATATGCTTCCCATTTTTAAATGGTCCTTCCAGCTCTTGCCCACTTCCTCCAGAATTCTTCGGGCTCATTACAATATCACTTGGATTCACTGGATTCCCTTGCCTGGTAGTATCAAAAAATTATATGCTTCCCCTCTTAAAGGATCCTTCCAGCTCCTGCCCACTTCCTCCAGAATTCTTTGGGCTCATTACAATATCACTTGGATTAATTAAAGTTCCTTGCCTGGTTGTAGCGAAAAATGATATGCTTCCCCATTTTAAAGGATCCTTCCAGCTCCTGCCCACTTCCTCCAGAATTCTTTCGGCTCATTGCAGTATCACTTGGATTCGTTGGAAATCCTGGCTTGGTTGTACCGAAAAATATATGCTTCCCATTTTTAAATGGTCCTTCCAGCTCCTGCCCACTTCCTCCAAAATTCTTCGAGCTCATTACAATATCACTTGGATTCATTAGAGTTCCTTGCCTGATAGTATCGAAAAATTATATGCTTCCCCTTTTAAGGGATCCTTCCAGCTCCTGCCCACTTCCTCCAGAATTCTTCGGGCTCATTACAATAACACTTGGATTCATTGGAGTTCCTTGCCTGGTAGTATCAAAAAATTATATGCTTCATTTTGGCAGTAAGGTTTCAACTCATAGATGAATCTGAAGGTTAAATAAAAATCCAGAAGCTCCCTGGTCGGCGTCTGTCTCCAAAGGGACGGCTGTATTTATAAATGAAAATAGAAGTTACTTACCTATTTCTCATAAGAACGACTAGTTAAAAAAAATGCCAATGAACAAAACGAAAGTTTTGATTACCCCAGGTGGCCCAGCTATACTGGAAAATCCACCCTCTTCGGAGGCAGGCTCTACGGATTGTGGGGAGAGCCTTTTATTGCTTATTAATCCTTTTGAGAAAAGGACAAAACTTAATCGATCACCAACACCTAGATCGAATATATCCGGAAAAAGCAGTCCACCGGTAAACTGGGACTCAGTGAAAACTAAGAGCTTAGAAAAGGAGAATAATGAACTCCGAGCTAAGCTTACTGAAATGGAGCGACTCTTCCACGCTATAAAAATGGAAGTTGTCTCTCTGCGGAAAGAAAACGAGGATATTAAAAATACTCGTTTAACGAAAGACTGTGAGGTAACGAAAGAGTGTGTAACACCGAACTGTCCAGCAGTTGAATTCTTTACGGACGAGGACGAACTTGCACTTGAGACCGACTCAGTTTTAAGGAAAAGGTCTCTCAAGAAGGGTAAGGCGAATTCCTCTCTCAAAGTAATACAAAAAGAAGATAAGCCCTCTGGCTCAAACAAGGCTAAACCAGAAGCGAAAATTTGTCCACCTCCCGCAATAAACATCGTCGGGATACCAGACTTCGGGAGATTGCGCAACGTTCTTGCAAACACGGTAAAACCAGAAAACTATAATCTTACTTCGCACCGAAATAACGTGTGGAAAGTAAATGTTGACAACGCCGATTCCTATCGTGCGCTGTCTATTAGACTGAATGCAAAAAGAATCGAGTATACCACTCGATATTATCAAAATAGGTACGAAAAACCACTGCGAGTCATTGTAAGGGGGCCCCACCCATCATGCACGACGTTGTACAAGACGTAAAAACTAAAGGCCTTTAAATTATTGATGCCGTCAATATCATTTAAAAGGAAAAGCAACGCACAGAAGGAGAAAGAGACACTGTGATCAGACGCGGCCTTCCAATTTTTATGCTCTCCTTTGAAAGAACTGAGAGCATAAACGATTTTTGTAAAATAAAAATAATACTTAACATCATTAAAATCGGTTAAAATCAAATCCATGCGAAAGGGCAATAGACTGACACTACAGTGTTAGCGATGCCAAGAATTCAGGCACACATGTGCCTACTGCCAAAAAGAACCACGTGGCGCGAAATGCGCCGGAAAACACCTCTCAACAGAGTGCAAAGAGTGCGCCAATCGCCACGGAAACCACCCCGCAAACTATCGAGGATGCGAAGTAGCCATAGAAAGGGACGCAAAAGGGACGAGAAAATCTTAAGGAAGATAAATAGAGGTCAGAAACGAAGCCCTGGACGTCCAAAAACTGCTGAAATTCCTTAGCCAAAGACTCCAAATACGATAAAGCCGATCAAAAGTGCGAGATTGGCAAAGGAGGCGTCGACAAAGGGCGTAAAAGCTCTAGAAAAGAGCGGCGCCAGTTCAAGTGCAGCGGAGAAACCGCTACTGGTCGGACCGAAATCATACGATCAGGTTGTGGCAAACGAAATCAAGGCAAGATCGCCCACAACAGATGCAGTGTCTCAGATCCTCGCTGTAATCTTGGAAAAACTTGAGGATCAGACTAAAATCAACAAACTTATATTTGACAAACTGACAAAGCTCGAGTTTAAGCCTCAAAATAATTACAAGAGAACGTGAATATGAAACACTTATTTAAAATACTAACATGGAATGCAAACGGCCTTCTTAATAAAATAGACGAACTAGAAGTATTTCTACGGAAAAATAATATAGTTTTTTGCATGATTACGGAAACTCACCTTAAAAACGGGTCTAGACCCAAACTTAAAGGTTACAATGACTATCACGCACATCACCCTTCGCTAAATTCGAGAGGAGGGTCCTCCCTCTTTAAAAACTGCATTAAGCACTTCAAGAAAGCATGCTCTTTGGGGTTTACGATTCAATTCAACAAGAGGAAGATTACTATACAAAAACAGTATGAAGCGAGGGATGAATTTTTCTCCACGGGTAAGCCAACATATTGGTCAACCGATTGGAATAAAAAGCCTGACCTTGTCGACTTTTTCTTCGCTAAAGGGTACCCCAAATACCTTACGCGAATCGAAGAGTGTTATGATCTTTGCTCAGACCACTCAGGAGTAATCTTGAAGAAGAGTGGAAGACTGGCGAAAATAGAAACAGCTCCTCGATAAGCTAGCAAAAACATGAACTGGGACGCCTTCAGAAAGGACTGTAAGGAGGGCGTTGGCTTGAATGTGCCATTGAAAACTCCTTTCGAGTTAGAAACCGCAGTTGACAAATTCATTGAAGCAATTCAGAGCGCTGCTTGCAACAACACTTCGTCCCAAAAGAACGCAGTTTGCACTGCGGAAATGAACGTTCAACATAACCGCTCGAAATCGAAGAATTGTTTCGTGAAAAGAGAAGAGCGCGTAGAAGATGGAAAGGCACGAGGGCTCCCCCAGACAAAACCCTTTTGAACCACCTCTCTAACAAACTGAAAGGAATGTTGCAAGCTTTTAAAAATCGTGAGACCACTGAATACCTTGAAGGCTTGTCGGCGGATAGGAGCTCAAACTACTCGCTGTGGAAAGCAGTAAGGTCTATCAAGAAACCTATAATCCACCCGGCACCAATAAAAAAAACTAACGGCGAATGGGCAAGAGAAGACAAAGAGAAAGCGAATTTGTTTGCTGAACATTTAGAAGAAACATTCAAGCCTTTCGACGGTCCGCCGTTGGCTGACGTTCAAAACAACAACGCGGAACCTGATAGCTTTAGAATGAAAAAAGTTTCGTTAGTTGAACTCCGACAGACAATAAGCAAACTTAAAAATAATAAGGACCCGGGTTACGACCTGATCACTGGCGAAATGTGCAAAGAAAACCAAAAAAAAAGCACTAGTCAAGCTACTTTATATGATAAACACTTCTTTTAGACTTCTATACGTTCCAAGGAAATGGAAAGTTGCTGAAGTCATTATGGTTCCAAAGCCAGGGAAATCTTATAGGCCCATATCGCTTCTGCCGATAATATCGAAAGTATTCGAGAAACTTCTGCTGAAGCGATTACAACCAATAACTGCAGAAAGATGTTTGATCCCGGATCATCAATTCGCTTTCAGACCTTACCATTCCACAATAGATCAAGTCTACAGAATAACGCATGAAATTGAAAAAGCCTTAGAAAGGAAAAAATATGTTCAAGTGCTTTCCTCGACGTATCGCAAGCCTTCGACAAGATATGGCACGAAGGCTTGAAATATATGCTACGGCAAAATTTGCCGGAAGACATGTTTAAAATATTGAAAAACTGTCTTGAAGGAAGACTCTATCGTGTTAGGTGAAGGGGTGAAGACTCGAGTTTCAAGCAAATTGGGGCTGGCGTACCCCAGGGAAGCGTCCTCGGTCCGACCCTGTTCCTGCTCTACACAAGAGACATACCTCTAGATGACGAGACAGTCGTGGCCACGTTTGCGGACGATACGGCCGTCCTGGCAACAGGTGAATCAGTCGAGTCATTTACGAGAAACCTCCAACGAGCATTGGACAGAATTTGTGTCTGGACGAAGACTTGGCGAATCGCTCTTAACGAGAACAAGTCTACGCATGTGAATTTCACTTACAGAAGGGTTAACAATTTACCTCTGTTCATAAATTCTGCACAAATACCTTATGCAAATGAAGCGAAATATCTAGGGATGATACTAGCCGCTAAACTAAGGTGGAAACCACACGTAAAGAAGAAGCGTGACGAGCTCGAGATTAGGCTAAGGGAAATGTATTGGCTTATCGGAAGATTTTCCGATAATGAAATGAAATTTCCAGCAATGAAATGATCCGCACTCTCAACGAGACTCTTAACGATGTAAACAACGAGCGACGACTACTAAGAACAAGATCCTTCGATCTAGCGACTTAGGGTGAAGCCGCACGAATGAACGGCTTAAGTAGGTGCAATCACTGGATAGCAACCTACCCAATGCGATAAACATAAAGGAAGCGTAAACTACTTGTTAAGTTAACTTAGTTGTAGTCAATTAGTATTATGAGAGAGCGAAAATTTACTACTATTAAGTGCGTTCTGGCAGTTTCATAGTGTCTCTCATAAATGAATGGTTTTTTAGCACGTGTAAATCGGGCAAAACCAATGCCGGCTACTTCGGTATTATATACCTGCTATAGTGAACGTATTGGTATCTTTGAAAGATTTTGGAGTTTTAGCCTCCGTCCACCCTGGTATTCAAAAAAAAAAGAAAATTTGGTAGTATCGAAAAATGATGCTTCTCTTTTTTAAAGGATGCTCCTATCTTCTACCCACTTCCTCCAGAATTCTTTGGGCTCATTACACTATCACTTGAATTCATTGGAGTTCCTGGCCTGGTAGTAGCGAAAAATTATATGCTTCCCCTTTATAAATGATCCTTCTAGCTCCTGCCCACTACCTCTAGAATTCTTTGGGCTCTTTACAGTATTACATGGATTCGTTGGAGTCCCTGGCCTGGTTGTGTCGAATAATGATATGCTTCCCCTTTTTAAAGGATTCTTCCAGCACCTGCCCACTTCCTCCATAATTCTTTTGGCTCATTACAGTATTACTTGGATTCGTTGGATTCCTGGCCTGGTTGTACCAAAAAATGATATGCTTCCCATTTTTAAATGGTGTTTCAAGCTCTTGCCCATTTCCTCCAGAACTCTTTAGGTTCATTGCAATATTTCTCGGATTTATTGGAATTCCTGTCCTCGTAGTACCGAAAAATGATATGCTTCCCCTTTTCAAGGGATCCTTCCAGCTCCTGCCCACTTCCTTCAGAATTCTTTCGGCTCATTACAGAATTACTTGGATACATTGGAGCTCCTGACCTGGTAGTACCGAAAAATGATATGCTTCCCCTTTTTAACGAATCCTTCCAGCTCCTACCCACTTCCTCCAGAATACTTTCGGTTCATTACAGTATTACTTGGATTCATTGAAGTTCCTTCCCTGGTAATACCGAAAAATGATATGCTTCCCCTTTTTAAAGGATCGTTTCAGCTCCTGCCCACTTCTCACAGTATTCTTTGGGCTCATTACAGTATTACTTGGATTCGTTGGAGTTCCTGGCGTGATAGTACCGAAAAATAATATGCTTCCCTTTTTTAAGGATCCTTCCAGCTCTTACCCACTTTCTCCAGAATTCTTTGGGCTGATTACAGTATTGCTTGGATTCATTGGAGTTCCTGGCCAGGTATTTCCGAAAAAGTATATGCTTCCCCTTTTTAAGGGATCCTTCTAGCTCCTGCCCACTTCCTCCAGAATTCTTTGGGCTCATGAGAGTATCAGTTGGACTCATTGGAGTTTTTTGGCCTGATAGTACCTAAAAATTATATGCTTCCCTTTTCAAATGATCCTTCCAGCTCCTGCCCACTTTCTCCAGAATTCCTTCAGCTCATTGCAGTATCACTCGCATTCATTGGAGTTCCTGGCCTGGTTGTACCCAAAAAATATGTGCTTCCCATTTTTAAGTTCATTGCAGAATTACTTGGATTCATTGGAGTTCCTGGCCTGGTACTACCGAAAACTGATATGCTTCCGTTTTTAAAGGATCCTTCCAGCTCCTACCCGCTTCCTCCAGAATTCTTTCGGTTCATTACAGTATTACTTGGATTCATTGGAGTTCCTTACCTGGTAATACCGAAAAATGATATGCTTCCCCTTTTGAAAGGATCCTTCCAGGTCCTGCCCACTTCCTCCGGAATGCTTTTGGCTCATTACAGTATTACTTGGATTCATTGGAGTTCTTGGCCTGGTAATACCGAAAAATGATATCCTTCTCCATTTTGTAGGATGCCTGCAAATCCTGCCAACTTCCTTCAGAATTCCTTGGGTTCATTCGAGTTCCTAACCTAGTAGTACCCAAAAATTATATGATTCCCCTTTTTAAAGGATCTTTCCAGCTCCTGCCCACTTCCTTCAGAATTCTTTCGGTTCATGACAGTATTACTTGGGTTAATTGGAGTTCCTGGCCTGGTAGTACCAAAAAATGGTATGCTTTCTCCTTCATAAAGGATTTCTTCAGCTCCTGCCCACTTATTTCAGAATTCTTTACGTTCATTGTTGTTCCTAACCTGGTATGTATTGACCAAAAAATTATATTCTTCTACTTTATAATACCGATAAATGAGGTTCTTTCATAAAGGCGAAGCATATCATTTTAAGTTAATAATAAAAAGATAAAAATAAAGAGTAAAAAGTTAAAAGTAAAAAGTAAAAATTAAAAAGAACAAAGAAAAAAAGAATTTATACTTAGAAATTAAAAAGTGAAATGTGAAAAGTTAAAAATTAAAAAGTGAAAGATATACAGTTCCCCAACAATAAAATGCTCTGTGCATAGTTATTCAAAGCGCTATTTTCAGGTCAAAATTATATGAGTAGGTAGCTCACCGCGAGAGTGGTCAGCTAGCGTGGGGTTGGGTTGGGCACAAAATGCGTAGGGCCAAGGGCAATTTATTATTTTAATCGATCTGTGCTGCGTAACAGCATAACTAGCATAACAATATGTATACACAATTTGTAAAAATTTACTCTCAACTGTTTGAGACACCAAGAATATCTATAACAACATCCATTTGACAGAGAGGAAGCCACATAAGACGACAGAGGAGATTTCATTATACCGAGATATAATTTTGTTTTTTTATACCCCATCCCATAGGAAAGCTCTTCACCGCAGTTGTGCGTCCGGCGCTTATATATGATTCACAAAGTTGGACAGCGTATAAGAAATATGAGAGCAAATTAACGGCAGCTGAGATGAAGATGCTTCGCATGAGAGCAGAAGAGATAGAATAAGAAGTACGAAGATCCGAGGAAGCCTCAATGTAAAAGAACCTATCTCCAGGAAAATGGAGCTCGACCGGCTCAGTTGGTATTGCCTCGTTCAAAAACGAGATCCTATGAACCCCGTGAAAAAGGCAATGTCAATCAACATTCCAGCGCAATCGCGAAGGAGAGGAAGGCCTTAACATTCATGGATCACACAGAGGCAACGACAACAGCATTTATTTGGCCTCAGTGACGACGCGGGCCAAACCCGGGTGATCTGCCGGTATATTCTGAGGTCCAATCGGCGTACGCCACAAGCGGACAATTAGGAATGCAGTAGAGTGGGAGAGCTATCACTTCAGATTATAACCTCGCGCTTAAATGAAAAAGAAGAAAGAAGAAGACCCCATCCCATAGGAAAGGAGGTACCTATATATTAAGTTTGTCACATAGTTTGTTATACGGTGAAATAATAATGGTAGACCCCTAAGACCTTAACGGCATATGATCGAGACCGAATTCTGAATCGAATGTCCGTCCGCCCGTCCGTCCGTCCGTCCGTCTGTATGTCGCACGTTTTTAGGCCTTAAATTTCAAGCTAGGGAGCTGAAATTGAGTACATAGGTTGACTGTTATCCGAAGCAGTACAAGTGTAAAAATTTTTCGAATCCGCCCTCAGACACGCCCACAATCGATACAGTCGTGCAACTACCTCCAGAGCTTTCAAAGCTGTAAGACGTCTTAAAAGCCTAAAATTTGGAATTTTTTATCTCCTGTTTATTGTAAGATACACAAAATAAAAATTTAATCGCCTTACCTCCCGTAGTGGGCGTGGCATCGATTTAAAGGTTAATTTTTCAAATGCATTTTATTCAATATTTTTGTTCCAAATCGAAAAAAAAATTTTCTCAATATATTGTGTCGAAAACACATAGTTCTACATTTCGTTAATACAAGACTTTGGGCCACGCCTACATTTGGAGGCAGAATTGAAAAAACCTTACATTTTGCAGAAAACGTAATTTCGAAAACGTAATTTTCGAAAAAAAATTAGCTAGTTAGATAAACGGGATTTTGTTGTAGAGTTCATACAAAATTTTTAGCTGCACCTTCTTTTAGGGGTCGATTTTTCAAAAATATTGAATTTGAACCAAACAAGTGAGTAAGTGCAAGAGTTCGTCTGTGACAAACTTCTATATACCCGACCCTATATACGGTGTAACACCAAATCTTAATTTTTTTTTTCCCGAATTCATATATTATTTGTATAGGCCACGCCCCTAAAAGTGGGTCTGGGCTAAAATTAAAATCAATTAATTGTAATTTCGTTAGAATCATGACAAAATGCGCTGAACCCGAAAATTATTGCAAAAAAAACCGTTTTTTTTCCTAAACAAGCACCTTAAAAGTTGGCGGAGCTCAAAACTTTGTATGGAGCCAACCTAGCAAATAGTAATATCTTGAATATTTTGAATACAATTTTTTTCAATTTGGAGTAAACTTTCCGATAAATCGGGTTTTTAAAGATCTAATATGGTAAAAGTGGGCATGCTCGATACTGTGGGCGGTCCAATTTTTGCCCTCTTAGAGGTTTTGGGCCATTATTGCTCTATACCAAAATTTGCCTTGTCTAACTTGACCAAAAGGCATTTTGAAAGAAAATTTGAAATAGAGGTTGTCTTACATTGAAGCCAGTAGTGGGCGTGGCCATCGGCGGATTTAACTAATTTTCACACTTTGCCTGTACAAAATAAGAACCAAGATATACTATAGAAGACCTAAATAAATATAATATATATAATATATATAATATATATAATATATAAAATATATATAATATATATAATATATACAGGGTGTTTCCAAATTCGATGCAAATATTTTGACACAAGATTCTTGGGTATATTTGAAGAAAAAAATTGTTCAACAGTATGGGCCTATCTCAAATTTTGATACCACTTATTGGGAATTTAAGAAAACACCTACTTTGAGGTACCTTGACCCATATTAACACAAATATCTTCGCTAAAACTTACAACAGGTACTTCATTTAGGACTTAAATTTTAGAAGAAATAGTACTCCTTTCAACTGCATTAAAATAAAATTAATGACTTTTTTAACTTTCGAGATATTTGCTTTTAAGTCGGATCCTTTTTCCCTGCCCATGACATTTTTTTGACTTTCAATACACATTTCTGCGAAAAATGCGTAATAAACATATCGGTAATTTTTTTTTTTTTAGTGCACCTAACAATACTTAATAAAAATTGCTTAGACAAGTTACCCGAAAAACTCACAGATCTTATGATACTTGGGAAATTCCATAGCAGGTAAAATTATGAAAAACTTGATTCATAGTGTTCAATTCCTATTATTCTGAATAAAAATGCTTGTGTTTGGTTTATGTTTTTTTTTATTTCATTAAGTTAACTTTACAATCAAATAAGGTGTTCAAAGTGTCCTCCTCCATTTTGTATGCATGCTAGAGCCCGTTTTTGGATTGCGCTGTCAACGTTTATTGAGGATAACTCCCGCCTCACTTGTGACGAGGCTTGGAGAATGCGATCTTCTAAATCATTTAGAGTTGATATTTCTGTAGAATAAACAAGTTCTTTCATTCTCCCCCATACAAAAAAATCCATAATTGTAAGGTCTGGAGATCTTGCAGGCCAGTGAACTGGTCCATTTCTTCCTATCCAACGACCAGCGTACTTTTCATTCAGCCAATTCTTAACCTCGCGACCAAAGTGGGCTGGGGCTCCATCATGTTGAAAATATGACGAAGCTCGTTGAGTTACCGGAACATCCTCCAGTAGATCTGTTAAATCATTGCGCAAAAATTCCAGATAGTTTGCAGAATTCAGTGTGGGAGGCAGTTTGAAGGGACCGATTAAGTTGTTTCCAATAACACCTGCCCACAAATTGACGCTAACTCTGTATTGAAATGATGACTCTCTCCTTGTGTGTGGGTTTTCCGCACCCCATGTGTGTAGATTGTGAAAATTTGTAATCCCATCTCTAGTAAATTGAGATTCGTCCGTCCATAGGATTCTGCTTATAAAACCGTTGTCATCCAAGTTCCGCTCTAACAACCAGTTGCAAAACTCAAGTCTCGGCTCCAAATCACTCGGAAGCAGTTCCTGCACAGGTGTATGGAGGAGACAAACAATTTTATGTGTTGAAACATTAAATCGCAAGGATAAGCGCCTGATGCTGATTGATGGATCATTTGCAACCGCTTCCAGTATTCTTTCATCAACTGCAATTCTTCCTGTTGAAGCTCCTGCGTTAGGTCGTCTTGTTGAAACAGATCCCGTTTCCCGAAGTCTTCGAAACGAATTTGTAAATACGCGGGGATTAGGTACTCTTCGGTTAGGATAAAGCTGATGGTATCTTTGTTGTGCTCTAATAGAACTTCCGTTGCACATCCCATAAACGTAGATAATATCGGCGTATTCTTCGTTTGTAAAAGATGCCATTTCAAGTATGGTTTCTTAACAACTGTTGTGTCACCTCGGCTTCAAAAATGACTTTGATGGATTTAATTTTGTTTTCTAACCTTTCATACAATTTACATTAGGTAAATTTTCCAACTAGGCGACCAACCTCAAACTTAATCCTTTTTGGGATTTAACAGAAAAATGATAGGGAAATTACCTTTTTATCAGGTAGTCTAATAAAAATGCATGCTCTAAAACCTACGTTAATTATTAATACATAGTCAAAAAATCATTCTTGTTGTCAATCGCGGTTATAAAAGTAGGTAACAAATCATGTTTCCACCTTATACCTGTCGCGGCTTCGTGAAAAGAGTTTTTCATAATTTTACCTGCTATGGAATTTCCCAAGTATCATAAAATCTGTGAGTTTTTCGGGTAATTTGTTTTAGCAATTTTTATTAAGTATTGTTAGGTGCACTAGAAAAAAAAAAATTACCGATATGTTTATTACGCATTTTTCGCAGAAATGTGTCTTGAAAGTCAAAAAAATGTCATGGGCAGAGAAAAAGGATCCGACTTAAAAGCAAATATCTCGAAAGTTAAAAAAGTCATCAATTATTTTAATGCAATTAAAAGGAGTACTATTTTTTCTAAAATTTAAGTCCTAAATGAAGTACCTGTTGTATGTGTTAGCGGAGATATTTGTGTTAGTATGGGTCAAGGTACCTCAAAGTAGGTGTTTTCTTAAATTCCCAATAAGTGGCATCAAAATTTGAGATAGGCCCATACTGTAGAACAATTTTTTTCTTCAAATATACCCAAGAATCTTGTGTCAAAATATTTGCATCGAATTTGGAAACACCCTGTATATTGTTATGCAAGCGTAGACTCTAGCTGCAAAACTCAGACGTATCGTCAGCAGTTCCACCATCCAACAATATTCCGGGAAACAGCACGACAGCAGTTCTCACAGACAGCACTTCCGAGAAACAGCAAGCTAAGCAAAAACAGATTTTATTTTGTAACGAGGTAGGGTAACTGATAGAATAAGATTGAATTGTGTTCGAGTTGTCAACAAGTACGGTCGATTAAGCTCCAAATCCAAGATAGTAAAATAAAGATAATTGAATATAATTGAAACTGAAACTCATTGTGTTGTGTTTTCTTATTACTTGTGGTGGAAAAGTAAAGGCTGCCGAAGTTGGTCGTGTTGCGTTTTCTTATTGCTTATGCTTGTGAAGTAAAGGTTGCTGAAGTTGATTGCTGTTTCAAAAAGATCTTCAACTAGTTTCCCAAGGGAAATACCGGAGGAATCCCTAACTACTAAATAAATCTCTGGCCTGGCGGAACGATCGCTGATCGACTAAAACACAAACGCGTATAGCCAAGGCATAACACGTTTTTCTGGTGGCAGCGGTGGGATTCATAGAGGAGCAGGTCAAATAGATTATATACAAAACGAGATGTTGACAGTGTTTATTAATGGCGTAAGAGAAAGATTGTCTACATATAAAATCACTCAACGACCTACAACGCTCGCAGAAGCCAGCAAGTTCGCTTGTGAAGAAGAACAGCGAATAAATTTATTCAAAACGAATACGCATCATGACTACACGTCTAAGAACTTAGCCAAAATTAATTATACAGACACAAGATGTTGCTACAACTGTGGGAAACCTGGTCATTAAGCCAGAAATTGCAAGCAGCCCAGGAAAAACAGAGTAGAGAATAATCCATTCCGACAAGAGCAACTTGCCAACCAACAACAGCTTCCAAACCAACCGTCTACCTCGAATAATGCTCGCTTTAAAGTAAGGGATTTTTAGAAGACTGCGCGGTTAAAGAGGCAATCGTGCAGCTTAGACTAGTAGATAGTTCGGAAAGTCCTCATGTGTTAGCTAGAGTGAATGGAGATTTAAGGAAACTCATTATAGACACGGGTGCGGAGGTATCGATAATTCAAGCGGACTGTGTTTATAAAGATGAGGTAAATGTAGGAGAAGTTATGCAGTTTAAAGGAATAAGTGGACAAATGTGCCAAACCTTGGGGGAAGAAGGAACGAGTGTAGAATTTGCCATAAAGAGTAATAGCACTAGGTCGGAGGTATTAAAATTTCAAGTAGTTGAGAATAATTCATTAGGAAATTACGATGGAATAATCGGAAACCATTTCCTACGAGAGGGTGGGTTCACGATTGATTACCAGGAAAATGTAATTAGTGGAAAACTTGGCAAAATTCCTTTGAGATATCTCCACGAAGAGAGAATCGTCAAGGAGAGATCAGAAAAATTCAGGACTGTCATTGTTGACAAAAATCTTGAAGGAGAAATAGTGGTACCTAGACAGGAATTAGGAGAAGGCATTATTGTACCTAATTGCGTTACTGAAAATAAAGGAGGCACATGTTTAGTTGCTATAGTTAACACTACGGAGAAACCTTTCAATATAAATGGATTAAGCATCCAAGGGACAAACTTAGGAGATTTTGATGTTGCTAATAAAAGGCCAAATAGAGTTGTGAGTAATATCAGAACGGATCATTAAATTGCTTAGGAGAAAGAAAAATTATTGAAAATAGTAAAAGAATTTAGTGACATATTTAGCATTGAAGATGAGAAGTTGACTAAGACCGGTTTCATCAAACATAAAATACGCACTGGTATTGGAACGGAGCCTGTGTTTACAAAGAGCTACCGTTATCCATAGGTCCATGAAGAGGAAGTGCGAAAACAGGTTAATAAACTGAAGGATGACGGCATAATTCGAGACAGTAGTTCTCCTTGGAGCTCTCCATTGTGGATAGTTCCAAAGAAGGCAGACGCCTTTTCCGTAAGTTAAACGGGCTTACAATCCCGGATAACTACCCCCTGCCGAACATTAGCGAGATATTGGACCAACTTGGAAAAGTATTTTGCTTTGAAACCCTGGACTTAACGTCCGGTTTCCATCAGATCCCGATGGATGAAGATGATATGGAAAAAACTGCGTTTAGTACACCATATGGGCATTTTGAATTCACAAGAATGCCAATGGGTTTGAAAAATGCACCAGCCTGCTTTCAGCGGCTGATGAACAATGTCCTAGCTGGAGTACAAGGGATCAAATGTCTTAGAGGACAAAATTTAGAGGAGCACAACCAAAAATTGATTGCAGTGTTCGAGCAGCTCAGGAAAGCTAATCTAAAATTGCAACCAGACAAGTGCGAATTTCTTAGAAAAGAGGTTTCGTACTTGGGACATGTCATTATTGATAAAGGGTAAAACCAAATCCAGACAAAATTGAGTGTATAAAGCGAATGGAATCACCTAAAAATGCTACAGGTATTAAGTCTTTTCTCGGAATGATAGGCTATTATCGGACATTCGTAAAAAACCTTAGCAATATTGCTGAGCCAATGAACAGACTTTTAAAAAAGGATGTCGCATTCGTTTGGGGTACGGAACAACAACAAAGCTTTGAAAAGTTAAAGGAAGCAATTACTCAGCACCCAGTTTTACAATACCCTGATTACACTCAGCCTTTTATCATCACTATAGATGCTTCCAATCGAGGCATCGGTGCCGTGCTTAGCCAAAATCATGAAGGGCATGATTTACCAATACATTTTGCTAGCAGAACTCTTAATAAGGCCGAGGTCAATTATACAACAACAAAAAAGGAATGTTTGGCCATCGTTTGGGCAACGAAACAGTTCAGGCCGTATATTTATGGTACAAAATTCGTCATACAGACAGACCACAGGCCCTTGACGTGGTAATTTAGAGTCAAAGACCCAGGTAGTAGACTTGTCAGGTGGCGACTAAAGTTAGAGGAGTTTGACTATACCATTGTCTACAAAAAGGGGAAGGAAAATGTAGTTGCAGACGAGTTAAGTAGAAATATGGGAAAAAGAAACGATTCAGATGAGTTAAGTAGAAATTTGGGAATAAGAAACGATTCAGGTATAGATGCTGACGAGTCAGGCAAATATATTAGAGTTATAGAAAAGGAGAATGAAGAAGCTCCAGCAAATGTAACAAGTAAAAATATTCGAGTCACAGAACAGGAGAAGGAAGATTTGGCAAGATCTACTAAGCCTTTAAGAAGAAAATGGTTTTAGTACTAGGGATCCTAATGTAGAAGATGTTCAAGTGGGCAATGGAAATGACGAAGTGATTGAGGAGATTTTGAACGATGTTAATGACGATATCTTAAACGATGTACATACAACTGAAGAGCTCCCAGTTATAGTAGAAGAAAATAATAGTGTTGAAGAAATAGACAATGAAATAGATGAAGACACGGACGACGACGGTAAAGAGTTTGTAAACAATGATGATAGGAAAAAGGAAATCATGAAAGAATACCACGAAGGTCTGATAGGGGGCCATACCGGCCAAAAAGCCACATATTCAAAAATACGAAAAAAATTCAAATGGAAGGCATGCAAAAATGCATTGAAAACTTTGTCAGAAATTGCCCTCAGTGTCAAACTGAGAAGGTTAATAGGGCTCCCACTAGGAATCCAATGAAGATCAATAGTTCCGCTGACAAAACATTAGAGAAAATAATGATCGATATTAAGGGCCATTTCAGGAAACTGAAGAAGGTTACAAATTCGGACTAACAGTACAAGATGACCTCTCAAAGTTCATAAAATTTGTACCACTTAAGAGTAAAGACATGAAAACTGTTGCTTGTGCGATTATGGAAGAGTGTATTATGAACTTTGGAATGCCAAAATTTATTCTTTCAGACGATGGTCTCGAGTTCTGTAATGGACTGTTCAGCGAATTTCGTCAATTATTAGGGATTAAACACATAACAACAAGCGTTGCATACCCACAAGCCAATGGCAGTGTCGAACGTGCACATTGCCGATTGCTAGAATATTTGAGGTCAACTGAAAAAGAGCTAAATGAGATGGACAATTGGAGCAAACGCATGTCGTATGCTGGATTCTGCTATAATAGTACTGTCCATAATACAACAGGATACACCCCTTATGAAGTTGTGTTTGGTAATGAAGTAAATAGACCAAGTGGAGTAGATTTAATCCAGGAAAAGTCGATTTACGACTACGTTGACGAACTAAAATCTAACTTGTTTGATATACAAGCAGAAGTAAAGGAAAAAAGTAGAAGTTGCAGAGAGAAAGCTAAAGTAAGGTATGATAGGAAGTTGGGAAAGCCGAAGGAATATAAGATAGGTCAAAAGGTTTTAGTACGTAATGAACGAAAATGCAAACAAAGGAGTACTTATAAAGGTCCATTCACTATAGTTGACGTCCATGAGGACTACCTCATAATAAAACTTCAAAACAAAACCCAGAAGTTTAATAAGGCTAACATCAAACCCTATTTTTCAGAGTCTAAATCATCAGCCGGATCTCGGCAGAAAACGTCCACATAAGAGACCTACAAAACAACAGTGGGTTATATTTCAGCCATGTAGGAGACGCAAAGGAAATTCGTAGCCATGTAGCTTTAGTAATAAACTTAGACGTTAACGCCTTAGATCTATCAAGTAATAATGTAAGAAGTATAGTCTCTGTATTAAATCCAGAGCAGGATGCAAAGAGTATCAATTAGCAGCAAAGAGAGAAATTATTAAAATTGACCAAAGAATTAGATTAATCTTAGGAATAGTCGGAAAACCAAAAAGAGAAAGGCGCGGTTTGATCAATGCTTTACGTAAAGGTTTTAAGGTTATATTTGGAACCATGGACAGCGAAGACCCTGAATACTATTATAAAGCAGTCCAAAGTATTTCTGAAAACGAAAGTCGGATCAAAAACGGAAACGGAAGAAAAGATCAAGGTACCGAGTCATTTAAATAAGCAAGTGCTAGAAAGCGTAAAGAATAGCAATGTTACTTTAAAGAAAATCAACGATGTTATTAATTAATTAAACAAAGTTAATGCTAAAGAAATTGATCTTAACCGAACCATTCTCTTTACGTCTTATTATGATGAATTGTCGAGTAAAATTAACCACCAAATTATGCAATTGGAACTTGAAATTGAGCAGCTTATTGACAGTTTACTATTTATACAAGCAGGTATCCTTCATCCCAGAATCATCTGATCAATGAATTAAGAGAACTAGAGCATGAAAATAATTTAGCTGTAGAAACAACCACGGAAAACTATTCTGAAATTTTGAAAACATTAGAATTTAAAGCATTTACGAAAGAACAAAACATTTTTGTTGTAATTAGTATCTCAACAGTATCGAAGGAAAATTTTGAAATATACGAGATAGTTACTGTACCTAAAATTGTAAAGAACGGAGTAATTATAACGGGTGATTTTTTATGAGGTTGAGAACTTTTTTTAAGAAAAAAACACAAAAAATTCGAAAAAATTAATGAAATATTTATTTGAATCGATAGTTTGAACCTTGCAATTTTATGTTTAAAGATAATTTCATGCAAATGTTGACCGCGGCTGCGTCTCAGGTAGCCCATCCGCTAAGTCCAATTTTAGCATACTCTTTCACACATATCGGCCGCTATCTCACGAATGAATGCATGGATGTTGGCTTCCAGTGCGTCAATCGAAGCGGGCTTGTCCCTATAGACATTAGCCTTGACATTCCCCCACAAAAAATAATCTAATGGTGTCAAATCGCACGATCTAGGCGGCCAATTGAAATTTGGTCACAATCTTCCGAATAGACTGCTCAGAAGGTCGAGAATGCCGACCATAAAATGGAAGCAGCGCGCGATGAACATTTCGAACCGAGCACGAATTTTGATAGTAAAATTCAATAACTTGCAAGCGTTGTTCATTTGTAAGACGATCCATGGTTAAATTGCAAACCAAACTGAAGCTGTTTGACAGTGACACAAGGTACTAAACACACGTCAGCTGTCAAAACCAGTGTTGCCAAAACCAAACCAGCTAAAAAATCACCCGTTATTAGGTTTAAGAAATAAATATTTGATAATGAATAAAAATAGAGAAGAATATAGTCTTAAGGAAGAATTGGATGATTGTAAAGTTTTTAACAAAGCTTATTTTTGTAAACCTCAATTACTTAGAAGCACAATAAGTGACTCGAATCGCGAGATAAATGTATTCATGAGAAACAGGGCAAATAATTGTAATGCAGAACCTGTTAATTCAAAAATTGAAATTTTTCATAAATTAAAAGATAACCTCTTCATATTCACTGTAACAGAGGAAACTAGGTACACATGTAAATGTAAAAATGAAACCGAGGCTGGCCAACTTTTTGGATCAGGTACAATTTTGATTGGAAATAATTGTAAATTCGAAACGTATGATATGACGCTACAGTAAATAGTAATGTTGAAATAGCTATAAAAGGAATTCGTATGGAATTCGAGAATAAAGGATATAAGATTGGACCTTGAACCGATGTCAAAAATAACGGCTAAAGATATCCATGAACTGCAGGACCTGACGGCTGAGATCCAAAACCAGCAAAACTTTTGGACGAAGGCTCTAAAGAAAATACCCGAAAGATCTCAAGGGATATTGATATCAACATTTGGAGTTCTTTCCTTAATCCTGATCAGCTACACAGTTTGGAAGTGTAACTGAGGATCAGGAAGGACAACCATAGCCCTGTTTAACAGATGTTTCAACAGAAAGCATCGCGTGAATCCCGAGACGACGCTAAGAATTTCAGCAGAAACATACACAGAGGAAAGCGCCCAGGAGCATGTGGAAATGAGGACACCGAAGCCCAATCTCAGGATAAGGTATCCTTAGATGTGTCTTAAAGGGGGAGGTGTTATGCAAGCGTAGGCTCTAGCTGCAAAACTCAGACATATCGTCAGCAGTTCCACCATCCAACAATATTCCGGGGAACAGCACGACAGCAGTTCCCACAGACAGCACTTCCGAGAAACAGCAATCTAAGCAAAAACAGATTTTATTTTGTAACGAGGTAGAGTAACTGATAGAATAAGATTGAATTGTGTTCGAGTTGTCAACAAGTACGGTCGATTAAGCTCCAAATCTAAGATAGTAAAATAAAGATAATTGAATATAATTGAAACTGAAACTCATTGTGTTGCGTTTTCTCATTACTTGTGGTGAGAAGTAAAGGTTGCCGAAGTTGGTCGTGTTGCGTTTTCTCACTGCTTATGCTTGTGAAGTAAAGGTTGCTGAAGTTGATTGCTGTTTCAAAAAGATCTTCAACTAGTTTCCCAAGGGTAATACCGGCGGAATCCCTAACTACTAAATAAATCTCTGGCCTAGCGGAACGATCGCTGATCGACTAAAACACAAACGCGTATAGCCAAGGCATAACAATATATATATATTGTATATAATAAATTATACAGATATAATATAAAAGACCTAAAAATTTCACACATAGGGACAGACGGACAGACGGACAGACGGACAGACGGACAGACGGACAGACGGACAGACGGACAGACGGACAGACGGACAGACGGACAGACGGACAGACGGACAGACGGACAGACGGACAGACGGACAGACGGACAGACGGACGGACGGACTCGATCATATCTCTAAAAGGTCTAAGGTTTCTACGGTGATTATTTCACTATATTACAAACAATGCATTAAAATTAATATACCCTCGGTCAGGTATGAAAATTGCATTTTTACGTACATTTAAGCGTAACTCGGAAATATCGGCGGTTGAACCACGCCCCTTTTAAGAGTTTGCACTACTTATAAAACGTCAAAAAACAACATTTACATCACCATTTTACAATAAGGGATATAATGGGATATTCAACGGTCCGTTTTACGGACTGTAACTTCTGCGTACACACTGTTGCACTTACTCATTGGTTTACTTTCTTTAAGCTGTTTTAATTATCTAATTTGACGTTTTCAGCTTGGCTTATATTATAACGATTTAACCTAGTGGCGGGCCCTTCCGCTACCATGCCGGTAGATCAGGTTCAATTCCCACCCGAGGCAAGATGATTATTTTTTTGCGTAAATATCTACAAATGCTGAACAAAGTGTCGCATTTATACGAATAGTAGTTTCAAAGGTGGAAGCACTTGATAGGATGGTGAAAATTAGTTGAATCAAAGTTTACACGAAGTAATTTAACGTTTTTCATAGTTACACCCAAATCGTAAACGAAAAACGTAAAATCAACGTGGTGATTTTGATTTCGCGTTGTTTTTTCTCTGGGTGTACCGTAGGACGCTCTCATATATATGTGAAAAATGTGTTATCATTTATGTCATTTCAGCAAGGCTGATTTTCACACATTTTTTTTTTCTTTGATTTTCACACACAGCAAAGATGACATAAATATCAGACTAAATTCCAAGTGTAAGACCCCTTTTCGGTGAATGACACTTCGTAACACCTGGAAAACGAAATTGCATACGAGCTAATTCAGTTAGTTTCCTACCAACATTAAGTGCTAAAGCAGGAGAGAGCTACATAGATTACTTTGCTTGTATATAAGCAGCTGAGTGCATGCAATAAGTAAAAACGGTAGCACTTTAACGAAAGTAAACTGAAGTAGACTTTGACATTAAGCATCAATACTCTATTCTTTAGTCGACTTTCAAACTGAGCTGTTCCGTGAAAACCGATTAGCTAGGTATGTGGAAATTGAAACAGGATACAGAAAATTAATTAATTCTTAAATCCTTAATTTTCCTTAAAATATTGCTTCCCCTTTAATAGTCCTTAAAGGCATATGATCGAGACCGAATTCTGAATTTTTGAGCCATGTCCGTCCGTCTGCTTGCCACATGTTTTTAGGCCTTCTATTTTGAGCTAGGGTGCTGAAACTTCGTACGTAAAGTCCACGTCATGCGTCATGAAATCCGCCCAAAGACACGCCTACAATCGGTCTAAATGTGCAACTAATTCCAGAGTTTCCAAAACTGTAAGACGTTCTAAAAAGCTGAAATTTGACATTTAGCATTTCCTAATGAATGTAAGACACAAAAAAGACAAATTTAATTGGTAGATTAAATCTCCTTAACCCTTAAAATAGATGCCACGCCTCCTCTAGTGGGCGTGGCATCTATTTTAAGAAACCTAAAATTTTCCAGTAAAACGTGATTTCGACTGGCCTTGAGCCTAATTTAGGTAAGCATCAAGCGAAACCAGTGGGTAGTGCTACCGTGTGTACGCAGACGTTACAGTCCGTAAAACGGACCGTTGAATACCCCATCCTATCCCACAGTTATTTTTTGACATTTTATTAGTAATGCAAACTTCGGAAAGGGGCGTGGTCCAACCGCTCCTAATTACAAACTATTAATTATAAGATACTTCCACAGATATTTCCAAGTTACACTTAAATGTACCTACGTAAAAATGCAATTCCTTGGTTCAAATTCAATATTTTTGAAAAATGCAACCCTAAAAGGGGGCGTGGCTAAAAACTTTATATAAACGAAATCTGGACTGAAGTTTCGTTTACCTAACCTGCTAGTTTTTTTGTTTCATGCTTTCCTAAATTAGGCTCAAGGCCAGTCGGAATCAAGTTTTTCCTGGAAAATGTTAGGTTTTCCTTCAATTCTGCCTCCAAATGTAGGCGTGGCCCAAAGTCTTGTATTAACAAAATGTGGACTAAGCGTTTTCTAAATAAAATATTTAGCAAATTTTTTTCAATTTCGAGCAAAAATATTGAGTAAACTGCATTTGAAAATTTACCTTCTTTTACCAATTAAATTTATCTTTTTTGTGTCTTACATTTATTAGGAGATGCTAAATGTCAAATTTCAGCCATTTAGAACGTCTTACAGTTTTGGAAACTCTGTAGTTTGTTGCACATTTAGACCGATTGTGGGCGTGTCTTTGTGCGGATTTCAGAAACTTTTACACTTGTACTACTTCGCATGACGTGGACCTTACGTACGAAGTTTCAGCACCCTAGCCCAAAATTTAAGGCCTAAAAACATGTGACATACAGACGGACGGACGAACGGACATGGGCCATTCGATTCAGAATTCGGTCTCGATCATATGCCTTTAAGGTCTTCGGGTTAGGTAAACGAGACTTCGTTTCAGATTTCGTTTATATAAAGTTTTTAGCCACGCCGCCTTTTAGGGGTCGATTTTTCAAAAATATTGAATTTGAACCAAAAAATTGCATTTTTACGTACATTTAAGAGTAACTTGGAAATATTAGTGGAAATATCTTATAATTAATAGTTTGTAATTAGGGGCGGTTGGACTACGCCCCTTTTCGAAGTTTGCATTACTAATCAAATGCCAAAAGATAACTATGCCATCAGCAGTTTACAATGTGGGATAGGATGGGGTATTTGACGGTCCGTTTTACGGACTGTAACTTCTGCGTATACACTGTAGCACTTACTCACTGGTTTTTACTAATTTCAGTGTCCTGAGTGAAAAGATCACAAAAATTACATACTGCCGTCTGGTACGCGATGGCTCTGGGAGACCAACGACCTAAAGTTGCACACAAAAAAAAAGAAAGTTAACGCATAGTAAGATGTCAAACGAAGCTGAGATTTCGTATTTAGCATTTCAAAGCGATTGTAAGGAATAAAAAATAAAATCATATTGGTAGACCACTTGTAGTGGCTGTGGCAAAGATTAAAAAAATAATTTTTCAAATGCATTTTATTCAATATATTTGTTCAAAATCGAGAAAATTTTACTTGATACATAATGCAGAAAACATCTAGTTCTACAGTTTTTTTATATAAGGTTTCGGGTCATAACCACATTTGGAGGCATAATTTAAAAGAAACCTTCAATTTTTTAGAACGGGACGGGGGCAACGGCATTTAAAAAAAAATTATATAGAGGTTGTCTCACATTGAAGCCAGTAGTGGGCTTTGCCGTTGGCGGATTAAACCAATCTTTAAATTGTTTCTGTACAACAATAGAACCATGTACTGAGTTTTAGCTCTTAAGCTTTATTTTGAAGACCAAAAACCTTCACACCTACAGACGGACGGACATGCCTTAATCGATTCACCTGTCGGTCTCGTTCATATCTCTAAAAGGTCTGGGGGTCTACGATGATTATTTCACTGTGTTACAAACTATGCATTAAAATTAATATACCCTGGATCGGGTATAAACATATTTTCTGAACACTTTAGCTGTGTAAAAATGGTACTAGCACATTTACATTTGGTATGTGACTTTGCTTTGTAATTGTTATGACGATAGATGCCCAAGACCTTAAGGGCATATAATCGAGACCGAATTCTGAATCGGATAAGCTTTGTCCGTCCGTCCGTCAGTATGCCACATGTTTTAAGGTCTTAAATTTTGAGCTAGGGTGCTGAAATTTCGTACGTTACCTCCACGTAATGCGAAGCTACTACATACGCAATGTTGCACTTAATGAGTAAAGTCTTCAATAAACATAATAAAATTCGAAAAAAAATTACATAACAAAAGTCTTAGATATTAGCATTATTATTTTTGTATATAAAGTACCTATATGACTGCGCCCATTTCGGACCTAAAATTAGAGATGCTGGCACATACAGGCCTGTAGTGAGCATGTCCGTTGACGGATTCAACTTATTTTCAAACCTGATCTGAAGAACTGGACGTCCAGCTCACTATCCATCATTTAGCTCTCTAGCTTAAAATTTAAGGTTAAAAGTTTAAGCTAAATTTAAAGCTAAAAGTTTTTTACTTAGGGACGAAAGGAGAGGTCTTAATCAATTCTCCTGTCTGTCTCATTGTCATTCATATCTCTAAAAGGTCTTAGAGGTCTACTCTAAGAGGTCTGGTGATTATTATTTCACTGCATTTATGGGAATGGGAAGAGGAATATGAACGGAAAGCAGAACAGGAATGGGGTATACCGTGGGTTACAGACAGATCGAAGCTATTACATGCGCACTGTTGCACTTACTTACTTACTTACTTAAGGTGGCGCTACAGTCCGGGGTGGACCTGGGCCTCAGCCAACAAGCTTCGCCAGCCAGCTCTGTCTCTAGCTAGCCGTCTTCAGTTTCGCACGTGAAGTTGGCTGAGGTCCCCTTCCACTTGCGTGCGCCACCTGAGTCTCGGTGCTCCTCTACCGCGTCGTCCCTGCGGTGTGGATTCGAAGATTTTCCGGGCCGGGGCGTTGGTGTCCATCCACCCTAGATGACCCAGCCATCGTAGACGTTGTGTTTTGACTCTTTTGGCTAGGTTGGTATCGCTGTACAGCCCGTACAGTTCGATGTTATATCTCCTCCTCCACTCTCCGTCTATGCAGACGGGACCGTAAATCGTCCGAAGAATTTTCCTCTCGAAGCAGCCTAAAGTGTTTTCATCCACCTTTGACAGGGTCCATGCTTCTGCACCGTAAAGCAGGACTGGGATGATGAGGGTCTTATACATGGACACTTTAGTTGTTCGAGAGAGGGCTTTGCTACTCAATTGCCTTCTTAGCCCAAAGAAACAGCGATTGGCAAGAGTTATCCTTCGTTTGATTTCAGCGCTGGTGTCATTGAACTGTTGCACTGTTGCACTTACTCATTTGTTTTTAGCTTAAGAATAGCGTCTACACTATACCTAGTAGGAAAAATCTATGATACTGACATTGGTTTTCTCTACTCTTTAAATTGGAACGTAGATGGGAACCTTCGACTTTATTACACCTGCTTTGTTTGTACCGCCTCACTAACGGCTAACAAAACTTTTCGGAGATGCTCTTGGAGCAGTTGCCCCGGATGCCGGATCGCAACTGAGTTAGAAGTGGGTGAGCATTAATTTATTAATGCGAGTGAAAAAAGTAAAAGAATAAAGATTGTCTAAACTTCACTACAATATACATTTTGTAATATATTTATTCCCCTTCAGCAAAATTAATCAGAATAAGACCGTAAATCTGATAGGTTAGCATCGCCTGTGCAGACGATAAAATTTGTAAGAATCTACTCACACTCACATTTCTAACCATATGTTTTATTTATAAAGCTTACCCTTGAATGCACACTTCACTCGAGTTCGCACTTTACTTATTTGCAATTGTGATTTCTTTGACTGAGATAAGAAACTCAAGGTACAGAACATACCCTGTTAGATTTTTTTTTTATTTGCTGAGATTGAAGTTCTGCAAAGTGTTTTTGCGCATTGACGTGGAATGGTCTTCTTAACTGCTTCAATCGACAATCCTAGTTAGTTTGAAAAAGAGTTAAATTTGGTTTCGTGTTTTTGTTCTACTTTCTGTAGTTTCCCACTGAGAGTTGGTAAGCAATTTTTCAGGTAAACTTTGAGTATAAATGAAGGTGCTTTTTTGTAAAAATTCAAATTTAACATTAGTTTTTAAGGTAAATAGCAGAAATCTGTTCTAGTCTTACAAGTGTTTGTGAAATAATTTAAAAAAGCAAAATTAGGAAACCGGGGCGCATTCGGCGTTGGTATATGGGGAACATTCGGCTTATTCCCCGCCCTACTAATCCGACGCCAACATCAGATACCGTATAAAAAATGGCTTTAACGAAGGCCTTACTAGATATTATATTAAGCAAGCAGGAAGTGGAACGATTGGGGCTGGGAATTTAGTGCGCAAGTGAGAGGGAAGATGTGATATTGGGGTGACCTCTACGGGGTGTAGTCGCGTGGTCTGGTCGGGGTGTTTTGTTTGTAGAGCGAAAGTGGGGTGTCATCTTCGTTATCTATTTTTTGTTTGATGTGCCGTCGGCTTGGCGCCACCGGGTTTTTTGTTTGATGTGCCGCCGGCTTAGCGCCACCTGGAGCGGATTGCGTTGGTCGGGCGTCGGCCGCTTGGTGTGGGAAGAAGTGTGAGATGATGAGAGGGGGAGGGGTGAAGGGGTCGGGGGAAGGGGTTCGGGGGCGGGGTAGTGTGGTCGAGATAACATTCGCTGTTGGGTTGGATGATTGTGAGTGTGGCTGGAGTGAGGTATGGTTTTCGTTATCGGTTAAGAGCGTGCGTCATGTATTTTTGGTGGAGTAGAATTTCTGCTCGTTGTTGGGGATAGTAGAATTGTCAAGAATTAAGAATGAATTAAAGAAGAAAGATTATTGTTTTAATTTTTTTTTTTATTTGGCGGTTAAAAATCTATTTTTAAAGTAAACATTTTGCAAAGCGCAGCACTTGCTATATGATAAACATTTTGGCTCATTAGGTTATAGACAGTTTAATTCTCTTAGGCTAGGACAATTTTCATCTTCTACATTAATAACATTAAAATTTTCATCTAACAATTCTTTCAGCCATTGGGCTTTTTCGAGATCTTTCACATAAACAGTTGTATTCTGGATTGTGTTTTTTTAAGATATATCTTAACTTTAGTGAATTCTGTAAATCCTCCATCCCAGAACAAATCATGATGGTTTTGATACTACCATTGAGCAGAGCACACGGAGAGAAAAAAAATCGTAGAATCAACAGCTCAAAGTTGTTGACTTGGTATCGGTAAAACTTTTCTGCTAAAAAAACGGATCAACAGGTGAAACTGCTTAAATCACCGATTTAATGTAAATTATTGCCGATGAATTTGTCGATTTGGAACGTTTTTAAGCAACAACGTGCCCGGTAAATACAACAGAGATTTCGTTGAATTTTTCAAAATACATTTTCCGCCAAAAAAAAAATGCTGAACTAATTTTTTTGTTGCTTTTGAAGTCAATTTATTTTTAGCTTTGCGGGATTACAACCGTCACGTGCCAGAAATTTGTTGAACTTACCGGTCTTGCCTTGTGCCAGTAATTGAATCAGCAAAATCTACAGATGTGTCGGTAGTTTTTATCGAAGTATCTGTACAAGCGTTTAAAGCTACGCGGAATAACCCCCATCACGCTCCAGAAATTTGTTGAATTAATCGATCTTGTCTTGTGCCAGTGATTGAATCAGCAAAATCTAAAGATGTGTCGGTAGTTCTGACCGAAAAATCACCCTTAATGTTAAAGCACCCAGCTTTAACATTAAGTCTCCTTTTTGTGTTAGGGTTAAATCCGCAAAATCTACAGATGTAGATCTTGTCGTGTGCCAGTAATTGAATCTTCAAAATCTACAGATGGGTCGGTAGTACTTACCGAAGTATCTGTAGGATTTTTCTTCTTCTTGTGTTAGGGTTAAATCAGCGAAATCTGCAGATGTATCGGCAGTTTTTGCCGAAATATCTATACAAGCGTTTTAAGCTACGCGGAATAATCCCCGTCACGTGCCAGAAATATGTTTATTTTACCGGTCTTGTCTGTCGCCAGTGGTTGAATCAGTAAAATCTACAGATGTGCCGGTAGTTCTTATCGAAGTATCTGTAAGAGTCTTCTGTGATTATCGTTAGTTTCATAATTCACCAAGCTCCCTTGTTTGAAATTGCTCATAACATTTTTGGATTGCAAAGGGCTCGGTTGAGTTGTGTTGGCAAATTTATAGATAGGCGTGCGTGCATTTGAAAAGTTTAGTAAAGTTTAGAAAAGTGAACAAGTAAAAAAATATAAAGAGACAAAGAAGTGAAGTAAGTAAATAAGTGCATTGAAAAATATAGACAAACTTTAAAAAAAAATTACAAAAAGACGAAAATGAATGGCGAAGATGCATTGCTGTGCAACGAATTAACACGTGAGTATACCTTATCCTTATATCATAATGCTTCCTTATATCATAGGAATGCTACAAAAGTATATATATATATATATATAAAAGCCAATATATATATATTGGCTGTCTGTGCCAGTAATTATTTTATAAATTAAAAATTTGATTTAAGCATTGCCGGAGCGTACCGAGGATATACTATATGGGCCACATTATGAAAGATGGATACAAAGACTTGCCAGACAAATAAACAGTGTTGGTCAAAACTAAAGAAACTTTAGAACAAATGCAACCTTTATGCGCTAAAACTGCTTAAAATAAAATATATTTCACTAGTTTTTTCTTCATATACCTATGCAGTTATAGTTCTTCAAAACTAAATATAATAAACAATAGGTACATTTCTTCCTTACAAAAAAAAAAATATAATAATGTAATTATGTTAGCAACAAAAACCATTTTTTAACAAGTTAATCTGTTAAATGAACAAAGTGGTCTAAATTATTTATAGTTAATAATTATAGTTCAATATAGCTTTTGTCCCTTCCTTATTGACCACTTAAAGATTTTTAAGAAATAAAAAAACAAAGAAATCTTTACGTTAGTTATTCTCTTAAAAAAAAATCTCTAAAAATACCGAATGCATTTCGGAAGGCATTGGCCTACCATCTTCAGCGCAATATGTACGCGTGTCAAAGAAACTTTTAAAATAAAAATTCTGTTCTTGATAATTTATTCCAAGCATCCTTGAATTCGTTTTTAGTTTTGCAACTGTCCCGAATTTTTTTCCTATCTATAGCTTGTCATGCGGAGTGCAGATCAAGGGACTTTGCGGGGTGTAGATCAAACTATTCCGTCTCCTAAACTTTTATGATCCATTATTCTTACATCACTTTGGAACGATGCTTGAAGTAAGCTTCGGGTCATTGTGCTTTTAAAATGTCAATTTCAAAGGCAACTAGTCCTCAGTATGTGACCGAGTTCAATTTTTTAAATGAGGCCTACTAGTTGCCAGCAAAGCATCCTAAAACCATGAGTTTGTTGAGTTAAGCCGAGATTTACACCGCTTCCGGAAATGGAAGTCTGCTCAGAATAAAATCCCTTAATTTAAATTTCTTTTGAATGAGAGAAAATGCGTAAAAGGCGGAAAATTAATACCGAAAAAACAGTTTTTTCCCAAAACGCTCCTTTTGTTTCCCAAAGTGGGCGGAGCTCAAAATTTTGTATGAAACGAACTTAGGGAACATTTTTTTTTTAATATTTTTAATAAATTTTTCCCGATTTTGAGCGAATTTTCGTGCATAGTAAAACTGGGCGTGTCGATGGAGTGGGAGGTCCAATTTTTGTTCAGAAAATTGGTATTCTTTAGTCTTTTTTAACTTGGTCAAAAGGTCATTTGAAATAAAATGGAAATTAGAGGTTGTCTTACATTAAAGCCCATGGTGGGCGTGGCCTTCAGCGGATTTTACAACATAAGAAAAAAAGAAGTCGTACCTCAAGTTGCAACTCTCTAGCTTAATTTTAGGCTAAAACCTAAAACATTCACACATACAGGCAGGCGGGTGGACAGACGGACGGACGCACGGACGGACATGGCTTAATAAATTCACCTGTCGGTCTCGATCATGTCTCCAAAAGGTCTAAAGGGTTTATGGTATTATTTCACTATGCCCTGTGTAGGGTACAAAACACCCTTTTTTTGCGGGCATGACCCATACATTAATTGATTTCCAATGTATGAATTGAGGCCACCAAATTTTATGCTTGGTGTAATAAGGTCAATAAGATAAGTTATTTAGAAGCTACTTGCTTGTGCAATTCGTCCTAGACGGACTAAAGCTTTAATATACGGGAAAGCGAAACTACTTTATTCTGTCACGTTCACCGTGTCGAATTTGAGGAAGTCATGAAAGCATTTTGTTCAAACTAGGCAGAAAAAAGTTAAGCGGCTTTAAGAATCGAATAGTTCTAACCAGATCTTGTAGTCCGTTCGAGGGTTAAATTTTAAGAGATGTAGGTACATATATTAAATTCGATATTGATTAATTAAATTTAGCGCCCATGTTTGCACCACCAACGTACGTTGAACTGAATAACGTTAGCTACAACAGCAGTGGAGCGGGCCAAGAAAATTTTTTATTAATGTTGTCAAATAACTCTGAGCAGCAAAATAGTCTGGGCACAAATATAAATCCACCATACTTACCAGCTGACTTCATACACATTCTTGAGCAATGGGATACAGTGAACTCGCCGATCTTTCCCACAGTATGAGTTTGTTATTACAATCCTGTTTTATTTATAACATAAATTGTCGTTTTAGAACATAAAATAGATCTAGATGTTATTATCAATATAGCAGAGAATGCCATAAATGAGCTCATTCCGCTTATAGGACTTCGCACAAAGTTTAAAAAAAATTTAGTTAAATGGAGAGTCGGGAATGTAAGCATTTTTATTACTTCTTTTTTTATACCCGACCCAGGGTATATTAAGTTTGATGTATAGTTTGTAACGCAGTGAAATAATCACCGTAGACCCCTAAGACCTTTTAGAGATATGAATGGGACCGACAGGAGAATCGATTAAGCCATGTCCGTCCGTCCGTCCATCCGTCCGTATGTAAACAACTTTTAGGCCTTAGATTTTAAGGCAAAGAGCTGAGATTTTGTGGGTTGGTTGGAAGTCCAGTCCTTCAGATCGAGTTTGAAAATAAGCTGAATCCGCCCACAGGCCTGTATGTGCGACCATCTCTAATTTAAAAAAATACATTTTGCAAATTTTAGCTATGTTACAATGGCGCTAGCACATCCATTTTTGGTACGTAACATTGCCTTATAATTGTCTTTAAGGTAGCAAAAAAATATTAGCTTTTTTATTGGCCACGCCCACTTTTTAAGGGATTTTAGCCTAAAATGACTGTTTTTCAATAAATATATATGAAATTTGACAAAAAATTATATGACAAAAGCTGTAGATATTAGCATTTTCTTACTTTTATGTATATATTGTATGTTGCTCCGCCCACTTTTGCGGGCGTGGCGTTAAAAAAAGTGATTTTTTTAGTTAAAAAGGCGGAGTTTTAGGCCAAAATGTATACAACCACCTAGTATTAAGCATTCAACAGTTATATTTTTATATCCCGCCCACTTTTTGGAGACGTGGCAGTTTTCTTTTTGGTATGGTCGGGTATTTTGCAATCCGTCGTAGATGGATTGAAGCTTTTGCATTTCCCACTTGTTATTAATTAAAAAAACTTTTTTCTCATAGGGTCATAATCCAACACCTCTTACAAGTACTTTGTCAATGAACTCTACTATTTCTGACTGGTTGAAAAGGCAAAGCACAATTTCAGAGGAATCCATTGCAAGCCCGTTGTCAATCGCTCCCCCATCACCAGGCTTACTCGTATCTGTTTCCAGTGATTTGGTAATTTTCTGTTCTTAATTATTTACCTTATGCACGCCTAGCTATGTGGTACCTTATTCGTGTCGAAATGGAGAGACTAGGCAATTTTTTTATTACAGTGTGTATCTATTTTAGCTATACTCTAAAAGTCAAAGGAAAACGTTTTTTAGTATAAAACTGAGTAGAAAACTAAAATAAATTTTTCTTCATATAAATTTTTTTAGGACATCGAAGCTATCCTGAGAGGGTTTTAAGCAGCTCCAGCAAGAGCTCTACGCTCATTAAAGCAAAGAACTCCACCCGCTGTGCGTCTCATGATGGAAGATCGCGGCTACACGCTCCATCAAGGGCGTACTATAAGAAGCAGCTTGAAACTTCCCGGACTCTGAAAGCCTTTGGGGATATACTGGAGACTGACAGAACACCGGCGCAGATCGCTAAACTTAAATGGGCAGAGAACATTCTGAAAAAAGAGCATGAGCGACAGAGGTCGGAGGAAGATTCCGTTTCGGAATCTAAACGTCCCAAGGTGCAGAACACCATCACCCCCCCCTCTTGTGATCTCTACAAGCTCGCTATTAGCAATCTAGGAAGTTTGGCCAGGTGCAAAGCTCGAGGTCGTCGCTAAGCAGAACATCTCAAGCAGGCTGAGAAGGCGCACCTGGATTCCAATTGAACCCCCCTCCGCTCACGAGATTTTCGAAGTCATAAGACTTTCCAATCCCGCATTCCCAACTCACGACTGGAAGGTCGCTAAGCTAGAGGAGCAAAGAGGATCCTATAGATCTGCCATTGTGGTAATCAACCAGGATTCTCTTGCTCTTCTAGCTGAGACCAAAGGCGTGATCAGATTTGGTTGGGATCAAATCACACTAAAGGTATACAAAAAGGACGAGTTAGAGACTGGCAAGTTGCCTCCTCACCCCCTTGAACTGGCGTCTGCCTTACCGCACCCCGGTGCTGCAGTCACCTTTCCAGATTTGGAAGACGTCGCCGCTGCGGAACAAGTGGCTCCTAACCAGCCTTCTGACTATGTGTCTGACATTCCATCGGACATGGAGACGGAAGACTGCCTAAACTCAGTCCTGCTGAGTGAGGACGAACTTTTGGGTTCATTTTCTGAATTAGAGGACCTCAACAACACTGTGGTGGATGTTTCTCTGGACCGTAGCAATGCTGCAGTTACTTCAGATTAACCTCCATCACTCCATAATGGCCTCGACCTCCCTTCTTCTCCGCCTCGCCGAAAATGGAGAAGACATTGTCTTGATCCAAGAACCATGGGTTGTTGAGAACGTGGTTTGCGGAATTAAGACTCCCGGATACTACCCACTGTATGAGGCAGGTAAAGGTAAGCCTAGATCTTGCATACTAGTGAAAAGTAGTCTCAATGTGTTTTTACTCCCTGAATTCAGCGACCGAGAATGGCTGGCCTCTGCACACCTCGCCCACGACATGGTGGACAGTCCCCTGGCAAAACCTTGGAGAGTGCCATCAATGTGCGATGCGAATGCTCATCACTCAGTGTGGGGGAGTTCCGATATCAACGACAGAGGTGAGTTACTTTTTGACATTTTTTTAAAAACTAACCTCATTGTCTGCAACACGGGTAGCGAACCTACCTTCATAACCAGAAATCGACGAGAAGTACTAGATATCACTCTCATCTCTGATCCCATTGCTAAACGGGTTGGTAATTGGAAAGTCTCGTCTGAACATTCCTGGTCAGACCATAGATACATTCAATTCAGTTTAGACGATGTACCCACTCGCCAAACATCCTTCAGAAACTACAGAAGGACGAATTGGCTTCTTTACAGAGATTTACTGAACCGCTCAAGGATCTCTTCTCTCCTAAGTCCTCCTTGTGACACCAATGAGCTTGATAACAAGGTTAAGGAACTCACTCTGGCCCTCAATAAAGCACTTTCATCCTCCTGCCCTCTTGTAATTCCAAGGGGCAAGGGGAAACCGCATTGGTGGACCTCAGAGCTGGGCCTATTCAGAAATGAATGCAGGAAACTCTTCAATAGAGCCAAGGCCACACGTGCAAATACAGACTGGGATGCCTACAAAACATCCCTCAAATCCTACAAAAAGGAGCTGAAGAGAGCCGAACGGCTATCTTGGTGACTCTTTTTTAGTAAAATAGAAGAAACATCCGAAGCCTCTAGGCTAAGGAAAATCCTCTCTACTAATCCAATGATGCCCAGCTACTTTAAAAAAGCAGACGGCTCTTGAACTTCCTCCAGCGCAGAATCGCTAAACCTGCTACTGGACACCCACTTTCCAGGTAGCTCCGAAGCTATCAATAGCATTAACCTTAACAGGTCAATGCCACACATAACAAATAAATTTGATCTAATAACGAGAGATAGACTGCTTTGGGCACTTAACAGCTTCAAACCTTACAAGTCGGCAGGATCAGACGGCATAATACCAGCCGAACTACAAAGGTCATCGGATATTATCTTCCGATATTATCTTCTGGAGACAATTCTGAGAAGCTGCGTAGAGCTGGTCCACATTTCGCTGCTATGGAGAGAAGTGAAAGTGGTTTTTATACCCAAAGCTGGCAAATACTTCCACGTTACTCCTAAAGATCTCAGACCCATAAGTCTATCATCATTCCTTCTAAAAACTCTAGAAAGATTGATCGATATCCACCTACGATCTAGTATTGACAAAAGGCTGTTTTCTACTGCTCAGCACGCTTATTGTAAGGGCAGATCTGTAGAAACAGCCTTGCACACGCTAGTACGTTCCATTGAATTTTCCCTTCATCACAAGGAGTACACGATGGTAGCCTTCCTAGATATAGAAGGCGCCTTTAATAATGTCAACACGTCTGCGATCTTGGCTGCACTGTCGGCTCTGAAGGTGTGTGGCTCACTTTGCGAGTTAATTAATCAACTTTTAACGAGTAGGATTATAAACTCAAAGCTAGGTGAGACAACTGCCAGAAGATCCGTCAGCAGGGGAACACCGCAAGGTTGAGTCCTATCCCCACTCCTTTGGAATCTAGCGGTGAACGAAATGCTGGTTATCCTAGAAGGAGAGGGCTGCAGAGTGATCGCTTATGCAGAGGACGTTGCCAGCGCTGTGTCGGGGAAGCACCTTAACACCCTCAAAGAACTCCTACAGAATGCTCTAAACAAGCTAACAAGATAGGCTGACAGTTGTGCTTTGGGGGTCAACCCTCACAAAACTGAACTAGTCCTATTCACCAGGAAATACGAAATCCCACCTATCGACCCCCCCCCCCCGCAATCAAGGGCCCTAGCTTAATCTTCTCTGAGAAAGCTAAGTATCTGGGTCTCATCTTAGACAGAAAGCTTAGCTGAAAGTCTAATATACAGGAAAGAGTCCGGAAAGCTACGGTAGCACTCTTTTCCTGCAAAAAAGCCATCAGCAACAAGTGGGGACTTCAACCCCGTATCACCCACTGGGTATATATCTCGGTCGTAAGGCCGATACTGACGTATGGAACAGCTGTCTGGTGGACCGCTTTGGATAAAGCGGTAAATCGTGATAAGCTAAGCAAGGTCCAAAGGTCAGCTTGCTTATCTATGAGTGGAGCACTCCACACAACTGCCTCAGCACCACTAGACATCCTGCTCCATCTAATTCCTCTTGACATCTTCAGCAGACAAACTGCTGCCATCGCGGCTACCCGCCTCAAAGCAACCTCTCAGTGGACCAATAGTGAGATAGGCCACTCTGCTATTCTGAACACATTCAGATTCCCTTCTGGAAACATGGACCTCACCTTACCCCAATTACAGTTTGACAAGAACTTCCAGGCAACGATCCCCCCCAGGTCTGCCTGGGAGGACTGTGCGCCTCTGGAATGTGAATCGATCCACTTCTATACTGATGGATCGAAGACAAATGATGGGGTAGGCGGGGGTGTATTCTCAGACCGACTAAATCTAATTCTCTCTTTCCGTCTCCCTGATCATTGAAGTGTTTTTCAAGCTGAAATTATGGCGATAAAGGAAGTCTTGTCCTGGCTTAAGAAATATGTTATATCCGCCAAGGACATACGCATATTTTCTGACAACCAAGCGGCCATCAAGTGCCTGGAATCGGTCTCTATAAGCTCTAATGTAGCCTTAGACTGCCATTCATCTCTAAAGGAGATGTCGGAGCAGTTCAACATTCTCCTGTGCTGGGTGCCAGGACATAGTGACATTCCAGGTAACTGCATGGCTGACGAACTCGCCAAACTTGGAACTACCCTCCCAATTTTGCCTGTTAAAGGCTCCGTAGGCATTCCAATTCCGACATGTAAACTCATGATTAAACTGGATGTGATAGAAAGAGCAAATCTCAGATGGACTAGTGGTAGTAACGGGTGATTTTTTAAGAGGTTGAGAACTTTTTAAAAAAAAAAAACACAAAAAATTAGAAAAAATTAATAATAGTTTGAACCTTGCAATTTAATGTTTAAAGATAATTTCATGCAAATGTTGACCGCGGCTGCGTCTCAGGTAACCCATCCGCTGAGTTAAATTTTGGCATACTCTTTCACACATATCGGCCGGTATCTCACGAGTGAATGCATGGATGTTGGCTTCCAGTGCGTCAATCGAAGCGGGCTTGTCCCTATAGACATTAGCCTTGACATTCCCCCACAAAAAATAATCTAATGGTGTCAAATCGCACGATCTAGGCGGCCAATTGACCGGCCCGAAACGTGAAATTAACTGTTCACCAAACTCGCCTCGCAATTGCGCCATTGTTTCGCGATGAACATTTCGAACCGAGCACGAATTTTGATAGTAAAATTCAATAATTTGCAAGCGTTGTTCATTTGTAAGGCGATGGTTAAATTGCAAACCAAACTAAAGCTGTTTGACAGTGACACAAGGTACTAAACACACGTCAGCTGTCAAAACCAGTGTTGCCAAAACCAAACCAGCTAAAAAATCACCCTTTACATGTCTAGCGACGAAACAAATCTGGCCATAGCTTGATCTTAAACGCTCTAGGAGTTTGATCGCTCTTAATAGATCGCACATTAGTGCTACAATCGGTGTCATTACAGGACACTGTTTGGTGTACATTCCAACGACTTTTGCAGGAGCTGCATGGATGAGGAGGAAGAAGATACCACTCTCCACCTTCTCTGTACATGCCCCGCTCTTTCCAAGAACCAAAATCTTCACATTGGAGCTTTCTTCTATAATGATCTCAGTGATCTCAGCACGACTGACCCGAAACGTCTCTTACGCTTCATTAATAGCTCGAAATGGTTCAACGAGTAGGCAATAGAAACAGATTCGCGTGATATCACAATGGACCTCCTTGTGACACCAATGAGCTTGATAACAAGGTTAAGGAACTCACTCTGGCCCTCAATAAAGCACTTTCTTCCTCCTGCCCTCTTGTAATTCCAAGGGACAAGGGGAAACCGCATTGGTGGACCTCAGAACTGGGCCTATTCAGAAATGAATGCAGGAAACTCTTCAATAGAGCCAAGGCCACACGTGCAAATACAGACTGGGATGCCTACAAAACATCCCTCAAATCCTACAAAAAGGAGCTGAAGAGAGCCGAACGGCTATCTTGGCGACTCTTTTGTAGTAAAATAGAAGAAACATCCAAAGCCTCCAACTCGCCAAACTTGGAACTACCCTCCCAATTTTGCCTGATAAAGGCTCCGTAGGCATTCCAATTCCGACATGTAAGCTCATGATTAAACTGGGTGCGATAGAAAGAACAAATCTCAGATGGACTAGTGGTAGTAACGGGTGATTTTTTAAGAGGTTGAGAACTTTTTTTAAAAAAAAAACACAAAAAATTCGAAAGAATTAATGAAATATTTATTTGAATCGATAGTTTGAACCTTGCAATTTAATGTTTAAAGATAATTTCATGCAAATGTTGACCGCGGCTGCGTCTCAGGTAGCCCATCCGCTGAGTCCAATTTTGGCATACTCTTTCACACATATCGGCCGGTATCTCACGAATGAATGCATGGATGTTGGCTTCCAGTGCGTCAATCGAAGCGGGCTTGTCCCTATAGACATTAGCCTTGACATTCCCCCACAAAAAATAATCTAATGGTGTCAAATCGCACGATCTAGGCGGCCAATTGACCGGCCCGAAACGTGAAATTAACTGTTCACCAAACTCGCCTCGCAATCGCGCCATTGTTTCGCGATGAACATTTCGAACCGAGCACGAATTTTGATAGTAAAATTCAATAATTTGCAAGCGTTGTTCATTTGTAAGGCGATCCATGGTTAAATTGCAAACCAAACTGAAGCTGTTTGACAGTGACACAAGGTACTAAACACACGTCAGCTGTCAAAACCAGAGTTGCCAAAACCAAACCAGCTAAAAAATCACCCTTTACATGTCTAGCGACGAAACAAATCTGGCCATAGCTTGATCTTAAACGCTCTAGGAGTTTGATCGCTCTTAATAGATCGCACATTAGTGCTACAATCGGTGTCATTACAGGACACTGTTTGGTGTATATTCCAACCACTTTTGCAGGAGCTGCATGGATGAGGAGGAAGAAGATACCACTCTCCACCTTCTCTGTACATGCCCCGCTCTTTCCAAGAACCAAAATCTTCACATTGGAGCTTTCTTCTATAATGATCTCAGTGATCTCAGCACGACTGACCCGAAACGTCTCTTACGCTTCATTAATAGCTCGAAATGGTTCAACGAGTAGGCAATAGAGTCAGATCCGCGTGGTATCACAATGGACCTACATAGGACTAAGTGTGTTGGTTTCTTTGGATCCGACAGCCACTTCAACCTAACCTAACCTATCCTGAGAGGGCATTTTTTGGCTCAAAATGTTTTTCAGTGTTATGAAAAAAATGAGCATTTAGAAAATGAACAACGAAAACAAATTATTAATGCTATTTGTGACCATATCATCCACAAAAAAACATCCGTTGCAGTACTGAAGACTTTTCAGTTATCTCTGATAAAATTGTCGAGCTTTTTCCGAATGAAAATAAGGCTTCGTACTTTATCGAACGAACTGAGACTTCTCATCCAAGAGGTGCCTTGTATAATAAGTTTCAAAACGCCATAAGAAAATTGAGGGAAAAGGGATTGATCGCGAGAAAAAACAAGAGCTATAAAAGAAAGTCCGGGGAGGGTAACATTACTGAATCTGGTAACATTACTTTTAAAAACTAACCATTTCATCTGCTGTAATTTTTGTTATATAGAAACTGAAGGAACAAGCAATACTGAGAACGACTCGAACAAACTTTGGCTTCAACATAACCAAGAACCTTGGCCAACTGTTGAAGAGAAATGGAAATTAACTTTTGAGCTGAGAAAAAGGCAAACAATTTTACCTTTGGCATCAAATGTGGCTCAAATTCTGAAAGAGTGGCCTTTGTTAAAGCATGCCTATGGACAACGATTGGTAATTTCAAACAGTTTATAGCCTGAACCAAGTACCTAAATTCATCTTTTTCTCAGATTCAAATCGACTTCAACTGTGAATATAACGATGCAGCCACTAACTTTTATTCTGAGTGGAGGCATAAGCGCCAAATGATTATTGCCGCCGCTATGAAATCGAAGAGGGTTATTTCACAAGTTGAAGACAATGAAGGTAAGAATGCATTGCCACAAATGATAAACATAATGCATAATTGCATGTTTATTTTTTCTGATAGATTTAAACAACTACAATATTTTCGAAGCTTTGCACTATCTGCTGCCACCAGGAAACCGATTCAAACTAAAACTTCCGGATTCACAGTCTACAAGCCGTCGATTCAAGACTCTGTAAACTCGATGTTTTTGGTGGCCACAACGGAAAATGAGGTAAAAGAAAAATTATATAGGAGAAGTGAGGAAAATAAAAGTGAGGGCTTAACTCTTCAACCTTTAATTACAATTGCTCGTGAGGGAAATAATGTAAGTGCGTGTTTTACTAACATTGATGAAATATTTTACAAGCATCACTCGATTCTTAGTGCCGTTTATTCTTGCTTTTCCATATTTCACGTTTTAATCTTGTCTTATCCAAGAGAATGCCACAATGTATGGTATTTCATACAGCATTTCCTCTACGGCATTAAAACTTAATATGATAAATGTGTTTCATGTGTTGCCAATTTAATGGGCTCAATTAATTATTCATGAACGCATATAGTAAAATATTTGTGAGCTGTAAGACAGCATTCAAAAATAATAATTCAAAACAAAAATAAAAATTTACTCAAGAATTTGAGTTTACTTACTTCTAATCGAACTAATTATCATGTATGTTCGCTTATGTACCTGCATACATACATGATAATTAGTTGTATAATAAATGCTTATATTATATATAATTTTATTTTGTAATTTCATTTCTTTAAAACAGTTATTGTTCCTTATTCTTATGTTAAAAAAACAAAATATATTTTAAAGCATAAGAAATATATTATAAAAGCAAAAATATATTATTAAGCAGATAAACAGATTTAATCTAAGTTCTAATCACTCTATTTATTTATTTTTATAATCACGTAAAAAGGCATCTAGAAATGTTAATAGATATGTTAAAATGTATGATATTTTATACACTCTTTCCTCTACAGTATTAAAACTAAATAACTAAATATGATAAGCCCCAAACCCGCGTGTAGCCAATTTAATAGGCTTCATCTTTGCGGGTAACTTAAAATGTTTATATTATATATAAACAATATTTTTTTTTTATTCGTTGCTTTTAAATACTTTTTGCTTAACTTTTGTACCTTTTATTACAAACGATTTGTTCCTTTAACTACAAATATTTTAAGCTCATGCTGTACTAACATTGATGAAGTATTGTATAAACGTCACTCGGTTCAAAGTGCGGTTAATTCTTGCTTTCCCATGTTTCACGTTCTATACTTGTCGTATGCAAGAGAGCACCAAAATGTATGGTGTTTTTACACCATGTCCTCTACAGCATTAAAACTAAATAAGTGAATTTAATAAGCCCGAAAAACACGAGTAGCCAATTTAATAGGCTCAATTAATTCATATTTACGTTACACTCTTAATTTCCGCAAAATGTTTGTTTGCTATACATATAAAGCAACATTCAGTTGTGTATCTACACTTTGTTTACACATTAATACCTTCCATACAGACAATGTTAATATTCGTTGAAAAGCATATAAATGTGCCGTTAGTGGTTGCTTCCAGAACTTTCAATCTAAATATTCCTTTAAAAGGCACCTTTGAAATAAACATAAAAATCCCGAAAGTAACTTAACTAATCTTAACTAATTCAAATAATAATATTATAAATTCAGACCGTCAAGTTTTACCCTCATGCGAAACTTCTACGCGAAGTGTTAATACTGAAGAGAATCAGTTAATAGGAAGAGAGAGTTTTAGTAGTTTAACTGAAAATGATCCTAACCTGGTGGTATTGACAAAAACTTGCGCCTTACATGGAAAACCTTCTCTAGCAAGATGCCAAGTTGTAGAATCCACGCACTTAATTGAAAACATTTTAACAGATATATTTGAAAACTTTAAGCTCTCCATCAGTTGAGAATTTCCAACCCAAACCTTACTTCTTTTTGAAAATAGTTTCAACAAATATATTACTAGTTTCAAACAAATAAATACAGAATATGGGTTTACTAAAGCCTTGAAAAGCTTAGGTTATTATCAAGATCCCGTTTCGCTTTACTTGAATAATGAAACCACAATAGTTTTAAGGAAAGGGGTTCCGACTCTTGATGAAAATATTTCCTCAGGTATATTGATGCCAATAGAGTTTCAAATTAAAAAGTTTCTAGAAATGCCCAACGTTTTAGATCAAATAATAAACAACATGAATTGTATTTCTGCGCATCAAAGAATGAAACATTTAATAAATGCAGAAAAATGGTTCGCATTCAGGTAAGAATGCGATTTCAGCATTTTATTACAGCTAGAAATAGGGTCCTTCAATGCCCGACTATTGCCTCGCTTCACTTCGGAGCATATTTCTAGCTATGCTGGTAAAATCAAAAGACGTTAAAAATTTCGGAACAGATTTAGTTCTGTATCCTTTTGTAGAAATTTTAAAAAAATAAGAAACTGAAGGCTTAGATATTGAAACAGATTCGGGCAAAAAACGCGTTTTCATTGTACTCACCTTAATAATAGGGGATAACTTGGGATTAATTTCTATATTAGGCTTTAGTCAATCATTTAGCTCGAATTTTTTCTGTCGATTTTGTAAGTTGCACAAAAGTAAAACTCATACTTGTAGGTACAAGAGAAGAACCCAATGCTTTAAGGAATGAAATAAATTACGAGGAGGATCTTTAAACAGGCAACCCTCAATTGACTGGTATATATAACAAGAGCATTCTGAACACGCTACAGAATTTTTACGTAACTAATAACTACTCTGTAGATATTATGCATGATGTTTTTCTGGGAATATGCAAATATGGAATCTGCGAAGTTCTGTGCTTTTATATCATATCTACCAAACTCTTCACTCTAGAGTTACTTAACTACCGGAAGCAAACTTTTGACTATCAAGAGCGAGAGGCGAGGAATATTTCAGTCCCCATTAAGATGGAGCATTTAAAACAAAATAATTTACAAATGTCTGCCCGTGAGATATGGGGTTTTGTGTGGCTTTTGCCCCTTATGATTGATGATCTTATACCTGAAGGTGATAATGTATGGAAGTATGTTCTTTCACTTATAAAACTTGTCGATGCAGTACTGTGTTCTGAATTGTCTACTAGCATGCTTTTTAATTTAAGTGAAGTAATAGAAGAGCATAATCAGCTTTTCCAAATTCTGTTTAAAAAAAACTTAAGCCTAAGCATCACTTAATGATTCACTATGAATACATCGCGCGTCAAGTAGGACACTTAAGGTATTTATGGTCTTTCAGATTTTAAAGTAAACACCAAGAGCTCAAATCGTATACTAAGGCTATAGCTTCACGTCTTAATATAGCCTATTTGCAAATTTGAATTTAATTTCACTACTCCTTGAAAAACCCGATATATTTTTAGAAATTAAAGATGTAAAGTTTCTAACATATAGCTTAAGAAACTCAAAATGTTATAATGACATAAAATATACTTTAACTCTAAACAATATAGCAACCGAAAATTGAAAGCCTGCAAAGAGTTTACATTATAAAGGATCTTATTATTCCCAGAATCACTACTTAATTAATAATAATACTTTTAAAGAAATTTTTCAAATAGAGGAGCTTTTCATAACTAAAGATTTTGTTTTTGTAATTTGCTCCACAACCGAAGTTATAGGTTTCAAGGAGCATTTGCAATCGTATTTATTGGGGCACAAAATGGAAAAACCATTTAGGCTTTTCCCTGTAGAAGATTTTATAAGCCCTCCTTTTAACATGCATACACTTGTGAATGGGAAAAAATATTTTAGGATTCAATATTTGTAAACAAAATTACGAATTTTTTTTTTTTTCATTTTTTTATCTTTTGGGTGCTCTTTTCTTGCATTAAATGACGAAGTGTAGCCCGTTTATAATTTATGATTGAAAATATAAGTTAATAAATTATAATTATGTCGATATACAATGCAAAAAGTTATGTTTGTATCGTGCACATCTTGCACATTTTTTACTTTAAACGTTGTAAGGATATTCTTTGACATCATACATTTTTATATGTTTTCGTTGCTTTAAAATTAAAATAGAAATTTAATCTAGCATTTGGGTGTGCTTACCCCTAATCTATCTTCTTATCATAAATGCAAGGTATAAAAAATTTTTGATATTATATTTAAATAATTTTTAATTAAATTCTAACTTCTTATCTAACCTCTATAATGTATGCTGGTATTAAAAAATGCTTTTTTGTATTAAAATGTCTTGTACATTTGTTGCTTAAAAAAGCTTCTGTTTCTTATTACCTATTACCAAAAATATATTATTAAACGAAAATATAAATATACTTTAGTGTATTTGAATTCATTTACTTCTAATCGAACGCAGCTCGCAGGTTAGATATTTCAATCTATGCCTAATCATGTATGCATGTATACAAAAATGCTTACTCTTGCTTTAAAAGAATTGTTGTTCCTTATAAGAGGCAAAAATATATTATAAATCAAAAATATGAATTTAATTTAGAATTCGAATTTATTTTCTACTTATAATCTATATTTTAATCATGTATATGAGTATCTTAAAACGTTTGAATTATATAAAGATAATATTTTTCTGTAAATTTTAATTAGTGGGAGGGTTCTTATGGTCCCTAAGTTCACATCATAACCTCGTTCTTAAAAGAAAAGAAGAAGATTTTTTGTAAATTGAAATAAAAGAATTATAAAACAAATATTTGTGTTTTTTATATACCTGCTTTATTTCCAGGTGAAGTATGCAACAAAGTTTGGGTTAAATTTTTCGCCAAAAATGTTCACCTAAATATATTGAATCAACGTTTTAAGGGCTTGATGATCGGTTAAATTAACATTCATATAAGACATCATTTTACAAGAAAAGATGTTGTACCAACAGACAAGTATGTTGAAACTACTGCCTTGCTACGCAGCTTGCTCTGTAAGTTCGACAAAAAATGTTGTTGAATCCACCGTTTTAGGGCTTATAAATCGGTAAATTCAACATTTATATAAGACGTAATTTCACAAAAAAGCTGTTGTAACAACACACAAGTATGTTGAAACTACTGCCTTGCTACGCAGCTTGCTCTGTAAGTTCAACAAAAAATGTTGTTGAATCCACCGTTTAAGGGCTTATAAATCGGTAAATTCAACATTTATATTAGACGTAATTTCACAAAAAAGCTGTTGTACCAACACACAAATATGTTGAAACTGCTACCATTATTGTAGCTCAGTTGCGCAGTTTGCTCGGTAAATTCCACAAAATGGTGGTTGATTCTGAGAACTAAGAAGTGTTGAATCAATCGAGAAAATGTAATTTCAACACATTATTTTGCTAAAATTACTATTATTTTTATTACTTTCGAATTCACTTTACTGGGTAAATTCAACTGATTGATAGTTGATTTTACCATTGTGCAAAATTGTAAATTCAACGTTTTATGCTATTAGCTCAAAATCAAGACCGGAAAACGTTGAATCAACTGTCGTTTTCGGTAGATTCAACAACTTCTTTCTCTCTGTGCACTAACTGGTGTATGGGTTATTGAAGAAATTGCAAAAGCAATTGGGAAAGGCTATAAATTGTTAGATATTTTTGAAATATGGGAATACTAAACCATGCAGTATGATAAAACAACAAAGTCAGGGGGGCTACTCACACGTATGATGAATAAATTTTTGAAAATGAAACAGGAAGCATCAGGCTGGCCAAGCAAATGTGTAACTGATGAAGAAAAAGCTTAATATATACATGATTGCAAAAGTTGCGAGGACATCATGTTAGAATTTTTAGAAATTTATTACAATCCTGGAAAGAGATCATTTGCAAAATTTATATTGAACTCATTTTGGGGAAAGTTTGGGCAAAGAGAAAACCAACGGAAAACTTCTATTTTAAACATTCCATCTGAATTATTTCAATTGCTGATACATCCTGCCGTAGAAGTGTGTCATATTCTACCAATTAACGATACAAATGTCGTAGTTAGCTGGGAATTAAAGAAAGAAGCCGCTGATTCTTTTAAACAGTAAATGTTTGTCATTGCAGCATAGACTACAACACAAGCACGCCTGAAGATACAGTTACCTGGAGAAATTAAATGATCGAGTTCTATACTACGATACTGATTCAGTTATATACGTGAGCTGTGAAGGAGAATCTGATCCTCCAACTGGAGAGTTTATTGCAGACATGACTGATGAACTCGAATGCTATGGGCAGGGAAGCTACATTACTGAATTTGTAAGCGGCGGTCCAAAAAACTACTCAAAGGTTTTTTGCACAAAAAGTAACTCCGAAGAAATTGTGTGCAAAGTAAAAGGATTTTTTCTCAATTATTCGGCATCTCAAAAAGTTTACTTTGAAACAATTAAGGAAGCTGTACTTAATCCAGACGATTCTTAAAATATACAAATTCTCTCATCCGGCAACCGTGAGACCATGAAATAGTGACGGTGGCAGAAACAAAAACATACAAACCAAAAGCGGAAAACGCCGATTTCTTGAAGACCACAGCTCTTTACTATACGGGTACATAAAGGCGACTTTCAATCTCTCATAATGATAATGATGATGATAGTTTCATTTAGGTGATCAAAAATACAGGTTCCAATACCTGCAATAAAATTTTAAAGCAAATAAAAAGTTAAAAAGTTTTATTTTCCACTCTTTCACGCTTATCAGTCTTCTTCTCTGGAATGAAATTTATTTTTAGATTTTTCTTTGTTCTTTTGAGGGGTGTATACAGAACTATGCTTTAAAATAAATAAAAATATTGTAAAATAATAAAATAATAATAAAATAAATAATAATAATAAAATAAAAAAAATTAAATAAAATCGCTGGTGCGTATATGACGGGTGATGCGAGTAAGCGAGTCAAGGTTAAAGTTAAATTAACCATAGGACCACAATGCCCGTAGCGGTAGTATGTAGCAGTAGTACGTAGTACAGCCGCGGAGCCATGTGGCGTAGTACGGAAAAAAATTGAACACAATGGTGTAGCGCGGCTATGTCGAACAAAAACCTCGTTTATAAACAATGGCCGATACTCTGAGTTAATTTGAGCTAGATTTAATATTTTTGTACAACCGATGACACAAATTCCATAAAATTTCTTAGATTTTACCATCTCAATAAACTTTTCGACGTCCTTTCAATCCATTGTTTACTTTACTTGTATTGAACTGTCCACCGTGTAGCGCTGTCAACCGTGTAGCGCTACGAAAGTTAAAAGTTGGCCAACTCTTACTACCGCCACAGCTACGCGCTACCGCCACAGACACACATTGTGTGCGCAATACACTGAATACATGTGTTTTGACTTTTGACAGCTCTTACTACCGCTACTACTACCGCTACAGCTACATCACTGTGGTTCTACGGTAAAGCTGAATGTACGGGATAAACTCGAAAGCGTATGCTTGTTAATGCAGGTTAGTGAGTCAAGGTTTAAGTACTATAAAAGCGAATTACAAGGCGGGGTCAATGGCACACATCAAAAAATCATGTATGAGAGCAGAACTCAAGAGAGAGACTTACAACTAACGAAGGAAAAAAAGGGTGTTTTAATTAAGCGCGTCAATAGACATACCGTAAGACGTGTAGTAAAATTCAAGTTGACTGCAAAGCCAGTAAGAAGAGTGCTGAAGATATTGTGGGATTTATTTACAAAGTCAAAATGTTTTGGTGTGAAGGGCTGAGGGAGGGTGAAAAGCTATGTACTTGAGAAGCTGGTTGGACTCAGATAAATTTTTCAGATGTGATGTTTTACAGGGCTATATGCGAGCTTTATGCAACATCTGAAGATGGAAATAACTGCCAAATGTTTCGTTTAAAAAATGGGGAATCGATGGCAACCATTGCAGACTGTCAAATGAAACTCCAAGCATTTCAACATGTCATGTTACATGTTATAGGAGGTGAAATAACTATGTATGGAACAGTTTTATCAAAATTAAAAGCTAAGAGGAAAACAAATCGATTCCCTATGCATTGTCCTTTTGGTGACGATGTTAAAACCTTAAGATTGGTTAGAAAAGAAGAATCCAACAAATACCAAAAAGCTAGAACTACGGAGGAGAAGGGAACTGACGTTACCGACGTCATTTCGAGCTAAAGGTTATCTCAGTCAGTGATATGATCTAATAATGCTTTAAGAGTAGTTATTTAATTTAAATAATTTATTATAGAACCTATTGTCATTAAGAGCGGTTTGGAAGAAGGATTTAGTCATGGAAAGTATTTATCGCTTTGAGTCAGAACGTTTAAAAACATTGGCCAATTGGCCACTTAATCAAATTAATTAAAATATATTGGCTTTAACGGGGATGTATTATACAAATCAAAATAACAAAATGTTACTTTTCTCAAGTGGAAATTCATAAGTGGGAACAACAAGCGACGATCCTTTAGTAGAACATTTCAAGTTTCATATAGTTGTCCATTATTAAGAAGAAACATGACAGATAATGTCCCAATGAATTTATATGAACTAGATGATATTTTACCACCACTTAGGTATGATATTTGTGGCTGTAAGTAAATACATTAAAGGATGGTATTGTAATGGAAGATTTTTTTACTGAGGGCTATAATCACAGTACGTATTAAGATTTTTGGTATAAATGTAGCAATTCAATTTCTCTGATTTATTTTAGCGTTGCCCTTCACCGAAGAGAGATTTTTTGAATACGAAAATGTTTTTCATCACTTTATCAGTATTTTCAATCCTTCCATTGTTTCTTAATGGATTACCGCTCGAGTTTGATTTAAGACATAAAAGTCAAATGGAAAATGTTACTTTTGCCTTAAGTTTACCCAACAATGATACTGTGGAAATTGGACTTTCATTTCGCTTGTTGACGGTTTCATCAATTAGTAGCAACAACACCACAGCCACCCCATCTCTATATAATGACATCATAGCTCCATTGACGGAAAAGATTGAAAGGAGAAAATTTGTAACTGTACACGAGGCGATCGAGGGATTTAGGCAAGATTTTAAAAAGAAAGAAATCGAAATATCTCGGATAATTGAGAGCAAAGAACCTCTTTATACGCACTTTAAATTTTAATTTGGTGAGAACAAAGAACTTACTATTCGATGTTCTTTTGATAGCAACTATATGCGTCGTTCTCTGGCGATTTCATGTTTCGAATATCGTGAATATGAACAAGAAAGGATTTTTATATGTATTTTCAATCATATAGTAATAAATTATAATAATAATTATAATAATAATAATAAGTAATGGTGAAATTGGTGGGGTGCTGTGGCGTAGTGGTAAGTGTGTGTGCTTACTACGCCGGAGGTCTGGGTTCGAATCCTGCCATCATCACCTGAAAAAAAAAAAGACTTGTTCTTTTTCACGGTCCCCACCTCTGCGAGGGTCTGACAAGCCCTCCGAGAGTATCAATTGCCTTGAAAAACTTCTCAAAGTGCCGTTCGGATTCGGCAAAATATTGTAGGTCCTTTTGTATGTAAAGAAATTAACACACCAGCATACATTGTTGAGAAGTTGGCCCTCGTTCACCTCGAGCTGTTGCGCCACTCTATTTATTTATTTTAGTTATAATGGTGAAATCGAGCTCTTTACAAACCAAGAATTAGAGCTTGACCCCAACGTGGAATTAGTAAATCTCAAATCCATGAAGCAAACCTATGCGATGACTATTTAGCTATTTAACTATTATAGATAATGTGTTATATCTATAATAGATAAATAGCTAAATAGATAGATAATGTTAATGATTATAGATAATGTAATCCAACTTTATAAAAATAAAAATGAAAAAAAAAAATTAATATATGTCACATTAATTGTGTTTTATTGATCCATGAATTGTTAGTGTGTGAAAAACCCAACCATTTGACATAAACGTTATCATTTTTTTTGTTGCAATAATTTTTTCTACTAGAAATATGTCGGGATATTTCGATTCTTGTAATTCCTCAGCATAGAAACATCCACTTATAGGCTGACCTTGAAAATCTTTAAGAAGATATGCAATGGGATTTGTTAGCTTAATTTTTCTTATCTTGAATGTTTCCGTCGACCAATCGGGAATGTAACGTTTTTCAAAAGCATGTTTAAACTTGCTCACTCGAACATTGTCACCAACTTTTAATTTTCCTCCCGGAGCGATTTTAATTCGATTGTACACGGTTGATAATATTTTTTCATTGTTCTTATTTACATCAACTGGTCGTCTTTTTATAGTTTTGTGAATAGAGTTGTTGTATGCATGCATAAGGTCCTTATAAATAGGTAGCCACTTGTAATTTGCGTTAAAACTAAATCCCCTCCACATTTTTTTCTTTGAGCGTGCGAGTAAAACGTTCTACAATCGATGCTTTTAACATGCTGTATGTTGAGTAGTTATTAATTCAGACCTTAAAAGATTTTGTTGAAGAATTCTTTACCATCATCTGTCTGTAAGTTTTTTAGGCGCCTGATTTGAATCGATAAAAATTTATCTCATTGCTTTCGTAGTCGCCATTGCTGTGCTATGTTTCAAAGGGATGACCCATGCACACTTAGAAAATGTATCAATTACGGTTAGAAGGTAGTTGTAGAAATTGTTGACATCACTGTACGGTATCATTTCAACCAAATCCGCTTGCCAAAGATCATTGAACCCTCTAATAATACCCTGTCGTCTAGAGAAATTTCTTCTAGTTGGCTTGTGCAGCTCATCAAAAACATTTCGTTTACTCATCTTAGAATGGAATGAATACAAACAAGCAAAGTCTTAGATTTTATTATTATATATTTATTAATTATCCTTTTATAGTAAGACCTATTATCAAGCATATTATCCTATTATCAAGCATAAAACATGCGCAAGTATCGGGTCCTTCTTCGCATAGATTCGAAGACCAGGAATAATTTTAAAAAAGGCATCCATATTTAGATTGAGTTGTCGTCACATTTTCAAACTGTCTTAGGAACGATATACCAATAAATTCACGGTAATGCTCCTCAAGTAGTATGTGTTGGCTGGACTTAAAAAAATTTAAAAGATCATCTAATATCAATCCCGTATTAACATCCGACATGTTTATTAATATACGTTAAAATCACTACTGAATTTTTTTTTTTTAAATCGGACCCCAAGAAGTTGATTTGGTCTTCACATAGGGTATATTATCTGCTACATATTTTTCAAGTAAATCAAGAAAGTATTTTCTAAACGTATTGAGTAATACAAGTGTTTTCAAGTTAAGCTAATCAACGTACAATCTCAAAGTTTTATCGGCTTCTTCTAATTTTACATTGACAGTTGAATGGCATTTTTTAAAAATAGCATCAGTTGCGTTATTGACATATTTCTTTGTTGTTGCGTCCCCATCATCCGTTGGTTCGCCAATGTTTTTCAAATGTTTGTGCTGACCATCAAAAAATCCATTCAAGTTAAGCTTTAACGTTTTCATGATTTCATCATTTATGGTATTCCTAAGCGAATTATAATTTCCATCAACATATTGTGGTAGTATGAATATAGTTTTATCTTGAAAGCCTAGTTGTCTATGTACTCTGCATTGCATGCCTGTCTTGGGTTCACAGGTATGCCTACATTGTTGAGACATTTTACTTCGATATCAAAATCACCATTAGGCGTCAACTTAAATCCTACCCCAGCTGGTCCCTGAGAGCCTACAGTAGGTCTGTGAAATCGGTTTGAACTTCTTCCGAACTTGTCAACACTCATTTTGATAATGATGATGTATACGCTCTAAAGACTATGATTAATATGTTATATTCGATTCACGCAATTTTTCCACAATTGAGTTTATTTCATTCTGATGATTGTTGTTACCAGCTGTTTGAGATGCGATTAAAAGTTTAAGTTTGTCAACTGCTTCATTAGGATCATCCCAATGCAAATAATCGATCACGTTGTTGGAATATATCATATCATATAATTTACCGATTTTTTGCATACTCTGAATTAAAGGTTTGATAGTTTGTTGATACTTTTGTCCTCGATTACCCTTAACATGTGAATTAAGATCATAGTTTTTCCTGTGTGCACATGACTTTTCTAATATTCGCCCATATAAAATCAAATCATCTCATATTTCACTTTCCGAGGGATTTTTCTAAAAATAAGCTCATGTAATCCATCTGTTGCGGGGAAGATTTCACCATCAATTTCATAATTGCCATGTTTATCAATTACAAATTTCGATTTGCCCAACCTAGTCATGTTTGTTCCTACATCGAAATATGGACCAAAGACTTCATCACGACTCGAATCTGACAGCGATGATCGGCTTACCTTACCTACTTTGATTATAAACTTTCGAATTTGTAGGGGTTTTAAATGAAACATCTTCTTCTTCTTCTTCTTCTGATGGACTAGAATATGTTAATGATGGTTCATTTTGCTCAATTTTTTCTAGTGGATTTTCAAATTGTAGCTTTCGTTGCTTAAACGGTTTATTTATAGTTTGTTCATCACCCGTTCTTGTATTTTTTCAATCTCTTTTAAGCGTTCAACAACTGGTTTGAAAACATGTTCAATTGCAGTATCTTTTAAAATTCTCCCAGTTTTGATTTGCATATATTTTTTTTTTCAAAGCCGTTTTTGTTGCTATGAGATTTTTAAGTAAATTCTCTGAGGCAGCCATTTGTGAATCAGAAGGAATGCTTATAATGATGACTGCACTCAAACAGGATTAGACTTATATAAATCGATAGCAAGCGGGGGCCTGTTTATATAGATAAATTCTGTACAGGGGTCGGTTCAATAGAGCCCTGTTCCATACAGAGGGTCGGTTCCATACAACCCTGTTCCATACAGGGGGTTGGTTCCATACAGCCCCGGTTCCGTACAGAGTCGGGGTCCAAACGCGAGTTTATGATGTACTCAAAACAAAAAACAGGGTGTTCGTTTCAACTTTTTGATTGACAATTATTATGTGATTGAGGTCCATTACAAAACTACGGTTTCTTTAAACGAATTTTTCTAACGACCCATTTTTATGAAACGACCAAGAAGCCATTTTATCTGTAACCAAGAAGCCATAAGTATTTTTCCAGCATTCAGTACACAATTGTTTGAATTGATTCATTGACATATCTGAGTTAATATGATCGTTGCAGACGTGTTTAAGATTAAGCTCATCTTGTTTAAAAAGAATTATATAGGTCGCATTGTCACGAATCAAATGTTTTGGTATATGAGTGTATGATTGGCATAAATACAAACTGTCTACTCCATTATGACGGCCCATACAAAAGATGTCTCGAATATTATCTTGCTTATCGCAGGCTACATCATCGAATATGAAAACTAAATTTGGCTGGGCTTCAGAAGGTATCATGATTTCACAATTATTCGAAAATTCGTTGTACCCCACCCCAGAAATTGATTGTATAAGTTTTTTCAGATATACAGGGTGTTTCCTATTTCGATGCCAATACTTTGGGATATGATTCTTGGGTATAATTGAAGAACAAAATCGTTCCACAGCATGCGCCTATCTCTAATTTTGATATCCTTTATTGGGAATTTAATAAAACACCTACTTTGAGGTACCTTGACCCATACTAACACAAATATCTCCGCTAATACTTACAACAGGAACTTAATTTGGGTTAAAATTTAGTTTAAAATTAACTTAAATTTTAGAAGAAATAGCATTTCTTTTAACTGTGTTAAAATAAAATTGATGTCTTTTTTAACTTTTGAGATATTTGCTCTTAAGTCGGATCCTTTTTTCCTGCCCATGACATTTTTTTGACTTTCAAGTCACTTTTTTGGAAAAAATACGTTATAAACATATCGTTAAATTTTTTTCCTGGTGAACCTAACAATACTTAACAAAAACTGCTGCAACACGGTACCTGAAAAGCACACAGATTTTACGATACTTGGAAAAGCCTTAGCATTGAAAATTAAGAAAAGTTGATTCATAGTTTTTAATTCCCATTATTCGGATTAAAAATGCTGTGTTTGGTTTTTAATTTACCTTTTTTTTATTGAGGTGACCAAGCAATCAAATCAGGTGCTCAAAGTGTCCCCCTCCATTCTGTATGCATGCTAGAGCACGTTTTTGGATTGCGATTATTGAAGCTAACTGCTGCCTTACTTGTGACGAGGCTTGGAGAATACGCTCTCTAAATCGTTCAAAGTTGATGCTTCGGTAGAGTAAACAACTTCTTTCATTCTCCCACATACAAAGCACATACAAAGAAATCCATAATAGTAAGGCCCGGAGATCTTGCAGGCCAGTGAACTGGTTCTTCCTATTCCACGACTGCCGTACTTTTCGTCTAGCCAATTCTTTACTATGCGACCGTTGTGGGCTTGGGCTCCATCCTGTTGAAAATATGAATCGCAAAGATAAGCGCCTGATGCTGCTTGATGGATCATTTGTAACAGCTTCCAGTATTTTTTCATCAACCCCAACTCTTCCTGGTGAAGCTCCTACGTTAGGTCGTCTTGTTGAAACAGATTCCGTTTCCTGAAGCCTTCGAAACGAATTTCTAAATACACGGGGATTAGGTATTCCTCAGTTAGGTTAGAGCTCATGGTATCTTTGCCGTGCTCTACTAGAACTCCCGTTGCACATAAACGTAGCAGTTTCGTTTGTTAAAGATGCCATATCAAGTAGGGTTTCTAAACCTCGGCTTCAAAAATTAAACTGATGAATTTAATTTGGTATTTTGTACCGCCATTGTACCGCCACGTGGGTATATTACCAAGGGAGTAGGTTGGCGTGAATTCTATGACAGCCAGCCAGTCTTTTCGATGAATTTTCGTAGCTTTTTGACCGGTGTGTTGCTAAGGTCGCTTAGGTGGTCGTAGAAGTAGGAGCCTAGTAAGGATTTCCTGTACGACGCGAGTGCCGGGCAGCAACAGAGAAGGTGTTGTAGACTTTCTTCCTCTTCCTCATCTAGGCAGCTTCTACAGAAGTCATTTGAGAATAGACCTAGTCTTTTTGCGTGAAGACCTAATAGGCAGTGTCCGGTAATAATTAGCACCCACTGCAGTGCTTATTTTTGATCTCTTTGAGGAGACCAAGCTATCTGATCTTTTTGGATCGAGGAAAGGCCAGATTTTCTTGGAGGTTAAACAAGTGGTGCCTGTCCTACATCTGGCGTTAGTTTTTTGTATGCTGTGATTTTTGAGCTGTAATTTGAGGGTGGCTAGGGGAATACCTATATTACAGGAGAAGCCTCACAGTTTCCCACGATGTCTCTATGACCTGGCATCTAGCACAGGCAGATGTGAAACTGTTCGGACATCTCATCAAGAGATGTGCGAGAGTTAATAACTAATTTAGAGTTTATAGAGATTGATGTCAGGGATTTAATGGCAGTCTGGCTATCCGTAAAGATACAGATATCGCGGGCGGATATCACGTTCCACTTAAGCCAGGACAGGGCTTCACTAATTGCCATTATTTCTGCTTGGAAGACACTGCATTGGTTGGGTAGGCGAAGGGATTTATTTAAGTTAAGGCACTCAGAGAAAACACCACTTCCTACACCGTCTTCCGTCTTGGATCCGTCTGTGTAAAAGTGTATGGCGTTACCAAAAGGTATATTACCGCCGTACCTCAGGTCTCTCTCAAGTGTTATCCAGATTCGTGGAGGTGAGATGCTGTTCGTTTAGAATATTGGCATGTCCGTAAACGTAATCACGCCATTGGGAGCATGCTTTTAGTCAAATTGCGCAGTTGGTAGCTGTTTGCTTACCAAAAACGTCTAAACGGGTAAGGTTCAATAGGATTTCGAGCGCATCCGTAGGAGTGGTTCTCAGGGCACCACTAATACAGATACATGCTTGACACAGGCAACATTGAAATGTGTGCCGACGTTGAGCATGGGCCGACTGCTACGCCGTATAGAAGGATTGGTCTTATCACAGTTGTGAAGTGCCAATGCGTCATGTGAGGTTGTAGTCCCCATGTGTGCCCAATGGCTTTTTGGCTCATATAAAGGGCCGTAATGGCTTTCCTTGCTCTTTCGGTTATATTGAGCTTCCAGCTTAGTCCAGCAGGGCATGACTTAGTCCAGCTTGAACCAGCAGTTTCAAGGATTCTTCATTGGCTAGAGACATTGGGACAGGTTGAGAGAACTTTTCGGAGCCTGGATGCTTCCGCGGATTCTTTAATCTTTTCGCAGAATTCCACGTGGACCTTTTTGCGTTCCTTAGTTCAGTTTTGAAAGATTTGAGAGATTCTTTATAGGAGTCCCAGTCTTGAGTCTCTCCTGTATTCCTTGCCTTGTTGAACTTCCTTCTGCAAGTTTTCCTAAGGTTGCTTAAGTCCGCATTTCACCAACGCGGTTGTGGCGTCTTGTCAGGTTTTTTCAGTGGACAAGCTATTTCCATCGCCTTATATGGGTGTTCGTAATCACATTTACCAGGTTGTCTAACTCCCTGGTATTGTGAGGTGTTGCAGGAGGTTGACTGGGCAAGGAAAGAGAGAAGATACATTTATAAAGGGGCCATATCGTTTTCTGTAATTTCTATATGTTCCTTGCGGTTGCGAGCAGCCATTTAGGTCAAAAAATAGGTATCTGTGGTCTGAGAAGGAGTGAGTTTTAGAAACCCTCCAGTTTGTTATAACTTGAGAAAGATTGTTCGAGATAAGAGTGAGATCTATAACTTCTTGGCGATTTCTTATGATGAACTGGTCAAAGTGAACTGGTTCTTCCTATTCAACGACCACCGTACTTTTCGTCCGGCCAAATCTTAACTGTGCGACCGGTATGGGCTTGGGCTCCATCCTGTTGAAAATATGAATCGCAAAGATAAGCGCCTGATGCTGCTTGATGGATCATTTGTAACAGCTTCCAGTATTTTTTCATCAACCGCAACTCTTCCTGGTGAAGCTCCTACGTTAGGTCGTCTTGTTGAAACAGATTCCGTTTCCTGAAGCCTTCGAAACGAATTTCTAAATACACGGGGATTAGGTATTCTTCAGTTAGGTTAGAGCTCATGGTATCTTTGCCGTGCTCTACTATAACTCCCGTTGCACATCCCATAAACGTAGATAATGTTCGCGTATTCTTCGTTTGTAAAAGATGCCATTTCAAGTAGGGTTTCTAAACAACTGTTGTGTAACCTCGGCTTCAAAAATTAAACTCTTGAATTGAATTTGGCTTTCCTACCTTTTATACAATTTTCGTAAGGTAAATTTTCAAACTAGGCGCCCATCCCAAACTTAATCCTTTTTGAGAAGTAACAGAAAAACGGTAAGGGAATTACGGTTTTGTCTGGGAGTTTCATAATAATGTATTGTCTAAAAACCTACGTTAATTATAAATACGTAGTCAAAAAATTGTTCTTATTGTTAACTGCGGTTATAAAAGCTGATAACAAATCATATTTCCAACTTATACCTACCGCGGATTTGTTAAAATAATTTTTCTTAATTTTACCTGCTACGGTTTTTCCCAAGTATCGTAAAATCTGTGGGGTTTTCAGGTATCTTGTTGCAACAATTTTTGTTAAGAATTGTTAGGTTCACCAGAAAGAAAAATTACCGATAGGTTCATTACACATCATTTGCAAAAATGTGACTCCAAAGTCAAAAAAATGTCATAGGCAGGGAAAAAGGATCCGACTTAGGAGCAAATATCTCAAAAGTTAAAAAAGCCATCAATTTTATTTTAACACAGTTAAAAAAAGTGTTATTTCTTCTAAAATATAAATCGTAATGTTACAAGTATTAGCTGAGATATTTGTGTTAGTATGGGTCAAGGTACCTCAAAGTAGGTGTTTTCTTAAATTCCCAATAAATGATATCAAAATTAGCGATAGGCCCATACTGTGGAGCGATTTTTTTCTTCAATTAAACCCAAAAAATCATATCCCAAAGTATTGGCATCGAATAAAGAAACACCCTGTATATATTTAGGTTGATGTAATGACTTTGAGTATATGTAAACATTTTCAAACTTTAGGCCGTGAGGATCGAGAAGTATGCTTAACATAACATTCGTTTTGCCACAATTTGATGGACGCGCAATAATTCCGCGAATACTGTTAGGAAATGGCGCACCATGTTTGCTTTTCTTACATGTTTTACTATCGAAATTTTTTATGATAATTACTTCCGGCTGCTTGACAAACCTTATCTTGCTGAATGAATGTTCAATATATAAAACAGGTCATTTTATAGTGTTGCTTCATAATTAATCAGAGCGTGTAATGACACAGTTCTATAAAATGATCGATTATACTTTAAAGCTTGACAGTATGAAACAAGCATTCAAGGGTTATGGACTAGTAAACTCAATAATCAATAAGTTACCCGTTTAATTACATCTCCCATCATATAATTTTTGTGGGCCTGGAGCTAAACTTAAGAAGGGATAGAGGAGGATTGCCAGAGGGGATAGAGGAATTAATAAATATGATGAAGCTTGAAGTGAACATGATATAGCATATTCTGAGAATAAGAATTAAGTTGATCGGCATACAGCAGACAACATACTAGCGGAAAAATCTTGAGAGAGAGTTAAAGCAAAAGATTCGTCAATATCAGAAAGACTAAATAGTCTTCTAATCACAAGCGTGATGAAGGCTAAAACCAAACTTGGCATGGGCGTAGGGTCAAAAAAGAGGAAAACTCGAAAAAGAAACACAACCGTTAAATATAAAAAAAAAATAATTTATTTAGAAAGGCAATAAGGGAGGCAAAAAACTCTATTAAAGGTTCTTTACCCGCTGAAAATCCCATTATAATTGCTTTATCAGCTTCAAAGGCAGCTATAAATGTTGTAAGGAATAAACCAAATGTTACAATCCCTCGGATTATACCAGGTACTATTATACCGGGTACTACCCTTGTTACCAGTTTTCGCTGGTTTATCCGCGCTTGGTGTACTATCTGGAGGAGTTGCAGGTGTATCGAAAGCAATTAACAACTCAAAGATTGCTCAACAACAGTTGGAAGAAAATAAACGACACAAAGGCCTCTATTAACAACTGCATAAAAACGGGTTTGGTCTGTTTCTTAAGCCGCAAGAATCAAAAGCTAATAAACATAAGCAAATAAACATATTGAGACATATGGCAGAAAATATATCAATAATTTTCGAGGTGATTTAATGAGAGATACGTTACCATTAAAACCATTCAACAATGAGAGTGGGGTAATTAATTTAGATATTGATAGAGGACCAGGCACACATTGGGTAGCATATATATATTAAAAATAAAAATAACATCAAGTATTTCGATAGTTTTGGTAATTTAAGACCCCCTTTAGAAGTAACCAAATATCTAGCGAAAAAGTTGCATTACGATTCAAACAACTATTACAACTATTGTACAATTATGGGACAAATTTTAAACACGTATGTGGACATATGTGTTTAAAATTTTCAATCAATATTAGGGCCAATAATAACACTTTAAAGTGTGAAATTTTCAGTACAGTAGATATTGACTTTTCACAAAACAATTCGATTGGATCGCTATTGGGATTAAGTAAGAGGAAACTACTCACCAATGAAATTCATGAGTCAGATCTTTATGTTGACATCAATAGGGTAAATACAGTGCGAATTGAATGTAATTTGATTAACGGAACATATATTAACAATCAACTTGTACACATGCTTCATGAATTCTCTGTCAAAGTAAGCCCGGGGTACAAAATAATAGAGGTACCTCAGAATGTTATATATTTATTAAGTGAATGTCAAGAGGATAAGTTCTATTAACCTAAGACTATTGGATCAAGACGGGCATCTTAAAAAACTTTCGAGGCGAAACCATTACAACTCGACTTCATCTTAAACCGCAATAATGATTTGAGTATAACTATAAAGGTTATAGAGATAATAACTGGCGCATCAATAGCACTCCATCATCGACCGAGCAAACAACAACACTTAGACTTAAAAAACAAAATCAACAGTATTTACAATCGGTAGGCTGACAAATTGAAAAACTCCAAGTGAAGAAATATGTTGGGTATTTTCCGTGATCCAGCATTTGATGATAGCATCTCAAAATATGACTATCACACCTACTCCCCATTCATAAATAACCTTGATAAAAACGACATTATACAAATTTGTGTTCAACATCAAAATCTTAACATATTGCCTTGAGAGAGCTTTTTATTTATTGAAGGAAATGTGTTAAAGAGTAACGGAGAAAAAGTAACCAAAACAAAGCTTGTCAACAATGGGGTAGCCTTCCTATTTGATGAGATCCGTTATGAACTGAATGGAATAGAAATTGATAGCACTCGCTGTGTTGGCCTCATCACTACTATCAAAAACTATGTTCCCCTTAATAGAAATGAGAGTGATATGTTATACAACGGTGAGTGGTCACCCGACTCCTCTATCGATGTGAGTGGATTCTATTTTAATTTTTCCATACCGTTGAACAAACTATTATGATTTGCCGAGAATTTCAAGAAAATAATTCCTAATGCCCGGCATGATTTAATTCTTACATGGTCACGAATGGATGATAATTCATTAATTTTTGTTGGACAAGATGATGAAAAGGCTAAGATACCCAGACCCAAAATTCAGTGGAAAGTCCCTCATGTCACATTGGCAGATTTTTACAAGCTGCCACTATATCTATCTATGTATATCTAAATCTATAAATAATGGCACATCAATGAAATTAGCATTCCGAAGTTGGGACCTGTATGAATATTCTGTGTTACTAACCACTTCTCATAACATTTGGAATGTTAAGACAACAACGCAATTGGAGAAACCGCGCTACGTTATTGTGGCATTGCAAACCAATAAACGGAATTCATTGAAAGAAGATCCTACACACTTCGATCATTGCAATGTCACGAATTTAAGGGCTCATTTAAACTCGGATGTTTATCCATATGAGGATTTACATCTAGCCTTTGAAAAGAGCAATTTAAGCACATTGTATAGTATGTATGCTAATTTCCAAAAATCATACTTTAATCGTTCAATATCGGAGCTTCTATTGTCAAGAGATCTATTTAAATCAAAAGCAACTATCTTTGTAATAGATTGCAGACATCAAACGGAAATAATAAAGACAGGTTCAATGGGTATTAATTGGAAATCAAAACATCAACCGCAATCCCCGACAAAACTTCAGCGTACTGTCAGCGTAATAATAAGCTACAACCCACGAAATCAGTTGGTATCTAAAGACATGTAATATTATTATCAGTCGAATGCAACCCTCTTCCGTGACAATATCATTCATTGAAAATGACTTCCTTTTTCATTCCCGATGAACAGGGTTTTAAAGGGCCCCAATAATACATTTATTGCAAAAGAGATAGCTGTATTCAAATATAGCAATCATCATCATTTTATCTTAACACCCCCTTTCAGCTCATCACAATTGACTACTACGTTAAGACAAGCTCAGGGGTTGTATCAAAACCATCAGGAATTGTTCTGGGATGGAGGATTTACAGAATTCACTAAAGTTAAGATATATCTTCAAAACACAATCCAGATGCTTATGTGAAAGGTCTCGAAAAAGCCCAATGGCTGAATCAATTGTTAGATGAAAATGTTAATGTTATTAATGTAGAAGACGAAAATTGTACTAGCCTAAGAGAATTAAAAAATCTATATCCTAATGAAATCTATATCCTAATCTATATCCTTATAAATGAAATCCTAATAATCCTGCCATTGTCACCTGAAAAAAAAAAGACTTGTTCTTTTTCACGGTCCCCACCTCCGCGAGGGTCTGACAAGCCCTCCGAGAGTATCATTTGTCTTGAAAAACTTCTCAAAGTGCCGTTCGGATTCGGCAAAAAATTGTAGGTCCCCTTGTATGTAAAGAAATTAACACACCAGCATACATTGTTGAGAAGTTGGCCCTGGTTCGAGCTGTTGCGTCACTCTATTTTATATCCTAATGAACCAAAATGTTTATCACATAGCAGGTGCTGCGCTTTGCAAAATGTTTACTTTATAAATAGATTTTTAACCGCCAAATAAAAAAAATTTAAAACAATAATCTTTACGGTCTACGGTGATTGTTTCACTGTGTTACAAACTATGCATTAAAATTAATACACCCTCGGTCGGGTATAGTAATAAGTGGGGATTCATCATTAGCTACTGAGTCTCTTTCTAATATTTATCTGCCCATTTTTGATGATGGTCCCTCTACAAGTACGAGCTAAAGCCAAGCTACATGCAATACCGTCAAAGATCCAAACCTTCTGCGTACACGACCCAATACTCGTAGCCATATTAAAAACAAAAATTCCAAATATATTGTTCCTCCTAATTATTTGTTGGATGCATCTAGTAGCTCAAATAATGCAAAAGATCCGCCAACTACCGCAGCTTATATAAAAGCCCCAACAGCATCTGTAGCTGAAGCTGCAATCTCTACTCTTGGCTCTATACACTCAGTTCCCAAGCCCAAAATTGTTCTTGTTTCCAGGCTAAGGCCTGAAACTTCCGTTGAAGATGCTGTACGCCATTTGACATCTCAGCAGCTTATACCTTCGGAAACCTCGGTATCTTGCTCAAAGATTAGTTAAGCAAACAATTTCGTTTCCACGTTTAAAATTATTGTTTCGCCCGAATGCTTTGATTGCTTCAATTTGCAATAAGGAACAATTGCCCCCCAACAACTTGGTCAAAAAGTTCACACAACACATCACAAATTTACAGCGTTCTCGTCCTAGCGCTCTTCCAAAAAACTAAGTGGCAGACTAAGTTTCTTTTATCAAAATGTTCGCTCGATACGTAGCAAGCACTGATGATATTTTTAAAAATTCTATGACTTTTCTTCACGACGTTCTGAAACTGGGCTAAAAGCCAGCACTTCTGACTTAGAACTCATCAATGAAGTGTTCCTTGTTCACCAAGAAGATCGGAATAAAATCGACCTGGAAGCCTTAGGCAGCGGAGTACTGCCGTCCGCAAAAATATTACTTCTCCTAAGGTGAAATTCTCGTTTCCAGTTAAAGTAGAATTTGTATGTGTAAGGTTAGGTAAAGTTAAACAAAGGTGTGGTGAAAAGGACCACACAGACACTAGGCACCGAAACGGGCCCATCGCGATCCCTGGGGAACCAGTTGAACATAACATTCAAAAGGCAAAAACAACCTAAACATTCACAGTGAAACAGCCCATTTGCCTGTTAACGCCAAGAAGGCCTTTGAAGTTTGTGCCGTGTACCCCTTTCAAACTTCCAAAGAAATATCCACTAAAAATTTTCTGAGCACACGCGAAATTACTTCGCATTCGCACAATATGTGTGTTATATCCTTAACTGCAGACCACTGCAGAATCGACGAATATCCGTGTCAAAAGGCCTGAGCCTCCTTGCGTGCTCCTCAGGATACAATGTCCAGAATTCCTACTAAGGCCCTGAGATTGCCCCTGCTCAGTTTTAGTAGTTTTAATAGTGCATTCGATCCTTTTTCTTCTAGTCGTGGCCAGAGGGACCTAGATACCCTGTGTCCAGCCAGACAAGACCACCTTTGGTTGGCCGTCATTTCAATTTTCTCCTCAATAGTACCTCTAACGCAGGGGGGTGGTTTGATGTTAGAAACCACACTATTTCCAAGGAGCCCCCTCTTTTTGCAAGCTTATCAGCTTGTTTGTTTCCCTCTATACCCCAGTATCCTGGCACCCAGTACAGTCTCACCCGGTTCTGACTGCACAACGCCTTAAACATTGATTCGATTCCATTGCCTTGAGCGTAGCCTGGCTATCGATGTAAATGTCGATATCTCTGCCGGAGATCGGTATCTCATCTGAAAAAGCTCGGCCACCCTAAGTACAACCAGAACCTCTGATTGGAAGACACTGCATGTATCCGGTAGTCTTAACGATACTTTTAGTTCCGGGTCTTTTAAGTCTTTTGACTCGGTGTCAACCACCACAAAGCTGAACTTGTCCTCTTCATCCGGAAATACTAAATCCCTCATATCGACCCTCCCTTTATCAAGGGCTCTAGCTTAAACTTCGAAGAAGCTAAATATCTGGGTCTCCTCCTCGATAGAAAGCTCAACTGGAAATCTAATATACAGGAAAGGGTCCGGAAAGCTACGATAGCACTCTTTTCCTGCACAAAAGTCATTGGCAATAAGTGGGGACTTTAACCCTGAACCACCCACTGGCTATACATTTCGGTCATCAGACCGATACTGATGTATTGAACGGCTGTCTGGTGGACCGCTCTGAATAATGCGGTAAACCGCGACAAGCTAAGCAAGGTCCAAAGGTCAGCCTGCTTATGTATAAGCGGAGCGCTTCGCACCACTGCTTCAGCAGCATGAGACACCCTGTTCCATCTAATTCCCCTTGATATTTTCAGCAGACAAACAGCTGCTATCACGGCTACTCGCCTCAAAGAAACCTCTAAGCGGACCTATAGTGAGATAGGTCACTCCGCTATCCTGAACACATTCAGATCTCTTTTTAGAAACACTGACTTCACTATATGCAGGATGACGATGGAAAACTCACGATGTTCCGTCAAGGTCGGCAAAGACCTCACCGACCCCTTTGATGTCAAAAAAGGATTTAGACAAAGCGACGCGCTATCATGCGACTTCTTTAACATCATACTTGAGAGAATTGTGCAGAGCTCTCGCGCCAACACCAGAGGTACAATCTTTCAAAAGTCCGTTCAACTACTTGCATACGCAGACGACATTGACATAATCGGTAGAACAAAGCGTGATGTCAGTGAAGCCTTCGTGAGTATTGGGACGGAAGCGGCGAATATGGGTTTAGCAGTCAATGAGGGCAAAACCAAGTATATGCTGTCATCAAGAAAAGACACCCAACACCGACGTCTTGGACAAAACATCACCATCGACAGCTATAACTTTGAGGTAGTTAGGGACTTTGTCTACCTGGGTTCCGCTATCAATTCAGACAATTACACCAGCGCTGAAATCAAACTAAGGATAACTCTTGCCAGTCGCTGTTTCTTTGGGCTAAGAAGGCAATTGAGTAGCAAAGCCCTCTCTCGAGCAACTAAAGTGTCCATGTATAAGACCCTCATCATCCCAGTCCTGCTTTACGGTGCAGAAGCATGGACCCTGTCAAAGGCGGATGAAAACACTTTAGGCTGCTTCGAGAGGAAAATTCTTCGGACGATTTACTTTCCCGTCTGCATAGACGGAGAGTGGAGGAGGAGATATAACATCGAACTGTACGGGCTGTGCAGCGATACCGACCTAGCCAAAAGAGTCAAAACACAACATCTACGATGGCTGGGTCATCTAGAGCGGATGGACACCAACGCCCCGGCCCGAAAAATCTTCGAATCCACACCGCAGGGACGACGCGGTAGAGGAGCACCAAGACTCAGGTGGCGCACGCAAGTGGAAGGGGACCTCAGCCAACTTCGCGTGCGAAACTGGAGACGGCTAGCTAGAGACAGAGCTGGCTGGCGAAGCTTGTTGGCTGAGGCCCAGGTCCACCCTGGACTGTAGCGCCACCTTAAGTAAGTAAGTAAGACTTCACTATATCCCAGTTACAATATGACAATAACTTCCAGATGACTTGGGACTGGGGGGGAATGCGATTGGGGACTGTGCCTCTGGAATGCGAATCGATTCACTTCTACACGGATTGATCAAAGGCAAATGATGGGGTAGGTGGGGGTGTATTCTCAGAAAAACTAAATCTTAGTCTCTCTTTTCATCTTCCGGACTATTGTAGTGCTTTCCAAGCTGAAATCATGGTGATTAAGGAAGCCTTGTCCTGGCTTAAGAATAACGTTATATCCGCCTTGTCCCCGCTTAAGGACATCTTGTCCTGGCTTAAGAATAACGTTATATCCGCCAAGGATATACGTATATTTTTTGACAGCCAGGCGGCCATCAAGTGCCTGGAATCGGGTTCTATAAATTCTAAAGTAGCCTTAGACTGCGGTTCGTCTTTAAAGGAGATGTCAGAGCAGTTCAACATTCTCCTGTGCTGGGTGTCAGGGCATAGTGACATTCCAGGCAACTGTAAGGCCGACGAACTCGCCAAACTTAGAATTGCTCTCTCAATTTCGCCTGACAAAGGCCTTACAGATGCCTAAGGCGATCTCGGTCCTTAGGCATTCTAGTTTCGAAGGCAAACTCATGATTAAACTGGATGCAATAGAAAGAACAAATCTCAGATGGACAAGTGGTAGTACCTACCTAGTAACGAAACAGATTTGGCCAAAGCTAGATCTTAAGCGCTCTAGGAGTTTGATAGCTCTTAATAGATCGCACATGAGTGCTACAATCAGTGTAATTACAGGACACTGACTGATAAGCAAGCACGTGACAAGGCTTGGTGTCTTTTCTAACTATTTTTGCATGAGTTGCATGGACAAGGAGGAAGAAGAGATCTCTCTCCACCATCTCTGCACATGCCCCGCTCTCTCTAAGAACCGAAATCTTCAACTTGAAGCTTTTTTCTATAATGATCTTAGTGATCTTAGCACGACTGACCCAAAACGCCTCTTACGCTTCATTAGTAGCACAAAGTGGTTCAACGAGTAGGCAACGAGTAGCCACTTCAACCTTACCTAACCTAACCTAGGTCTGACAACTGAATTATTTTCCCAGTCCTCCCTCACTGGATAAATGACTCCATACGGTGTGTCAAAGTCGACAAGGGAGGGAATTTCGATCGTTAAATTTGGATTGCCTGTCAATAGCTCCGACAGGATCGAGCCGTGTCCGTAGCTACTGCTCTTGAAATAGTTTAAGTTAGTGAGCCGTAGCGCAGTATTGCCAGCATGTTTTTTTATGTCCCACCCCATAGGATAGGAGGGATGGGGTATAATGCCTAAAATTTTGAGCTAAGAGCTTGAGACTTGATAATTGTTCTTTTTAGGTCCCGAGGCAGTACAGGTGTAAATTTTTTTTGAAATCCGCCCACTGACACGCCCACTTAACTTAATTGCATGAAAAATCAAAACTGTCGTAGGAAGCTGAAATTTTGTATGCAATATCCTCGCTTAAGTGTATTGTGATTGGCATTTTAAAAAAACGCGAATACCGCCCCCTTGTAGGCGTAATCTTAGTTAATATGCATTCTAATAAACGGCTTTTATTTGATATACTTGCTTTAAATTCGAAAAACTTGCAGTATAAAATGGTTAGATATGTCCTAACCGGACCCTCCCACTAGTTGTTTATATTTTTTATCAGAAGTGGTATACACGTGTTGATTGCATTTTAATATTACAAATTTGGTTTATACTCAAAAACGCCCCCAAAAGTGGGCGTGGCGAAAATTTATTCTAAAAACGACGTTCGTGTTCTTATAGAATAAACTGCTCAGGCAAAGAAAATGAGCCATGCAGCCTGTGCTACATTCGGACAACAAAACAATTTTTGAAAAACAGGATAGCGAACCACAAATCAGACATACGCTTATCGAATACCAACAAAACTGCATTAGCCGGTTACAGCTTGGCGACCGGTAAAACACCAGATTTCAAAAATGTCAAGATTCAACAGAAGGAAAAGCACACATCCAAATGATTTACCCTAGAAACATTGCACATTCTTAACAACAAAAACAATATGAACAGGAAACAGGACATACAGAACATTTTCTCGGTATACTGTTCACTCATTGAACACCTCAAACAAAATATGTAGCCGCAAATGCCTAAGCCAGGTAGCCATAGCCATCTCTCTCTGCGCTTAACAGTCTCTTTGTTGCTGTTTTCTTTCTGTTTTTTCGTTTTTTCGTTGTTTGTTTTCTAAATTATATACTGTCAGTAAAACTTTCATTGTACCCATGTAAGTTAAAAAAACCGTAAAACTGTAACCTAAGAAAACAACTGTTCCAAATTTACTTAATAAAGACGCCCAGAAGATGACGGCAACCCCCGTCGAAACGTATAACAACAAAGAATAACAACAAATCATAGATTACACCAACTGGTCAAGACACCTTTACAAGAGTTAAATGAAACTGAAATTTAAAAACCAAGATTTATGACACAATTCGGAGCTTGAAGATAGTCAATTGGGATGGGGCATCCAATGATTCGCCTAAGTAGATTGTAACCCTCCCACTAGTTTGTCGAGGAATATACATACTTGTCCACCCAGATACTTCGCACTTTCCGACAGGGATATTTCCACTCCGTTTAACTTCTGGAGTTTCAATTGCGGTGTCTTGTACTTCCTAGTAAAAAGAACCAGTTCCGTTTTCAAAGGTTTGACATTGAGACCACAGCTTTGGGTCCAGATGCTGATCGCCCCGTGAGCACCCTTCATGATTTCACTTAAGACATTTAAGTTCTTTTCATGAACCATTACCACCACGTCATCTGCGTAAGCCGTAGTGCTGATACCCATAGCACTTAACTTCTTCAGAATGTTGTTGATAACCAGAACCATCGGAAGACGGAACTGACTTCATACCGTGTCGTTCCTCTCCTCAATTTGCTTAAAACAAGCTTGACAATATTATCTCATTTGACTTACAGCAGTATTGCAAACTTTAAATATCGAATTTTCGATTTAAGTTTCTCATCTGACGCAATTAGTACTATTGTTTGTAAGTCTGCTAGCAACATTACTAAAATAGACATTCACCATCCTCACCTGGATGTGTTTTTTGACTTGAACTGCCACATACCCGAGCCTGATAACTCATTTGACAGTTCATATGTATATGACTTTCGAAAGGCCGACTTTCGGTTATTACCGAATGAGCTAAATAGTATAAATCTTATTGTAACAACGAGTTCCCTAGACATTAACGATGCTGTAGAACCTTTCTATTGTAAACATTTGTGTAGAAAATATTGTGTCATTAAGGCTAAATAAAACCAGTGAGTGAGTGCTACAGTGTGTACGCAGAAGTTACAGTCCGTAAAACCGACCGTTGAATACCCCATATTATCCCACTTTGTAAAATGCTGATGTTAATGCTATTTTTTGACGTTTTATAAGAATTTGAATTTGAATTTGACGACCCCCCTCGGGGGCACTTTATTAGCTTATTGCAAGCTTAACTTAAAACTAAGAATTTAAACAATCTAAACTTACTGTAACTTAAGGCTAAGAAAAAAAAGGGGAGATTAGAACTTTGGGATAATAAGGGTTTTCGGGATTGGGTAGATTTAAAAGACCCTTTTTAAGTGTCTTATTAAGTGTCTATTAAGGTTAAATGATTGTGCGTGCTTGTTACAGATACGTAACATTTTAGAAATAGGTTCATAGTGACCATAGTTAAAGCGATGCGATTTCAGTCCGAACAAAGGAACTGATCGAAGGTTCCGGGTGTTAGGATTGAAGGTGATTAGCTGAAGGAGTTGTGGGCTATCAATGTTGCCAGTAAGAAGTTGGTGGATGAAGAGAATATCAGCAATCTCGCGTCACCATTTTAAGGACTGCATATCGATTAGTTTTAATCGATCTTCATAGGATGGCAAAATTATGGGATCTATCCAAACAAGGCCACGCAGAGCGAAGAGAAGAAATCTTCTTTGGACTGCTTCTATTCTCTGTATATGAATTTGTTGGTAGGGAGACCAAACTTGGCTGGCATATTCAAGGAGAGGTCTAACATAAGTCACGTAAAGGGCATTGGTAACGTAGCTTCTCTTCATCGCTTCACAAAACCAAGTGCGGATTTAGCGCGGCTTATGATGTTGCTGGCATGGCTACGGAAGTTAAGCTAGCTATCACAAATGACTCCTAGATCGCGAATTTCAGTAGCTGTTGGCACCGGTGTATCATTGATAGAGTAAGTTCTTGAGGGTCGTCTACGTCGGTACGTTTGCGGGAGAAAGTATTTGCCTGGCATTTATTGACGTTAAGATCCAAAAGGTTCCTTTTACACCACTCTGAAAATCGGTTAAGGTCGTTCTGTAGATAAAAGGCATCCAAAGGCGAGGAAATTACCTTAGACGTTCTCATGTCGTCTGCAAAGACAGATAAATCAGAATTTATCATGATCATATTAACATCATTGATTGAAAGTATGAAGAGGATTGGTCCTAGATGACTGCCTTGAGGTACCCCAGAGGTTTTATTAATTGAGTCTGAGACCGAGGATCTGAAAACGACTCTGTATTGCCGATCCTCCAAGTATGATTTGATCCATTTGACAAAACAAGGGTGAAAACCGAGCGCTTTAAGCTTAAAAACTATAACTTGGTGCGCGAGTTTGTCAAAGGCCTTGCTGAAATCGGTGGCAATGGCGTCAACTTCCTTTCCATCTTATAGTGCACACAAGGACTTAGAGATAAATTCAGTAAGTTTGTAGTGGTGGATTTACCTTATAAGAACCCGTGACGGTCGATGGAGATAAGTGGCTTACAGTGAGGAAGGATTTCTTGGTAAAGGATGCTTTCAAAGAGTTTGGGTGTACATGATAGTTTTGCGATTGCCTGTAGTTGCAAACATCATTCTTATGACCCTTCTTATGTCTGGGAATAATGTAAGAGTCTTTCCATAGAAATGGGAACACTCCTGTTGTGTAAGACAAACGGAACAAGGCAGTAAGAGGGGCCACCAAACTGTTCATGCATTTTAGGAGGACTATAGCTGGGAGACCATCGGGGCCGGGAGAATAATCATCTTTTAGCTTTATTTTATTGTCTCTTACCAAGGCTTGGGTTATATTAACAGAGACAAGAGATTTCTGGGGACAGTTGCTCATATAGCCGAAGTAATCGAGATCAGGTTCTATGGTGGATTCGGAGAATGATTGGCAGAAGAATTGCGCAAAGAAGTTCGCAATTATCTTTGGGCCTGCTGACGTATTATGTAGATATTTGAAAGTTGGGGGAAAGCCGTCAGTTTTATTTTTAATATTAACAAATTGGTAGAAACTTTTTGGATCATATATAAGCTTAAATTGCATGCGGTGAAGATATTTGAGGTATAAATGCTCTCAGAGATCGTAGAAGCGGCTATATACTTACTTACTTGCTTACTTAAGGTGGCGCTACAGTCCGGGGTGGACCTGGGCCTCAGCCAACAAGCTTCGCCAGCCAGCTATGTCTCTAACTAGCCGTCTCCAGTTTCGCACGCGAAGTTGGCTGAGGTCCCTTCCACTTGCGTGTGCGCCACCTGAGTCTCGGTGCTCCTCTACCGCGCCGTCCCTGCGGTGTGGATTCGAAGATTTTCTATATATCGGCTATATAAATGTTGGTTATTCGTGAAATCTGATTCGGATCGAGTTCTTAAGAATGTTTGCCATAATTTGTTCCTGTTGTTTCGAAGTGACCGTAACTCGTTGGTATACCAGGGCGGGCTGAAGTGCAGTCTTTACAAACTGAGAACGGAACCGATTTCTCAAAACAGGAAAAAATTGCAGAGTAGAATGTTGCGAGGGCTAAGTTTATATTTGCAATTTCAGTAATAAAATCGAAGTTTATGTTACTAATTAGGTTATTAAGTTTGGTAAAATTGGCTTTACGGAAGTAGAAAGCAAAGTAATTTTCCGAACTAATTTGAACATTGATATTATCAAAAGAAAAGTTTAGAGATAAAGGCGGGTGTAGGGGGTCAACTGTAGTTAGAATATGAGGACTTTTGAAGACGATCAAGTTATCCGTATCAGATGTAAGGACAAGGTCGAGGTGTCTATTCATTGAGTTGGGGATACCATTCATTTGGTATAAACCGGAGCTTGAAACACAATCAATGAACAACATATGTTTTTGGGATGTCACATTTGTTGTCACGAAGTGAGACTCATCCTCTGATATAGCCCATTTTAATGCAGGAAGATTAAAGTCACCCATGAAAATAATTCTATCATCAGGATTTAACACTCCGGTTAAAAAGTCAAGTACATCAATAATGGGGCGATATGACTCAATTGGTTAAGATGGATGAATATAGCAACATAATATGTACAAGCGGCACTTGGTAATTTCGGCACAAACTAATTCTATAAGGTTTATGTTAGGAATCTTAAACTTATCGGAATCAAGGCGCTTTTGAACTGCTGAAAGAACACCTCTGCCGTCGGGGTTTTCTAATCTTTTGAGTCCATCTTTACGGATTACGGATTAGTGAAAATTTCAGAATTATTAATTTTTGGATTAAGATTGGTTTCGGTTAGGGCAAACATATCGTAGGGAAGCTTTTGGGAATTTAAGTAAATATGGGGAAGCTAAGAGCGGAGCCCTCTTACATTTTGATAGTAGAGTGACCAGCATTTGGCATTTTGGCTAGGACCGATAATAGTTTTTGTGGTTAATACGGATTCGCTGAAGGTGTGAGAGAAGTTTGGAAGAAACGTGGTGGAAGAAGGTGGACAGGTCAGTTTTAACTTGATCAGGGGGTATGTCGACTCTTTCGTGGTATCGAACAAATTTCTGCATAAATTCATCTGGTTTAATCGGAAGGCCTTCACACTGAATTGAAACTAGTATATTCGTTTTTGTGATACCATCGATACAGAGTGTATTGGGCTTATCATGCAGATAAGCTAGATATAAACGCACGTTCCCGTAAATTCGGTGATCTTTCAGGCGAGATACAATACATCTATTATCACCGTTCTGATCTGCCGAAAGTTGCTTTGTTAATTTTACCGTCGGAGGAAACAAAGGATCGATAAAAGACCAATTTTGACTGACGGATGAAGGAGGGGTGTTTGGGCGTGTTTGATAGCTAACAATGGGGGTTGCTGGAGCCGTTTTTGAACTGTGGGGTGGGGGTCTGCTGGGGGCAACAGAAGTAGGCAGAGTAGGGTTCAAGATGTGTGAGTGAACAAAGTGAGGATATTTGTCTGTTTGAGAATAAGATTGAATTGAGTCTGCGGTTAAATTAAAGGACACCCGAATTCGATTAAGCTTAAGCGGCTTGGGATTGGAGGTGAGGATAGGAGGAGTAACTTAAGTAGTTGTTGGAGCGAACGAGGGGGACTGGTGGTACATTGGATATGGGCAGGCGAGTTAGGCTTTCTTGCACTATTCAGCTTGGTGATTGTCAGCTTTCCCAATTTTAAGATACCGCTGGAGTGCCGCGAAAAAAAGCCATTCGTATTTTGTGGGTATATCGAGCTGGAAGCGCTTAGTTTTATTTGTCGGTGGAGCCATCAGGCAATTGCTAATGGTGATGGAAAAATTCCGCTGGAAAAAACTCGTTACCCAAGAGACGTCGGCGTGCTGAGGAACGCCATTGATGATATACCTGTTGGTCTCACAGGCATTTCTGTAAAGTTTTTCGAGCCTTTTATTCCAATCGTCGTGTGACCAAAGTGTGCCAAATTGGTGTAAAGACGTCGAAACAAGAGTATCAGAGGACGGTGCAGAAGTATCAGATGTTGAAGAGGAAGAGAGCAAGAGATTATCGGCAGTGGGCGATCCTTTGGTAGAGGCAAGGGTTGCGGTAGATCCAGAAATCGTTCGTGTTGTAGTTGTTGCCGTTGATGTTGGAAGAGCGTTTGACGTAACTGGATGCTCTTCGACTTCAAGCAGTTAAGTGAGTATTGATGTGTTGTATACTAAGCTTGATTGTGGTTGAATGCGATCTGGTAGAACGTCAATCTTATCAGAAGCAAGTCTGATGTCGTCAGCGATTCCGCCAATAACTAAACGTATTACAGCGACATCATTGCTAACATCACTAATCCTACTACATACTTCTGGTAATAGTGGATCAATAGATTGATATGAGGGAGAAGCACTTTTTGACGAACACTGCTGATATGTATCAACATTCGAATGTATTGAATTGAGAAGGTCTTCGATCAAAAATAAACGTTAATTAAGAGTTTTAAACATATCAGACTTTGAGCCATTACTAACACTTTCGATAAGGGACTTTTGCTCAGTAGGGTATTTTTTAATTATGTCACCAAAATTTAACAGCTGTTTATCAATAACTTTAATTTAGTTTTAATTTTTAATTTAGACTTTTTGACAAAACTTTTAGACAGTTTTAATTTTGACTTGCATAAATTGGTAGAGATATCGATATTGGCAGAAAGGTCTTCAACACTTTTTTTGTTTGTTGATAGATTATTTAGGTAGTCACTTACACACTTTATTGCGAGCATTACATGCGATAAAGATAATGCCTTTGCATTCATCGCAAAAGAAAACAGAGTTTTTTTTTAACAGTCTTCCAGATATACCATTGAGCGTTTATTAAGGCCAATGCCATAAGGCCATAGCCCGTTGCAAAGCAACCAATCTACATTGCAGTCTTTAGATGCAATGACGCAATCGGGGTTGGCACACTGTTTTGACATTATGAGTCGGTTATTGGGTCAACGCGGTGAGAATGCTAAGCAAGCAGAAAACAATGTTTAAAACTGGTTGGGGTTAACGCACGTTCAAAGTAAACACTGTTTCACTTTTATTTGAGGCTGTGGGGCAGGAAATTTTTGTATTTTTTAATTTGTTCAAAACTCACGGGTGTCACGGGTTAAGAAGAGTTTAAGCTTTCACAAGCGTTGAGCGTTAGGAATGAAAAAAAGAAGACAAAATCATTAAATTGAGGTATGGGAGAATGGATTAAACACGTCTGATCGTTGCAAAGGCAGAAAGAAGTGCAAACTTTTAAAACGGGCATGGTCCAACCGCCCCTAACTGCAAACTATCAATTATAACGCAGATATTTTCAAGTTACACTCAAATGTACGAAAAAATGGACTGAAGTCACGTTTACCTAACCTGCTACTTTTTTTGTTTCATGCTTTCCAAAATTAGGCTCAAGGCCAGTCGAAATTAAGTTTTTCTGGAACATTTTACGTTTTTCTTCAGTTCTGCCTCCAAATGTGGGCTAAAAAAAATGTGGCACTAAGCGTTTTCTACATAAAATATTAAGCAACTTTTTTTCATTTCAAGGAAAGATATTGAGTAACTTTCGAGCAAAAATATTGAGTAAACTGCATTTGAAAATGTACCCTTAAAATAGATGCCACGCCCACTAGAGGAGGTTAACCAATTAAATTTGTCTTTTTTGTGTCTTGCATTCATAAGGAGATGCTTCATGTTAAATTTCAGCCTTTTACAACGTCTTACAGATTTGAAAACTCTTAAGGTAGTTGCACATTTAGACACCGATTGTGGGCGTGTCTTTGGGCGGATTTTAAAAATTTTTACACTTGTACTAATTTGCATGACGTTGACCTTACGTACATGTTGTTAGCACCCTAGCTCAAAATTTTAGGCCTAAAAACATGTGACATACAGACGGACGGACATTCGATTCAGAACTCGGTCTCGATCACATGTCCTTAAGGTCTTGCAGGTCTACCATTATTATTTCACCGTGTTACAAACTATGTGACAAACTCAATATACCACCTATCCTATGGGATGGGGTATAAAAACCGTTTATTACTTAATGCATATTAAGTATGACCACGCCTACAAGTGGGCGGTATTTGCCTTTTTTACTTGCCAATCACACTTAAGCGAGGATATCGCATACCAAATTCTAGCTTCCTGCGACAACTTTGATTTTCCATGCTAATAAGTAAAGTGGGCGTGTCAGTAAGCGGATTTCAAAAAATTTTACACTTGTACTGCTTCGGGACCTAGAAAGAACAGATATCAAGTTCAAATTCCTAGCTCAAAATTTAAGGCCTTAAAACTACCGATAGGCGGACGGACGGACATGGCTCATTCGACTTACAATTCGGTCTCGATCATATGCTCTTATGGTCTTAAGGGGCTACGGTGATTATTTCTCTATGTTACAAACTACGAATCAAACTTAATATACCTCCTATTCTATGGGATGGGGTATAAAAATACGATGTTATTGAGAAGGGGTGGATGAAGCGCGCTTTTTAAGCGAGAAGATTCTTAACTGAGAAATTCTATATACAATTGAAGTTAAATGAAACTGAAATTTAACAACCAAGATTTATGAAACAATTCGGAGCTTGACAGTGGTCAATTGGGATGGGGTATCAACGATTCGCCTAAGCAGATTGTAACCCTCCCACTAGTTTGTCCAGAATACTTCACACTATACATACTTGTCCACTCAGATACTTCGCACTTTCCGACAGGGATATCTCTACTCCATTTAACTTGGGGAGTTTGAATTGCGGTATCTTGTACTTCCTAGTTAAAAGAACCAGTTCCGTTTTCAAAGGTTTGACATTGAGACCACAGCTTTGGGTTCAGATTCTGATCGCCCCCAGAGCACCCTCCATGATTTCACTTAAGACATTTCAGTTCATTCCATGCACCATTACCAGCACGTCATCTGCGTAAGCCGTGGCACTGATACCCATAGCACTTAACTTCTTCAGAATGTTGTTGATAACTAGAACCCACAGGAGTGGAGATAATACCCCACTCTGAGGAGTTCACTCCATGATTTCACTTAAGACATTTAAGTTCTTTTCATTCACCATTAACACCACGTCATCTGCGTAAGCCGTGGCGCTGATACCCATAGCACTTAGCTTCTTCAGAATGTTGTTGGTAACCAGGACCATCGGAAGACGAAACTGACTTCATACCGTGTCGTTCCTCTCCTCAATTCGCTTTAAACAAGCTCGACAATATTATCTCATTTGACTTACAACAAGTCAGCTGTAGTTCTGTTGTTTGTAAGTCTGCTAGCAACATTACTAAAACAGACACTCACCATCCTCCCCTATGACTACCGAAAGGCCGACTTTCGGTTATACCCGAATGAGCTGAATAGTATAAATCTTATTGTAACAGCGAGCTCCCTAGACATTAACGCTGTTGCAGAGCCTTTCTATTGTAAACTTAACATTTGTATAGAAGATATTGTGTCATTAAAGCTAATAAGAACCAGTGAGTGAGTGCTACAGTGTGTACGCAGAAGTTACAGTCCGTAAAACGGACCGTTGAATACGCCATATTATCCCACTTCGTAAAAGGCTGATCTTATTGTTATTTTTTGACGTTTTATAAGAAGTGCAAAATTATAAAAGGGGCAATGTCCAACCGCCCCTAATTACAAACTATCAATTATAACGCAGATATTTCCAAGTTACGCTCAAATGTACGTAAAAATGCAACTTTTTGATTCAAATACAATATTTTTAAAAAATCAACCCCTTAAAGGGGGCGGGCTGAAAACTAAAGCCTTGTTTATCTAACCTGCAAGTCTTTTTTTTATTCTTGCCCAAATTAGGCTTAAAGCCAGTCGAAACTACGTTTTTCTGGAAATTTTTAGGTTTTTCTTCAATTTTGCCTGCAAGTATGGGCGTGGCCCAAAGTCTTGTATGAATGAAATGCAGAAACATGTGTTTTCTACATAATATATTAAGGAAAATTTTTTCAATTTCTAATAAAAAAAATTTAATAAAATGCATTTGAAAAATTAACCTTTAAATCGATGCTACGCCCACTAGGGGAGGTAAAGCGATTAATTTTTTGTTTTGTGTATCTTACAATAAACAGGAGATAATAAATATTAAATATCAGGCTTTTAAGACGTCTTACAGCTTTGAAAGCTCTGGAGGTAGTTGCACAATTGCATCGATTGGGGCGTGTCTGTGGGTGACTTTGAAAAATGTTTGCACTTGTAGTGCTTCGGATAACAATGAACCTATGTACCAAATTTCAGCTCCCTAGCCTTAAATTTAAGGCCTAAAATCGTGTGACCTACAGATGGATGGACGGACGGACATGGTTTATTCGATTCAGAATTCGTTCTCGATCATATGTCCTTAAGGTCTTGGGGGTCTACCATTATTATTTCACAGTTTACAAACTAAGTGGCAAACTTAATATACCTCCTACCCTATGGGATGGGTTATGGATGAGTAGGTAGGGATGAGTTTATGAATAAAGGTTTGTTGTTTATCTTTTTATAAGTAAAGTTAACAAACGTTGACTTAGTCTAGTTAAGGACGACTCGCCAGCTCTTCGTCAAGTCGCATATTTTGTCTAAAGCGCGCTGAAGTTTCTCTGTTGATAATTCAATTGTCGTATCAATAGCGAGAATAGCAGTGTCGTCAGCACAGTAGCTAAAATTGTTCCCTCATCGTGGGCAATGTCTCTTGTATAAACAAAATTATATTGGTCCGAGAACGCTTCCTTGCGGGACACCGGCATTTATCTCTTTGAATTCCGAGTACTCATTTTCGTATACCTACCATTATTATTTCACAGTTTACAAACTAAGTGGCAAACTTAATATACCTCCTACCCTATGGGATGGGTTATGGATGAGTAGGTAGGGATGAGTTTATGAATAAAGTTTTGTTGTTTATCTTTTTATAAGTAAAGTTAACATACGTTGACTTAGTCTAGTTAAGGACGACTCGCCAGCTCTTCGTCAAGTCGCATATTTTGTCTAAAGCGCGCTGAAGTTTCTCTGTTGATAATTCAATTGTCGTATCAATAGCGAGAATAGCAGTGTCGTCAGCACCGTAGCTAAAATTGTTCCCTCATCGTGGGCAATGTCTCTTGTATAAACAAAAATAATATTGGTCCGAGAACGCTTCCTTGCGGGACACCGGCATTTATCTCTTTGAATTCCGAGTACTCATTTTCGTACCTTTCGCGAAAGATTCTGTCTTCAAGGTAAGACTCTAAGATTCTATAGAGTTTTTCTGGTAAGCTAAGCCTTAACTTGTACTTCAGGCCATCGTGCCACACCTTGTCGAAGGCTTGCGATACGTCGAGAAAAGCGCTTGTACATATCTTTTTCGCTTCCAGAGCTTTTTATACCCGATCCAGGGTATATTAAGTTTGATGTATAGTTCGTAACGCAGTGAAATAATCACCGTAGACCCATAAGACCTTTCAAAGATATGAATTGGACCGGCAGGAGAATCGATTAAGCCATGTCCGTCCGTCCGTATGTAAACAACTTTTAGGCCTTAAATTTAAAGGCAGAGAGCTGAAATTTTGTGGGTTGGTTGGAAGTCCAGTCGTCCTTCATATCAAGTTTGAAAATAAGCTGAATTCGCCCACAGACACGCCCACTACAGGCCTGTATGTGCGACCATCTCTAATTTAAAAAAATACATTTTGCAAATTTTAGCTATGTTTCAATGGCGCTAGCGCATTCATTTTTGGTACGTAACATTGCCTTATAATTGTCTTTAAGGTAGCCAAAAAATTTTAGCTTTTTCATTGACCTAAATAACTGTTTTTTAATAAATATATATGAAATTTGACGAAAAATTGTATGACAAAAGCTGTAGATATTAGCTCTTTCTAACTTTTATGTATATATTGTATGTGTCTCCGCCCACTTTTGTGGGCGTGGCGTTCAAAAAAGTGATTTTTTTAGTTAAAAAGGTGGGGTTTTAGGCCGAGATGTATGCAACCACCTAGTATAAAGCATGCAACAGTTATATTTTTATATCCCGCCCACTTTTTAGAGGCGTGGCAGTTTTCTTTTTGGTTTGGTCTGGTATTTTGCAATCCGTCGTTAATGGATTGAAGCTTTTGCATACCCACTTGTTTTTTTATAACTTAAAACTTCATTCAAAACGAAAATGTTATTAATTCAATTTAAAAAGGTTAACTTACTTACTTACTTAAGGTGGCGCTACAGTCCGGGGTGGACCTGGGCCTCAGCCAACAAGCTTCGCCAGCCAGCTCTGTCTCTAGCTAGCCGTCTCCAGTTTCGCACGCGAAGTTGGCTGAGGTCCCCTTCCACTTGCGTGCGCCACCTGAGTCTCGGTGCTCCTCTACCGCGTCGTCTCTGCGGTGTGGATTCGAAGATTTTTCGCGCCGGGGCGTTGGTGTCCATCCACTCTAGATGACCCAGCCATCGTAGACGTTGTGTTTTGACTCTTTTGGCTAGGTCGGTATCGCTGTACAGCCCGTACAGTTCGATGTTATATCTCCTCCTCCACTCTCCGTCTATGCAGACGGGACCGTAAATCGTCCGAAGAATTTTCCTCTCGAAGCAGCCTAAGGTGTTTTCATCCGCCTTTGACAGGATCCATGCTTCTGCACCGTAAAGCAGGACTGGGATGATGAGGGTCTTATACATGGCCACTTTAGTTGCTCGAGAGAGGGCTTTGCTACTCAATTGCCTTCTTAGCCCAAAGAAACAGCGATTGGCAAGAGTTATCCTTCCTTTGATTTCAGCGCTGGTGTCATTGTCTGAATTGATAGCGGAACCCAGGTAGACAAAGTCCCTAACTACCTCAAAGTTATAGCTGTCGATGGTGATGTTTTGTCCAAGACGTCGGTGTTGGGTGTCTTTTCTTGATGACAGCATATACTTGGTTTTGCCCTCATTGACTGCTAAGCCCATATTCGCCGCTTCCGTCCCAAAACTCACGAAGGCTTCACTGACATCACGCTTTGTTCTACCGATTATGTCAATGTCGTCTGCGTATGCAAGTAGTTGAACGGACTTTTGAAAGATTGTACCTCTGGTGTTGGCCCAAGAGTTCTGCACAATTCTCTCAAGTATGATGTTAAAGAAGTCGCATGACAGCGCGTCGCCTTATCTAAATCCTTTTTTGACATCAAAGTGGTCGGTGAGGTCTTTGCCGACCTTGACGGAACAGCGTGATTTTTCCATGGTGTGTATCGATTTGGAATTCCTCGGTTTTCTCCAAGATCTGCCGCAGTGTGAATATTTGATCGATGGTGGACTTTCCTGGCCTAAAGCCACACTGATATGTGCCTATCAGATTGTTGACAAACGGCTTCAGGCGTTCACACAGTACAGCAGAAAAGATCTTGTATGCGATGTTAAGAAGACTTATGCCTCTGTAGTTGGCACAACTCAGAGGGTCTCCTTTCTTCAGGATCGGGCAAACAATGCTGAGGTTCCATTCGTCGGGCATGCTTTCTTCCGACCATATCTTGCAGATGAGCTGGTGCGTGCTCCTAACCAGCTCATCGCCAGCGGATTTAAAAAGTTCGGCAGCTAGGCCGTCTGCTCCGGCTGCTTTGTTGCACTTGAGCTTAGACACAGCTACTTTCACCTCCTCCAGGTCGGGTGGGCGGTATCGTTCGTATGCTTCGTCGGTAACGTCTTCGCCCGGGTTGAATGGTTCGTTCTGCCTGACAGCGGTATTTAGTTCGTCCTCGCCGTTATACAGTCTGCAGAAGTGGTCTTTCCAAATCCTCAGCACCGACTGCGATTCTACAACGATGTTCCCTTGATGGTCCTTACAGGCTTCAGTTCGAAGTTTATACCCTTGGCAGGACCTTTTGATCCTTTGGTAAAACTTTCTAACCTCATTCCTGTTGTAACATCTCTCTATCTCTTCAACCGCACGCTTCTCGTGCTCTCTCTTTTTTTTTTCCTTCGGAGAAGCCGGTGCTCCTCTCTCCTCCTCTGCTCGTAGAGCTCGCGAGCAGCTCTAGTCCTTCTGTGCAGCGCTGCTTTGTATGCTTCCTGTTTAGCTGCATGTGCTTGCCGGCATTCATCGTCAAACCAGGGGTTTCGCTGTGGTCGCCGTGTGAAACCCAGCACTTCAGAGGCGGCGTCTCTGATGGCACTTTGGCAGTGTTGCCACTGGCTATCAATACTTGATGCTGGTTGCATAGGACTTCGTAGAAGGTTTTGAGAGACTCGGTTGGAGAAGGACCTGGCGATCTCTTGCGATTGTAGTCGGCCGACGTCAAACTTCCTCACAGTATTTCCATTCCTTGGCGCTGGTCGGGATATCCGCAACCGTACCTTGGCTACAACAAGGTAGTGATCCGAGTCAATGTTGGCCCCTCGGAAAGTTCGGACATCCATGATACTGGAGGAGTGCCTTGCGTCGATCGCAATATGGTCAATCTGGTTGACGGTTGATTGATCGGGAGATCTCCATGTCCCTTTGTGGATATTGAGATGCGGGAACTGTGTACTAGCTACCACAACGTGTCGCCCCGCAGCAAAGTCGATCAGCCTGAATCCGTTATCGGAGGTCGTGTCGTGCAGGCTATGCTTTCCGACAGTACGACCAAAGATGCCCTCCCTTCCTTTATTGGCATTAAAATCGCCTAGGACAATCTTAATGTCGTAGCTAGGGCACTGCTCATAAGTTTTGTCCAGGAGCTTGTAGAACATATCTTTGGTCTCGTCATCTTTCTCCTCTGTGGGGGCATGTGCGCATATCAGGCTAATGTTGGCGAATTTAGCCTTCATGCGGATCGTCGCAAGACTTTTTGCCTAAGTCTGCCTCCAACAACGAAACCACATCCAAATAGGCGCTGTCTTTGATGCCGATAATATAATGTCTGCCTTGCAGTTGTTAAGGGCCTCCGCTAGTTGCTCGGCTGCACGTGGTCTGTTAAGGGACCTAACATTCCACGTGCAGATCCGGAGCTCGTTGTCCTTTTCTCATTTGCATTGGTCGTCAACAGTAAATCCGTCCGAATCCGAGGCTTGTTTCTGCTTCGTGACTGGTGTTTCTTTACGTGGCCGGGAAGTCACACCGACGGCACGACCCCCAACCTGGAGGACCAGATCTCTTACTTAGCTCTAAGGACGGAGAGCCGGATAGCCCGCTCCTTATAGGCCTGAGCTCCGAATACGTCGTAGTAGCCCATATAAGGTGTTCACTAAGTAGTTCGGCCTGACTGGAACTATGGACGCCACCGTTGTTTCCATCTGGGTAATTCCTCCGCTGCCGTCCGGATGCAAGTTGAAGTGCCTTAGTGGGAACACTCCTCCCCCCTCTCTCGCCTGCTACCCCCAACAACCTTCCAAAGGGGTTGGAACCCAATCTCCAGTTGAGGTACTAGGCACCCGGTGTTCACCACGGGGAGGTGAGAGTAGGAGTTGATAGACAGAGGTGGGTTTAGAAAGCCTGTGGATGCTTGTATCCTCTTGAGTGCACATGTCTATCCTTTGACCACCTAAGAAGGTTAACATTAAATACAAAAAAAAACCAATGAGTAAGTGGACCCTTGAATACCCCATCCTATCCCACATTGTAAAATGCTGATGGCATAGTTATTTTTTGACATTTTATAAGTAATGCAAACTTAGAAAAGGGGCGTGGTCCAACCGCCCCTAATTACAAACTATTATTTATAAGATTTTTCTGGAAAATTTTAGGTTTTTCTTCAATTCTGCCTCCAAATGTGGGCAAGGCCCAAAGTCTTGTATGAACAAAATATGAAGCTGAGCGTTTTCTACATAAAATATTAAGCAATTTTTTTTCAATTTCGAGCAAAAATACTGAGTAAACTGCATTTGAAAATTTTCCCTTGAAATAGATGCCACGCCCTCTCGAGGAGGTTTATCAATCGAATTTGTCTTTTTTGTGTCTAATATTCACTAAGAGATGCTAAATGTCAAATTTCAGCCTTTTAGAACGTCTTACAGTTTTGAAAAATCTGGAGGTAGTTGCATATTTAGACCGATTGTGGGCGTGTCTTTGGGCGGATTTCAAAATTTTTTACACTTGTACTGCTTCGCATGACGTGCCACCGACGTAAGAAGTTTCAGCACCCTGGCTCAAAATTTAAGGCCTAAAAACATGTGACATACAGACGGACGGACGGACGGACAGACGGACGGACATGACTCATTCGATTCAGAATTCGGTCTCGATCATATGCCCTTGGTCTTGGGGGTCTACCATTATTATTTCACCGTGTTACAAACTATCTGACAAACTTAATATACCTCCTATCCTATGAGATGGGGTATAAAAATACATTTTGCAAATTTTAGCTATGTTACAATTCATTTTTGGTACGTAACATTGCTTTATAATTGTCTTTAAGGTAGCCAAAAAATTTTAGCTTTTTCATTGGTCAGCTTAAAATGACTGTTTTTCAATAAATAAATATGAAATTTGACAAAAAATTGTTTGACAAAAGTTGTAGATATTAGCATTTGCTAGCTCTTATGTATATATTGTATGTGCCTCCGCCCACTTTTGTGGGCGTGGCTTAATAAAAAAAGTGATTTTTTTAGTTAAAAAGGCTGAGTTTTAGTACGAAATGTATGCAACCACCTAGTATAAAGCATTCAACAGTTACATTTTTATATCCCGCCCACTTTTTGGAGACGTGGCAGTTTTCTTTTTGGTATGGTCGGGTATTTTGCAATCCGTCGTAGATGGATTGAAGCTTTTGCATACCCACTGTTGCACTTTCGCACTTGTTTAAAAATGCTTATGAGTCCAAGAGAGGTCTCTGTTTGCTCCCACATAGATTCGCGTGAGGTTCTAGATTGACATACCTCCAACATTCGCTTATATAACTTAAAAGCTAGCACTAACATGAGTAAGATCCGCGCTGGTCCCTCGCAGTTCTGCCGTCAGTACGTAGCGAAGATCCCAGATGTAGACGATGGTGACCTTTAAAACCTTTTTTTTCCTAGGCGATACTTAAAAGTTACGCGAGATTAGACGTCTCCTCAGTTTGGACTACTTTATATACTGCACAAAAAAAAATTATCGCGACCGGCAAACTATAAGTACGCTTCAAGGTACCAGATACTTGGCTTGTAAACTCTAACAAACTTTTACTTTATCAAATCACTTGTGAAAGTATCAACCAAACGCAAAAGAAAGTGACAAAAAAAAATTCAAATTTACGAAACTTTCCTAGCTATCGATACAAATATTGTTCGAGCTACAATCTGGACACTTCTGACAGTCACCCGCCGAAGACAAAGCGATATTGGTTGTTTGTGACTGCCGCTTCTTCCAGGCTGTTCGTTGGAGTACTATGCTTCAAGTCTTGGATAACGGATCCGTCAGCTACACCGTAATGCCAGCAAACTCGACAGGAATTACTGGTCCTGGTAAAAAAAACCTTAAATGCAGCGCCTCTGCAGTTCAGTTTGTGGGCTTATAAGGAAGGTTTTCAACTGTTTCAGGAATCCCTATCCAGGACGTCCGTGCCGGCTTTTCACGTCAAGCGAGTCCTCAGGAATCCCGGCCTTCAGGGCTCAAACTTTCCACGCCGTTCCAAATTCCTCTGTTTTTCTATTCCAGCTAAAAATTCCTTTCTTTGTGCACTATATGTGCTCGGGTAATTGCACTCGGTAACTTTAACTCTAAGCTTTAGAAACTTGGCACTTCAAGCGGTGTTTATCTGCTCTCACCACGTACCGAATCGGATGGAATTAAACTTGCCTATGACTGCACTCTGAATTGCATCAGCTGTGGAAGGTATATACCCGAATATTCGAGTGGTCTTTCACCCACCTATGTGTCGATTGACCCTCAGCTATTCGGTGCAGCAATACCGGACGACGGGGAACACACATATTCCGTGATAGTTTTAGTGCTAATTGCTCTAAGGTTGCGACTTCCCCTCTTACTTTCTCATTATAGCCTGTCATACTCCTATTCTAACTCTATTGCTCATACCCCTACCTGGCCTTTCACTCTAAACTTAAAATAGAAAGCTTTTTGCTATTCCTACATCAATCTCAACACCTCCCGCTATCTCTTGACAATGGTTCACCCCTCACCCAGAACTCTCACCGAAACCTCACTCGAACAAACCTTTCCCACTCGATCACAAAAAAAATATAGTACAATTATATTGCCGGCTGTCAAGTTGGTAAATAGAAAAATTTTGCAAAGTGTAGCAAACCTCATGGCGTCCACTTCAGGTAAGTTATTTCCTAATGTTTCTGACTTAATTCTTATTATGCTTTTTCTTATTTGTTTTCTTTTCTTACCCCAAGTACATCCGATACTAAAGGAATAAGATTCCACCCCGGCGGGCATGTTGACATACTTGAATTCTTTTAGTGAGCAGATTCCACCTGTCTTCGCTCTGCTGTATGTCAGGTAAGTCATGCTCCTTGCTAACTATGTATTATTATCCTATCTTATCGTCTATTAACTACTGATTCCTACGTTCCAGGTGATTACCCTTACTTTCGCCAACACACCGCGCCGGTGTAGCCCTACATAAATGCAAATTCTTGCCAAGGCCAGGCCATTCGGCAGAGAGACCGCCCAGAGCACCGCCGCTAGAGCCTGTGGTGCCATCATTACATGTATCTGTTACTGTGTCTCAGCACAGCGAGACACACATTGTGCTGTGATATACACGTTTCTGCATGTTGTGCATTGAGACACAGAAACCAGCACGGCAGCGCCGGAGTATCCTGTTCTACATACTAGGCGAAGTCTTATTGCCCTTAAATTTTCCGCTTCAGGAACCTTTGCCTATGATTGACTTCAGAAATCACTGTTGACACCGTAATGGGCGTAAATAGAAGTAACAGGTACCGAACCTGCTGCACTTGCCGAGTGCACATACTGGTACTGGCAAGTACCGTGGGATGTGACGTCACTAGGACATCGGTCGGTTGGAATTCCCCGATGAAAGATTGTGAGGCTGTTTTATTATTTGTCCAGTGTCCACTGTCCAGGTATACCTTTTCTTGTTTCCCCCTTTTTATACCCGACCCAGGGTATATTAAGTTTGATGTATAGTTTGTAACGCAGTGAAATAATCACCGTAGACCCCTAAGACCTTTTAGAGATATGAATGGGACCGACAGGAGAATCGATTATGCCATGTCCGTCCGTCCGTCCGTCCGTCCGTATGTAAACAACTTTTAGGCCTTAAATTTTAAGGCAGAGAGCTGAAATTTTGTTGGTTGGTTGGAAGTCCAGTCCTTCAGATCAAGTTTGAAAATAAACTGAATCCGCCCACAGACACGCCCACTACAGGCCTGTATGTTATGTGCGACCATCTCTAATATAAAAAAATACATTTTGCAAATTTTAGCTACGTTACAATGGCGCTAGCGCATTCAGTTTTGGTACGTAACATTGCCTTATAATTGTCTTTAAGGAAGCCAAAAATTTTTAGCTTTTTCATTGGTCACGCCCACTTTTTAAGGGATTTTAGCTTAAAATGACTGTTTTCCTAAAATATATATGAAATTTGACAAAAAATTTTATGACAAAAGCTGTAGATATTAGGGTTTTCGAACTTTTATGTATATATTGTATGTGCCTCCGTCCACTTTTGTGGGCGTGGCTTAAAAAAAAGTGATTTTTTTAGTTAAAAAGGCGGAGTTTTAGTCCGAAATGTATGCAACCACCTATTTTAAAGCATTCAACAGTTATATTTTTATATCCCGCCCACTTTTTGAAGGTGTGGCAGTTTTCTTTTTGGTATGGTCGGGTGTTTTGCAATCCGTCGTAGATGGATTGAAACTTGCATAGTCTTTCGGCCTAAATGTAATTTTCGGGTTTTACTATCCCTTTTTGTGTGGTTGTTGCTTCATTAGTTTCAAGCAGGTAGTTTTGGGATCGTGGTGGGCGCAATTATTTTCAGTAGTGTCCGCGGGATCCTTTTTTTTCCTTTCGTTGGTCATTGTCGCGTGCGCCTTGAGTAAATTTGCTGTGTGAGCGATTAGGGGTTGTTTTTGCGTTTTCTTGGTATGCGAGTGTTTCGTTTGTAATAAGTTTATAATAAGGGTAATATTCACATGTTACAGTACAGCTAGGGTCCCGTAACAGGCTCGATGGGGTTTTTGAAGAACCTTAGCCGAAAACCACGTCGTAAAAAAAGGGAGTTTAGCGTTTTTTCGATTCTCAATGTGTGGGTGCCTATAACGTGTGGCGAGAGCCCTCGACCCTAGGATACCTGGCTAGCTAGCTGGGCATACTTTGCTATCCCTCTCGTGCTATATAGTGTCTCTGGGTTTAAACTTGATGTATTCGAACATAAATAAATATAATAAAGAAATATATTAAACCGGTATCACAGATAAACTAAGGTTTAAACCAGTGAGTAAGTTCTACAGTGTGTGCGCAGAAGTTACAGTCCGTAAAGCGGACCGTTGAATACCCCATCCTATCCCACATTGTAAAATGCTGATGGCATAGTTATTTTTTGACATTTTATAAGTAATGCAAACTTCGAAAAGGGGCATGGTCCAACCGCCCCTAATTACAAACTATTAATAATAAGATATTTCCACAGATATTTCCAAGGAACACCTAATTGTACGTAAAAATGCAATATTTTGGTTCAAATTCAATATTTTTGAAAAATCGACCCCTTAAAGGGGCGAGGATTAAAACTTTATAAAGGGTGATTTTTTAGTTGGTTTGGTTTTGGCAACACTGGTTTTGACAGCTGACGTGTGTTTAGTACCTTGTGTCACTGTCAAACAGCTTCAGTTTGGTTTGCAATTTAACCATGAATCGTCTTACAAATGAACAACGCTTGCAAATTATTTAATTTTACTATCAAAATTCGTGCTCGGTTCGAAATGTTCATCGCGCGCTGCTTCCATTTTATGGTCGGCGAGTTTGGTGAACAGTTAATTTCACGTTTCGGGCCGGTCAATTGACCGCGATTTGACACCATTAGACTATTTTTTGTGGGGGTATGTCAAGGCTAATGTCTATAGGGACAAGCCCGCTTCGATTGACGCACTGGAAGCCAACATCCATGCATTCATTCGTGAGATACCGGCCGATATGTGTGAAAGAGTATACCAAAATTGGACTCAGCGGATGGGCTACCTGAGACGCAGCCGCGGTCAACATTTGCATGAAATTATCTTTAAACATTAAATTGCAAGGTTCAAACTATCGATTCAAATAAATATTTCATTAATTTTTTCGAATTTGTTGTGTTTTTTTTTTTTAAAAAGTTCTCAACCTCTTAAGAAATCACCCGTTATAAACGAAATCTGGACGAAAGTATTTTTTACCTGACCTGCTACTTTTTTTGTTTCATGCTTTCCTAAAGTAGGCTCAAGGGCAGTCGAAATTAAGTTTTTCTAGAAAATTTTAGGTTTTTCTTCAATTCGGCCTTTAAATGTGGGCGGGGCCCAAAGTCTTGTACGAACAAAATGTGGAACTAAGCGTTTTCTACATAATGTATTAAGGAAATTTTTTTCAATTTCGAGCAAAAGTACTGAGTGAACTGCATTTGAAAATTTACCCTTAAAATAGATGCCACGCCCACTAGAGGGAGTTTACCAATTAAATTTCTCTTTTTTGTGTCTTATATTCACTAAGAGATGCTAAATGTCAAATTTCAGCCTTTTAGAACGTCTTACAGTTTTGAAAAATCTGGAGGTGGTTGCATATTTAGACCGATTGTGGGCGTGTCTTTGGGCGGATTTCAAAAATTTTTACATTTGTAAAAGTTTGTAGAAGTTTCAGCCCCCTAGCTTTAAATTTAAGGCCTTAAAACATGTGACATACAGACGGACGGACGGACGGACGTACGGACGGACGGACGGACGTACGGACGGACATGGCTCATTCGATTCATATGCCCTTAAGGTCTTGGGGTCTACCATTATTATTTCACCGTGTTACAAGCTATGTGACAAACTTAATATACCTCCTATCCTATGGGATGGGGTATAAAAAAAATATCACAGCTAATGGAGTGAAACTACCTTACCTAACAGCTAATGTATAATGAAAATATCACGGAATATACGCTGTTGAGAACACTCCCTAAGTAAAGTGAAGTTGGGTGCCCTCGAGAATTGTTTACAGCGGAAATATGACCAACCTCAATTTTTGGTTTGCCCAACATCTTTCTTCTTGAAGTGACAACGCACCGAAGCACACGCATTTACCGGACTTCTCTACTATTTTCTAAGTATCCTTATATATATATATATATTAAGTACCTTATATACATTAAGTATCTTTAATACGCATTATTCCTTAATACCAAATTGGCATTTATTGAATTGAATTACATACGTGAATTAAATTTAAGCGTTCTTTCGTACTTGAGAAAAGAATTTCATTCGCTCGATTCCTTCCCGAATGTTTTGGTGCCGAAACCCGGGACTCTTATTTAATCACGTAATAATTCATTCAATCATGACTGATACCGATAAGTCTAAGCAACCGGTGATATCAACAGCAGCCGCAATTTTTGATCAACAAAAGTGTTTGGTAGATCTAGTAGAGAAAAGCTTGGTAAATCACCGAAAGTCTTCGCAAGATCGGCGAACACCAGCCGCATATAGACGTCGCTTAGAGATCATAAGCGAGCATTACGATGAATTCAAGGAGAATCACAAATTACTTCTCAAAGAAGGTAACGAAGTAACGAGCACATATATGGCCCAAGATTGGATTCGATGCGCTGAAATCGAAACCGATCTACTCGCTCTGTGCCCTCTGGCTGAGCCGCCGCAACCCAATATATCAGTCTCTGCCAACAATCTGACACCCACGCATAACTTAGCCCCAACCGGACCCCCAAACGCAACCTCTCGCGTGGATGTTAAATTGCCTCGTATCACCATTCCTACGTTCGACGGTAATTTCGTTAATTGGACTGCTTTCCACTGTCTATATCAATCGCTGGTTCATGAAAACAGTTCGATTGATGATATTCAGAAATTTCATTATCTTAAGAGTTCGTTAATTGGTGATGCTGCTAAAGTGATAGGAGAAGTGCCGTTGTTATGAGAAAACTGTGCAGAAGCATATGGATTATTATGTGCTTTGTATGATAATAAAAGAACGATGTTCTACAAACACATGAAATCGTTTTCGTCTATACCAAGTATCAAATCAGAAAACGCTGCCAGTTTGACCGATTTAGTAAATGTGTGCAAAGAATGTGTTTGTGTCATGAAGTCTTTTGGGTTTGAGCTTAGCCATTTCGAGCCGATTCTCGTGTTTTACCTGTCTGAAAAACTTCCACATGACACGCGCGAGTTTTGGGTGCAATCTTCTAGCCAAAAAAAGGACATTCCGACATTCAAGGAAATCTGTGAGTGCATCGAAGTTCGCATTCGAACTATCGAAGAGATGACGCCAAACAAGGATCCATATGAGAGACCTGCTTCCCATTCAAAAGCCAAACCAGCGATAAAATCACCACAAAACCATTCGATTGTGAGCAAACAGACGAAATCGTTCGACGTAAAAACGCAACCTCAAAATCAGAAGGCGTTCGACATAAAGTGCCCTGTTTGTGAAGGTAACCATGTGATCCGCCAATGTGCACACTTCCTAGCTATGGCGGTAGCAGACAGAGAGAAGATAATTAAAACTATAAATTATTGTTATAATTGTCTTGCATATAATCACAAGGTTAACAAGTGTACTAGCCCCCGCACATGTGTAAATTGCGGTGGTCGTCACCACACCTTGCTCCAAAATTCAGACTTTCCACGTCCAAAAAATCAAGACTCCCAAATCTTAGCCATCCCTTCATCAGCAACTACTGACCCAAACAACGCTCTTAAAAATACTCACATAAATCTGCATATAACTCCCAAAACCACAGCTTGTGAGGTTTTTTTAGCAACTGTTGTTGTTCCAATTAAAGCCTATAATGGAGAAGTTTATCATCTTCGGGGCTTGTTGGATTCTGGGTCACAAGCCACCCTTGAGCATGCCGCTCAAATACTTCGGCTAAAACGGATTTCAATAAGAGCCAATATCAGTGGCTTAGGTGCAACGACAGGAGAGACGTCTCGAAACAGTGTTGTTTTAAATATCGAATCGATAGTAGATCCAAAATTTGTATTGACAGTTGAGGCGTTTATTTTGAGTCAACTGACTAGCCTTCTACCTCCACGCCCTGCTCCTTTCCGTGCATGGCCTCATCTTGAAAGACTCTCTTTAGCTGATCCTGCCTATCGATATCCCGCAAAAATTGATTTGATCTTAGGCGCAGACGTTTTTGCGCAAATCATAATGCCAGGAATACGCCGAGGTGCACCCGAAGATCCTATTGCGCAAGAGACTAAACTGGGGTGGATTGTTTGTGGACAAGTGAATTTGTCCACTCCACTACAACCAACAATTAACGTTTCGAATCATTTCATATGCTCCGAGACCAATGCTCTGATCCAAAAACTCTTTGAGGTTGAAAGTGTTCCAAATAAACGTGTCCTTACTCCAGACGAGAAATGGTGTGAAACATTTTATGCTAAAACCCACCGACGGGATACCGAGGGAAAATTCACTGTCCGATTGCCGTTTAGAACATATGTAGACAAGTAAGCTGTGTTGGGTAAATTACAAGAAGGAGCCATCGCCCGGCAACTACAACTAGAGAGAAGTTTTCGCAAAAATCCAGTGATGCAGAAGAAGTATAGTGCCGTCATGCTTGAATATTTGCAGTTGGGTCACATACGTCGTGTAGTTACAAGCGAAGAAGATCATATTTTACCCCTCCCCATCAACATAAATTCGGACAACTGCCACTATATTCCCCATCATGCGGTTTTTAAAGAAAACAGCTCAACAACGCAACTCCGAGTGGTTTATGACGCATCCAGAAAAACATCAAATGGGAAATATTTAAACGATATAATGTTCACCGGACCTCCCTTGCAAAACGACCCAATTGTTGTCATACTGAACTGGCGATTTCATCGTGTGGCCTTTAGCGCGGATATCGCCAAAATGTACCGGCAAATTCAATTACCGCAATCTGATGCCAACTTTCAACGCATTGTGTGGAGAAATCACCCCCAATGAGTCTCTCGAAGACTATGCGATCAATACAGTGATGTTTGGAATCTGATGTTCGCCCTATCTTGCCATCAGAGCCCTGCATCAACTAGCAACTGATGAGCAAGTAGCCTATCCATTAGCGGCCAAAGTTATCAAAACTAATATTTATGTGGATGACGTCTTTTCCGGCGGAGACGACCTTAGGTATGCCTCTCAATTACAAACTGAATTAATTCGCATTTTAAAGGCAGGTGGTTTCGAACTACGAAAATTGGGCAGCAATTCTCCGGCAATAGTGGCCAATGTACCTGCAGAAGCTCGAGCGATACAGCTTCCTTTGGCACTGAATGAGCACGAAACTGTCAAGGCTCTCGGTATATATTGGCAGCCCACAGATGATAATCTGTCTTTTAACCTTAAATTTAACCCTACCATATTAACCTACACCAAACGTTCCATCCTATCAATCATTGCTCGCTTGTACGATCCCAGCGGTTGGATCGCCCCAATTATCAACCTTGCCAAAGTTTTCCTTAAGCAGCTGTGGCAGTTCAATCTCGACTGGAATGATCCAATAGCCAGTGAATTGGTAAGTCATTGGAAAAATGTCTTAAATAATCTAGCAGATTTGCCATCAATCAAAATACCGCGATGGCTTTACACATTTTCAACTAACATCCTATATCAACTGCATGCTTATTGCGACGCTTCCAATGCGTACGCCGCAGCTTTTTATTTAAGAACAGTGGATATCGATGGGATTGTTCATACCACCCTGTTAACAGCGAAAACAAAGGTTGCACCAGTAAAACCTTTGACGATACCCAGATTAGAACTGTGTGGTGCTACACTTTTGGTCAAATTGCTGCAGCACATCAAAGCAGGTCTTAGTTGAAAAATTTCTGAGGACAATATCTTCGCCTACACCGACTCCAAGATTGTATTGGCCTGGTTGCAAGGAGACGTAACTCGATGGAAGGTTTTTGTCGCAAACAGTGTTTCTGAAATACTTGAAACCACGTCCGTACATCAGTGGCATCACATCGCTACCGACCAAAATCCAGCAGATTGTGCTACCCGGGGCTTATCGCCCAAAGAACTTGCAAATTATAACTTGTGGTGGCGAGGACCCTTGGCATTACAAGGAGCAATTCAAACCGAACCTGTATTCACTAATAATGCTTGACATTGGGAAGTTGACGAACAAGATGCAATCTCCATAGAAACGAAACCTCGATATATACACTCAGTGACAATATCGGACGCTTTCATTGGCAGGTTTTTATCCCTGAGTAAGCTAATACGATTATCAACTTTGTATTCCAGGTTCGCTTACAATTCTCGCCGAAAAAATCAATCAAAGAGAAGAACTGGTCCTATCTCCACAGATGAACTTTTCCAGTGGACTTTTTATTGGGTGAAGGTAGTTCAAGCTGTTTCATTTCCTGACGCCTTGAGTAACATGTGTTCGAAAAAAAAATATTTTCTTATTGGAAGCAATTTCAAACGCTAAATCCTGAAATCGATCCAAGTGGTATCTTACGTATTGGCGGTCGGCTACAGAACTCGGATTTGTCCACATCACGCAAACATCCTATCATTCAGCCAGCTCGTCATCATTTTACGTCGTTGGTCATTCGACAAGCACACCTGAATACCTTGCATGGAGGCACCCAAATCAATTTAAACCTGATCCGAAGTAAGTACTGGGTGTTGAATGGCCGCAATGCAGTACGCGCGGAAATCAACAAATGCATCACTTGTTTCCGTAATAATCCCAAACCATGTCAACAATTGATGGGCGACTTACCATCACCCCGAACTAACTTTTCTCGTGCTTTTACTCATACAGGTATAGACTACGCCGGACCAGTTAATATTCGACCAATTAAGGGGCGTGGAGTTACGTCCAGAAAAGGGTACATCTGCATTTTTATGTCTTTGTACCATATAAAAATGTAAAGCTATCCACATCGAAGCCTTTATGTATTTAACGTCACAATCCTTTCTAGCGACTTTTAACTGATTTGTTGCACGGAGAGGTTTGTGCAGTCACATATACAGTGACAACGGAAAGAATTTCGTTGGCGCTGAGAAGGTCCTTTAACGCAACCATTTGAACTTCCGAAAAACTGTGGAATTGGAACTCATGCCAACGCTGACCAACCTCAACATCAAATGGCATTTCATCCCGCCAGCCTCACCGCACTTTGGTGGGTTGTGAGAGGCTGGTGTAAAATCCATCAAACACCACCTCAAACGAGTTTCCGGCATTGCAACGTTAACCTATGAAGAAATGTTCACGCTACTTTCGCAGATTGAGGCGGTCTTAAATTCGAGGCCCATTTGTCCGCTCACCGATGATCCCATCGATTTGCAGCCCCTCACTCCCGGACATTTCCTTATCGGCGAGCCGTTACTCGCACCGCCTGAGCCCTGTTTACTGGACACTAATATAAACCTGCTCAACAACTTTGACATGGTCAAGAGGCTTAAACAGGTGTTTGCTAAAAGGTGGAAACAGGACTATATGGATCGCTTACAGTCCCGACCAAAGTGGCCCGAAGTAAAGAGAAATGTTGCCATCAACGACTTAGTATTGCGACTTAATATTGCCATCAACGACGAGTATTGATAAAAAATGAACAATTACTTTCGATTCAATGGCAACTAGCCCGGATTGTTGAAATCCATCCAGGACCAGACAATTTGGTGCGAGTTACTACGTTGCGCACTTCAAACGGAGTATGCAAAAGACCGATAACTAAGATTTGTGTACTCCCAAAGAGCGAACCAATGCAGGCAAATAAGACTGCACCAAATTAACATCCAAGTCTTTTTTTAATTTTTTTTTTTATTTTTCTCCCTTATTATTATTATTATTATTTTTGTTTTCTTGCAGTGAATCTATTCAAGAACCTACTTATCCGCAATTAAAGCTCGAAACAAGGAGTTCGAAGATTCCAGTCTGTTACAGCAGGCCGAGTCAGTGGCGGCCAGAAACTACCACTTAGCTGTTTCAGAGGGACATTTTTGAATCTTTTGTTCTGATGATCCATCAGCGGGGCCGGCATGTTGAGAACACTCCCTAAGTAAAGTGAAGTTGGGTGCCCTCGAAAATTGTTTACAGCGTAAATATGACCAACCTCCATTTTTGCTTTGCCCAACATCTTTCTTCTTGAAGTGACAATGCACCGAAGCACACGCATTTACCGGACTTCTCTACTATTTTCTAAATATCCTAATATAGATATTAATTATCTTTAATACGCATTATTCCTTAATACAAAATTGGCATTTATTGAATTGAATTACATACGTGAATTAAATTTAAGCGTCAGCGAAAATTGAACCTATCACTGTTTTCTTTCGTGCTTGAGAAAAGAATTTCATTTGCTCGATTCCTTCCCGAACATACGCTATTAATCTGAACTAAACTAAATATATCACGGCTATTTATCTAACTCTAAGCTAAGCTAAAAATATCACATTTAATTATTTAAGTCTAACCTTACCCTATTATAAATAAATAAATAGTTAACATAAAAAAATTGTTGGATTCATGGCAGTCCGGCCACAACGGTCGGGAGTGCGTCAATTCAGTCTTAACCCCTTATGCATGGATATTTTTGGCATGAAATCTACCAACCATTCGTCCCCTTAGATCGCCTAGTTCGTATAGCGACGAGCCTGTTCGTTTCAGTACTATGGACTTTAGGAACTTATGTCCTAGTTAAGCGTTATAATTGTCCGCAAGGCTACTCTGTTTGAAGTTCCTATGATAGACTACTTGACCGACTTGATATTCTACGTCTCTACTTCTAGTATTATAAGTTTTTTCTGCTTTCTGATGGACTAGTTTTAGATTTTGAAATATTTTATCTCTAATTATATCCAGCTTGTCGTTATTATTAAATCGACCTGTCTCTGAATCTCTTAGTACGTCAAGTTTTCTGAAGATTTCATAGGCTGCTCCGTATTGGACCATTAGAGTCCCGAATACTGTATAGTATTGCTCGAAACCCGTCGCTTCACGTAGTACGCACCTTAGGGAAAAAGCCGCATTACTTGTATGTCTATCCCAGGTTCTCAGGTTGTCTCCGATATAAGACCGAATTTTGGCTAATATCGACCGATTGATTCCTTCCGAGGCATTCGCCTGGGCTGAGTAAAAAGCAGTGCAGATTTGCTTAACACCATACTTGTTTAGTAAGCTGGCAAACAATTAAGAGATAAACTGCTTGCCGTTGTCCGATTGAACCTACTCAGGTACGCCGAAAACATGGAAGACACTCTCTTCCAAAAATCTAACTACCTCCGCCGCTGTAGCCTTCTTAATGGGTTTGAGAAACATGAACTTACTGAAGTGATTGAGCACTATAAAAACATGTGTGTTCCCTGCTTTCGTCCTTGGGTATGGCCCTGAAAAATCTATGTAGAGTCGCTGAAAGGGGCGCTCCGTAACAGTTTGTTTGCCAATCGGTGGTCTTAAAACTTTATTGGTCGATTTTGTGCACTTAAAAATTTCACAGGACTTCACCCAATCCTGCACGTCAGGGACCATTCCTGGCCAATAATACTTTTGCCGGAGTTTCGATAATTTCTTGTGAAATCCACCATGTCCTGAAAGTGGAGCATCGTGTGCCGATTCCACCAGACCCTCTCGCAGTTCCGAAGGTATCCGGAGCTTCCATGCCCTGTCCTCAGAAAGGAGAACACCAGTTCGGAAGCCAGTTCGATGGTACACATATCCATCAGAGACCCGAGTATCCGAAATTTGGTCCTTGTTTTTCTCTACCTCTTTCTTCAACTCTTCATATTCTTCCGAGGAGAAATATGGGGACTTAAGGCCAACTTCAAGCGTGACTCCTTCGGCAGTGAGCTCTTCCATGTGGACACGCGAAAGAGTATCAGGGACTACATTTTGGGATCCCCTTCTATGCTCAATTTCAAAATCAAAGCCCTGTAGTTTGAGAATCCATCTGGCCAATCGGCCAAAAAGATCCTTTTGGGACATGGGCCACTTAAGACTCATATGGTCAGTTATTATCGTGAAGCGTTATTCCTCCACGTAGGCTCTGTATTTCTTCACTGCTAGAACGGCCGCATAGCATTCAAGTTCTGTGACGCTATAATTCCGTTGAGCGGAATTAAGCTTCTGGGACATGTATGCTATAGGTCGTTGGTTCTTTTCCGCGTCCACCTGGAAAAGCACACTGCCTACTCCTGATGTTGAAGCGTCGCATTGGATGAAGAATCTTTTTGTGAAATCAGGGTTCGTCAGGATAGGTGCCGATATAAGTGACTTTTTAAGTTTTTCAAAAGCCTCAATTGCTTCCTGAGACATTTTGAAGGTCTCTCCTTTCTTAAGACAGTCTGTCATGGGGGCTGTCATAGACGCAAAATTTGAGATAAAGCGCCTTTACCAGTGCGTCATCCCCAGAAATCTTCGAAGCTGTTTGGAGGTCGTTGGAGCTGGGAAGTCTGCAACGGCCGAAACATTTTCTGGGTCCATCCGGAGGCAACCATCCCCAACTATATATCCTAAGTACCTAATTTCTTTGAAGCAAAATTTGCTCTTAGCCAAGTTTACCGTCAATCCCGCTTCCCTCAGACACCTGGCCACCTCCTCTAAAACCTTTACATGTGTTTCAAAATCTCGAGAGCAGATCAAGAGATCATCCAAGTATACAAAAACGTGTTCTCTAAGCTGTGCGGGTATCACTTTGACCATTTATCTGCACATTTTATGGGCGGCGTTGCACAGACCAAAAGGCATGACTGTGAAAATGATACAGCGGTCACCCAGGAACAAATGCCATGTATTCTCTTGATCTGCGCTCGAGCGGAATTTGCCAAAAGGCGTCTTTAAGGTCGATACTTGTGATGAATTTTGTATCCTGCAAACGGCTGAGGTGACCTTCGATGTGAGGAAGCGGGAATGCGTCACGTTTTGTCCTGGCGTTTACTTTGCGGGAGTCCAGGCACAGCCTATTCTTCTCTGACCAGGACAACTGGAGAGCTCCACGCGCTGCTGCTCTCCTCTATCACACCCAACGCTAGCATCCGGTCTAATTCCTCATAGAGGAGCTTCTGCACCACTGGAGAGACTGGGTAGTGCCTCTACTTTATGGGAATTTTATCGTCATCCACTTCAATAATGTGTTCTTCGAGGCTTGTCTTACCCAGTCCCAACACAGCACAGGAGGGGAACAGCTGCGTGACCCTCTCCAATTGATTGGCTTGTTCTGAGGACAGTATATGCCCTGGACCCCCGTCCGTTAGGGATGGAGCCTCCAACTCATCGATAATATTAGGAGCGACCCTATATTGACTCCAAAAATCTACGCCGAGGTACAATGGTTGTTGTACGCCAGGGAACACGACCAGTTCCAGTTCTTTGGATTTACCACCCCAAGAGACCGTTGTCGTAAAACGTCCCAGAATATTCTGCTGTTGTCCATCAGCTGTGCGTATGTCAGTCGTCATTCTAATGTCGCTCTAAGAATCCCTCACCTCCTTTCCCCAAGCAACTCACCGACGCCCCACTATCCAACAGGCCCATTATCTCTTTACCATGTATCTTAACCCTCGCATAGGGCCTGTTGTCGTCCTCTACTGATAACACTGATTCTACAATTTTGTTTTTTCTATCCCTTATCTCCACAAATTTCTTCCTTACCCTCGCTATCTTTCTGTAATTCCTAGTCTGGCTCCTTTTCCTAACAATTTCTGGGTTGAAGATTCTTCGCCTTGCTTCGTCATATTCTAATTTCCTCTGATGGAGGCTTTTCTTTAGAGGCATTTCTTTCGTGTCGTCTTCATTATCGGTTGGGTTTTCTCTCGTCATGAGCGTTATTTTTCCGGGGACTCCTCCGTCTTCGGGACTTGATCGTGAGTCAGTGGCGTGGTCCCGTTCATTCCGCCGACTCTCAGGTTTTCCAAGCACGAGCGGCACTGGAAAGCTACATTTCCCTGACCGCAGCTAAAGCAGGTTAAATTCAATTAAACAGTCGTATTTCTTGAAACTTCCTCGTAAAATAGTATTGGTTTGGTGTTTTATGACGAATCGCACAAAGCCAAGGGGGGGCAAGTGCCCCGTCTTGCCCCCCCCCCCCCCCCCCCTCCGGGCGCCTATATCGTGATCCCTGCTCTCTTCCCCAAACTGTTTCACCAATTCGGCTTTGACCACTGCCATGTTCAGGTATCTGTTTCCATGGTACCTCCACGTACTACCAGAATCAACGTTCTGCTGGGCCTGACAGTAGGTGGTGTAAACTAGAGAGCAGCTGTTCGTCGGTCATCGCGTTTGCTTTTTGGAGCATCTCTTCTCGAAAAATGAAACTTTTTACGAATATAGACGTCGATGTTCCATCAAATTTAATTCCCCACCCGTAGACTTTCATGCTTGGATGGTGCCCGCTGGGGGTTGGTCTCACTCTCGTCTCTGGCTCGAGGCAATATTCTTGGTCTGTTAAGAGTCGAGGTTGGTTGCCTGCAAAGTTCACTGAAGTCTAATTCCTCTGGTTGTCGGGCTGGTCCTTCTTCCCTTGGCGGTGCGGCATTGGATTCATTCATGACTTGCTCCAATGAGATTATATTATCTTGAAGGAACTTCAGGTTATCCCTAAAACTGTAGACAATATTTGTCAGGTCTCGTGAGAAAGTCTCTGCGAGTTTGGCCTGGCTCCTCTCTATGGCTTAAATCACTTGGTCCATGCTACCTCCTCCTACTATCTCCCCAAATCTTCCGCCTGCCTCAGCTATGGCCCAGTTTACGCTGAGACGTGGAGGATTACTTGGAGCACTTTCGCGTTTGTGACTTTCATGTTCTCTATCCTCTCCGTTGTCTCTCTCCCATCGTTGCTCTTGCCTATTTGGCTCGTCTACTGGGCCCTCTGGCAGGATTCCTGTCGTCTTGGCCCCACCCCCTGTCGCTCCCTCTAGATCTAAATTATCGCATTGTGGGGGTTTCCAGCGGGCCTCATCTAATACCCTTGGTCATGGGGCCTCTTCGATTTCTGGATTGCGATCCGGCTGGAGCTTTTGGCTCCATTCCCACTCTGTTAGGTTGGTCAGTGGAATATGAGCCCTGCTGATGCCAGTTTCAGGGAACACCGTTGAACTTTGGATCTCCGGCGCAGCCAAAGGTGTGGTCGCTTCAGCAAGATCTTGCAATGGCTCTGACCTTTCTGGTAGTGGGTCCATTTCAACCCTAGCTGGTGCTGCTCGAGAGGTCTTCTTGCTCGTCTTAGTTGTACCTAAAGGAGAAGCTCGAGTTCGGCCCCCTTTAGGTACAGCTCCGAGGTTCCTTGGCATTATGTATACCCTGTTCTACTTCCCAATGTGAAATAGTTTGCCGGATGGGGTATTTAAGCGAAGTAGTGTCCTGAGCTAACTTTAAGATTCACTCCAAAAATATGTCCAACACCTTAATATCAACAACACAGAAAAAGCTCTAACTACAACTCCTGAGTATTTGTCCCCTGTATCCACGGTTCTTCGGATGGAGAACACACACCCATTGGGAACTGAATTTGGCCTAACACAATTCACGAAAAGGTTAATTCAGTAACCGAGAAATCTATCGATGCTATCCAAGTTCCGAAAAATTCACTCGTAATGGTAAAGCGATTAACCGATGCTATCTAATTTAATAACCTATGTGCCTTGGGGTGGTTGTCAATCCTATCCCTCAGAGCGTCGTCTGTCCGTCCTTTTGTCAATCTCGTCCAACGTTCTGTCGTCCCTTGGGCAACTTATGTCGAGATCCTTGACGTGCACTGCAGTATAACTCTTATCCTATCTTGCCACTAACTGCTATTAGGTAAACCTCATAGAGTGCTGGCAAGGAGGTCTGAGCCATGCTGCAGTCAGAGCCCACTAGATGGGTTCCCTCACTTACGCCTCACTGAGGAGTAGGTCGGAGCCTCATTCCGTGGCAGCAGTTAGTGAGAAAACCCCATAGCAAGCCTTCTGATCCTACACTCTCCCGAGCTCCCAATTACCTCACGAATATTAGGTGGAAACCTCAGTCTTCGGATCGAGCCATCTTCCACTCGGTAGACTCTAGGATCCGGCGGCCTCTAGGTACCTGGATGGTATCGGAAAATTTAGAAGGGAAGACAGAAGTTGGGAGTAAAAGAAAAGGTTAAGTCAAGGAACGGGAAAACAATACAACGTGGTCATCGAGAGTCTAAGGTGACGACCTTCGTACGGAAAATCGTCCCCTTGGAGGCACAAAAAAAAAACTTAAGCCGGTAGATTCAGGATATTATCCCACCAGTAAACCGCCGGGATAAAACCCATTGGGTGCCAATGTTACGGGTCAGACTGGGCCGGGTCGTCTTGTAAGTAGGTAAGTTGGCGGCGGCACAGTGAGATGGTACCCGGCTAGGCCCACCGGTAATTTTTTTTGGGAGCCAACGATTCTACCAACACCAACCATATAATCAAACTGTGCCTTCGAGGGATGAGAAAAAGGGAGGTTAAGAAAGAAAAACGGGGTAAGAAGCACAATCCAGGTACCTGAATGAAACACGAGAAGAAGATCCGAAGACCGACCAATCAACCCCAAATGGCAACCTATACCATACCATATTTATCATTAATTCCACAAGGATCAGTATCTACTCTAATTTACTCAAGCTCGACTTAATTCCAATTACTTATTTAAACATAGCTCACTTCACTTAGCTTATACCTAGCTAATGCCCTAACTTCATAGCTCACACCAGGCGACATCGGACTTCAAGCTTGCCCAGAATCCAATAAACTCTAAGAAAAAATAATATCCATAAAATCCCTAAGTACCATACCTACTAGCTTGTCTGTCTCACTGACGAATCTACCCTAAGCTGGTTCTTGAAAGAGCACCTAATACTACCTCTAATTCAACTGGGTTAGGAACCTTCTCAAACTAAAACTGCTTAAAATACCATGATTCCTTCATAGTCCATGGCATGTACCTCTAATTAAAGTAGGTAGCTGATCAATGATGTTCATCCGAGTATCACTTCATATCTAATCACCTCTAATTACCTACTAACCAAATCCCACTTAATGTTGCCAAGCTCTACTCGAATACTATATAATCCTATACTATACTAACCTTACCCCTTTTTCTAACCACTAAAAGTTGGACCTACACTAATCCTAACTAATCTATTGGTCGCTCTTCGAAAGTCCTTCTCGTGTTAAGTTCGCCAAGAATCTCGCGAAGCCCGATGCTATGGCTTTTGTTGGCCTAGCCTCCCCTTTCTGTGTCTGGCGACACAGCCTGCGCCATCTCCTTGGCCAGTGATTTCAGAGATGGCCCCTCAATCCGATGAATCAGTCGCCCCGCTGGTTCTCACGTCCTGTCAGGTCACATCAGAGATAGACTGCCCTGATGGACGGCCATTCCTTACTACACACACCTATCGCGAAGCGATTAAGCTAACATCCTTATAAAAATCAAAAATGCTCTAAATGTAGTAAACAATGCTAACATGGCTTTTATAAGATTCATTTCAAATTCAAATTCACCAACCAACTTGAGTTTTAGAAAAATAAAAAAATTATCGAAAAAGTCTTTTTTAAAAATGCTTATGAGTCCAAGAGAGGTGTCTGTTTGCCCCCACAGAGATTCGCGTGAGGTACTAGATTGACATACCTCCAACATTCGCTTATATAACTTAAAAGCTAGAACTTACATGAGTACAATCCGCGCTGGTCCCTCGCAGTTCTGCCGGCAGTACGTAGCGAAGATCCCAGATGTAGACGATGGTGACCTTTAAAACCATTTTTTGTTTCTAGGCGATACTTAAAAGTTACGCGAGATTAGACGTCTCCTCAGTTTGGACTACTTTATATACTGCACAAAAAAAAAATTATCGCGACCGGCAAAACTATAAGTACGCTTCAAGGTACCAGATACTTGGCTAGTAAACTCTAACAAAACTTAACTCTTAACTTTATCAAATCACTTGTGAAAGTATCAACCAAACGCAAAAGAAAGTTACAAAAAAAAAATCAAATTTACGAAACTTTCTTAGCTATAGATACAAATATTGATCGAGCTACAATCTGGACGCTTCTGAGAGTCACCCGCCGAAAGACAAAGCGATATTGGTTGTTTGCGGCTGCCGCTTCTTCCAGGCCGTTCGTTGGAGTACTATACTTCAAGTCTTGGATAACGGATCCGTCAGCTAAACAGTAATGCCAGCAAACTCGACAGGAATTACTGGTCCTGGTAAAAAAAAACTTCACTGCAGATACTGTTAGCGCCTCTGCAGTTTAGATTGTCGGCTTAGAAGGAAGGTTTTCAACTGTTTCAAAAATCCCTATCCAGGACGTCCGTGCCACCTTTTCACGTCAAGCGAGTCCTCAGGAATCCCGGCCTTCAGGGCTCAAACTTTCCACGCCGTTCCAAATTCCTCTGTTTTTCTATTCCAGCTAAAAATTCCTTTCTTTGTGCACTATATGTGATCGGGTAATTGCACTCGGTAATTTAAATTCTAATTTTTAGAAACTTGATACTTCAAGCGGTTTTTATCTGCTCTCACCACGTACCGAATCGGACGGAATTCAACTTCCCGATGACTGCACTCTGATTTGCATCAGCTGTGGAAGGTATATACCCGAATATTCGAGTGGTCTTTCACCCACCTATGTGTCCATTGACCCTCAGCTATTCGGTGCAGCAGGATGACGGGGAACACACATATTCCGTTATAGTGTTAGTGCTAATTGCTCTAAGGTTGCCACTTCCCCTCTTACTTTCTCATTATAATCTGTCATACTCCTATTCTAACTCTATTGCTCATACCCCTACCTGGCCTTTCACTCTAAACTTAAAATAGAAAGCTTTTTGCTTTTCCTACACCAATCTCAACACCAACCGCTATCTCTTGACAATGGTTCACCCCTCACCCAGAACTCTCACCGAAACCTCACTCGAACAAACCTTTCCCACTCGATCACAAAAAAAAATCTAGTACAATTATCTTGCCGGTTGTCAAATTTGGTATATAGAAAAATTTTGCAAAGTGTTGCAAACCTCATGGCGTCCACTTCAGGTAAGTTATTTCCTAACGTTTCTGACTTAATTCTTATTATGCTTTTGCTTATATGTTTTCTTTTCTTACCCCAAGTACATCCGATACTAAAGGAATAGGATTCCACCCCGGCGGGCATGTTGACATACTTGAATTCTTTTAGTGAGCAGATTCCACCTGTCTTCGCTCTGCTGTATGTCAGGTAAGTCATGCTCCTTGCTAACTTTGTATTATTATCCTATCTTATCGTCTATTAACTACTGATTCCTACTTTCCAGGTGATTACCCTTACTTTCGCCAACACACCGCGCCGGTGTAGCCCTACATAAATGCAAATTCTTGCCAAGGCCAGGCCAGGCCATTCGGCAGAGAGACCGCCCAGAGAACCGCCGCTAGAGCCTGTGGTGCCATCATTTCATGTATCTGTCACTGTGTCTCAGCACAGCGAGACACACATTGTGCTGTGTGTCTCGCTGTCATAAACACGTTTCTGCGTGTTGTACATTGAGACACAGAAACCAGCACGGCAGCGCCGGAGTATCCTGTTCTACATACTAGGCGAAGTCTTATTGCCCTTAAATTTTCCGCTTCAGGAACCTTTGCCTATGATTGACTTCAGAAATCACTGTTGACACCGTAATGGGCGTAAATAGAAGTAACAGGTACCGAACCTGCTGCACTTGCCGAGTGCACATACTGGTTCTGGCAAGCACCGTGGGATGTGACGTCACTAGGACATCGGTCGGTTGGAATTCCCCGATGAAAGATTGTGAGGCTGTTTTATTATTTGTCCAGTGTCCGCTGTCCAGGTATATCTTTTCTTGTTTGCCCCTTTTTTTTTCTTTACTTGCATAGTCTTCCGCCCTAAATGTAATTTTCGGGTTTTACTATCCCTTTTTGTGTGGTTGTTGCTTCATTAGTTTTAAGCAGGTAGTTTTGGGATCGTGGTGGGCGCAATTATTTTCAGTAGTGTCCGCGGGATCTTTTTTATACCCGATCCAGGGTATATTAGGTTTGATGTATAGTTTGTAACGCAGTGAAATAATCACCGTAGGCCCCTAAGACCTTTTAGAGATATGAATTGGACCGAAAGGAGAATCGATTAAGCCATGTCCCCCCGTCCGTCCGTATGTAAACAACTTTTAGGCCTTAAATTTTAAGGCAGAGAGCTGAAATTTTGTTGGTTGGTTGGAAGTCCAGTCCTTCAGATCAAGTTTGAAAATAAGCTGAATCCGCCCACAGACACCCCCACTACAGGCCCGTATGTGCGACCATCTCTAATTTAAAAAAATACATTTTGCAAATTTTAGCTATGTTTCAATGGCGCTAGCGCACTCATTTTTGGTACGTAACATTGCCTTATAATTTTCTTTAAGGTAGCAAACAAATTTTAGCTTTTTCATTGACCGCGCCCACTTTTTAAGGGATTTTAACTTAAAATGACTGTTTTTCAATAAATATATATGAAATTTGACAAAAAACAAGTGAAAAAGTGCAACAGTGGGTATGCAAAAGCTTCAATCCATCTACGACGGATTGAAAATACCCAACCATACCAAAACGAAAACTGCCACGCCTCCAAAAATTGGGCGGGATATAAAAATATAACTGTTGAATGCTTTATACTAGGTGGTTGCATAAATTTCGGCCTAAAACTCCGGCTTTTTAATTAAAAATATATTTTTTTAACAATATATACATAAAAGTTAGAAAATGCTAATATGTACAGCTTTTGTCATATAATGTTTTGCCAAATTTCATATATATTTATTGAAAAACAGTCATTTTAAGCTAAAATCCCTTAAAAAATTGGGCGTGGACAATAAAAAAGCTAACATTTTTTAGCTACCTTAATGACAATAAGGCAATGTTACGTACCAAAAATGGATGCGCTATTGCAACATAGCTAAAATTTGCAAAAAGTATTTTTTTGAGTTAGAGATGGTCGCACATACATGCCTGTAGTGGGCGTGTCTGTAAGCGGATTCAGCTTATTTTTAAACTTGATCTGAAGGACTGGACTTCCAACCAACCCGCAAAATTTCAGCTCACTGCCTCAAAATTTAAGCCCTAAAAGTTGTTTACATACGGACGGACGGAAATGGCTTAATCGAGGTCTTAGGGGTCTACGGTGATTATTTCACTGCGTTACAAACTATACATCAAACTTAATATACCCTGGGTCGGGTATAATTATATGACAAAATCTGTAGATATTAGCATTTGCTAACTTTAATGTATATATTGTATGTGCCTCCGCCCATTTTTGTGGGCGTGGCGTTAAAAAAAGTGATTTTTTTAGCTATGGCGGAGTTTTAGGCCGAAATGTATGCAACCACCTAGTATAAAGCATTCAACAGTTATATTTTTATATCCCGCCCACTTTTTGGAGGCGTGGCAGTTTTCTTTTTGGTATGGTCGGGTATTTTGCAATCCGTCGTAGATGGTCTGCAACTTTTGCATACCCACTGTTGCACTTTCCCACTTGTTTTTTTCCTTTCGTTGGTCGTTGTCGCGTGCGCCTTGATTTAATTTGCTGTGTGAGCGATTAGGGGTTGTTTTTGCGTTTTCTTGGTGTGCGAGTGTTTCGTTTGTAATAAGTTTATAATAAGGGTAATATTTACATGTTAACATGTAAATATTACCCTTAAACCTTACATTACAAGGTTTTTGAAAAACCTTCGCCGAAAACCACGTCGTAAAAAAAGGGATTTTATCGTTTTTTCGTTCTCAATGTGTGGGTGCCTATAACGTGTGGCGATAGCCCACGACCCTTTGATACCTGGCTACCTAGCTGGGCATACTTTGCTATCTCTCTCGTGTTGTATAGTTTTTCTGGGTTTAAAGTTTATGTATTCGAACACAAATACGAATAAATATATAAAACCGGTATCACAGATAAAACTAAGGTTAAAAAAAAAATATCACAGCTAATGGAGTGAAACTATCTTACCCAACAGCTAATGTATAAAGAAAATATCACGGAATATACGCTATTGATCTGAACTTAACTAAATATATCACAGCTATTTAAAAAAATAAATAAATAAATAGAGTGGCGCAACAGCTCGAGGTGAACCAGGGCCAACTTCTCAACAATGTATGCTGTGTGTGTTAATTTCTTCACATACAAGGGGACCTACAATTTTTTGCCGAATCCGAGCGGCACTTTGAGAAGTATTTCAAGACAAATGGCTACTCTCGGAGGGCTTGTCAGACCCTCGCGGAGGTGGGGACCGTGAAAAAGAACAAGTCTATTTTTTTAAGGTGACGATGGCAGGATTCGAACCCAGACCTCCGGCGTAGTAGGCACACACACTAACCACTACGCCACGGCACCCCATCACAGCTATTTATCACATTTCATTATTTAAGTCTAACCTTACCCTATCATAAATAAATAAATAGTTAATATAAAAAAAATCTTTGGTTTCGTGGCAGTCCGGCCACAACGGTCGGGAGTTCGTCAATTCAGTATTAACCTCTCATGCATGGATATATTTGGCAGGAAATCTACCAACAATTCGTCCCTTTAGGTCGCCTAGCTCGTATAGCGACGAGCCTATTCGTTTCAGTACTATGGACTTTAGTAACTTATGTCCTAGTTTAGCGTTATAATTGTCCGCAAGGCTACTCTGTTTGAAGTTCCTACGATAGACTACTTGACCGACTTGATATTCTACATCTCTACTTCTAGTATTAGAAGTTTTTCTGCTTTCTGATGGGCTAGTTTTAGATTTTGAAATATTTTATCTGTAATTATATCCAGCTTGTCATTATTATTCAATCGACCTGTCTCTGAATCTCTTAGTACGTCAAGTTTTGTGAAGATTTCATAGGCTGCTCCGCATTGGACCATTTGAGTCCCGAATACTGTATAGTATGGCTCGAAACATCTCGCTTCATGTAGTACGCACCTTAGGGAAAAAGCCGCATTACTTGTATATTGATCCCAGGTTCTCTGGTTGTCTCCGATATAAGACCGAATTTTGGCTAATATCGACCGATTGACTCTTTCCGAGGCATTCGCCTGGGCTGAGTAGAAAGCAGTGCGGATTTGCTTGACACCATACTTGTTTAGTAAGCTGACAAACAATCCAGAGATAAACACTTTTCCAAAAATCTAACTTCCTCCGCCGCTGTAGCCTTCTTAATGGGTTTAAGAAACATGAACTTACTGTAGTGATCGAGCACTACAAAAACATGTGTGTTCCCTGCTTTCGTCCTTGGGTATGGCCCTAAAAAATCTATACTCCGTAACAGTTTGTTTGCCCATCGGTGGTCTTAAAACTTTATTGGTCAATTTTGTGCACTTACAAATTTCACAGGACTTCACCCAATCCTGCACGTCAGGGACCATTCCCGGCCAATAATACTTTTGCCGGAGTTTCGCTAATGTCTTGTGGAATCCACCACGTCCTGAAGCTGGAGCATCATGTGCCGATTCCACTAGACCCTCTCGCAGTTCCGAAGGTATCCAGAGCTTCCATGCCCTGTCTTCAGAAAGGAGATCACCAGTTCGGAAGCCAGTTCGATTGTACACATATCCATCAGAGACCCGAGTATCCGGAGTTTTGTAATTGTTCTTCTCCACCTCTTTCGTCAACTCTTCATATTCTTCCGAGGAGAAATTTGGGGACTTAAGGTCAACTTCAAGCGTGACTCCTTCGGCATTGAGCTCTTCCACGTGGACACGCGAAAGAGTATCAGGGACTACATTTTGGCTTCCCCTTCTATGCTCAGTTTCAAAATCAAAGCCCTGTAGCTTGAGACTCCATCTGGCCAATCGACCAGATAGATCCCTTTGGGACATGCACCACTTAAGACTCATATGGTCAGTTATTATCGTGAAGGGTAATCCCTCCACGTAGGCCCTGTATTTCTTCACTGCTGGAACGGCATTCAAGTTCGGTGACGCTATAATTCCGTTGAGCGGAATTAAGCTTCTGGGAGTATGCTATGGGTCGTTCGTTCTTCTCCGCGTCCACCTGGAAAAGCACACTGCCTACTCCTGATGTTGAAGCATCGCATTGGATGAAAAATCTTTTTGTAAAATCAGGGTTCGTCAGGATAGGTGCCGATATAAGTGACTTTTTAAGTTTTTCAAAAGCCTCAATTGCTTCCAGAGACATTTTGAAGGTCTTTCCTTTTTTAAGGCAGTCTGTCATCGGGGCTGTCATAGACGCAAAATTTGAGATAAAGCGCCTATACCAGCCCGTCATCCCCAGAAATCTTCGAAGCTGTTTGGGGGTCGTTGGAGCTGGGAAGTCTGCAATGGCCGAAACCTTTTCTGGGTCCATCCGGAGGCAACCATCCCCAACTATATATCCTAAGTACTTTATCTCTTTGTGGCAAAATTTGCTCTTAGCCACGTTTATCGTCAATCCCGTTTCCCTCAGATACCTGGCCACCTCCTCTAAAACCTTAACATGTGTTTCAAAATCTCGAGAGCAGATCAAGAGATCGTCCAAGTATACAAAAACGTTTTCTCTAAGCCGTGCGGGTATCACTTTGTCCATTAATCTGCACATTCTCTGGGCGGCGTTGCACAGACCAAAAGGCATGACTGTTAATTGGTACAGCGGCCGCCCAGGAACAGTAACTGCCGTGTATACTCTTTATCTGCGCTCGAGCGGAATTTGCCAAAAGGCGTCTTTTAGGTCGATACTTGTGATGAATTTTGTATCCTGCAAACGGCTGAGGTGACCTTCGATGTGAGGAAGCAGGAATGCGTCACGTTTTGTCCTGGCGTTTACTTTGCGGGAGTCCAGGCATAGCCTATTCTTCCCAGGCTTCCTGACCAAGACAACAACAAGCTTCCTACCCAGTCCCAACACAGCACAGGAAGGGAACAGCTGCGTGACCCTCTCAAATTGATTGGCTTGTTCTGAGGACAGTATCTGCCCTGGACCCCCGTCCGTTAGGGATGGAGCCTCCAACTCACCGGTAATATTAGGAGCGACCCTAAATTGACTCCAAAAATCTACACCGAGGTATAATGGTTGTTGTAAGCCAGGGACCACGACCAGTTCCAGGTCTTTGGATTTACCACCCCAAGAGACCGTTGTCGTAAAACGTCCCAGAATATTCTGCTGTTGTCCGTCAGCTGTGCGTATGTCAGTCGTCATTCTAATGTCGTGTCGCTCTAAAAATCCCTCAGCTCCTTTCCCCAAGTAACTCACCGACGCCCCACTATCCAACAGGCCCATTATATCTGCACCATGTATCTTTACCCTCGCATAGGGCCTGTTGCCGTCCTCTACTGATAACACTGATTCTAAAATTTTGTTTTTTCTATCCCTTATCTCCACAAATTTCTTCCTTACCCTCTCTATTTTTCTGTAATTCCTAGTCTGGCTCCTTTTCCTTACAATTTCTGCGTTGAAGATTGTTCGCCTCGCTTCGTCATATTCTAATTTCCTCTGATGGAGGCTTTTCTTTAGAGGTATTTCTTTCGTGTCGTCTTCATTGTCGGTTGGGTTTTCTCTCGTCATGATTGTTATTTTTCCGTGGACTCCTCCGTCTTCGGGACTTAATCGTGAGTCAGTGGCCTGGTCCCGTTCATTCCGCCGACTCTCAGGTTTTCCAAGCACGAGCGGCACTGGAAAGCTACATTTCGCTGACCACAGCTAAAGCAGGTCAGGGAATGAAAAGTTGATGAGCATGGCTGCCCTGGCGTTGAGCCGATCTGTTTCGCATCCTTTCGGATGTCAAAGTTTGCTGGGCCAGATTTGGTCGGTCACCTTGTCTGAAAGGCTACTACGTCTCGTACAGGATCCGTCATCTCCTCACTTAGGTCTCTTTCTTGTTCCCTTCCGTCTACCTCACTAACCTGCCGTCTAAACTTTAGATCCCTCGCAGCCAGATACTTCTCAGCTCTCCTACACTCTTTCCTTAAGTCGTCTTTGTCTCTAATTTGGCTACTAAAAATCAACGTCGCCACTCGTTCGCGAATGTTTCGCCGAAGCGTGTCTTCTAATTCGTCCACATCCAATTTCCGTTTCATGCGTAAAGTCAGTGCCCTAATGTCCGCGTAAAAGTCGTCGAATGACTCTTGGGGCTGCTGCTTCCTATCCTGGACTAACCGCACTATCTCGCGATCCCTGCTCTCTTCCCCAAACTGTTTCACCAATTCGGCTTTGACCACTGCCATGTTCAGGTATCTGTTTCCATGGTTCTCCTCCACGTACTGCCAGAACCAACGTTCTGCTGGGTCTGACAGTAGGTGGTGAAAACTAGAGAACAGTTCGTCGGTCATCGCGTTTGCTTTTCGGAGCATCTCTTCTCGAAAAATTAAACTTTCTACGAACATAGACGTCGATGTTCCATCGAATTTAATTCACCACCTGTAGACTTCCATGGGCTTGGATGGTGCCCGCTGGGGGTTGTTCTCACTCTCGTCTCTGGCTCGAGGCAATATTATTGGTCTGTTAAGAGTCGAGGTTGGTTGCCTGCAAAGTTCACTGAAGTCTAATTTCTCTGCTTGTCGGGCTGGTCCTTCTTCCCTTGGCGGTGCGGCCTTGGTTTCATTCATGACTTGTTCCAATGAGCCTATTTTATCTTGAAGGAACTTCAGGTTATCCCTAAAACTGTAGACAATAATTTTCAGGTCTCGTGAGAAAGACTCTGCGAGTTTGGCCTGGCTCCTATCTATGGCTTGAATCACTTGGTCCATGTTGATTCCTCCTACTATCCCCCCAAATCCTCTGCCTGCTTCAGCTGTGGCCCAGTTTACGCTAAGACGTGGAGGATTACTTGAAGCACTTGCGCGTTTGTGACTTTCATGTTCTCTATCCTCTCCGTTGTCTCTCCCATTGTTGCTCTTGCCTATTTGGCTCGTCTACTGGGCCCTCTTGCGGGATTCCTGTCGTCTTGGCCCCACCCCCTGTCGCTCCCTCTAGATCTAAATTATCGCATTGTGGGGGTTTAAAGCGGGCCTCATCTAATACCCTTGGCCATGGGGCTTCTTCGATTTCTGGATTGCCATCCGGCTGGAGCTTTTGGCTCCATTCCCACTCTGTTAGGTTGTTCAGTGGAATATGAGCCCTGCTGATGCCAGTTTCATTCAAGTGGTTTTTATCTGCTCTCACCACGTACCGAATCGGATGAAATTCAACTTGCCTATGACTGCACTCTGAATTGCATCAGCTGTGGAAGGTATAAACCTGAATGTTCGAGTGGTCTTTCACCCACCTATGTGTCCATTGACCCTCAGCTATTCGGTGCAGCAATACCGGACGACGGGGAACACACATATTCCGTGATAGTGTTAGTGCTTATTGCTCTAAGGTTGCCACTTCCCCTCTTACTTTCTCATTATAATCTGTCACACTCCTATTCTAACTCTATTGCTCATACCCCTACCTGGCCTTTCACTCTAAACTTAAAATAGAAAGCTTTTTGCTATTCCTACACCAATCTCAACACCTCCCGCTATCTATTGACAAAAGTTCACCCCTCACCCAGAACTCTCACCGAAACCTCACTCGAACAAACCTTTCCCACTCGATCGCCGATCTTTTTTTTCCTTTCGTTGGTCGCGCGTGTGCCTTGAGTTAATTTACTGTGTGAGCGATTAGGGGTTGTTTATGCGTTTTCTTGGTATGCGAGTGTTTCGTTTGTAATAGGTTTATAATAAGGGTAATATTTGCATGTAACAGTACAGCTAGGCTCCCGTAACAAATTCTCATAGAGACGTTTTTTTTTTTTTTTTTTGTTGGAGGTTGCTACTATCCGATGGAGCACTCAGACACAACTACTGGTCCATTGTACTACCATGCAGACACCTTACATTAATGTATTTAGTTTACCCGTCTTTCGAAGAAAGATGAGAAGGAGCTTCAATGAAGAGCTTAGGTGTTCGGCACTCACCACGTCAGCCCCAAAGATCCGCCACCTGATGCGAGCAAAGGCAGGACAACTACAGAGAAAGTGTTCCGCTGTATCGTCGTCCTCTCCACAGGCAAGACAGGTGGTGGTTTCGCTTAAGCCTAACACATTCAAGTGTCTAGCAAAAGCTTGGTGGCCGGTAAGGACGCCAACAAGAAGTCTGCAATCGATTCTCCTAAGAGATAGAAGAAAAGACGCTGACCCCTCGCAGATGTCCGGGCGTAGTCGTTTAGTCTGTCTGCACCCATCACAGTCACGCCAACGAGCCCTGTGCTCACGAGAAACCCAAGTATCAATGGCAGACGTGACAACAGATACAGGCAGGCCTAAAGCAGGTTCGGGTCCTCAGAAAACCTCTTCTGAGCCAAGTCTGGCAAGCTCATCAGAGATCTCATTTCCCTGGATACCAGTGTGACCTGGAACCCAAACAAGATTCACTGCATTTAGCCTTCCGACTAAGTTCAACGAATTCTTGAGTTCGAGCACTATCTTGGACGAGGTAAGAGGGTTGAGCAACGCATTTAGAGCGGCTTGGCTGTCACGGCAAACGCATATGCTTCTTGCCCTCCACCTGTTAGTCACAATATAGCACATAGCCATTAGGATAGCGAAAATCTCCGCTTGGAAGACAGACGCATATTTATCTAAGGGGTAGTGGAGTCTAATGTTCTGGCTTTCCACAAAGACTCCAGCACCAGACCCCTGTCCGGTTTTGGAGCCATCCGTGAAAATACGATGGCATTCTTTCCCTGGCTCAGAGTCTGGCCGAAGCCATTCCATTACCTGAGGAAAGTCGACTTGGTAATTTTGTCGCAAAAGGATTTCTGGGGTCATTGCGTCGGAGGGCAATCAAAGGACAATTCTCGAACAAGTTCTTCAAAATTCCAATGCGTGTGGTACCAAAAACCACCTCTCTTTAAGCGAAAGATGGTTTTCAGCGTACACCCCATGATAAATATATCAAGGGGGGGAGGATCAAGGATTCTATCAAGGATTACTCCCAGATATTTGACTTCATCGGATATCGGGATAGTGACACCTTTAAGCACTAGTTGAGTCAGACCAGTGACCTTCCTCCTACTCGTAAAGAAAACAACCGTAGTTTTAAGAGGATTCACTGAAAGCCCATTCCTAGTGCACCAATCATCGATCAAGTCCAGGGATCTCTGCGCCTGAGAGCACACAGTCCCTAGGTTTGAGCCGACAGAAAGAACGGCGACATCATCCGCGTAGGCTTGTGTATAGGTTCCAGGAAGTTTGAGAGCCGATAGTAGAGAGTCTACAACCATGCACCATAAAAGGGGAGACAGAACACCACCTTGCGGGCAGCCCTTGTTTACCCCAGCTATCACGCACTTGCCACAATCTGCTTCAGTTATCAGCGTCCTGTGCATTAGCATTGCCCTAATCCATTGAACTAATGTTTCATCTACACCATGTTGTCTGGCTGAGTTGCACATGCTATCAAACGTCGCGTTATCAAAAGCACCCTCAATATCGACGAAAACGCCCAGCACGTACTTCTTCTGGTCAAGAGCACATTCAATCCTACCAACAAGGTTTTGAAGCGCAGTTTCGCAGGATTTTCCGCACTGATTAGCGTGTTGATCTCAGAAAGAGGGTGCAAACGAAGAGCAACTTTGCGCACGCGCAGCTCAACCAGTCTCTCTAAGCTTTTCAGCAGGAAGGAAGACAGACTTATGGGTCTGAAGCTTTTGGCTAGGCTATAGTCTGACTTACCAGGTTTTGGTATGAAAACGACTTTAACCATACGCCAAAGGGTGGGTATGTAAGCCAAGGCAAGGCTCGCAGTGAAAATTCTTTTCAACGTGGGCAACAGCTGACCTAAACCTTGCTTCAGCATAACCGGGTAGATTCTATCTGGACCCTGTGACTTAAAGCTCTCAAAAGATGCAATAGCATATTTGATAGCGTCATCAGTCACCACTCTAGATGCAATGTACCAGTTAAGCCGCGTTGCGTTCGCTGGTTCAGCAGTGGCCACCGTTGCCGGTACCACTGAAGAGCACGTGGTGACCTGATTCATAGAGGCGTTAATGATATAGAATAGCTTGACCAAAGCTTTTTTGGTAGCTCCTTTAGAATTTCGATAGTTATTAAGTCGTAGATAGGGGCTTTGTTGTTTTTCAGATTATTTATCGTTTGACGAAGTTCAACCAATGACACGGTTTTTATTCTATAATGATTTTGTACCGCATAAGGATTGAGCTCCTCGACCAACGTTTCCCCGTCAAACGGTTTGAATGTTTCTTCTAGGTAATCTGCAAATAAATCCGCTTTTTCTTTGTCTTCTCTTGCCCATTCGCCGTTGGCTTTTCTTAATGGCGCAGAGTGTGCTATAGGCTTCTTAACGGACTTGACTGCTTTCCAAAGAGAGTAGTTCGAACCTTTATCGGCAGTCAAACTTTCGAGGTAAGCCGTAGTCTCGCGACTTTTAAAGTCTTGAAGTTCGTGCTTCAGTTTGTTAGAAAGTTGGTTCAAGATGGTCTTATCCGGGGGTGCTAGCGAACGTTGCAATCTCTTGCGCGCTCTCCTCTCGCATATTAGCTCTTCTATTTCTTGTGGATATATTGTTCCGCTGTTCGATAGTTCGGATCTCCGAAAAGAAGTGTTATTCCACACAGCACTCTGAATAACTTTCACGAGTTTTTCTATTTCGTCTTCTATTTCAAGGGCGTTTTGAGTGGTACATTGAAAGCTATGCTTTCTTTACAGTATTTTCTAAAGCCGTCCCAGTCGGTATTATTGTTACTTAATCTAGGCGCTCTTTTCTTTTTCGCTAGGCTTCCGCCGATTTTCAAAAGAACTGCCGAGTGATCTGAACAGAGATCAAAGCGTTCTTCTACGTTCGTAAGGTAACGATGTACCCCCTTGGCGATAAAGAAGTCGACGAGATCAGGTATTTTATTTCTGTCGGTTGGCCAATATGTTGGCTTTCCCGTCGATAACAAGACCACGCCGCGTTTTGTACTTGCTTTAAAGGGGACTCTGCTTCTTGTTGAGTTGCACCGTGAGCCCCAAAAAGTATTTTTCGCGGTTAAGTCCCCGCCGATGATAAAGTTTGACCCAAGTGAATCAAAGAGCAGAGCAAGATCTTCATCTGCCAGCCGATACTGCGGAGGAAAATAGCTCGTCGCGATGTTGTAATCTATGTGACCTAATTTTACTGAGACTGAGGTTATTTGCATAGACTCAAGTTCTATTTCTTCGTTTTTGGAGTGCTTAATGCAGTCTTTAATGTAGAGAGAGGATCCGCCTCTCGAATTTTCTGAAGGATGATGGGCGTGATAGTCAATGTAACCTTTTATTTTGCGTGCTGAACCCTTCTTAAAGTGGGTTTCCGAAATCAGGGAAATGTCTATATTATTGTAATGTAGGAATACTTCTAGTTCGTAAATTTTTTGCAAAAGGCCGTTTGCATTCCATGCAATAAATTTGATTGTACTTTCCCATCTTCATGATTTTTTGTAATATGTTTTTCGAGGCTTAAACCCGAGCTCGCTTAATTTGTTAAATATTACTTGATTTACTTTCGTTTGTTGCTTAAGCTTTTCTAAAATCATAAGTAGAACTTGACTGAACGAACCTGGTGCGGCCGATTGTTGCTTACTTTCATGTGACGCGACTTGAGCGTACGATCTTGGACCACCAAGTGTGTATTTTCCCGTTAAACTTGGACCAGCGACGTTTTTTGTGCTGTTTGAACTTTTTCTTTAATCAATCCCGTACCCTTGGTCGACTTAGGGGTTTTTGGTTTATGGGCTTTAGTAGGTTTTAGGCTTGAACCCTTTTGTTCAGTACTTTTCTTTGGAACTTCATGCCGTTTTTGTAACTCTATGGCGATTTCGCATCCTCGGTAGCTCGCTGGGTGACTTCCCCTACAATTGGCGTACACCGCTGGAGCCTGACTGCTGACATTGCAATCTGTCGAAAGATGTTCACCGGCGCATTTAACGCATCGCGGTTCTTTTTGGCAGTATGCTTGCGTGTGTCGGAAACCTTGGCATCGCTTGCATTGAGGTACTAGTCTGTTGCCCTTCCGCTTGGGGTCGATTTTGACCTTAATGTTAAGGATTGTGTTCTCAGTTCTATCAAAAGATAGCATGAAAATTGGCAAACCGCGCCTGACAACAGCAGAATCTATACCATCGTCCGTACGTTGCTTCTCTTTCTTTATTATGTTCACGGCGTCAAGAATTTTAAAGCCTTGGACTTGAACATCTTTTATTACTTGTTCCTTAGTGCAGGATAGGTGTAGTCCCGTCGCGATAACCCGCAGCGGCTTCTCAAGGTGATTTTCATACGTAAGCCCATGAATTTTCTCTGTATTCAACTTTTCTGACAGCGACCGATAGGCGTCAGAGTCATCGACGTTAACTTTCCATACATTGTTCCGAAGCGATGTTAAGTTATATTTCGTCCCAAGAGTATTTTTAAGGATGTAACGTAACTTTCCGTAGTCCGCGACCCCAACGACATTTATTGCAGGTGGTTGACGTTTTTTTCTATAGTTTTTGCTGTCGCTTTTTTTGGAAAGACTGGTGTTTCTTCTTTCTGCTCCACGGTTTCTACTTCAGGTGAAGAACCAGCTTTTCGCTTCTTGGTAAGCCTTTTCTTAAAGACCGGATTCGTTTCTCGTGCAAGCTCTTCCTCGTCCGTCTGGTATTCGAATTGGTGTTTCGGTGTTTCCTCACATTCCATAGTACGGGGATTCCTCAAAGCTTCGTTTTCTTCACGTAACGAATCTACTTCACTTTTAAGTTCATGGTAGAGACGTTCCATTTCATTAAGCTTAGCGCGGAGTTCATTGTTTTCCGCTTTAAAGCATTTAATTTTCGCTGAGTCCTGAATAGCCGGCGGACTTCCTTTCCCGGAGACGTTCGATCCAGATGATGGAGTTCGAGGTACCTTTGATCTTTTCATATTTTTCTCAATTTAATAATTAAGATTCTTGCGATTCTTTAGATTCACGTTATTAACGTTGAGTTTCATCTGTGGAAAATTTTACCTACAAATTCTACCTACATTCTGTGTTAATTTGTTATAAGTATTATTTGCCCATATTTTTCACACTTCGAAGCGGTAAGCGGCTTTAACTTTGCTTGGCTATATTTTTTTATAAGTATATTAAATAACTTGATTTACCTATTCAGCTTTTTTTCGCCTTCTCTCTGAGTTAACTTATACTTATACTAAATTCTTAAAATATTCCCATTTCCACTCACTTACACCTCTATAACTTCTTTTGCTTTCCAATCTCTCTCGTCACCCTTTCCATTTGTATTCACTTTCGTAGTTTGCGTTTAATTAAAATATTATAACAACAAGTAAGTAAGTGCAAGAGTTCGTCTATAACGAACTTCTAAATACCCGACATTCTTTACCCATTTATACCAAATTTAAAATTTGTTTGGTCTGTTTTCAAAAGTGCCCCCTAAAAGTGGGCGGAGCTCAATACTTTCTTTGCAACAAACTTAGCAAATGGTAATATCTTTAATCTTTGTCATACATTTTTTTTTCAATTTAGAATGAATTTCGCTAGAAATCAAGTTTTCAAAGATTTCAAATGTTAAACGTGGGCATGTACAATAGAGTGGGCGGTCCAATTTTTGTCTAATTAAAGGCTTCTGGTTGATATTGCTCTCGACCAAAATTAGAGTTTATATGTTTTGTCAATCTTGTCCAAAAAGCATTTTGAAATAAAATGTAAATTTGAGGTTGTCTGACATTCAAGTCAATTGTGGGCGGGGCTGTGGGCGGATCTTCTCAATTTTCATACCTTATCTGTACAAAATGAAAGCTAAGCAACGCTCCAAGTTTAAGTTTCCTAGCTCAATTATAAAGACCTCAAAACTGTATACTCGTGTATTGTGATTTACCTTCAAAAAAAAAAAAAAAAAACCGCTCCATGTGGGCGTAGTCATATTAATTATACCCCATCCCATAGGATAGGAGATATATTAAGTTTATCTCATAGTTTGCAACACGGTGAAATAATAATGGTAGACCCCAAGACATTAGGGGCATATGATCGAGACCGAATTCTGAATCGAATGAGCCATGTCCGTCCATCCGTCCGTCCGTCCGTCCGTCTGTATGTCACATATTTTTAAGCCTTAAATTTTGAGCTAGGGTGCTGAGATTTCATCCGTAAGGTCCAAGACATGCAAAGCAGAACAAGTGTAAACATTTTTGAAATTTGCCTAAAGACACGCCCACAATCGGTCTAAATGTGCAACTACCTCCAGAGATTTCAAAACTGTAAGACGTTCTTAAGGGTGCGTCTCCAAAGGTCAGCTTCAGGACAGAAAAATTCAGGGTAGGCAGACAGAAATATTTTTGGTGGGCAGATTATCCCACCTAAAATGGGCAGATTACCCTATCCCACATTGTTAAATGCTAATGGCATAGTTATATTTTGACATTTTATAAGTAGTGCAAACTTCGAAAAGGGGCGTGGTCCAACCGTTTCTGATTACAAACTATTGATTATAAGATATTTCCACAGATATTTCCAAGTTACGCTTAAATGTAAGTAAAAATGCAATTTTTTGCTTCAAATTCAATATTTTTGAAAAATCGACCCCTAAAAGGGGGCGTGGCTAAAAACTTTATCTGACCGAAATCTGGTCTCGTTTAACTAACCTGCTACTTTTTTGTTTGATGCTTTCCTAAATTAGGCTCAAGGCCAAAATTAAGTTTTTCTGAAAAATTTTAGATTTTTCTTCAATTCTGCCTCCAATGTGTCTTTCGGCGGATTTAAAAATTTACACTTGTACTGCTTTGCATGACGTGGACCTTACGTACGAAGTTTCAGCACCCTAGCTCAAAATTTAAGGCCTAAAAACATGTGACATACACACGGAAGGACGGGCGGACGGACGGACATGGCTCAATCGATTCAGAATTCGGTCTTGATCATATGCCCTTAAGATCTTGGGGGTCTACCATTATTATTTCACCATGTTACAAACTCTGTGCAATAAACTTAATATACCTCCTATCCTATGGGATGGGGTATAGAAATGCAAAGTCAAGTAAAAAGAAAACACCGTTCACGATCTAGAGGAACATTTATTAAAAGATATTTTGTGGGACACACAACTTTAATCCTTTTTTTTGCACTAAATATCCTTTTCTGACGAAAACAATTTGAGCATGGCAATCTAACTCTTAAACTAAAACCTTTGGCATGGACCTTTCATAAAATTACGCTTTTCTCACGGTCTACTTTAATTTAAATTTGGTGTGCGTATAAACTGCGGAAATAGTCAGAGAATCCAAAGAGGGCAATTTTTTTAGGCACCGTTATTTGGTTTAATTACAGTTTGAAATTTCATGTGAAAATGGACTTAATGTTTTCCAGTGTTTTTTTTTTTTTAAAAAGTTTAGTAGGCAAGAGCTACAGAAAAAGCTTAGGTCTAAGAAATACTAAGCTTTAATCAAAAAATAAAACTTTTCGACTTTTCGAAATGAAGAGTCCAAAATGTACGACGTTTTTCAAAGTGTTGGAGGCCATAACTTTTGAACGGCTTATTGCTCAAAATCAATATTGAACACACGTATAAAGCAACTCAAAGTAAACCAAGTGCTTAAGTCATATTTTTCAAAAACAGTTTGAGTACTGCAGTTTTGACACATTTTCGAAAAAAAAATCGCAAAAATGCATGAAAAAACGTGTCCCCACCTTATCTCCGGTGCTGTTTGGTGGCATTCTTTGAAAAAAATCACACGTTTCAGAAATAATTCCAAATTTTAAGAAAAATTATAGCGGATTTTTAAATTTCAAAATCTTCTGAGATTTAACTCAAAAACTTAAAAACATTTTTGAAAACAATTTTCTAAAGTCTTCTAGTAGCTAAACGACATAGGCGATCTTTTTCAGATTCAGTTAAAGTACAAAGGTTACAAAAAAAAGGAAGGCTGCGCTAAAAAATTTTTAAATTGCCGTTTTTAACCTAAGTTTTTAGAAGCCTATTTTAAAAACGAAATAAAAAAGGAGCTTGTGTTACCGTTTACGCATAAGCCGGTGGACTTAGAATTAAAAAAAAACATCCAAGGTTAGTGCTGGTGGTTGTGCTATTAGAAAAAAGTCTAACGGGAACTGGAAAAAAATTCAAAATATTTGTTTTATGGATTTGAAACTTAAAAAATTAAAAAAAGGTCAAAAGAAAGCATGTCCCCCCTCTATCCCCCAAACGGTATAAAGTATAATTTTCAAATTAATTCCGGGCACAGTCCATCTTCTTTAATTTTATACAAAACTATAGCAGACTTCGAATATTCAAAAACATATGTTTCTGTCATATTTTTTTTTGAATATTCATATTCAAAAAAAAAACTATGACAAAAGCTGCAGATACTAGCATTTTCTAACTTTTATGTATATATTGTATGTGCCTCCGCCCAATTTTGTGGGCGTGGCGTTAAAAAAAGTGATTTTTTTAGTTAAAAAGGCAGAGTTCTAGGCCGAAATGTATGCAACCACCTAGTATAAAGCATTCAACAGTTATATTTTTATATCCCACCCACTTTTTGGAGGCATGGCAGTTTTCTTTTTGGTGTGGTCGGGTATTTTGCAATCCTTCGTAGATGGATTGAAGCTTTTGCATACCCACTTGTTTGTTATAAGGTCAGTCGAAATTACGTTTTTGTAAAAAATTTTAGGTTTTTCTTCAATGCTGTAAAAATAATAAATAAAAAATAAAAAGATTGTTGGTTGGACCTGGATTCGAAACCAGGGCCTTCCAATCGTCAGTCAAAGGTCCTACCATCTGTAACTCTGTAGTATCTGACGAATTCGCTGTTGCTGATGCTTTTAATTCTTATTTTGCAAATGTTGGCTGTAGTTTACTACCGAGTGCGGTCTTATCGAGTTAGTATATTTGCTCTTCCATATACGACTTTGCAGAGCCAATGCATAGCAGCAGTTTTGTTTATCAGCCTATAGCTCCGTTTAAAATTTTTAAAGCTATTGGTACCCTGCCTAATTCGTCCTAGTGCGGAGCAGATGGTGTTTCAAATTATGTTCTCAAAAGAATTCCTTGTTTTATAGTAGATGTCTTGGCTTATGTTTTTAATCGTTGTATAAAAAGGGTTCTGTTGTGGAAATTGGTAATTAAAGACCTATCTCACTTTTATCGGCTTTTAGCAAAATTTTTGAGAAACTTATGAAAAGTAGAAAACTAAGTTTCTTACTTTGAATAAGGTTTAATTCGGCTTTTTAAAGGGCAAATCGACAGAAGACTCTCTTCTACAGTTTTGTTCCCAAATAATGACACACCTGAACAGCAAAAAATGTACAGCTGGTTTATTTATTGATTTTTCCAAAGCATTCGATATGGTAAATCCTGAATTCCTGTTGAGAAAACTATATAATGCTGGATTCCATGGTTTCATGCTCGAATGGTTTAGGTCATATCTGAACAATAGTTCGCAGAGAGTTAAGATAGTTGAAACTAGGAGGGGCTTAGGTTTCGTAAACCTGGGTGTTCCACAAGGTTCTGTGTTGGGCCCCATTTTGTTTCTAGTATTCATTAACTCACTCTTTTCACTGGGATTCAAAATTTCTCCTACCACTTTTGCAGATGATATTGGTTTCTCATGTGGATGTCTCAATCATCTGGACTTAATTTCTAATTTAAAATGGGATCTTAGTCTATTGAGACAATGGTTTGCTAAGCATTATTTAGTTATTAGCTCCAAAACATAGTTTATGCTCTTTATGCCCCATCCCATAGTATAGGAGGTATATTAAGTTTGTCAAATAGTTTGTAACACGGTGAAATAATAATGGTAGACCCCCAAGACCTTAAGGGCATAAGATCGAGACCGAATTCTGAATCGAATGAGCCATGTCCGTCCTAAAATTTTGAGCTAGGTTGCTGAAACTTCGTACGTAAGGTTCACGTAATGAGAAGCAGTACAAGTGTAAACATTTTTAAAATCCGACCAAAGACACGCCCACAATCGGTCTAAATGTGCAACTACCTCCAGAGTTTTCAAAACTGTAAGACGGTCTAAAAGGCTGAAATTTGACATGTAGCATCTCCTTATGAATGTAAGACACAAAAAAGACTCAAAAACATAAAAACATTTTTGAAAACAATTTTCTAAAGTCTTCTTGTAGCTAAACGACATAGGCGATCTTTTTCAGATTCAGTTAAAGTACAAAGGTTACAAAAAAAAGGAAGGCTGCGCTAAAAAATTTTTAAATTGCCGTTTTTAACCTAAGTTTTTAGAAGCCTATTTTAAAAACGAAATAAAAAAGGAGCTTGTGTTACCGTTTACGCATAAGCCGGTGGACTTAGAATTAAAAAAAAACATCCAAGGTTAGTGCTGGTGCTTGTGCTATTAGAAAAAAGTCTAACGGGAACTGGAAAAAAATTCAAAATATTTGTTTTATGGATTTGAAACTTAAAAAATTAAAAAAAGGTCAAAAGAAAGCATGTCCCCCCTCTATCCCCCAAACGGTATAAAGTATAATTTTTAAATTAATTCCGGGCACAGACTTCGAATATTCAAAAACATATGTTTCTGTCATATTTTTTTTTGAATATTCATATTCAAGAAAAAAAAATATGACAAAAGCTGCAGATACTAGCATTTGCTAACTTTTATGTATATATTGTATGTGCCTCCGCCCACTTTTGTGGGCGTGGCGTTAAAAAAAGTGATTTTTTTAGTTAAAAAGGCGGAGTTCTAGGCCGAAATGTATGCAACCACCTAGTATAAAGCATTCAACAGTTATATTTTTATATCCCACCCACTTTTTGGAGGCATGGCAGTTTTCTTTTTGGTGTGGTCGGGTATTTTGCAATCCTTCGTAGATGGATTGAAGCTTTTGCATACCCACTTGTTTGTTATAAGGTCAGTCGAAATTACGTTTTTGTAAAAAATTTTAGGTTTTTTTTTCAATTCTGTAAAAATAATAAATACAATATAAAAAGATTGTTGGTTGGACCTGGATTCGAAACCAGGGCCTTCCAATCGTCAGTCATAGGTCCTACCATCTGTAATTCTGTAGTATCTGACGAATTCGCTGTTGCTGATGCTTTTAATTCTTATTTTGCAAATGTTGGCTGTAGTTTACTACCGAGTGCGGTCTTATCGAGTTAGTATATTTGCTCTTCCATATACGACTTTGCAGAGCCAATGCATAGCAGCAGTTTTGTTTATCAGCCTATAGCTCCGTTTAAGATTTTTAAAGCTATTGGTACCCTGCCTAATTCGTCCTAGTGCGGAGCAGATGGTGTTTCAAATTATGTTCTCAAAAGAATTCCTTGTTTTATAGTAGATGTCTTGGCTTATGTTTTTAATCGTTGTATAAAAAGGGTTCTGTTGTGGAAATTGGTAATTAAAGACCTATCTCACTTTTATCGGCTTTTAGCAAAATTTTTGAGAAACTTATGAAAAGTAGAAAACTAAGTTTCTTACTTTGAATAAGGTTTAATTCGGCTTTTTAAAGGGCAAATCGACAGAAGACTCTCTTCTACAGTTTTGTTCCCAAATAATGACACACCTGAACAGCAAAAAATGTACAGCTGGTTTATTTATTGATTTTTCCAAAGCATTCGATATGGTAAATCCTGAATTCCTGTTGAGAAAACTATATAATGCTGGATTCCATGGTTTCATGCTCGAATGGTTTAGGTCATATCTGAACAATAGTTCGCAGAGAGTTAAGATAGTTGAAACTAGGAGGGGTTTAGGTTTCGTAAACCTGGGTGTTCCACAAGGTTCTGTGTTGGGCCCCATTTTGTTTCTAGTATTCATTAACTCACTCTTTTCACTGGGATTCAAAATTTCTCCTACCACTTTTGCAGATGATATTGGTTTCTCATGTGGATGTCTCAATCATCTGGACTTAATTTCTAATTTAAAATGGGATCTTAGTCTATTGAGACAATGGTTTGCTAAGCATTATTTAGTTATTAGCTCCAAAACATAGTTTATGCTCTTTATGCCCCATCCCATAGTATAGGAGGTATATTAAGTTTGTCAAATAGTTTGTAACACGGTGAAATAATAATGGTAGACCCCCAAGACCTTAAGGGCATAAGATCGAGACCGAATTCTGAATCGAATGAGCCATGTCCGTCCTAAAATTTTGAGCTAGGTTGCTGAAACTTCGTACGTAAGGTTCACGTAATGAGAAGCAGTACAAGTGTAAACATTTTTAAAATCCGACCAAAGACACGCCCACAATCGGTCTAAATGTGCAACTACCTCCAGAGTTTTCAAAACTGTAAGACGGTCTAAAAGGCTGAAATTTGACATGTAGCATCTCCTTATGAATGTAAGACACAAAAAAGACTCAAAAACATAAAAACATTTTTGAAAACAATTTTCTAAAGTCTTCTTGTAGCTAAACGACATAGGCGATCTTTTTCAGATTCAGTTAAAGTACAAAGGTTACAAAAAAAAGGAAGGCTGCGCTAAAAAATTTTTAAATTGCCGTTTTTAACCTAAGTTTTTAGAAGCCTATTTTAAAAACGAAATAAAAAAGGAGCTTGTGTTACCGTTTACGCATAAGCCGGTGGACTTAGAATTAAAAAAAAACATCCAAGGTTAGTGCTGGTGGTTGTGCTATTAGAAAAAAGTCTAACGGGAACTGGAAAAAAATTCAAAATATTTGTTTTATGGATTTGAAACTTAAAAAATTAAAAAAAGGTCAAAAGAAAGCATGTCCCCCCTCTATCCCCCAAACGGTATAAAGTATAATTTTCAAATTAATTCCGGGCACAGTCCATCTTCTTTAATTTTATACAAAACTATAGCAGACTTCGAATATTCAAAAACATATGTTTCTGTCATATTTTTTTTTGAATATTCATATTCAAAAAAAAAACTATGACAAAAGCTGCAGATACTAGCATTTTCTAACTTTTATGTATATATTGTATGTGCCTCCGCCCAATTTTGTGGGCGTGGCGTTAAAAAAAGTGGTTTTTTTAGTTAAAAAGGCAGAGTTCTAGGCCGAAATGTATGCAACCACCTAGTATAAAGCATTCAACAGTTATATTTTTATATCCCACCCACTTTTTGGAGGCATGGCAGTTTTCTTTTTGGTGTGGTCGGGTATTTTGCAATCCTTCGTAGATGGATTGAAGCTTTTGCATACCCACTTGTTTGTTATAAGGTCAGTCGAAATTACGTTTTTGTAAAAAATTTTAGGTTTTTCTTCAATGCTGTAAAAATAATAAATAAAAAATAAAAAGATTGTTGGTTGGACCTGGATTCGAAACCAGGGCCTTCCAATCGTCAGTCAAAGGTCCTACCATCTGTAACTCTGTAGTATCTGACGAATTCGCTGTTGCTGATGCTTTTAATTCTTATTTTGCAAATGTTGGCTGTAGTTTACTACCGAGTGCGGTCTTATCGAGTTAGTATATTTGCTCTTCCATATACGACTTTGCAGAGCCAATGCATAGCAGCAGTTTTGTTTATCAGCCTATAGCTCCGTTTAAAATTTTTAAAGCTATTGGTACCCTGCCTAATTCGTCCTAGTGCGGAGCAGATGGTGTTTCAAATTATGTTCTCAAAAGAATTCCTTGTTTTATAGTAGATGTCTTGGCTTATGTTTTTAATCGTTGTATAAAAAGGGTTCTGTTGTGGAAATTGGTAATTAAAGACCTATCTCACTTTTATCGGCTTTTAGCAAAATTTTTGAGAAACTTATGAAAAGTAGAAAACTAAGTTTCTTACTTAGAATAAGGTTTAATTCGGCTTTTTAAAGGGCAAATCGACAGAAGACTCTCTTCTACAGTTTTGTTCCCAAATAATGACACACCTGAACAGCAAAAAATGTACAGCTGGTTTATTTATTGATTTTTCCAAAGCATTCGATATGGTAAATCCTGAATTCCTGTTGAGAAAACTATATAATGCTGGATTCCATGGTTTCATGCTCGAATGGTTTAGGTCATATCTGAACAATAGTTCGCAGAGAGTTAAGATAGTTGAAACTAGGAGGGGTTTAGGTTTCGTAAACCTGGGTGTTCCACAAGGTTCTGTGTTGGGCCCCATTTTGTTTCTAGTATTCATTAACTCACTCTTTTCACTGGGATTCAAAATTTCTCCTACCACTTTTGCAGATGATATTGGTTTCTCATGTGGATGTCTCAATCATCTGGACTTAATTTCTAATTTAAATTGGGATCTTAGTCTATTGAGACAATGGTTTGCTAAGCATTATTTAGTTATTAGCTCCAAAACATAGTTTATGCTCTTTATGCCCCATCCCATAGTATAGGAGGTATATTAAGTTTGTCAAATAGTTTGTAACACGGTGAAATAATAATGGTAGACCCCCAAGACCTTAAGGGCATAAGATCGAGACCGAATTCCGAATCGAATGAGCCATGTCCGTCCGTCCGTCTGTATGTCACATGTTTTTAGGCCTAAAATTTTGAGCTAGGGTGCTGAAACTTCGTACGTAAGGTTCACGTCATGAGAAGCAGTACAAGTGTAAACATTTTTAAAATCCGACCAAAGACACGCCCACAATCGGTCTAAATGTGCAACTACCTCCAGAGTTTTCAAAACTGTAAGACGGTCTAAAAGGCTGACATTTGACATGTAGCATCTCCTTATGAATGTAAGACACAAAAAAGACAAATTTAATTGGTAAACCTCCTCTAGTGGACGTGGCATCTATTTTGAGGGTAAATTTTCAAATGCAGTTTACTCAATATTTTTGCTCAAAATTGAAAAAAATTTGCTTAATCTTTTATTAAGAAAACGCTTAGCTTCACATTTTGTTTATACTAGACTTTGGGCCACGCCTACATTTGGAGGCAGAAAAACCTAAAATTTTCCAGAAAAACTTAATTTCGACTGGCCTTGAGCCTAATTTAGGAAAGCATGAAACAAAAAAGTAGCTGGTTAGGTAAACGAGACTTTGGTACAGATTTCGTTCATATAAAGTTTTCAGCCATGCCCCTTTTAGGGGTTGATTTTCCAAAAATATTGAATTTGAACCAAAAAATTGCATTTCTACGTTCATTTAAGTTTAACTTGGAAATATCTGTGGAAGTATCCTATAATTAATAGTTTGTAAATAGGGGCGGTTGGACCACGCCCCTTTTCGAAGTTTGCATTACTTATAAAATGTCAAAAAATAACTTTGCCATCAGCATTTTACAATGTGGGAAAGGATGGGGTATTCAACGGTCCGTTTTACGGACTGTAACTTCTGCGAACACACTGTAGCACTTACTCACTGGTTATTTGATGTATTTCCTTATGAAAATGCAGTCAACACGACCACTTCTGAGAAAAAATATAAACAAAAATACGATGTTGTTGAGAAGGGGTGGATGCCACACCCCTTTCTTAGGGAGAAGATTCTTAACTTATTAGAATCTTACTCTTAGTTTATTTTTGCGTCTGTATTATTTTAGTTCACTCTAAGTCTTGAACGGGCACCCCACCCTAACTGTAAATTTTTTGAATCTAAATCTTATTGAGATTATTATCTAATTCTATTTTTAACTTTTATATAAATAATGAAAGTCTATAACTTTTCTTACTTTTGTACTTGCTAAATGATTGTTATATGGTTTGTAAATAAGAAAAAATAAATTCAAATTCACAATTCAAATTCAAATTTAAATTCAATTCAAAATTTCAACATCAAATACTAAGCAAAATTTTTTCAATTTGGACCAAAGAGTATTGAGTAAAATGCTTTTGAAAAACTACCCTTAAAATGGATGCCACGCCCACTGAAGGAGGTTTACCAATGAAATTTTTCTTTTTTGTGTCTTGCATTCATTAGGAGATGCTCAAATTTCAGCCTTTTAGACGTCTTACAGTTTTGAATGCTCTGGAGGTAGAAGCACATTTAAGCCGATTGTGGGCGTTTCTAGGGCGGATTTCAAATTTTAAATAACAGATGTACTACTTCGCATGACGTGGAGCTTGCGTCCGAAATTTCAGTACCCTAGCTCAAAATTTAAGGCCTAAAAACATGTGACATACAGACGGACCTATGGACATGGCTTACTCGATTCAGAATTCGGTCTCGGTCATGTGCCCTTACGGTTTTGGGGGTCTACCGCTTTTATTTCACCGTGTTACAGACTATGTGTCAAACTTGATATCCTTCCTAGCCTATGGGATGGGTTATAACAAGTAAAAAGTGCAAGAGTTTGTCTGTGACAAACTTCTATATACCCGACCACTACACTTTGTCTGTGCAACTAAAGAACCAAGCCGTGTACCAAGCTCTCTAGCTTGATTTTGAAGACGACCCTTACACATACAGATGGACTGACGGACGGACGGACGGACATGGATTAATCGATTCACCTGTCGGTCTCGATCAAATCTCTAAATGGTCTTGAGAGTCTACGGTGTTTATTTCACTGTGTTACAAACTATGCATTAAAATTAGTATACCTTCGTTCGGGTATAAAAAGTAGATATGGAAAGGAGATTAGGAATGAAACGGAGAACAGGAATGGGAGTAGGATATGTCACGGAGTAGGGTATTCCACGTACAGACGGAACTAAGCTGTTGAACAAGTGTAAAATCTTTTAAAATCCGCCCACTGACACGCCCACTTTACTTAATAGCATGAAAATTCAAAATTGTCGTAGGAAGCTGAAATTTGGTACGCGTTGTCCTTGCTTTATTATATTGTGATTGACATTTCAAAAAAAGGCGAAAACCGCCCCCTTTTGGGCGTGGTCATATTTCATTTGCATTTAAATAAACCGGTTTTATTCGATATATTTTCTTTGAATCCAAAAAACTTGCGCTATAAAATGTTCAGATATGTGTGAAAGCTATCAACTGAAATGAATAAATGTTTGCCACGCCCACTATTGGGGGCGTTTTTAGTTTAAACCAAATTTTTAATGTGAAAATGCAATCAACACGTGTATCCACTTCTGACAAAAAAACGATGTTATTGAAAAGAAATGGATGCCACACCCCTTTTTAAAAGAGAAGGTTCTTTAGCTAAGAAATTTTAAATACAGTTGAAGTTAATAGAAACTGAAATTTAACAACAAAGATTTATGACACAATTCGGAGCTTGAAAGTGGTCAATTGGGATGGGGTATCCAACGATTCGCCTAAGCGGCTTGTAACCCTCCCACTAGTTATTTGATATATTTGCCTTAAATCCAAAAAACTTCATCATCATCATCATCATTTTCGGATGCCGCTTATCCTTTAAAAGGGTCGCGGAGCGAGGGTGGCTAAATGGTCCTTCCATCTTTCTCGATCCTCCGCCACCAACTGGGCGCAATCCCCAGACGGGACTCAGAGAAGTTCTTTACCTGATCCCACCACCTGTTCCTTGGCCTACCAGGGGGGCGACGCTCTTGCATCTCGGCTAGCATGACCTGTCTAGGAAGTCTGTCAGGGGGTATGCAAACAACGTGTCCAAACCATCGAAGAATCGATCGCTCCACTCGGAGAAGTAGCTGCTCAACACTAAGATTCCCCCGAATACTGACGTTTCTCAGTCTATCCCTAAGAGTAACACCAGCAACGCACCTCAGGAATCTCATTTCGGCAGCTTGTATCCGCGATCTAATTCTTTCGGTCATTACCCAAATTTCATGACCATAGATGAGGGTCGGAACGAACACTGAATTAAAAACTGAGATCTTTGCTTTCACTCCAAGCTCAGCTTTCCTGATGACCGGCCGGTGCAGTTCCTTTACTATTGCTCCAGCTTAGCCAATTCTACAGGACAACTCAGTATCACTCCTCCCATCTTTCGTGAAAAAGACCCCGAGATACTACAACTTCTCCACCTGTTTTAATGGAACTCCATTCATGAGCAGGGTACACTGCACAGGAGTTCGGGAAACAACCATCAATCCAAAAAACTTGCACTATAAATTGTTCAGATATGTGCGTAAGAATAAATTTTCACCACGCCCACTTTTGGGGGCGTTTTTAAGTATAAAACAAATTTTTAATATGAAACTGCAATCAACACGTGTATAAATAAAACAAAAAATACGATGTTATTGAGAAGGGGTGGATGCCACGCCCCTTTCTTAGGGAGAAGATTCTTAACTGAAAAATTCTAAATACAATTGAAGTTAAATGAAACTGAAATTTAACAACCAAGATTTATGACACAATTCGGAGCTTGACAGTGGTCAATTGGGATGGGTATCCAACGATTCGCATAAGCGGATTGTAACACTCCCACTTATTTTTAGCTAAAGATAAAATTAAAGCACAAACAACAAACTCGTGTTAATATGTATTATAAGCTTCATTCCAGTTTGAATTATTAAAATCCATTCACTCTTTTAAACGCCCAAGGTCAATACCGTAGGGCATCCCACTGAAGTCAGTGTATCTAAATCATATGCCACTCTCAATTTAGTCTTCTATTTTTTTTATGGCGCGAGGTTATGATCTGAAGTGATGGATCTTCACTTTCGCTCTCTACTTACACTCTGGTTCAAATTAAAAAAAAATTGTATAAAATATATTCAAGATATTACTATTTGCTAAGTTTGCTCCATACAAATTTTTGAGCTCCGCCCACTTTTAAGAGGCGTGTTTAGGAAAAAAAGTTTTTTTTTTTTGCAATAATTTTCGGGTTCAGCGCATTTTGTCATGATTCTAACAAAATTTCAATTAATTGATTTTAATTTTTAGCCCAGACCCGCTTTTGGGGGCGTGGCCTATACAAATAATATATGAATTCGGGACAAAAAAAATTAAGATTTGGTGTTACACCGTATATATGGTCGGGTATATTGAAGTTTGTCACAAACGAACTCTTGCACTTACTCACTGTTTAAAGCTCGTTTGATGGATTAATTTTAACACACGGGCAATTTTACGAACACAAATAAATACCGCAGCTTCTGCAATACACAATACTCAATATTTTCCGACGATACCTAGGTACTACTCAAATTATAAGCTCCCAGTATATAGTACTGCGTATCGGAATATCAATATCATTATCTGCGTATCAATAATGTCATTTAAAATTGAGACCTTTGTTGCTGGCCATTGCGAAATAAAAAGAAGAATAAAAAAAATATCCCACTTTAATTCCAATAAAAAGTCTGTCTGACTACTGTCAGTACTAAATATAACCTAGTCAAATTGTACAACTATTAAATAAATACTACTCACCCACGGTTGTTAGCAGCATATTGTCCAATAGCAGGGCAATAGCAACAATGACCAAAACTAAACGCCTGGAGCCCCTCCATCCAATAATCCATGCTTTGGTAGCGGCCCATGTCCCAGCAGCTCGATAATCCTCCCGACGATAGTTGTCCGATAGTGGTAATTGCGGTGAAGAAGTGGTTGGCGTTATTTGGGTTCCAAATCTAGGATGAAAAAGTGCATTCTGATCGATGGATGTTTGTGGTGACAGATGTGATTGATTTGCCGATGCAGTAGACTCGTGCAACGTAGATGTTTCTGTGTTAGGTTTATCCTGGTGGGATGGTGGCGGTTGGGTAAAATTCTCCAAGTGAGCTTTGAAAGGATTATGATTGGGACTTGAATTTGTGGATTGAGAGCATACAGCGGTGATGGCAACACGATTATATTTGTCTTGTCTTGCTTCGCCAGAATCATACGATTGCATTTCGCCACCCACTTGTTACTGCAAAAAAGAAATCAAACCCATTATTTTATTGCATTTATTTTAAATAATAAACAATAATTGGAAAAATCCAAAAAGTAGTTATCTTTGCCAGTTCCTTAAGTGGTTTTATTAGATTTGTCGCAAGGGAATAAGAAGGTATATAAAAAAATGTTTATTATTTTCGTTTCAGCTTTGTATTTTTTTGCGGGTGGAAACGGTTTAATGCGTTTTATTTTTAGGAGAAGTCAAAAGACATCTATGTGAAATTTATGTCTATCTAACCAGTGAGTAAGTGCTACAGTGTGTACGCAAAAGTAACAGTCCGTAAAACGGACCCTCCCTCCTATCCCACATTGTAAAATGCTGATGGCATAGTTTGTTTTTTGACATTTTATAAGTAATGCAAACTTTGAAAAGGGGCGTGGTCCATCCGCGGATAATTACAAATTATTAATTATAAGATATTTTCACAGATACTTCCAAGTTACACTTAAATGTACGTAAAAATGCAATTTTTTGCTTCAAATTCAATATTTTTGAAAAATCGACCCCTAAAATGGAGCGTGGCTAAAAACTAAATAGGAACGAAATCTGGCACGAAGCCTCGTTTACCTAACCTGCTCCTTTTTTTGTTTCATGCTTTCCTAAATTAGGCTCAAGGCCAGTCGAAATTAAGTTTTTCTGGAAAATTTTAGGTTTTTCTTGAATTTTTTCCTCCAAATGTGAGCGCGGCCCAAAGTCTTGTATGAACAAAATGTGGAACTAAGCGTTTTCTACATAAAATATTAAATGAATTTTGAAAATTTGAAAATTTTGAACAAAAAAAAAATTTTTCAAATGCCAAAATTTTGGCATGACGTGGACCATACGTACGAAGTTTCAGCATCCTAGCTCAAAATTTAAGGCCTAAAAACATGTGACATACAGACGGACGGACGGACGGACATGGCTCATTTGATTCAGAATTCGGTCTCGATCATATGCCCTTAGGGACTTGGGGGTCTAACATTATTATTTCACCGTGTTACAAACTATGTGACAAACTTAATATACCTCCTATCCTTTGGGATGGGGTATAAAAACAAGGCGGGGGAATTGGGGTCAAGCGGGATAATTGGTCACAGGCGGGGAAATTGGGGAGCCGTGTTCTGCACAATCCAAACGTTACGAATAAAGATTAATTCTCCAGGTCTTATAGCTAGTTGTTGTGGATTCATATCCGTAAAGAAATGGAAAAGAACCTTTTTATTCTTGTCACACCTGTTTTAACATTAGAACGGCGTATTGGAAAACGTCGAACTTCGGTACCTGCAGTGGCGGATCCAGGGGGTGGGGATGGAAACACCATGCTCAAATTGCAGTTCTTTTAATAATTTATATTTTAAGCAATTTTATTTCCAGTAAAGTATCAATTTTATGTACATATGCAAAGCTAGATTTAAGTATTTTGGCAATCAAGTACGATATCTCCGCGTAACCATATGCGTCAATTAACGTTTGAAAACCGTCCGGAAATATTAAAAACTTTTTTCCAAAGTAAGTGCTGTGTAGCCCACCCAAGCAGTGAATTTTTCGAAAAGAAGAAAACTCATTTTTTCTGACGAGGCGCATTTTTGCAGACAACCTGCAAGTTATAGCCGAGAAGCCGTTGTATCCTCAACAGTTTGGTACGGATTGTGGAGTGGTGGTATAGTTGAAGCATTTTTCTTCGAAATGAGGCTGGGCCTGGGAACAGCATTTCGTTCAACGGTCAGCATTACAGAGCCACATTAACCGACTTTGGTTAAACTAAATGTTCTCTGTTTGAGAGCTGATTTGCCTAGCTGACAGGTCCGTGTGCAGAGGAACCCCACAGGGGGGGTATTATCACCACTACAATATCTCACAACAAGAAAGGTGTACACATACCCTTATGCATTCATTTCATTCATGTTCGAACCAGTTTGTGGTCAGTGAAACGTGTTACAGCCATGCGCGACAGTTGTGTTAAGTAAAGCTCGTGAAAGATTTTTTTGCATTTTTTTTTTATAATTTTTGGGTGAGTCTTGCTAAGTGTTTATACCCGACCCAGGGTATATTAAGTTTGATGTATAGTTTGTAACGCAGTGAAATAATCACCGTAGACCCCTAAGACCTTTTAGTGTTATGAATGGGGCCGACAGGAGAATCGATAAAGCCATGTCCGTCCATCCGTCCGTCCGTATGTAAACAACTTTTAGGCCTTAAATTTTAAGGCAGAGAGCTGAGATTTTTTTAAGGTTGGTTGGAAGTCCAGTCCTTTAGATCAAGTTTGAAAATAAGCTCAATCCTCCCAGAGACACGCCCACTACAGGCCTGTATGTGCGACCATCTCTAATTTAAAAAAATACATTTTGCAAATTTTAGCTATGTTACAATGACGCTAGCGCATCCAGTTTTGGTACGTAACATCGCCTTATAATTGTCTTTAAGGTAGCCAAAAAAATTTAACTTTTTTATTGGCCTCGCCCACTTTTTAAGGGATTTTAGCTTAAAATGACTGTTTTTTAATAAATATATATGAAATTTGACAAAAAATTATATGACAAAAGCTGTAGATATTAGCATTTTCTAACTTAAAGGTGTACATTGTATGTGCCTCCGCCCACTTTTGTGTACGTGGCGTTAAAAAAAAGTGCGTGGCGTTAAAAAGGCGGAGTTTTAGGCCGAAATGTATGCAACCACCTAGTATAAAGCATCCAACAGTTATATTTTTATATCCCGCCCACTTTTTGGAGGCGTGGCAGTTTTCTTTTTGGTATGGTCGGGTATTTTGCAATATGTCGTAGATGCATTGAAGCTTTTGCATACCCACTGTTGCACTTTCCCACTTGTTTTATTTAAAATTTAGTAAAATTTATAAAACCAGTTGAAGGCGTGGTGTCTACTTAGTTGGGCAGAAAACCCATCTTCCCTCTAGAGCTCGAGGACTCTTTTGTGGAATGTGCGCTATTAATGGAAGCGAAGTTGTTCGGCTTAACAAGAAAAGACTTAGCATTTCAGCTAGCTATTAAAAACAATATACCGAACCCTTTTTCATTGCAAGAAGAAGCTGCAGGAAGAGTTTGGATGCGGCTGTTCCTTAAACGCCATCCAGCATTGTCATTCCGTCAGCCAAATCAGGAGAAAATTTTGTACAATGCATTGTCTGTTCCATGTGGGCACACGAAGATTGCTCCGGCAAGGAAATATTTCATGTGTGAATTTTGATGTTCTTAAATTTAAATAGTAAGGTGTATTATTTATGGACCACCCTGGTCCATATTTAACACATGGTGGTCCATATTACCAACATTTTTATTTATTGTTATTTTTTTTTCGGTTTTTTGTGTTTTTGTATATGAAGACTTATAAAAAACTTATTCCGTTACCTATTAAAAAAAACCAAATGAATTCCCAAAACACTGGGCTGTTTTATTTACAAAAAAGTTAAGGGTGGGCCATATTTGGGACACTTGCTCTACATTAGGTGGAAAATATATTATGTTCTTCCCTAAAAATTGATGCCCATATACCAACATATTTAGACGATGGTTCAAAAATTATTTATGAATGTTTAAATAATAGTTTTTACTGGAAAAATTACATCTAAAAACGGTTTTTAATTTAAAAAAATATGTGCCTGCGATTTTTTTGTTGGACTCAATAAAAATGTTGTTGGTATTGATACATCATACAATAGAATCAACAATTTGCTGAAGACGTTTTTTTGCTGCGCAATTTAAGGCAATTATCAATTTTTCATCCTTTTTTCGTCAAAAACACGAAAAGCAAAAACATTTTTTGTTAGATTTTGCGTTGTTTGTTGTCCTTATGTATATTTTATTTCAGAGTAATATCAAAATCTAACGAAATATTTTTCCGAGAAAAATTAAAGCCAAAAACTGTTTTTTATTTAAAAAAAAATATTTGCCTGCAAATTTTTTGTTGGATTCAATAAAAAAGCTGTTGTTATGGACAAAGCGTACAATAAGATCAACAATTTGCTGGAGACGTATTTTTGCTGCGCAATTTAAGGCAATTATCAATTTTTGTCCTTTTTTTGTCTAAAACACGAAAAGCAAAAGCATTTATTGTTAGATTTTGGGTTATTTATTGTCCTTATATCTACCTCTTCCTATGGTAAAAAAAACACTAGGATCTGGGTTTGGGTTTGCCCTTTTTAAAGTCTAATATGACTGGACTAATATGACATTTTAACTCCACTAATTGCATCGTCTAACTAGTGAATATGCACATTTTTGTATGTCTTAAATCTTTTCTTAAATTTTTTATTTTTGTATGTATTACAATAAAATATTTCTTGGAAAGCCCAAAATAAAAATTAAAAAACAAATTTTAAAAGCTTAATGTTTCCTATTGTTTGGAAAATGTTTTCGATTGTTTGCAGTGGAGTAGGGAAAGGCATGAATATAGGGGTTTTGATAGGATAGGATAAGTGGAAATGGGTGTCATTCATTTGTATGTCTAGATTATGCCTGCTGCATACGTACATACAAACATACGCGGTGCCAGTTAAATTTCATCGGCTACGTTGGGGTAGGCGCATAGCTTAATTTGAGTTAAGGACAACAGGGGGGCAACAGGTGTTTAGTACAACACATTTTTTGGTGTTAACGTGCAGTTGCATTAGCTCGAGAGCATTAGAGCAAAGATTTTGTTCAAAAAAATTTGGATATATCCGTTTTCATAGAAAACTCTTTGATGATGACGAGACAGTCGTGGCCACGTTTGTGGACGATACGGCCATCCTGGCAACAGGTGAATCAGTCAAGTCATCAACGAGAAACCGCAAACGAGCATTAGACAGAATTTGTTTCTGGACGAAGACTTGGCGAATCGCTCTTAACGAGAACAAGTCTACGCATGTGAATTTTACTTACAGGAGGGTTAACAATTTACCTCTGTTCATAAATTCTGCACAAATACCTTATGCAAATGAAGCGAAATATCTAGGGATGACACTGGACGCTAAGCTCAGGTGGAAACCACACGTAAAGAAGAAGCGTGACGAGCTCGAGAGATTAGGCTCAGGGATTTGTTCTGGCTTATCCGAAGATTTTCGAAATTAAGCATATATAACAAACTGCTCTTGTACAGGCAGGTGTTAAGGCCGTCCTGGACATACGGTATACAACTTTGGGGTTGAACCAAGCCGAGCAACATCTCCTTGTTGCAGACTTTCTAAAACAAGACACAAAGAGCAATTGTGAATGCTCCATGGTATATAAGAATTGTGATAGTCACAGAGATTAAGGAATAACTACCGTGAGCGACGAAGTAACAAACTTTGCTCGAAAGCTAAATGCTCGCCTTCATGTTCATTGCAACAATGAAATGATACGTACTTTCAACGAGAGTACGTAAACAACGAGCGACGACTACAAAGAACAAGACTCTTCGATCTAGCGACGTAGGGTAAAGCCGCACGAATGAACGGCTTTGGTAGGTGCATTCACTGGATAGCAACCTACCCAATGCGATGGTATATTAGGAATAGTGATATTCACACAGAGATTTAGGAATAGTTACCGTGAGCGAAGAAGTAACAAACTTGGCTCGAAGGCTAAATGCTCGCCTTCATGTTCATTGCAACAATGAAATGATACGTACTCTCAACGAGACTCTTAACGATGTAGACAACGAGCGATGACTACAAAGAGCAAGACTCTTCGATCTAGCGACGTAGGGCGAAGCCGCACGAATGAACGGCTTTAGTAGGTGCATTAAGTGGATAGCAACTTAGCCGATGCGATAGGTTAAGTTAACTTTATTGTAGTCAAGAAATATTATGAGAGAGCGAAAGCCCAAGTTAAGGTTGAGACATACCCGAGGGTATGTCTCAACCTTTCTAATCAAACCTTGATAGGTGACACTCGGTACAGGTCTATTCCTTCACTGGTTGCCTAGACCCCTCCCACCCAAACGGGTAATCATCATTTACTTGTACTGTTTCAGTACATGGCCGCTAGAGAGTATTAGGAGCAATAGCATTTTTCTTCTTTTCTTTCTTTCTTTGTTTTACCTTTTCTTTAAATTTGGCGCTTGCATTACCCTTTTAACTTAAAATAAAGTAACTTTAATACATGAAATCTTCAATACATATTTTAAGTTAGATTTTTTTTTTATTATTTTATTTATAAAATTCATCTGTTGTGTATTAACTCTACAAATTTAAAGATTTCTGTAATCTGTTGTAAGAGATGTTAAATAAATTAAATTGAAATTGAAAGAGTTTGATACCTCGTCCCTTTTTTAAGAAAGAAGATTCTTAACTGACTAATTCTCAACACAATTAACGTTAATAAAAAATGAAATTTAACAACCAAGATTTTTGACGCATTTTGGAGCTTGACAGTGGTGAATTGGGATGCGGTATCCCACGATTTGCCTAGGCGGATTGTAACCCTCCCACTAGTTTTTTGTCTTTTTAATCCTTATTATTAACAATTTCATTCACGTAAAAAATTTTGTTTTTTCGCAAGGAATAAGGAATAGAAAGCCAGAATAAGCTTCTTTCCCTGACCACTAGTTAGTGGGGTAATATTAAAGTTTGGGGAAGTATGGTCCCTTTTGGTGTCGGGGTAACTTGGGTTCATAGATGAGCGATGGGAAACTATAAGTTCTTGAAAAACTGACTTAAAGTTGCCAAAAACTGGGTCTATGGAACAATTTTATACTTCAATAGGATATACTGACCCCAAAAGCAAACTAAACATCATTCTCATTCCCCAGATTTGATTCTTATTTATTCATTTTAGAATGAATTACACAAAAAAAAAATGCAAAAAATCACTTTATTGGACAATGTTAAAAAAAAAATCTGATGATCAAAGGATAGACATGTGCACTCAAGAGGATACAAGCATCCACAGGTTTTCTAAGCCCACCTCTGTCTATCAACTTCTACTCTCATATCCCCGTGGTGAACACCGGGTGCCTAGTACCTCAACTGGAGATTGGGTTCCAACCCCTTTGGAAGGTTGTTGGGGGTAGCAGACGAGAGAGGGGGGGAGGAGTGTTCCCACTAAGGCACTTCTCCTTGCATCCGGACGGCAGCGGAGGAAACCCCCAGATGGAATCAACGGTGGCGTCCATAGTTCCAGTCAGGCCGAACTACTTAGTGAACACCTTATATGGGCTACTACGACGTATTCGGAGCTCAGGCCTATAAGGAGCGGGCTATCCGGCTCTCCGTCCTTAGAGCTAAACAAAGGATCTGGTCCTCCAGATTGGGGGTCGTGCCGTCGGGGTGACTTCCCGGCCACGTAAAGAAACACCAGTCACGAAGCAGAAACAAGCCTCGGATTCGGACGGATTTACTGTTGACGACCAATGCAAACGAGAAAAGGACAACGAGCTCCGGATCTGCACGTGGAATGTTAGGTCCCTTAACAGACCACGTGCAGCCGAGCAACTAGCGGAGGCCCTTAACGACTGCAAGGCAGACATTACTGCCATCCAAGAAATGCGGTGGGACGGGCCGGGCAAAAGAAGGATGAAAAACTGCGACATCTACTACGGCGAATGCTATCGGCATCAAAGACAGCGCCTATTTGGATGTGGTTTCGTTGTTGGAGGCAGACTTAGGCAAAAAGTCTTGAGCTTCAACCCTGTAAGCGAGCGCCTCGCGACGATCCGCATCAAGGCTAAATTCGCCAACATTAGCCTGATATGCGCACATGCCCCCACAGAGGAGAAAGATGACGAGACCAAAGATATGTTCTACGAGCTGCTGGACAAAACTTATGAGCAGTGCCCTAGCTACGACATTAAGATTGTCTAGGCGATTTTAATGCCAAGCTAGGAAGGGAGGGCATCTTTGGTCGTACTGTCGGAAAGCATAGCCTGCACGACACGACCTCCGATAACGGATTCAGGCTGATCGACTTTGCTGCGGGGCGACACGTTGTGGTAGCTAGTACACAGTTCCCGCATCTCAATATCCACAAAGGGACATGGAGATCTCCCGATCAATCAACCGTCAACCAGATTGACCATATTGCGATCGACGCAAGGCACTCCTCCAGTATCATGGATGTCCGAACTTTCCGAGGGGCCAACATTGACTCGGATCACTACCTTGTTGTAGCCAAGGTACGGCTGCGGATATCCCGACCAGCGCCAAGTAATGGAAATACTGTGAGGAAGTTTGACGTCGGCCGACTACAATCGCAAGAGATCGCCAGGTCCTTCTCCAACCGAGTCTCTCAAAACCTTCTACGAAGTCCTATGCAACCAGCATCAAGTATTGATAGCCAGTGGCAACACTGCCAAAATGCCATCAGAGACGCCGCCTCTGAAGTGCTGGGTTTCACACGGCGACCACAACGAAACCCCTGGTTTGACGATGAATGCCGGCAAGCACATGCAGCTAAACAGGAAGCATACAAAGCGGCGCTGCACAGAAGGACTAGAGCTGCTCGCGAGCTCTACGAGCAGAGGAGGAGAGAGGAGCACCGGCTTCTCCGAAGGAAAAAGAGAGAGCACGAGAAGCGCGCGGTTGAAGAGATAGAGAGATGTTACAACAGGAATGAGGTTAGAAAGTTTTACCAAAGGATCAAAAGGTCCTGCCAAGGGTATGAACTTCGAACTGAAGCCTGTAAGGACCATCAAGGGAACATCGTTGTAGAATCGCAGTCGGTGCTGAGGATTTGGAAAGACCACTTCTGCAGACTGTATAACGGCGAGGACGAACCAAATACCGCTGTCAGGCAGAACGAACCATTCAACCCGGGCGAAGACGTTACCGACGAAGTATACGAACGATACCGCCCACCCGACCTGGAGGAGGTGAAAGTAGCGGTGTCTAAGCTCAAGTGCAACAAAGCAGCCGGAGCAGACGGCCTAGCTGCCGAACTTTTTAAATCCGCTGGCGATGAGCTGGTTAGGAGCATGCACCAGCTCATCTGCAAGATATGGTCGGAAGAAAGCATGCCCGACGAATGGAACCTCAGCATTGTTTGCCCGATCCTGAAGAAAGGAGACCCTCTGAGTTGTGCCAACTACAGAGGCATAAGTCTTCTTAACATCGCATACAAGATCTTTTCTGCTGTGCTGTGTGAACGCCTGAAGCCGTTTGTCAACAATCTGATAGGCACATATCAGTGTGGCTTTAGGCCAGGAAAGTCCACCATCGATCAAATATTCACACTGCGGCAGATCTTGGAGAAAACCCAGGAATTCCAAATCGATACACACCACCTCTTCATCGATTTCAAGGCCGCGTATGACAGCATCTATAGAGACGAGCTATATAGCGCAAGGTCTAGTTTTGGCATCCCTGCCAAACTCGTCAGTCTGTGCAGGATGACGATGGAAAACTCACGCTGTTCCGTCAAGGTCGGCAAAGACCTCACCGACCCCTTTGATGTCAAAAAAGGATTTAGACAAGGCGACGCGCTGTCATGCGACTTCTTTAACATCATACTTGAGAGAATTGTGCAGAACTCTCGCGCCAACACCAGAGGTACAATCTTGACGACATTGACATAATCGGTAGAACAAAGCGTGATGTCAGTGAAGCCTTCGTGAGTATTGGGATGGAAGCGGCGAATATGGGTTTAGCAGTCAATGAGGGCAAAACCAAGTATATGCTGTCATCAAGAAAAGACACCCAACACCGACGTCTTGGACAAAACATCACCATCGACAGCTATAACTTTGAGGTAGTTAGGGACTTTGTCTACCTGGGTTCCGCTATCAATTCAGACAATGACACCAGCGCTGAAATCAAACGAAGGATAACTCTTGCCAATCGCTGTTTCTTTGGGCTAAGAAGGCAATTGAGTAGCAAAGTCCTCTCTCGAGCAACTAAAGTGTCCATGTATAAGACCCTCATCATCCCAGTCCTGCTTTACGGTGCAGAAGCATGGACCCTGTCAAAGGCGGATGAACACACTTTAGGCTGCTTCGAGAGGAAAATTCTTCGGACGATTTACGGTCCCGTCTGCATAGACGGAGAGTGGAGGAGGAGATATAACATCGAACTGTACGGGCTGTACAGCGATACCGACCTAGCCAAAAGAGTCAAAACACAACGTCTACGATGGCTGGGTCATCTAGAGCGGATGGACACCAACGCCCCGGCCCGGAAAATCTTCGAATCCACACCGCAGGGACGACGCGGTAGAGGAGCACCGAGACTCAGGTGGCGCACGCAAGTGGAAGGGGACCTCAGCCAACTTCGCGTGCGAAACTGGAGACGGCTAGCTAGAGACAGAGCTGGCTGGCGAAGCTTGTTGGCTGAGGCCCAGGTCCACCCCGGACTGTAGCGCCACCTTAAGTAAGTAAGTAAGTAAGTTAAAAAAAAACGGACTTGAAAGATATCTTGCTTTCGGAAGAAATACGATTTCTTTAGAGGCGTCTTTAAAGCTTGTGCATTCGATGAAACAGTTATTGCAGGAGGTCTTAAGAAACATGCCAGATTCAATTAAGTTTTTAATTTTATTATTTCCTAGAACTAGTTTTTTTTAACTTTTTTTAATAAGTTAATTAAAAAAAGAAATTGAGAATTCGGAGACTTTTTGGTGATGTTTTCCCTTTATGCTGAATGAAATGTTTATTATTATTTTTTTTTTCAATAAAAGTTTATTTGTTTTTCCCTTAAAACTAACACTTTCGTTTATGTTAACACCCCATCCCAGAGGATAGGAGGTAGGCATATTAAGTTTGATTCACAGTTTGTAAAATAGAGAAATAATCACCGTAGACCCCCAAGACCTTAAGGGCATATGATCGAGACCGAATTGTAAGTCGAATGAGCCATGTCCGTCCGTCCGCCCGTCCGTCTATCGGTAGTTTTTAGGCCTTTAATTTTGAGCTAGGAACTTGAAACTTGATATCTGTTCTTTCTAGGTCCCGAAGCAGTACAAGTGTAAAAATTTTTGAAATCCGCCCACTGACACGCCCACTTTACTTAACAGCATGAAAAATTAAGGCTGTCGCAGGAAGCTGAAATTTGGTATGCGATATTCTCGCTTAAGTGTGATTAAGCTTATTGTGATCGGCATTTAAAAAAAAAAGCGAATACCGCCCCTTGTAGGCGTGGTCATTATTAATATGCATCCTAATAAAAGTTTTTTATTTGACATATTTGCTTTAAATCCAAAAAAATCGCACTATAAAATGTTCAGATATGTGCGAAAGCTATTAACTCAAGTTAATAAATTTTCGCCACGCCCACATTTGGGATCGTTTTTAAGTATAAAACAAGTTTTTAATATGAAAATGCAGTCAACACGTGTAAACCACTTCTGATAAAAAATATAAACAAAAATAAGATGTTGTTGAGAAGAGGTGGATGCCACGCCCCTTTCTCATGGAGAAGATATTTAACTGAACTTTAACAACCAAGATTTATGACACCATTCAGAGCTTGACAGTGGTCAATTGGGATGGGGTATCCAACGATTCGCCTAAGCGGGTTGTAACCCTCCCATTAGTTTTAGTTTCTAGTTGTTTCTAGTTTATATTTTTTTCAAATTAAAAAGTTTATTAAAATTAAAAAAAAAGTAATCAGGTGTACGGAGACTTTTTGGAATATGTGTATATTTATTGAAAAACAGTAATTTTAAATTAAAATTTCTTAAAAAGTGGGGGTGGTCAATGTAAACGCCAGCATTTTTTTGTTGCCTCAAAGACAATTACAAAGCCGTGTCACATACTTAAAATCAGTGTGCACCATTTTAACGTCACGTAAAGTGTTAAAAAAAAGTATTTTTTACAATTGGAGATGGTCGCGGGCATGTCTGTGGGCGGATTCGACTAATTCTCCAACTTAATCTGGTCCAATGGACTTCCAGCTCACGTACAAATTTTCAGCTCTCTAGCTTAAAATTTAAGGCCTAAAAGTTGTTTACATACGGACGGACGGACAGACATGGCTTAAACGATTCTCCTGTCGGTCTCATTCGTATCTCTTCAAGGTCTTAGGAGTCTTCGGTGATTATATTACTGCATGACAAACTATACAGCAAACTTAATATTCCCTTGGACGGGTATAAAAATACCATTAATTTCATTATACTTTATTCCAATGTGTGTGAATTTGGCACCGCACCTTTCGATTTTTGCAAGTTGTGCGGCGATGTGCTAGAGGTGTGCTATCATGTGCCGTATTGGAAAAAACTTTTTTTTCAAAAAGTACAGATTTTGTAGGGTATTGTTTTTTTAGTGTGAAGTTGGCACCGCACTTTTTTTTAACAAAACTTGTGCTGCTATGTGCCGTTATGCAAAAAACAAATTCGTTATATGTAGTTTTTTACGGCAGGGCACTTTTGAAAAAAAATGAAGCGGCACCTTATGTTTTTTTTCCAATATGTGCTGCCATGTTCCGCAGAGTTTGAACTTTATTGGCTAAAGTGTTTTTTTTTTTGAAAATGAGTTAGTGACACTTTTTGTTTTTTTTCCAAAAAATAAAAGTTGTGCTTCGATGTGCTCAAGATGTGCTCCTATGTGCCGTACTGCAAAAAAAATATTCGTACATTTTGTTTTTTATTTTTCTGTTCCCAATATGTGCTGCCCTTGCCGCAATTTATTTCAATTTTTTCCGGAGAGTTTGCTCTTTATAGGTTAAAGTGGTTTTTTCTTTGAAAATATGTTAGTCACAATCTTTGTTTTTTTTTCTCCAAAAACTAAAAGCTGTGCTGCTATGTGCTCGAGATGTGCTGCTATGTGCCGTAATGCAAAAAAAATCATTTGTATGTAGTTTTTACGGATGGACACATCTTAAAAAAAATTTAGCGGATGTTTTTGTTTTTTATTATTTTGTTCCAAACATGAAATTTTTTCCCGTAGTTTGCTTTTTATAAGTTAAAGAGTTTTCTTTTTTTTGAATACTAAGGTGGACGGAGGCTAAAACTCCAAAATCTTTCAAAGATAACAATAGCAGGTATGTAATACCGAAGTAGCCGATATTGGTTATGCCAGATTTGCACGTGTTAAAAAAACAACCATTTATGAGAAACACAATAAAACTGCTAGAACGCACTTTATAGTAGTAAATTTTCGCTCTCTCAATATATCTTGACTACAACAAAGTTAATTTAACTTAACTTATCGCATTGGCTAAGTTGCTATCCACTAAATGCACCTACAAAAGCCGTATCATTTCATTGTTAATTTCATTTTTCATTCTTGCATTTAGCCTTCGAGCCAAGTTTGTTACTTCTTCGCTCACGGTAACTATTCCTAAATCTCTGTGACTATCACAATTCTAATATACCATGGAGCATTCACAATTGCTCCTTGTGTCTTGTTTTGGAAAGTCTGCAACAAGGATATGTTGCTCGGCTTGGTTCAACCCGAAAGTTGTATACCGTATGTCCAGGACGGCTTTAACACCTGCCTGTACAAGAGCAGTTTGTTATACAGGGTGTTTCCAAATTCGATGCAAATATTTTGACACAAGATTCTTGGGTATATTTAAAGAAAAAAATTGTTCCACAGTATGGGCCTATCTCAAATTTTGATACCACTTATTGGGAATTTAAGAAAACACCTACTTTGAGGTACCTTGACCCATACTAACACAAATATATCCGCTAACACTTATAACAGGTACTTCATTTAGGACTTAGATTTTAGAAGAAATAGTACTCCTTTTAACTGCATTAAAATAAAATTGATGACTTTTTTAACTTTTGAGATATTTGCTTTTAAGTCGGATCCTTTTTCCCTGCCCATGACATTTTTTTGACTTTCAAGACACATTTATGCGAAAAATGCGTAATAAAAATATCGGTAGTTTTTTTTTTCTAGTGCACCTAACAATACTTAATAAAAATTGCCAAGACAAGTTACCCGAAAAACAGATTTTATGATACTTGGGAAATTCCATAGCAGGTAAAATTATGAAAAACTCTTGTCACGAAGCCGCGACAGGTATAAGGTGGAAATATGATTTGTTACCTACTTTTATAACCGCGATTGACAACAAGAACAATTTTTTGACTATGTATTAATAATTTACGTAGGTTTTAGAGCATGCATTTTTATTAGACTACCTGATAAAAAGGTAATTTCCCTATCATTTTTCTGTTAAATCCCAAAAAGGATTAAGTTTGAGGTTGGTCGCGTAGTTGGAAAATTTACCTAATGTAAATTGTATAAAAGGTTAGAAAACAAAATTAAATCCATCAAAGTCAGTTTTGAAGCCGAGGTGACACAACAGTTGTTAAGAAACCCTACTTGAAATGGCATCTTTTACAAACGAAGAATACGCCGATATTATCTACGTTTATGGGATGTGCAACGGAAGGTCTATTAGAGCACAACAAAGATACCATCAGCTTTATCCTAACCGAAGAGTACCTAATCCCCGCGTATTTACAAATTCGTTTCGAAGACTTCGGGAAACGGGATCTGTTTCAACAAGACGACCTAACGCAGGAGCTTTACCAGGAAGAATTGCAGTTGATGAAAGAATACTGGAAGCGGTTGCAAATGATTCATCAATCAGCATCAGGCTTATCCTTGCGATTTAATGTTTCAACACATAGAATTGTTCGTCTCCTGCATACGGACAACTTGGATCCATACCACCATACACCTGTGCAGGAACTGCTTCCGAGTGATTTGGAGCCGAGTCTTGAGTTTTGCAACTGGTTGTTAGAGCGGAACTTGGATGACAACGGTTTTATAAGCAGAATCCTATGGACGGACGAATCTCAATTTACTAGAGATGGGATTACAAATTTTCACAATCTACACACACGGGCTGCGGAAAACCCACACACAGATTTAGCGTCAATTTGTGGGCAGGTGTTATTGGAAACAACTTAATCGGTCCCTTCAAACTGCCTCCCACACTGAATTCTGCAAACTATCTGGAATTTTTGCGCAATGATTTAACAGATCTACTGGAGGATGTTCCGGTAACTCAACGAGCTTCGTCATATTTTCAACAGGATGGAGCCCCAGCCCACTTTGGTCGCGAGGTTAAGAATTGGCTGGATGAAAAGTACGCTGGTCGTTGGATAGGAAGAAATGGACCAGTTCACTGGCCTGCAAGATCTCCAGACCTTACAATTATGGATTTTTTTGTATGGGGGAGAATTAAAGAACTTGTTTATTCTACAGAAATATCAACTCTAAATGATTTAGAAGATCGCATTCTCCAAGCCTCGTCACAAGTGAGGCAGGAGTTATCCTCAATAAACGTTGACAGCGCAATCCAAAAGCGAGCTCTAGCATGCATACAAAATGGAGGAGGACACTTTGAACACCTTATTTGATTGTAAAGTTAACTTAATGAAATAAAAAAAACATAAACCAAACACAAGCATTTTTATTCAGAATAATAGGAATTGAACACTATGAATCGAGTTTTTCATAATTTTACCTGCTATGGAATTTCCCAAGTATCATAAAATCTGTGGGTTTTTCGGGTAACTTGTTTTAGCAATTTTTATTAAGTATTGTTAGGTGCACTAGAAAAAAAAAATTACCGATATGTTTATTACGCATTTTTCGCAGAAATGTGTCTTGAAAGTCAAAAAAATGTCATAAGCAGGGAAAAAGGATCCGACTTAAAAGCAAATATCTCAAAAGTTAAAAAAGTCATCAATTTTATTTTAATGCAGTTAAAAGGAGTACTATTTCTTCTAAAATCTTAGTCCTAAATGAAGTACCTGTTGTAAGTGTTAGCGGAGATATTTGCGTTAGTATGGGTCAAGGTACCTCAAAGTAGGTGTTTTCTTAAATTCCCAATAAGTGGTATCAAAATTTGAGATAGGCCCATACTGTAGAACAATTTTTTTCTTCAAATATACCCAAGAATCTTGTGTCAAAATATTTGCATCGAATTTGGAAACACCCTGTATATGCTTAATTTCAAAAATCTTCCGATAAGCCAGAACAAATCCCTGAGCCTAATCTCGAGCTCGTCACGCTTCTTCTTTACGTGTGGTCATCCCTAGATATCTCGCTTCATTTGCATAAGGTATTTGTGCAGAATTTATGAACAGAGGTAAATTGTTAACCCTCCTGTAAGTTAAATTCAGATGCGTAGACTTGTTCTCGTTAAGAGCGATTCGCCAAGTCTTCGTCCAGACACAAATTCTGTCCAATGCTCGTTGGAGGTTTCTTGTTGATGACTCGACTGATTCACCTGTTGCCATGATGGCCGTACCGTCCGCAAACGTGGCCACGACTGTCTCGTCATCATCAAAGAGTTTTGTATGAAAACGGATATATCCAAATTTTTTTGAACAAAATCTTTGCTCTAATGGTCTCGAGCTAATGCAACTGCATGTTAACACCAAAAAATGTGTTGTACTAAACACCTGTTGCATAAACCATCATAGACCACACAAACAAATTTAAAGAAACTCAAAAAATTTATCAACCGCAAACAAGGAGAACAAAAATCCTTAAATCAAATTAACCTATGCGCCTACCCAAACGTAGCCGATGAAATTTAACTGGCACCGCGTATGTTTGTATGTACGTATGCAGCAGGCATAATCTAGACATACAAATGAATGACACCCATTTCCACTTATCCTATCCTATCAAAACCCCTATATTCATGCCTTTCCCTACTCCACTGCTAACAATCGAAAACATTTTCCAAACAATAGGAAACATTAAGCTTTTAAAAATTTGTTTTTTAATTTTTATTTTGGGCTTTCCAAGAAATATTTTATAATAATAAAAAATTTAAGAAAAGATTTAAGACATACATAAATGTGCATATTCACTAGTTAGACGATGCAATTAGTGGAGTTAAAATGTCATATTAGTCCAGTCATATTAGACTTTAAAAAGGGCAAACCCAAACATATTCACTAGTTAGACGATGGAATTAGTGGAGTTAAAATGTCATATTAGTCCAGTCATATTAGACTTTAAAAAGGGCAAACCCAAACATTAACTCCGATCCTAGTGTTTTTTTACCATAGAAAGAGGTAGATATAATGACAATAAATAACCCAAAATCTAACAATAAATGCTTTTGCTTTTCGTGTTTTAGACAAAAAAAGGACAAAAATTGATAATTGCCTTAAATTGCGCAGCAAAAATACGTCTCCAGCAAATTGTTGATCTTATTGTACGCTTTATCCATAACAACAGCTTTTTTATTGAATCCAACAAAAAATTTGCAGGCATTGTTGATCTTTTTGTACGCTTTATCAATAACAACAACTTTTTAATCCAACAAAAAATTTGCAGGCAAATATTAAAAAAAAAAAAAAACAATAAACAATAAAAAACTTTGTCGGAAAAATCTCTCGTTAGATTTTGAAATTACTTTGGAATAAGATGAGGACAACAAACAACACCAAATCTAGCAAAATTTTTTTTTTGCTTTTCGTGTTTTTGACGAAAAAAGGATGAAAAATTTATAATTGCCTTAAATTGCGCAGCAAAAAAAAACGTCTTCAGCAAATTGTTGATTCTATTGTACGATTTATCAATACCAACAAGATTTTAGAAAATAACAATAAATAAAAAATCAAGAAAGGTCGCTTTCAAAAAAGAAAAAGTGTTGGTAATATGGACCACCATGTGTTAAATATGGACCAGGGTGGTCCATAAATAATACACCTTACTATTTAAATTTAAGAACAGCAAAATTCACATATGAAATATTTCTTTTCCTTGCCGGAGCAATCTTCGTGTTCCCACATGGTACAGACAATGCATTGTACACAATTTTCTCCTGATTTGGCTGACGGAATGACAATTTTGGATGGCGTTTAAGGAACAGCCGCATCCAAACTCTTCCTGCAGCTTCTTCTTGCAATGAAAAAGGGTTCGGTATATTGTTTTTAATAGCTAGCTGAAATGCCAATGATCGTACGTCTTTTCTTGTTAAGCCGAACAACTTCGCTTCCATTAATAGCGAACATTCCACTAAAGAGTCCTCGAGCTCTAGGGGGAAGATAGGTTTTCTGCCCAACTCAGTAGACACCACGTCTTCAACGTGTTTTATAAATTTTACTAAATTTATCTAAATTTTATATAAAACAAGTAGGAAAGTGCAACAGTGGGTATGCAAAAGCTTCAATCCATCTACGACGGATTGCAAAATACTCGACCATACCAAAAAGAAAACTGCCACGCCTCCAAAAAGTGGGCGGGATATAAAAATATAACTGTTGAATGCTTTATACAAGGTGGTTGCATACATTTCGGCCTAAAACTCCGCCTTTTTAACTAAAAAAAATCACTTTTTTTAACGCAACGCCCACAAAAGTGGACGGAGGCACATACAATGTACCCATAAAAGTTAGAAAAAGCTAATATCTACAGCTTTTGTCACAGAATTTTTTGTCAAATTTCATATAAATTTATTGAAAAACAGTCATTTTAAGCTAAAATCCCTTTAAAAGTGGGCGTGGCCAATAAAAAAGCTAAAATTTTTTGGTTACCTTAAAGATAATTATAAGGCAATGTTACGTACCAAAAATGGATGCGCTAGCGCCATTGTAACATAGCTAAAATTTGCAAAATGTATTTTTTTTAAATTAGAGATGGTCGCACATACAGGCCTATAGTGGGCGTGTCTGTGGGCGGATTCAGCTTATTTTCAAATTTGATCTGAAGGACTGGACTTCAAACCAACCCACAAAATCTCAGCTCTCTGCCTTAAAATGTAAGGCCTAAAAATTGTTTACATGCGGACGGACATGGCTTAATCGATTCTCCTGTCGGTCCCACTCATATCTCTAAAAGGTCTTAGGGGTCTACGGTGATTATTTCACTGCGTTACAAACTATACATCAAACTTAATATACCCTGGGTCGGGTATAAACACTTAGCAAGACTCACCCAAAAATTATAAAAAAAAAATGCAAAAAAATCTTTCACGAGCTTTACTTAACACAACTGTCGCGCATGGCTGTAACACGTTTCACTGACCACAAACTGGTTCGAACATGAATGAAATGAATGCATAAGGGTATGTGTATACCTTTCTTGTTGTGAGATATTGTGGTGGGCCATATTGCAAGGTTAGGTTAGGTTAGGTTGGGTGGCTGTCCCCACTGGGCAGGGACACACTAAGACCAAAGGAGGTCCATTGTGATACCACTTGTAGGACCGGAGTTACCAGCCCTAGGACCTAAATGATGATTACCCGTTTGGGTGGGAGGGGTCTAGGCAACCAGTGAAGGAAACGACCTGTACCGAGTGTCACCGATCAAGGTTTGATTGATTGAGACGTACCCGAGGGTAGTGAAGGCTGGAGGGGTAACGTTTCGGTGTGAACCGCTGTCAGCAGAGTTGAGGGGGGCCAGTGAGAGACTTCCTGAAGGAAGGGAGGTCTCGTAACTGTTGGACTCCAGGTGGGAAATAGCCTTTTTGATAAGGATTGGGGGAAGGGGTTGGGGGGGGTGACCGATCTCTATTGGGGCGGTATAGAAGAGGTAGGGGTAACCGAAGCGGTATGAACCCGTACCGGGGGAATATGAACCAGTGTTTCCACAAGAGCGGAGAGGTGAGGACAACCGAATCGGTATGAGCCCTTACCAGGCCGGTCCTGTTCGGGAAAACTTGGGGGATGTGTTAGTGGGGTATATTTGGCGCTCCACTGTAAGGTGTTTGCTCGCCTATAGAGTTTCCATATGGAGGAGGGATAAGTTTTGTGATACACCCTTATGCGTTTAGCCAGTTTGACCCGGAGATAAAGTTCGTTATCCTCTTTAGATCGAGTCGCGCTAGATCATTTAGGTCATCAAAGAAGTATTCGCCTAAAGTTTTCCTTCTCAGTGCTGATAGGGCGGGACAGTTGCACAGAAGATGAACCATGGTCTCTTCTTCCTCTTCATCCCTGCAACTTCTGCAGAAATCGTTGAAGGAAGCACCAAGTCTTCTGCCATGTCGCCCTACCAGACAGTGGCCTGTGAGGGCCCCAATTATCTTTCAAAGATTCAGCCTTATGAAGGAGATGAGTCTCTTTGTTTTCCTACGATCGAGCTCTGGCCAGATTTGTTTGGAGGAGAGACATGTTCTGATGTTATTCCACCTATTTTTTGCCATTGTGATGGCTTCGACGTCCAGGTGGAACTTTATCGAGTTTATGGGTGCTGCCGGTTCCGTTGTATTAGTCGGGTTGGCATTAGCACCTTCTCTAGCTAGTTCGTCGGCTCTGCTGTTGCCTGGAATATCCCTGTGGCCAGGATCCCAGCAATCTCGTTGAGAGATTCGCGTATTGCTTTACCAACTTGTATCGTATCGTTGGCGATTCCAAGGCTTTTATTGCAGCTTGGCCGTCTATATAGAAAACAATAGCGCTGCAGTCTACTAAGGTAATTGAAAACCAGGCCGCAGCTTCACGAACGGCTGTGATTTCTGCTTGAAACACACTGCAGTGATCTGGCAGGCGCTTGGAGAAAAATAGGTCTAGAGTACTGGAAAAGATACCTGATCCTACTTCAAGTGCTGTTTTCGAACCTTCAGTGTAGATTTCTATTGCAGATGCATTTAAGACCTCACAAGACTCCCAGGCGGCTCTGCTTGGAAATTTGGTCTTGAATTTGACATTGAAGTCGAGGTATGGGACAATGTAGTCCGAGTTGCGAGGGATGGTGTCGTGGCCATTCAGGATGCTAGCATGTCCCATGTTGTCACAAGTCAGTTGCGAGGATTCCCTAAGCCTAAGTGCTGCTTTCGCTGCCATTCCTTTACCGAAGATGTCAACGGGAAGAAGATGGAGCATTGTGTCGAGCGTAGCCGAGGGAGTTGTTCTTAGAGCACCTGTGATGTAAAAATAGGATCAAGAGTAGTTTGTTAACTACGAGGAGCCATAGTAGTGGTGATAATACCCTGCGGGTTTCCCTTGCACACGGACCTGTCAGCTAGGCAACTCCCCAACTCGGCATGGACGAGCCTGCTTTTAAGCATTTCCTCGATCCAATTGCAGAGATTGATGTCAACCTTCAGCTTAAGGAGTGCAGCTGTAATAGCTTCTGTTCTGACATTGTTGAAGGCTCCTTCAATGTCAAGAAATGATACTAGAGTGAAATCCCTGCTCTCAAAGGATTTCTCAATGATGCTAACCAACGAGTGTAGGGCCGTCTCTATCGGGCACGAGAGATGACTGTTGTCTATGTTGGTTCTGATGTGGGCGTCGATCAGCCTCTCTAGGGTTTTAAATAAGAAAGAAGAAAGGCTGATTGGGCGAAAGTCTTTGAGAGCTGCATGGGAGATCTTACCAGCTTTTCCTTCCTCCAGGATTTGGGTGTATAGCCAAGGCTTAAGCAACTCCTAAAAATAGTGTGGAGCCAAGAATTCAGTAATCCGAGACCTTGTTGGAGTTTCGCTGGTAGTATGCCATCGAGTCCAGGTGTTTTGTATGGAAGGAAGCTGTGCACTGCCCACTGTATCTTCTTGGGTGTGGCAACATCTTCGGGTACAGTGTATTGAACTCTAACTTGGCTTATTTCAAAAAAATTATCTCTGATTTGCTGCCAGGAAAGTGGGTGTCCATGAGAAGGTCCAAAGTTTCCTTGCTGGACATTGTCCAGTTTCCATCTGGCTTTTTAATGTAGCTAGGAGTGACTGGGGATTCGGATAGGATTTTCCTAATCCGGGATGAATCACTGGTTTTCTATATGTTTCCACAGAAGAGATGCCAAGAGGAACGTTGTGATTTCCTTATCTCCGTCTTCAATTTCCTCGTACTGCTTTTATACAGGTCCCAGTCGACTGGGTCCATGGAGCGTTTTGCTTGATTAAGGAGTTTTGCTTGATTAAGGAGCCTACTTATTTCAGCGTTCCGCCATGGGGGCTTGCCTTCATTTCTGTGTCTGCTGATAGGGCAGGATTTGTTCAGAGCTAGATTCATTGCCTCTGTAAGCCTACCCACCATCAGGTCTAGTTCCGACGGTGATTGCGGCTGAGTGGGAGTAAGGTGTGTAACTTTTCAACTTTGTGTTGTAGGTTTCCCAGTCAGTTCTTCTGGGGTTTCTGAAGATGAACTTTTCGGGAAGTTTAAAGTCAATACCGATTTGTAGCGATGGTCGGAGAATGATACATCGCTAGATACAGTCCAGTTGTTGACGGTTATGTAAGGGGAGTTCGTGACCAGGGTCACATTAATGACTTCCTGTCTGTTTCTGGTGATAAGGTGGGAATAAGGGCCCCGGTTTTACATGGTACTTTTGCGTAGAAAGGCTCATAATCTTTTGCCCTCAGTCCAGCAACTGTGTGGTCATTAAGAACCCGGGGCTCCTGGATGAGGGCTATGTCTTCTCCACCTTCTTTTAGGCGGAGCAAAAGGTTAGCAGAGGCTGCTTTAGAATGGTGTAGATTAATCTGTACCAACCGAAGCATCATTGCTAGTCGGCACAGACTTCTCTACAACTGTGGTGTCGCAGTCCTCCGAATCAGAGGATTGCTCGCCACCAACCTGCTTCTCCGGAAGCTTACGTTGGGACGGGCCAGCCGATACCTCAGAAGCTGACTTACCGTCTCTCTCATACACCTTCATGTGGAGTGTCTCCAGCCCATAAAAGAACTTGAACCCCTTAGCAGCCAAGGGGGCAATTGACTCCGCGTTTAGTAGTAATGAAACTAATCGCCCTGTATCAGTTGGCTCCTCGGCCTTAAAAACCTTCCAGTTTTTAATCGAAAGGTCGGGGTTCTGTACTCCTAGGAGTCGGGGATCTAGACTCTGGCTTTCGGCCTGACTGGAATGCCTGCTTTCTGGACGGCCTTAAGCTTAGCACCGGGCCAAACAGCGCCAACCTCTAAGACCGCCAACTTGATGTAGTCAGCAGATGTCTCATTACTGCAAAGCAGGAGTTTGACACCCGTCTGATGCCAGCCCCCGTCCATATAGGTAGGAGGTGGCAAAATAGGATTGGCCAGGCAGTGCTGAAGAATGCCTGAAGAAAGCTGAGCCTTCAGGAGTATCCAGTTCTACGAGCAAATCCTTCCCTCATCATCATCTTGGTCCATGATACCCAGTATCAGATGATCCTTCGCAACCTCGCTGAAGGGCCTTGACACCATTGAAGATGTCCTGGCCTTCTTTGGGGTTTTTGAAGGGCCGTTTTGAGTCCTAGGTCTCTTGGCCGACGGTTTCGAGGTAGACGGCTTGGTAGAGTTGACTCCTCCTCCTAGTGCTGTTAGGGAGCCCTCCCGAAACGAGTTGACTTCCCTTAGCAGGTGTCTTACCCCTGGGGTTTGCCGTAACTGGTTGGTTGGCTGAGCTCTCATCGGGTTGCCCTCCCGAAGCAGGTTGACAACACGCGATGAGCGCTTCAGCTAGTTTCGCAGACTCGCAATCGCTCGCACTCCAGTTAGCTTCTCCCTTTTTCAGGAGACGTTTAAGCATGAACTCCGCAGACCTACGGTTTTTGTAAAACTGAGCACTGGGGCTTTTTACCTGTGTTTTTCCCGCCGCAGAGCAGCCCGCTGTAGCAGCCGCAGGTTCCTTAGCAGCTATTTCAGTAGCGGTGGCGGCCGCCGAGTCCGTGTCCGTAAGGGAGATGGAGGCATCGTCGTCGATGCTCAGCCTGTAGAGCTGTTTCTCCACCTTCCTTGTCTCACGTCCTGTCCTTTGGGAAGTATTAAGTGAAGCGTTGCGCCTGGGCTGGGTGAGGGCAAGCGTCAGTTGTCTTTTCGTTTGATTGTTTGTTTGAAATGTTCATAGTTGGTCCCACGAGTAGGCCGGTAGGGAAAACGTCCATCCGCAAAAGAGCCGGTTTTGTTGGGATAAGGCACTAATACGACAAGCCTTGCCAAGGGCAGTTGAAGGAGCTCGTTCGTGGCTGATTTAGCCCTCAGCCTTGCATCCTTCGGCACGGTTTGCTGTATGCTCACACCACCACTGGAATCAGGCTGGGCAGAGCTTAGTTCGTCGCACCCCTCAGTCGACTGAAGCCGGTTGAGTCGATGCAACTTAAGCCTCCACACCGGCGTCATTGGAAATTACGCACTCGTCAATGTGTCTGCCGAAAACGGAGGAATTATTAAGTGTCTAATAATTCCTCCGTGTAAAATTATAAAGTGTCCCAAATATGGCCAATGTTTGCCATATTGTGAACATGGGCCATATTTGGGACACTTACTCTATTCACTAGCTATAAAGTTTTAGCAGAATCTACCTGACCGCGCGATATACATTTGATAAATAAGCACACGACCGTCTTCATTCAAAGTTTACATCAAAGTGGTTTTATTTTTCTAATCATACTTAAAACTAGCTTACAACTACCTGAGCCGAAAAGCGCACTCAGCAAAAAAAGCGTGTGAACGGAATTTGTAATAGAAATACACTGTGAAATAAGATGAGGCGAGAAGCGCACTCAGCAAAGGTGTGTGAAAATAATTTTAACATATGAGCTTAGTAAGTTTGTTATAGATACATATACATAATTATACATATTCAAGTCTACTGCGTAGACATTCTGCCGCCTCCCAAGACAGCGTCGTTCGGTGGAATGGTTATCCTCACAGAAGGTGAGGATTCGTCGTCATCTGCTTCGAGCATGAACTCTGCTCTGGTTTCAGTCGGTTTGGTTGTTCTTTCATTGAAATAATATTTTCGAATACACCTCCAGACAGCAATGCCCAGTAACACTGTTAAAATCGATACACCTGCTACTGTTGAGTAGTGGGCCACAGTGCGCCAATCTGTGACGGTCTCTGCAGAGTTGGTCTCCTCGATGGTGCTTAACTTCTCCCATGTATCGTCTGTTGAGAGAATAGATTCTTTCGAGCTTAATCTGTAATTAGATGCATTAGATATATCGGACAAGGTAAAGTTCAGAGGCTTGATAAAAGTCATTTGGATGTCAATTTTTGGATTTCTTTCTGACATTAACACGCTTCCCCGGGTTCTGATGATACAAGATTGGTTAAGGTTTAGGATGCCGACTCCGTCTTACGACATTTCTCCCTTTGTCCATCGCAAATTATCGCAGCTTCAAAGGTCTTACTTGCTACAAACAACCAAGTGCTTTTGCGATATAGGTGCTTCCAAGTGATGTCAGATATATGGAATTTCCTCAGTGGGCAAACGCTTGTTGATTTAGTTTTGTACAGATGCTCGATGACACAGTTATCGTTTATGCCCATTTGACTCACTACTCCTGGACTGCAGAGAAACGTGAACTTCTTGAGCAAACTGCACGCGTTCAGTTCATAATCGGACACGGTAAAGTGCTGCTGGTTATTATAGTCGACAGCCAAGAAAGATGACGACACCTCAGGTACAACATATTCGTTTGCCTTGATTTTATAAGGCACAGGAGTTATTTTGATAAGGTCGTAATCTGATGCCTCTGTTATATGAAGGAAGCCGCTTACTGTAATGTGCGTTCCATTATGGCTAACTTCTATTCGGTTGGAGGGCTTCTCTATAATATTTAAGTTAATTGGAAGTTTTGACGAAACATTCTTAATAACAACATGCAATTGGCCTGGTGTTATAAACTCCAAAAAAGTTCCTGAATGAGCAGCTGTTAACTTAATGTATTTGAGTTCCATTTCGTTTAAGATATCGATTGATAGTTGGTAAGCAGCAAGAATTTGTAATCCAACCTTGTTAGCATCCACTTCTTCGAACCATGTGAACATTTTGTTGACTTCAGAAATTACGTTATTTAGTTTGTGGGTTATTACGTCCAAAACCAAGGAAAGAGGTTTTGGACTGAATTTCATTTATTGTCGTTGTGGTTGATATCATGAGTGTGTGTTGTTGGTGAAAAGATTTTCTTAAAAGTTCTTGGTTATGATCTAGATCGTCAATGCTAGCGTATACCTCATCGTTACCTCCAAACACCATCTCCAAAAGTTTTTCGAATAATCCACGCTTCGATCCACTTCTGTACTGCTCATTAAAAGTTGCTCTTAGCACATCTAGCTCCCGCCGTATGGAGATTTCCTTTTCCTTCAGATGATTTAGCAGAGTGTCGCAATGGATTTCGGTTTTAAACGTGGTTGAAAAGCTACAAGATTTTTCCATTTTGCTTACAATTTCCTCGGCTTTCCTGTATTCGTCCGTTATGTTTAGACTAGAAACAACTTCTACTTTCAGGGTTCCACGGCTGATCTTCACCTTTCCAGCCTGCTCCACGTATAGTCCGGGTTGCGGGCGTTTAATTACATAATCGGCATGGCCCTGAGTCAAACAACTGAATATCAGTAACAAATTCATGAGGATGTAACTAAGTCTCGATATTTTCTTTTGTTTTGGATATGCAGTTTCAATCCGTTTAGTGTGTACTAAGTTAGTATTCGTGGTACTGGCTGTTTGTTTACCATCTTTATCCTGTTCCTTTTCCAGAGGAAGTGGACAAAGTTTCACAATGGGTCGTTTGCATATGGCTTTTCCCTTTGTTCTTAGAGTAACGACTCTTACCACCCCATCTTCCCCTGGGTGCATCTGTGTTACACGAGCTAGAGGCCATCTTGTTGCTGGAAACTTTTCATCTTTGATAAGCACAATTTCTCCTACCTTGACGTTATCGTTGCCCTTACGCCACTTTGATCGTTGCTGAAGTCTTGTCAGGTATTCATTTTGCCACTTTTTCCAAAACTGTTGATACATTTTCTGTACCAATTTCCATCTTGTCAAACTATTAGTGCCTATATCCAATTTACTTGGCTCCAATGGCGTCACCAAAGCTTGCCCGATTAAAAAATGTGCGGGTGTTAGCACTTCAATGTCTTCTGGATCATCAGCTACTGGACACAGTGGACGAGAATTCAAACATGCTTCAATTTGCGTGAGTAGTGTACTTATTTCCTAAAACGTCAGCGTTGTGTCACCTTTTATGCGCCGTAGATGGTATCTGACCGATTTAACTCCTGCTTCCCATAATCCTCCGAAGTGAGGAGCTGCCGCGGGAATGAAATGCCATTGCGGACCCTTTATGCTTGGGCTCAAAGCACTGCAAGTGATTTCGCTTAATGCTTTTCTCAGATCTTTTTCGAGAACTCTATTTGCTCCTACTAGTGTTGTGCCATTATCGCTATACATGTCTGTCGGAAGACCTCTTCTTGAAGTAAATCTTCTAAACGCCGCTAAGAAAGCTTCCTTCGTAAGTTCTGAAACTGCTTCAATATGTATGGCTTTTGTGCAAAAGCAGACAAATATGGCTATGTAACCCTTATACGATTTAAAGCCTCTGCCCTTTGTTGTTCGTATTTGTATTGGCCCTGCATAGTCTATTCCGGTATATGTGAATGGTTTAGATGGCCGTACACGCCGTCCAGGTAGATCTCCCATTATGTAACTTAGGTTCTGCGCTTTGAATCTGCAGCATTTGACGCATTTCCTAAGGACCTGTCTTACTCGACTTCTTGCATGTAGTATCCAGAATTTTCGTCTTGTGTATACTAACGTTGCTTCGTTGCCACCATAAAGTATTGTAAGATGTGCATCGTTTATTACAAGTTCAGTAACGAACTCTTTACTTGGAAGTATAATTGGATGCTTCTGGTGATACGGAATGCTAGCGTTACTAAGCCTTCCCCCTACTCTGAAAATACCATTTTCATCTGAAAACGGATTGAGTGATATCAAAGCACTGGATGAAGGAAGCGATTTATTTTCCTTAAGTAAATGTATTTCAGTGCCGAAATGTTGTTTTTGTATTATAATAAGTATACTTATTAGTGACTTACTTAGCTCATCATAAGTTAAGTAAAGCGTTTTTGGGTTTTTAAGTTTTTTACAACCAGCAATAAATCGTTTTGAATAAGCTACCATTCGTGTTAATGTTTGCAAGTCTGAGTATTTATCCAAGATATCCCATTTGCATTCGGTAGTAGTAACAATCATGACCTTGCTCACGCGCTCTTGAAGTTCTTCTACTGTATCGACATCTGCCTTTTCAGTCGTATAAATGCGCCCCGGTTCGCTGAGCCACGATGGTCCCTTCCACCATAAAGTGTTATCGTTCAATAAATGTGGTTCCACACCCCTCGATGCTAAATCTGCAGGATTTTCCTTCGATCTCACATGATGCCAGTCTGTAGGAGCAGTCACTTCACGTATTTGTTTAACCCGCTTTGATACAAAACCTTTCCATCTATCTGTCGCACCATTTATCCATGCCAAAGTGATAGTCGAATCGGTCCATGCATGCACTTCAACTTCTTCCCACTGCAGTGCGAGCTTTACTTGTTTTAAAAGGTTAGCTAAAAGTACAGCAGCGCATAACTCAAGCTTTGGTAGTGTGATGTTGTTAATGCTTGATGATTTCAGTGGTGCCACTCTAGTTTTCGACATCAGAAGCGTTATGTTGCAGGTGTTATTTTCTGTTGCAATCTTACTGTATACTACTGCTCGATATGCCTTTTCAAAAGCATCTGAAAAACCATGTATTTCAATTGATTTTGTTAAAGGCTTATAATGAATCCAACGAGGAATGTCTATCTTCTCCACTGTTGGTAACCGACTTCGGAAAGTTGTCCATTTTATTGTCAGTTCACCTACAACTGGTTGGTCCCACGTATATTTTCTTACCCACAGTTCTTGCAGAAAAATTTTTGCCGTAATTATTACCGGTGACAACCAGCCTAATGGATCTTAAAGTTTGGCAATGTCCGAAAGAATTAATCTTTTTGTAGGCTTCTCCGACACTTGCTTTGATTTGACTTTAAAGTTAAATATATCCCTAATAGGATTCCAATATACCCCAAGGGTCTTGATAGTATTTTCGTTATTTATTTCTATCGTTTCCTGTTTTTGATCGGGGTTTAGATTTACTAAATGTTCTGGATGGTTACCATTCCATTTTCTTAAGTTGAACCCACCTTTTCTTAGCACCTCGATTAAATCTTTCTGAACGCGTTTTGCTTCTGATAAAGAAGCTGATCCTGACATAAGATCATCTACGTAAAAATCCCTCTTTATTATCTCTGCGATTCTTGGGTAATCTTGTGCCTCGTCTTCAGCCAATTTATGTAACGTTTTTATAGCTAAGTAAGGAGCGGATTTCGTTCCGTATGCTATAGTTGTAAGTGCAAAATCTTTTATATTTTCATTAATTGATGGTCGCCACAATACTCTTTGATATCGTTGATGGTCGTTATCTATTTTAATCTGTCTATACATTTTTTCAATGTCTGCCGTGTAGACGTATTCGTGCGTTCTCCACCGAAGTAAAATGTATTGAAGATCCTGTTGTAGTTTGGGACCATTGAGCATTAGTTGATTTAAACTAAGCCCGTTGCTTGTTTTCATTGAAGCGTCGAACACCACACGTAGTTTGGTTGTTGTGCTTTCTTTCCTTATTACAGCCTGGTGCGGCATATAGTACACTTGGTTTGCATTTGTGTACCTGGCTTCATCACTTGTTATTGTCCTCATATGACCTAGGTCCAGGTACTCCTGCATAAATTTGTTGTAATCATTATGTAAATTTGGATTTTTTGTGAACTTTTTCTCCATCTGATACCAACGCGCCATTGCCCTTGCCTTAGAATCACCTAAGCTTTGTCCCATGTCGTTAAAAGGAATTTTTACTGTGTAGGTACCATCACTGTTTCTTCTGATAGTCTGTTGATAAAAGTCTTCACATTTAGTGTGTTCGGTTGTTAGTTCTTCGTTCATAGCAGATTCTTCAATCGTCCATCAAATGTTCATCTATATTCTTTGTTGTGATCAAGGATATCAAACTGCGTTCAACTTTACTCTTTACACCGCTCTTTCTTTTTTTTGTACTCGCTTTTTATTTTCCCCTAGGGCTTCCAGGGACTGAAACCGTGTCTCCAAAAATGACAAAACATCATCAATTTTTGGTATTTCACGAGGATCCTTTAGGCTTTGTTCGTATAACTTATGCGTTTCTGTATCAACCTTCTTAATTATTATATGTGCTATTATTGAACCCCATGACTTAGTGTCAACCTTAAGGTTTTTTATTGCATCTAAATGCTCCTGCGTAGTATCGTGTAGTTGTTTTAACATATATGATGACTCGTTCTGTATTATTCAGAATTGCATCTAAATGTGCAGAGAATATTATGCGTTGGTTGTTGAACCGATTATTCAATAAAACCCATGCCGCGTCGTAGTTTGTCTCTGAGGTAGTAAGATGCTGGATCAGTTTGTTTGCCTCACCTTTAAGTGATGTTTTTAAATAATGCATCTTTTCTACATTTTCTAATCTTTTATTATTAAGAATAATCTTTTCATATATTTCCTGGAAAGTGATCCAGTTTTTATAATTGCCATCAAAAATAGGAACGGCAATTGGTGGTAATTTTATTTCATTACCTTCTACAGTTTCGGTGCTATCTCTTATTGTGTCAGTCTTCTTGCTTGATGAGTTTTGAAGTTTCGTAACAAACTCCCGAAACATGTTTTCTAAGTATTCGTATACTTCTTCCGTAAAGTATTCATTATCAAAGTCTACGTCCGTAGCATGCACCAAAATTTCTTCATGCAGTTCAGTGACATTTTTCCACATTTCCGTTACTTCATTAAGTTTAAACTGATAATAACTTTTCGTTTTTGTTTCCGTATTCAGGCTTGTTTCCTCCCTTTTGATGTGTTTTTTAAGTAACGCCATTTTTATCGACTGTTTCTTAGCTCGAAGCTTTTGCTCCTCGCTACTAAATTCTCCACGGCTTTTTGTACTTTCAGCTCCAGCAGCATTATCGTCTTCTGCAACCTCTTCACAGTTTTTAAGTTTTTCTTGTATATCGCTTGTCATTTTAGTGACAACATTTTGAACTTGTTGTCTGAAGTTGTTGGTAAAACATGCATTGGTGCTATATTCTTTTTCTATACCTTGAAGAGTGGTGTGGTTCTCCAAGAACTTCTGCCACAGTTCATTTAACTTAACTAGTTTCCCAGCTAGGTATTTAGTTGTTTTCCTGACACCCCCATCTTTTTTATAATTAGTATATAAGGATTGGATTGACTTACCCAACTCCTGTTGCTCGTTGAATATTTGGTCAGCCATTCTATTCTTCTCTTGTCTTGGATTTCAAAGTTTATTTTTCTAGGTTCGCAGTCAAAAAGCACAATTTTTTCAATTGAATGTCTGAAGATCGAATCTCCCGTTAAAAGTTCACAAGCCACAGTTTTTTCAATTGAATTTCTTAAAATCGAATCTCCCGTTAAAAGTTCACAAGTCACAATTTTTTTCAATTGAATTTCTAAAATCGAATCTCCCGTTAAAAGTTCACAAAACCACAATTTTTTCAATTGAATTTCTAAAATCGAATCTCCCGTTATTCAATTGAATTTTGAAAATCGAATCTCCCGTTAAAAGTTCACAAGCCACAGTTTTTTCAATTGAATTTCTTACAATCGAATCTCCCGTTAAAAGTTCACAAAACCACAATTTTTTCAATTGAATTTCTCAAAATCGAATCTCCCGTTATAAGTTCACAAACCACAGTTCCGCGTAAAAAGTTAAAAATGTTTTTCCGTATGGTTTTTCGTAATTCCGTATTTTTTTATATTCCCCGTATTTCCACTTTGACCACTATGACCGCGCGATATACATTTGATAAATAAGCACACGACAGTTTTCATTCAAAGTTTACATCAAGTTATTATGTTAGTTAACATAAGTTAACAAAGTTAAAAGTTAAGCATCCCTAGCTCAAAATTTAAGGCCTAAAAACATGTGACATACAGAAGAACAGACGGACATGGCTCATTCGATTCAGAATTCGGTCTCGATCATATGCCCTTAAGATCTTGGGGATCTTCCATTATTATTTCACCGTGTTACAAACTATGTGACAAACTTAATATACCTCCTATCCTATGGGCTGGGGTATAAAAATAGTAGCTGGTTAGGTAAACGAGACTTTAGTCCAGATTTCGTTCATATAAAGTTTTTAGCCACGCCCCTTTTTAGGGGTTGATTTTTCAAAAATATTGAATTTGAACAGAAAAATTGCATTTTTACGTACATTTAAGTGTAACTTGGAAATATCTGTGGAAATATCTTATAGTTAGCAGTTGGACCACGCCCCTTTTTGGAGCTTGCATTACTTATTAAATGTCCAAAAATAACTATGCCATCAGCATTTTACAATGTGGTATAGGATGGGGTATTCAACGGTCCGTTTTACGGACTGTAACTTCTGCGCACACACTGCAGCACTTACTCACTGGTTTTTTTTAAGTTTTTCTTCAATTCTGCCTCCAAATGTGGGCGGGGCCCAAAGTCTTGTGTTAACGAAATGTGAAACTAAGCGTTTTCTACATAAAATATTAAGCAAATTTTTTTCAATTTCCAGCAAAAATATTGAGTAAATTGCATTTGAAAATTTCTTACAGTTTTGAAAACTCTGAAGGTAGTTGAACATTTAGACCGATTGTGGCGTGTCATTGGATGGATTTAAAAAAATTTTACACTTGAACTGCTTCGCATGACGTGGACCTTACGTACGAAGTTTCAGCACCCTAGCTCAAACTTAAGGCCTAAAAACATGTGACATACAGACGGACGGACGGACACGGCTCATTCGATTCAGAATTCGGTCTCGATCATATGCCCTTACACCCAAAAAAATCCTCGCTGTAAATTTTACGAAATGTGTCTGTCAAATATACAATTCATTGCAAATTTGTGTATTTAACAGCAAATGCATTCATATTTACAATTATCTGCAATTTCGTCAGCATTTACCTTCATTTTTGCAATAAAATTGTCAAAATGATCACAGATTTTAGATGTGAAATTGGCAAGGCCTTGTCAATTTTGATTGTTACATTTACAGGCATTAATTTGTAGTATCAATATTAAAAAATTGTGAAATATACGTTTAGTTTTTGTAGTAACTACAATAGATTGTAGAAATTGCAATACATTATGTAGGCAAAATAAAACGAATTTTACGTTTTTTATGATATTTGGAGCTTTTAGCACTCAGCTTTATCACTAACCTAAGACGGTGCTAAGTGATTAAAAAAATTATTTTCTAAATTCTTAAAAATTTAATAAATTCCTTAGCTATTTTTGTATTTATGAATAAAAATTTCTGTGAATTGAACCATTTACAAGGAGTTGAGGTTAACGAACAATAGGCAGGCATTTAGATTATGAATTATCTACAACCGAATTGTAGAAATTACAAAAATCTTACGTCACATCTTGTTGGAATGCGAGATGTGTGAATGCTTCGATAACACATATAATCAATTCTACAACAACTTTTTACTGCCTACGTAAATGGTTGCATATGTTAAGCTAAATTATCGTTTTTCGTTTACCCATCATCCTGGAATATCCATTTTGCATATTGCATTCAACATAAATAATCTCTAAGATATCTTAAACCAACATGTTAAAAGTACACAGAGGCAATAGCTACCTGTAAAATGAACAAGCCCTGCATTCAATTCTACAACCATTTTATGTCTAAGCCACAATGAACTGTGAATATGACAGGAGAGCTTATTTGCCCTTTCCACTTATACAGTCACAAGACATTCATATTCATTACAATGAAAATAAAAAATCCCCCAAATACCTAAAAAGAATTTTTAAATCTCCAACCAACATGCAAAAATACAAAAAGCTGTAGAACCTACTTCAATATTTGCAAAATGCAAAGCACATGCATTCAATTCTACAACCGCTTGATGTAGAAACTACATCGGGCTCGGGCTGTGAATATGACGGCTAGTTTACCGTTTTACACTCATCCAGCCACACGCCATTTACATTACTCACAATCAGAGGCGGATTGCCCATAGGAGCACATCAGCACGTGAACCCTCAACTTTGAGCTAAAATTTCATTCGTTATTTACTGTATTATAGTAAATAAATCCCCAACGAAATAACTGCCCAAATGGAAAATATAATATCCTCCCAAAATTGGGGGACAATTTTGCTGTAAAATTATACCACAAATCGAAGGTGATTTTGGGTAAGTGCAAGTTTGAGTATATATTTCCAATTTCTTAATTTTAAGAATCTCGGAAAAACTGCATTCTAGATATTGTTCGATATTGTGTTTTTCGAGATTTGCGTGTTTCTAGATTTGGTCTTATTCGAGATTTTGTGCGTTCTCTTTATTGATTTTCGTAAGCGATTTAACAGATTTTGTTGTGACGTTTTGTTGCAATGTTGCAATAATACAAGGAAAGTCGGCAGTCTTTAGAAGAAATCAAGCGGATCGACAATAAAAAATTCACTTTCACCACAAAATGTTGTAAATACTACAGGAAATGTCTGGAACTTTTAGGAATCGAACTGGGCTCGACATTTAAAATTTAATTTTCACCACAAAATGTTGTAAATGCTTGTAGGAAAGTCTGTTGTTTTTGCAAACCGAGCTGTGATCGACAATAAAAACTGCATTTTCACCACAAAATGTTGTAAATACTACAGGGAAAATCTGTAGTTTCTAGGAACCGAGCTGTGGGTTTGACATTAAAAATTGCATTTTCATCACAAAATGTTGTAAATAATACAAGGAAAGTCTGTAGTATCTAAAAATTGGGCTGTGGGTTCGACGACAAGAACTGCACTTTGACTACAAAATGCTGCATTTAATACAAGTAAAGGCTGTAGTTTATACAAATCGAGCTGTAGATTCGATAATCAAAATTCCTTTTTTACAGCAATTCCATTTTTGCATATTCAACAATGAATGCTTTTGTGTCCACAACTTTTTCAGTTGTGAGATCTACAACCGATGTTGTTATTTTCACCATTCGGTTTTGAAAACGAATACCATGTCTGTGTTGAACTGAAAGCATTGGTTGTCGGGTCGATTATGACAATAAATATAGTTGAATCTACAGTGGTTTTCAACATTTTTACAACAAATTTTTTTGGGTGTAAGGTCTTGGGAGTCTGCCATTATTATTTCACCGTGTTACAAACTATGTGACAAACTTAATATACCTCCTATCCTTTAGGATGGGGTATAAAAACAGACAACAATTGTGGATGCAGTAATTGTGCTGAGGTCTTTAGAAATCTTTGCTCAGTTATCCATATTGCCGTATTAAAAGATGTTAGATTCTGCTTGCAGACATTAAAAGCTGTACAATCAAGAACATTTTCAAAAGAAATGGGACCCACAGATGTATGCTGCGGGTGAAATGAGCAAAAAACAGTAATTTGCCTGTAAACCTTTCTTCCTATCCCTTTTTTGCATGGATTTTTTTGCTATTAGTTTACTACTAGTCTTTTTTATCCACGAGCGAAAGAGCTTTGATGCAGGAATCATGCCATGAAAATTATAAGCGGTTTAGAATTTTGCAAAAAAAAAAGTTCCTAATAAAAAAAATGTTGGATTTTTGTTGGATAACCAATGAAGGTTATTGTATTTTGGTTACAAACAAGTGTACAAAGTTTAAAATTTTGCTGATTTAATGCAACTTCCAGGTGCTTTATTGACTGGACTATATAATAAGGATGTAGCTTAGAGTGGAAAATAAAATTTTTTTTTGTGTTTGCTATGATGAGACGTTGCTAAAAAAATAAAGTTCGGTAAAAAAAACCTGTGCATCTCGGGAAAAGCGGAAAAATGTGGCATTTCACTCTTAATATTAGCCGCGTTTTTCTGGCACCAATGTACAACTTCCCTCCAATTTTCATGAAAATCCAACAATATTTCTTCGATTTATTGTGATTTTAGTTCTTAGCATTCAAAAATTAAGAAATTTTGAGGTTGGGATTTTTTTTAAGTATTCCTCTCAATCAGTCTGGTAGCCCCTTTCAACCCATAGAAACCCGTTTTTGATTTTTTTACCTTAGCACTATTGGAACCCGAGATATTGAGAAAATAGCGTTTGAAGGCTCCAATTTGAAGATTGGTGAAATACCTCATTTTCCCGCTTTTCCCGAGCAGCACAGGATTTGTTTTACCGAATTATTTTTTTTTAGCAACGTCTCATCATACCAAACCAAAAAAAGTTCACTTTGCACTCTGAGTTACATCCATGTTCATCTTATTTTTGGTTTATTTTCACTCCACTAAATGAACTTTTTACGGATAGATCATCAAATTGAAGCTAATAGTCCCAAATTGGAATATATGCGGTCAAACCCGGTAAGTTTAGTTCAAAGCTGCCAGCAAATAAAGTTTTGTTTCAGACATTTCAGGTCTTGGAGGGATTGTGTTGAAATTTGTACTTTTGTTCTGACCTAAATCAGTTTCTGTTAACAAAAAGAAGCGATCCAAAATCTTTATCTTCTATTTTTGTAGCTCCACAGCATTTTTTTGCGGTGGAAATGCAGTCAGTATGGATTCTTTCATATTATCAAAGTAGCTTAATTAATTTAACCGAAAACTTCATTTTAAACTTTGGAATTTGACAATATTGCTCCTCTACTTCGCGTGATGGCCGCCACGAAGTCAACGGTTAGAGTGATATGTGATATCATAGTGCGTGCCCTTTTAAGCATACGCGTTTGTACCTATTAAATTAATTAATTAATTATTAATTAAATTAAATTAATTAATTATTAAAATAATTTGCATAGTTGCGTTGCATAGCAGCGCACATTGGGGAAAAACGAAAGGTTTCACTAGCATTTTGAAAAAAGAGTCTGATTGACTAATATATTAAATATTCCTTTTGTTTGTTTCTCCAACAAAACTTTTTTTGAGGAACGAAAAAACAAAAAGTGTGACTTTGACTTAGACAGGATCAGGGTGATGATGGGTGGAAATGAGTGTTATTCATTTGTATGTGTAGATATGCCTGCGGCATATGTACTTACAAACATGCACTGTGCCAGTTAAATTTCATCCGCGACGTTGGGTTCAGGCGCATAGCTTAATTTGATTTAAGGATTTTTTTATACCCCATCCCATAGGATAGTGGGATGGGTGGAAATAATAATGGTAGATCCCAAAACCTTAATGAGCCATGTCCGTCCGTCCGTCGGTATGTCACATGTTTTAAGGCCTTTAATTTTGAGCTAGATGCTGAAACTTCGTACGGTCCATGTCATGCGAAGCAGTACAAGTGCAACATTTTTTTAAATCCGCACAAAGACGCGCCCACAATTGGTCTAAATGTGCAACTACCTCCAGAGATTTCAAAACTGTAAGACGTTTTAAAAGGCTGAAATTTGACATTAAGCATCTCCTAATGAATGTAAGACACAAAAGAGACAAATTTAATCGGTAAACCTTAATCGGCAACTATTTTAAGGATAAATTTTATATTGTTTATTCAAGACTTTGGGCCACGCCCTTACTTGGAGGCAGAATTGAAGAAAAACCTAAAATTTTCCAGAAAAACTTAATTTCGACTGGCCTTGAGCCTAATATAGGAAAGCATGAACCAAAAAAAGTAGCAGGTTAGGTAAACGAAAATTCAGCCCAGATTTCGTACATATAAAGTTTATGACCACGCCCCATCTTAGGGCTCCATTTTTAATTTGAGCCAAAAAAATGCATGTTTACGTACATTTAAACGAAACTTGGAAATGTCTGTGGAAATATCTTATATTTAATAGTTTGTAATTAGGGGCGTTTGGACCACGCCCCTTTTCGATGTTTGCATTCTTTTAAAAATGCAAAAAATACCTGTGCCAACAGCATTTTACAATGTAGGATAGGGTGGGGTATTCAACGGTCCGTGTTACGGACCATAACTTCTGCGTACACACTGTAGCACATACTCACTGGTTTCTCCTTGTTTTCGGTTGATAAATATTTCGAGTTTCTTTAAATTTGTTTGTGTGGTCACAAAAAACATTTTTTGGTGTTTACGTGCAGTTGCATTAGCTAGAGAACATTAGAGCAAAGATTTTGTTTAAAAAAAATTGAATTTATCAGTTTTCGTAGAAAACTCTTTGACTAATAAAAAGCAAACTACGGGAAAAAATTTCATGTTGGAAAAAAAATAATAAAAAACAAAAAAATCCGCTAAATTTTTTTTAAGAAGTGTTCATTCGTAAAAACTACATATAGGTAAACGATTTTTTTTTGCATTGCGGAACATAGCAGCACAATTTTCTTTTTTTGGAAAAAAAAAACAAAAAGTTTGACTAACATGTTTGGGAGGGTTACAATCCGCCTAGGCGAATCGTTGGATACCCCATCCCAATTGACCACTGCCAAGCTCCAAAATGCGTAAAAATTCTTGGTTGTTAAATTTCAGTTTCTACTAACTTTAATTGTGCTTAAAATTTGTCAGATAAGAGTCTTCTTACTTAAAAAAGGGGCGTGTCATTGATCCCTATTCAATAACGTTACATTTTTTGATCACGTTCTTTATCAGATGTGGTATTTACGTGTTGATTGCAGTTTTATATAAAAAAGTTGGTTTTTCACTTAAAAACGCCCCCAAAGGTGGGTGTGGCGAAAAATAAAAATTCAATTGGGTTGATAGCTTAAGCACATATCTGACCATTTTGTTGTGCAAGTTTTTCGGATTTAAAGCAAATATATTAATTAAAAACGGTTTATTAGAAGGTAAATTAAATATAACAACTCCTACATGGGGGGTGCTTTTCGCTTTTTATATCTTATTCCACAGGAATGGAGTATATTAAGTTTGATACAGGCGAAAATGTAACATAGAGAAATAATGACGATAGACCCCCAAGACCTTAAGGGCATATGATCGAGACCGAATTATGAGTCGAATGAGCCATGTCCGTCCGTCCGTCTGTCCGTCCGTATGTCACCAATTCTTTAGGCCTCAAATTTTGACCTAGGAAGCTAAAAATTTTGTACGTAACCTTTCTGTCATCCGAAGCAATACAAGTGCTAAATTTTTTTAAATCCGCCCACAGACACGCCCACAAACGGTCTAAATGTGCAACAACCTCCGGTGCTTACAAGACTGTAAGACGTCGTGAAAAGCTGAAATTTATTATATAGCATCTTCTAATGATTACAAGTCATAAATTGTAAAAGCAAAGTCCGCAGACCATTTTATTCAATATTTTTGCTCCAAAACAAAAAAAAAAATTAGCCAATATATTATGTAGAAAACACATATCCTACATTTCTTTCATACAAGACTTTGAGCTACGCCCACATTTGGAGGAAGAATTGAAGAAAAAGCTAAAAATTTTCAGAAAAACGTTATTTCGACTGGCCTTAAGCCTAATTTAAGGAAAAATCAAAAACAAACTAGCGAGTTATATAAACGGGATTTTATTCTAGATTTCGTTTATACAAAATTTTTAGCCAAATACACTTTTAGGGGTCGATTTTTCAAAAATATTGAATTCGAACCAAAAAATTGCACTTTAAAGTACATTTAAGCGTAACTCGGAAATATCTGGTTTATAACTGATTGCTTGTAATTTGGGGCGGTTGGACCACGCCCCTTTTAAAAGTTTGCACTACTTATAAAATATAAAAAAAATCAATAGCATCAGCATTTTACAATGTGGGATAGGATGGGGTATTCAACGGTCCGTTTTACGGACTGTAATTTCTGCGTACACACTGTAGCACTAACTCACTGGTTTTATACACAGGGTATATTTAGTTTGATGTATATTTTGTTACGCAGTGAAATAATCACCGTAGACCCCTAAGACCTTTTAGAGATATGAATGGGACCGACAGGAGAATCGATTAAGTCATATCCGTATGTCCGTCCGTCCGTATGTAAGGAACTATAACCCTTAAATTTTAAGGTAGAGAGCTGAAAGTTGGTGGGTTGGCTGTGGCTCTTAGTCTTGTATTAACAAAATGTAGAACTAAGTGTTTTCTACATAACATATTATGTTAAACTTTTTCAATTTAGAGCAAAAATTTGAATTAAGCGCATTCGAAAAATTACCCCCCTAAATCGATGCCACGCCCACTAGGGGAGGTAAAGCGATTGAATTTTTATTTTGTGTGTCTTACAATAACCAGGAGATAATATATACCAAATTTAAGGCTTTTAAGACTTCTTACAGCTTTGACAGATCAGGAGGTAGTTGCACAATTACACCGATTGTAGGCGTGTGGATTTATAAAAAATTTTAAACTAGTACTGTCCCGAATAACATTGAACCGATGTTCTAAATTTCATCGACTGACACGCCCACTTTACTTAATAGCATTCAAAGTTGTCGTTGGAAGCTGAAATTTGGTACGCGTTATTCTAGCTTAAGTATATTGTGATTGGCATTTAAGAAAAAAGCGAAAACCGCCGCCTTGTAAGCGTGGTCAAATATAATATGCATTCTAAAAAACGGTTTTTATTTGATATATTTGCTTTAAATCCAAAAAACTTGGACCAAAAAATCTTCAGATATGTACGTAAGCTATCAAGTCAAATGAATAAATTTTTGCCACGCCCACTTTTGGGGGCGTTTTTAAGTATAAACCGAATTTTTAATGTGAAAATGAAATCAAGACGTGCATATCACTTCTGATAAAAAATGAAAACAAAAAAAGATGTAATTGAAAAGGGGTGGATGTCACGCCATTTTTAAGGGAGAAGATTCTTTAACTGAGAAATTCTAAATACAGTTGAAGTTAATAGAAACTGAAATTTAACAATCAAGATTTATGACACAATTCGGAGCTCGAAAGTGGTCAATTGGGATGGGGTATCCAACGATTCGCCTAAGCGGATTGTAACCCTCCCACTAGTTTTGTTTATATTTTTATCAGAAGTGTTAAGACGTGTTGATTAAAATTTCACATTAAAAATTTGGTTTATACTTAAAAGCGCCCCCAAAAGTGGGCGTGGCAAAAAATTACACACATATCTGAACATTTTTTAGCGCAAGTTTTTTGGATTCAAAGAAAATGTATCGAATAAAAATGCTTAATAAAATGAAAATGAAATATGACCACGCCCAAAAGGGGGCGGTTTTTGCCTTTTTTTAAATGTCAATCACAATACACTTAAGCGACGATAACGCGTACCAAATTTCAGCTTCCTACGACAATTTTGAATTTTCTTGCTAATGAGTAAAGTGGGCGTGTCAGTTGGCGGATTTTTAAAATTTTTACACTTGTACTGCTTCGGGACCTAGAAAGAACAGATATTAAGTTTCAAGTTCCTAGCTTAAAATTTATGGCCTAAAAACTACCGACAGACGGACGGACGGACATGGCTCATTCGACTAACAATTCGGTCCCGATCATATGCCCTTTAGGTCTTGGGGGTCTACGGTGATTATTTCTCTATGTTACAAACTATGAATCAAACTTAATATACATCCTATGATATGGGATGGGGTATAAAAATTAAAGTTTCGTGTTACTACGTCGGAAAAAAAAAACATCTTTTTAGACGAAAAACTAGTGGGAGGGCTACAACCCGCTTAGGCGAATCGTTGGATACCCCATCCCAATTGACCACTGTCAAGCTCCAAATTGTGTCAAAAATCTTGGTTGTTAAATTTCAGTTTCATTTAACTTCAATTTTATTTGGAATTTCTCAGTTGAGAATCTTCTCAATAAGAAAGGGGCGTGGAATCCACCCCTTCTCAATAAAACATCGTATTTTTGCTTGTCGACTTAAATATACGTCACAAAAGAACGCAGTTAGCACCGACGGGCATGTACGCACAACATACCCGCTCGAAATCGAAGAATTGTTTCGTGAAAAGAGAAGAGCGCGTAGAAGATGGCAAGGCACGAGGGCTCCCCCCGACAAAACCCTCTTGAACCACCTCTCTAACAAACTGAAAGGAATCTTGCAAGATTTTAAAAATCGTGAGACCACTGAATACCTTAAAGGCTTGTCGGTGGATAGGAGCTCAAACTACTCGCTGTGGAAAGCAGTTAAGTCTATCAAGAAACCTATAATCCACTCGGCACCAGTAAAAAAAGCTAACGGCGAATGGGCAAGAGAAGACAAAGAGAAAGCGAATTTGTTAGCTGAACATTTAGAAGAAACATTCAAGCCTTTCGACGGTCCGGTTGGCTGACGTTCAAAACAACAACGCGGAACCTGATAGCTTTAGAATGAATGAAGTTTCGTTAGTTGAACTCCGACGGACAATAAGCAGTTTTAAAAATAATAAGGCCCCCGGTAACGACCTGATCACTGGCCAAATATTGAAAAAACTACCAAAAAAGGCACTAGTCAAGCTACTTTATGTGATAAACGCTTCTCTTAGACTTCTATACGTTCCAAGGCAATGGAAAGTTGCTGAAGTCATTATGGTTCCAAAACCGGGGAAATATGAAAATGATAAAAAATCTTATAGGCCAATATCGCTTCTGCCGATAATATCGAAAGTATTCGAGAAACTTCTGCTGAAGCGATTGCAACCAATAATTGCAGAAAGACACTTGATCCCGGATCATCAATTCGGTTTCAGACCTAATCATTACACAATAGATCAAGTCTACAGATTAACGCATGAAATTGAAAAAGCCTTAGAAGGGAAAAAAATATTAAGTGTTTTTTAATATTTAAGTGCTTTCCTCGACGTATCGCAAGCCTTCGACAAGGTATGGCACGAAGGCTTGAAATATAAGCTACGGCGAAACTTGCCGAAAGACATGTTTAAAATATTGGAAAATAATCTTGAAAGCAGACTCTTTCGTGTTAGGTGTAGTAGTGAAAACTCGAGTTTCAAGCAAATTCGGGCTGGCGTACCTCAGGGGAGCGTCCTCGGTCCGACCCTGTTCCTGTTCTACACAAGAGACATACCTCTAGATGACGAGACAGTCGTGGCCACGCTTGCGAACGATACGGCCATCCTCGCAACAGGTGAGTCAATCGAGTCATCAACGAGAAACCTCCAACGAGCATCGGACAGAATTTGTGTCTGGACGAAGACTTGGCGAATCGCTCTTAACGAGAACAATTCTACGCATGTGAATTTCGCTTACAGAAGGGTTAACAAATTACCTCTGTTCATAAATTCTGCACAAATACCTTATGCAAATGAAGCGAAATATCTAGGGTACGCTAAACTAAGGTGGAAACCACACGTAAAGGAGAAGCGTGACGAGCTCGAGATTAGGCTTAGGGAAATGTATTGGCTTATCGGAAGATTTTCGAAACTAAGCATATATAACAAACTGCTCTTGTACAGGCAAGTGTTAAAGCCGTCCTGGACATACGGTACACAACTTTGGGATTGTACCAAGCCGAGCAGCATGTCCATGTGGCAGACTTTCCAAACAAGACACTAAGAGCAATTGTGAATGCTCTATGGTATATTAGGAATAGTGATATTCACTGAGATCTGGGAGTAGCTACCGTGAGCGAAGAAGTAATAAACTTTGCTCGAAACCTAAATGCTCGCCTTCAAGTTCATTGCAACAATGAAATGATCCGTACTCTCAACGAGACTCTTAACGATGTAAACAACGAACGTCGACTTTCTTTTCTTTAGTTTCGAACTAAATTTTTCCGAGCATATTAACAACATCGCTAATATAGCAAACTGCATGTTCGGCTTTGTCAAAAGGTGGTCCAAAGAATTTAACGATCGGTATATAACTCTCTTACTCTACAACAGCTTCGTTCGCCCACGTCTTGAGCCCATGCATGAGCCGATAACCCGTTTGTGTTCTCTGTATAACTCATATAGTAATTTACTTGATTTTAATATTGGCAAAGCTAAATTAAAAAAGCTGCTTCGACAAATTCAAACTGTGTTATTTTTTATTTTTTGCATGTTGCATGTTTACTCCGCATTGTTTATATTAGCCGTATTGCTTTGTGCTTCATAGCCTCCACTCTATTTTTTTTCTGATGTACTCTTAGTGATTATGTCTCTCTTTCTTTTATCATTATTTTTCGCTTTGCTTAGTGTAACTTTAATTTCTGTTGCATGTGTTTCGCTGTTTTTTTACTAACCTCTAACACCAGCATATTAGCAAACCTCTGCTTGTAGATAATGCTTGATCTAAGCGCTCTACAACCCACATCTGATAGTGTAAAAAAAAAATAACAAGACCCTTCGATCAAGCGACGTAGGGTGAAGCCGCACGAGTGAACGGCTTTAGTAGGTGCATTCACTGGATAGCAACCTACCCAATGCGATAAACACTACGGAAGCGTAAACTACTTGTTAAGTTAACTAAGTTGTAGTCAAGAAGTATTATGAGAGAGCGAAAATTTACTACTATGAAGTGAGTTCTGGCAGTTTCATAGTGCCTCTCATAAATGGGTGCTTTTTTAGCATGTGGAAATCAGGCATAATCAATATCGGCTACTTCGGTATTATATACCTGCTATAGAAGGCGTATTGGTATCTTTGATTTTAGATTTTTGGTATCTTAGATTTTGGAGTTTTAGCCTCCGTCCACCCTAGTATTCGAAAAAAAAATTTTTTCTATGCTAATATTGATTTTCGGTTAATGGGGTTGGACATGCCACGCCCCTTTTTTTTAAAAAAAAGTAAACAAAAACTTATAAAGAATAACTTTTTTTTCTATTTTAAACAATGCAAAGCTAACAGGACGGGGATGAAAAACAAGAAAATAAACGAATGGAAAGGAGAAAATGAATGAAGAGGAGAATAGGAATGGAAAAGATAAAAGGAATGGAAAGGATAAGAGGAATGGAAAGAATAATAGGAATGGAAAGAATAATAGGAATGGAAACGATAATAGGAATGATAAGGATAATAGGTGGAAGGGATAATAGGAATGGAAAGGATAATAGGAATGGAAAGAAGAATAGGAATAGGGTATACCGCGGTCCGTTACAGACGGACCGATGCAATTACATACGCACTGTTTCACTTAAATTTCATATTTCATATTTCTTTATTTACAATTCTTAGTTCAAATAAGATAAGTACAAATTCTTAGTTCAAATAAGATAAGTACAAAAAATCTTTTTTAAATTGACCAAGCTTGATTTTATGTTAAATTTAACAACTTAAAATTTCAAAAACTATTTACATAATTCCTGCCATCGTCACCTGAAAAAAAAAGACTTGTTCTTTTTCACGGTCCCCACCTCCCCGAGGGTCTGGCAAGCCCTCCGAGAGTAGCAATTGTCTTGAAAAACTTCTCAAAGTGCCGTTCGGATTCGGCAAAAATTGTAGGTCCCCTTGTATGTGAAGGAATTAAACACCCACAGTATACATTGTTGAGAAGTTGGCCCTGGTTCACCTCGAGCTGTTGCGCCACACTATTTATTTATTTTATTTACATAATTCGGAGGAGTCGGGAGATACAAAAGCAGAGATGAATGGTTTCAAATTTAACGTCGAGAATGGTTTTCCCCACCACTGCTTCATCAACACAGGACAATGAAAGAGAACCCTCATGGCTACTTCTTACAACACGGGCGCTGTGTAGTCCAGAGTTTCACGAGCCGCAGACAGAAACAAATTTTTAGTTAAGCTTATTAAGATCAGTACTGCTTGGAATCAATGGCTTTTCTGATGAAAGTCCAAGAGCACGAACTTTTTTCCAGAACTCGGAGCTTGACTGGTTAGAGCCAAAAATGTTTTTGTAGTGGTTCTTTTTGTTCTTCCGGATTAGAGCAGTTACGGCGTTCCAGGCAGATCCAAAATCTCTTAGTATTGCCGGGCATTTAAAGCGTCTCCACCTGGAGTATAGGAGATCTCGTTTCTTTATAAGATCCACTACATCATTCGTGAACCAAGGCAAGACAGAAGTCTTCATCTTCCTAATTTTGGTTGGAACATGATTACTAAAAATTGAGTGTATATGACCGTTAAAAAATTCTACTTGGAGGGATGGGTCGCACATCTCATGCATTGGAGACCAGTTAATGTTCTGGCATTCTTCAAAGAGTGCTTCGACATTAATACCGGTGTATTGATAGTATTTAAAACATAAATTTTTTCAGAGACTAACATTGCATCAATAGCCATAAATAACTTGTCGTGATGCGAGAAACCTGGAGCAAATATCTGGTCATAGTGGAGAACAATATTGGGTTGGGACACTAGTGCAACGTCTATAAGAGAAGGTTTTTATTCAGGTGCAAAATTAGTTGGCATCAAACTATAAACTAGAAATTTGAGGTCAAGGTACGCGATCGTTTCCTTAAATGCCTTATTTTCATTTCCCAAAATATTTAAGTTTAAATCACCACAAATAAGTATTTTGGAATAGAGCGGGGCTATCTCTGGGGATTGGGCAACATCTGGGGCCATGTATACACAGCCAATCAGAAGTTTCTCTTTTGCGTTTTTCACTTCAATGAAAACACACCTCCACCATCCTTGCGATACCTATTAGAACGAATAAGTTTCATGTTTTTTTACTTTAAAAAGATTGGAGCTTACTTCAGGGCTAAGCCAAGTCTCCGTTACACAAAGAACGTCAACCATACTGTCATTAAACAAATAACGCAATTCATCGATTTTGTTGTTTAGGCTTTGTGAATTTAAGCAACGTATATTAAAACCGATTTTTTGTTTACTCAAAATATTAATAAGAATTTTCGATTCAACAATGGAAGTATCCCATTTTTGCAAATTTCTATTCATTTCGGCCATAGGCAAAACACAAACAAAAAAAAAAGACAGCAAACAAAAGCCCAAAAATAATATATATATACATAAGCCCATAATTTAAAATAATGAGATGCGGCTAAGGTTTCGGTGATTGGGTGCGATGGTGGCTGGCATTAGTTGGTGCTTTGACAACGGTTTGCGAGAGCGGTTAAGGTGTTTTCGTCATTTATTATAATGCATCTTCCATTCTTGTGTTTTTTGATGACAATACGTCCATTTCTTGTGGAGACTGAGAACAGCTGTTTTCGATGCCTCAAGCGGGTGGCTAGTTTCAGTAGAGAGCGGTTTCTTTTAGTGAGGCTTTCGTTGACGTAGATGTGTACATTTGGTGATCGTGTTTCAATGCCTACGTCATTTAGGTTTAGCGGTCTTTTTTCTTTTTTACGGAATTCGGCGATTGCCCTAAGCAGTGAATTTCTGTCGTGGGAAGACTTAAATTTCAGGATTACAGGAGGATCATCGGTGTTATCTCTTTGTCGTGGTCGAAAAACTGCATCTACCGTGGGGGGCATATATTGCACCGAGTGACACAGATGGTGGAAAATCGTTTTGAGGTTTTCATCCTCAAGCTGTGGTATTCCAAAGATTATGGCGTCGGCAGAGATTTCTTTGTTCTACAGGGCGTCACATCTAGTCCTGAGCTCATTGTTACATCACTGGGAATGCGTGCTACGCATGTGTTCTGTTGATCAAGTTTTTCTACACGAACTTGGAGATCATTTAGAGACTGATCAAGTTTATGTAGATGCGTTGATCAGTCCTTTTCTATGCGCGATATTTCTTGCAGGAGGTTACTCCTTACTAGAAACCAGTCCTACTTACTAGAAACCAGTCGTTTGTTTCTATATTGCTTAAATTTTTACTGGTTAAATCTAAAGCATAAAAAATCATTTCTATCAAACTCCTTCTCGAAGAATAATAAGTCTTTCTTTGCTATTGTTTTGCTTTAGCTTTTTTTATATCCTATTCCACAGGAATGGAGTATATTAAGTTTGTAACATAGAGAAATAATGACGATAGACCCCCAAGACCTTAAGGGCATATGATAGAGACCGACTTCTGAGTCGGATGAGCCATGTCCGTCCGTCCGTATGTCTGTCTGTCTGTTCGTGTGTCACCAATTTTTGCCTAAAATTTTGAGCTAGGAAGCTAAAAATTTGTGCGTAAGCTCTCTGTCATCAAAAGCAATACAAGTTTTAAAATTTTTCATATCCGCCCACAGCCACGCCCACAATCGGTCTAAATGTGCAACAACCTCCGGTGCTTACAAAACTGTAAGACGTCGTGAAAAGCTGAAATTTATTATTAAACATCTTCTAATGATTACAAGTCATAAAAAATTAAAATAAAGTCCGCAGACCGCCCCTTGTGGGTGTGTTTGAAAGTTTGAAAGTTTTTCAATCTATTCAATATTTGAAAATTGAAAAACTTTTCAATGAAAAAGAAAATATTTTCAATTTATTCAATATTTTTGTTCCAAATCAAAAAATGTTTGCATAGTAAATTTCGTAGAAAGCTCTTTTTTGTAAATTTCTTTCATACAATGTTTTGGGCCACGCCCACATTTGGAGGCAAAATTTCAAAATTTTTACTTAATATGTTATGTAATAAGCACTTTTTCTTAAATTTTTTTTATACAAAGCTTTCGGCCACGCCTACATTTGGAGGCAGAATTTAAAAAACCTATAATTTTCAAGAAAAACATGTATTTTTACTACTTTTTAGTCTAACTTAAGTAAGAATAATATAACACTTAGGTAAGAATGAGAAATAAAATTTTTTACATTAGCTTTACCGGGTTCTATAGTAAATTTTGTTCCTAGAAAGTTTTTAGCAACGCCCATGTTTAGATAAAGGTTCTTTATAGGAATCGGGTATAAAGGCGTCCGTGTTAAACGGACTGTAACTGTCACCTATGCACTCTTGCAATTACCCACGGGTTTTTCCTATCTTTAACTTCTCTACACTAAGTTTTATCTGCTTTTTCTCACTCTATCTCACAAACTTCAACTATGCTTATCAGGCGCGAACGCAGGGGGGGTTTTGGGGGTTGAAACCCCTCCAGAAATATGTGGAATGAAAAATAAAGAACTGGAAAAATGAAATTCGAAACTAAAATTCTCGAATAACCATAAACTATCTTTAACATGTCCCCCAACACCCCTGGAACTACCTGATCAAAACATGGGGGCTGCTCAAGGGCAGTACCCAAAATCGTATTTCAATCATATTTTTTGAAACCCACCACCCCCCCCCCCCCCCCCGAAATTTTTTTCTGCGTTCGCCCCTGATGCTTACATATTTTTACTTATTTTCTCTTGCTGATTAAAGTTAGTGGTTGGATCTGTTTTCCTTGCTCCTAGTCTTGTTATATACATATTATCATTATCTAAATATCACTAAGAAATGCCACCGCCAATGCTATTTCCAATGATTCCGTGCACACAATGATAAGTGTTTTGTCTAATGCATATTCTGGCTTTAAAGTGTGTCACTTGAACGCCAGAAGCCTTAATAGTAGTAAATTGGATTATGTCAGAAGTATTGTTGATAGAGTCGATGTTGACATTATTTGTATATGCGAGACTTGGTTCAAGCCTAAAATTGAGGACAGTTTTTATGAAATTTCTGACTATACTCTTAAACTCAACGATAGGGTCACTAACACTACAGGCGGGGGCGTTGCAATCTTTTGCAAGTCAAGTCTTAAGTGTAAAGTTCTAAGCAAGTCTCCTGTATGTGGAATTGAGTTTTTGATTGTGGAAGTGTCTGATGAGTTCAAAATGTCTATTGTCATGTGTCTATAACCCGAAGAAAAGGTTTTCCCCTGTACCCTTTTTCGCAGCCTTGGCTGAGTTTTTGCCAGTGTATGAGCATATCATCCCAGCAAACCACGCGAATCGCCGTTTGTTCGCATTGGATTCCCCCTGCTAAGGTTTTAGTTCGCGGCGAAGTCTTTTGCGAATCTCAGCCGATTCCTCCATCATGGGAAATGGTTGACGTCGCGGCGAACGTAAGAGGAAGACTCGCAAAAGTTTCGCTAAAGCACTACCAACGGAACGAAATGCGAATTTGAGATGTTGAAAATGCGAATGTTTAGAAGAAGAAGATAGGAATGCTGCGGTGCAAGAGTTGCGTTGCGAAGAAATACGCATTCAAAATACATTTTTTGTTTACTTTTTTATTTTAATTTATAGCAATTCATTATACCCGACCCAGGGTATATTAAGTTTGATGTATAGTTTGTAACGCAGTGAAATAATCACCGTAGCCCCTAAGACCTTTAAGAGATATGAATGGGACCGACAGGAGAATCGATTAAGCCATGTCCGTCCGTCCGTCCGTATGTAAACAACTTTTAGGCCTTAAATTTTAAGGCAGAGAGCTGAAATTTTGTGGGTTGTTTGGAAGTCCAGTCCTTCAGATCAAGTTTGAAAATAAGCTGAATCCGCCCACATACATGCCCACTACAGGCCTGTATGTGCGACCATCTCTAATTTAAAAAAATACATATAACATATGCGAATTTTAGCTATGTTACGATGGCGCTAGCGCATTCATTTTTGGTACGTTGCATTGCCTTATAATTGTCTTTAAGGTAGCCAAAAAATTTTAGCTTTTTCATTGACTACGCCCTTTTTTAAGGGATTTTAGCTTAAAATGATTGTTTTTCAATAAATATATATGAAATTTGACAAAAAATTATATGACAAAAGCTGTAGATATAAGCCTTTTTTAACTTTAATGTATATATTGTATATGACACCGCCCAATTTTGTGGGCGTGGCGTTAAAAAAAGTGATTTTTTTTAGTTAAAACGGAGGAGTTTTTGGCCGAAATGTATGCAACCACCTAGTATAAAGCGTTCAACAGTTATATTTTTATATCCCGCCCACTTTTTGGAGGCGTGGCAGTTTTCTTTATGGTATGGTCGAGTATTTTGCAATCCGTCGTAGATGAATTGAAGCTTTTGCATACCCACTGTTGCACTTTCCCACTTATTTTTTTTAAATAATGTAAAAACAAAAAAAGTATCACTTCAGTGTACTTTGTCAACTTCAATTTGTTTATCATTTTCCGACACTTGGTTGCACAAATGATGCAATATTTCATTTGTTTGTTTTGTGCACTTTTGTTTAAATATTGCTGCTCATTATACTTAAAATTTTTAAAACCGAATATTTTTATTAAATTTTAATTTCATACTCTCTCATACGTCATTCATATTGCTAGGAGTGTTTGGTTTTTCTTTCTTTTCTACATCTTCTTCTTCATCGTTGAACTGAAACTTTCCGTGTGGAGCATTTGGTGCTAGAAAGAGCAACAATCACAAATGTTATTTGTCTTCTCTTTTCTACTTCAAAGAAGAGAAACCAAAACATTCGCAAAATGTTCGCGGGGAAGAACGCATTCTTCCAGTGGTTTGCTGAAATTGTGTTGGGCGACCTTAACTCAAACCTTTTAATTTCAAATTCGAGTTCCCTACGATTGCTCGATTCACTGGCAGCTTCTGGGCTTAGCGTCATGAACTCAAATCCTACGATATGCACCCGACTACCCTCCAAGCCTACTTGATCTTCTGATAGTATCAAATAGTTTTAAATGTTCTCCTACATGTCTCTTGAGGGGCTATCAGATCATGATCTTTTATTCCGATCTTTTATTATTATGGGCTTGATTTTTCTCACTCTGCTCTTCCTAGCACATTTCAAATCCGGGACTACAGGTCAGTAGAATTAGGTCCGCTCCATGCTGATGCCGGCTCACTGCCTCGGGGTGATTGCAGATTTCTATCGAACATTGACTCTAAACTTGAATTTGTTCAGTCTATGATCACTGACATGCTTGATAAACATGCACCAATAAAAACAGTACGAATTAAAAAGCGTTTATAAAAACTCGGCGACGATTTCATCTCAAGTGGAGAAATGACCGCAAACCTGAATATTGGCTGGAATACTGTCAGGCTAGAAACTAGGCTACCTGTGTAACAAAACTTGCGAAAAAAAATCATACTTTGCCTCTAAACTTGATATTCAGCTACCTTCAAAGAAACTTTGGGTTAATCTTCGGAGTCTTGGTATTTGTAAGAAGGATAAACTTGATTGCATTATTGATCCTTATGAGTTAAATATTCAATTTCTTGCTAATATTAAGAATCGGAATACCACGTCGTTTTATTAAGCTAATTCTGCCCTACTTCCTCAGTTCATTGACACACATTTTAAATTTTAGCATTACAAGCTCAACTTTTCCCACTTAGGAAAGCGGCTAAGGTCACACCAGTCGCTAAAAAGTCTCAGCCTCTTCAAGCCAGCGATTACCGGCCAATTAGTATTCTTCGTTGCCTATCTAAGGTCTTGGAGAAAATTCTGGCGGACCAGGTCGTCAAGCATCTTGCAACGGAAAATCTTCTGTCCCCTTACCAGTCAGGTTTTAGAGCTAGCCATAGCTGCTCAACAGCTATATTTAAAATTCTAGATGACTTTAGACTTGAGTACGATAGGGATTGTTTGACGATTTCTCCTCCTTGATTTCTCCAAGGCCTTTGACAGAGTAATTTCTCATTCTTTGTAGAAAGCTCATCAATTGCTGTGGGTAGCACTTGCTAGTGCAGCACTTCTTGTCAAAAACTATTTAAAAAATCGAACACTAATCGAAGATCTGAGCGCAATCTGGCGGTGGGCTGAGTCAAATGGCCTCACATTGAATTCATGTAAGACCCAGGCTATATTATTCTCGAAAAAATCGTACGACACTGCATATTCCCCACGCCTGCATTTCCAGGACTTTGAGATTCCGTATAATAAGTCTGTTACTAGCCTTGGACTTAAGCTAAGTCACACCTTATCGTGCAATGAGCACATAAACTTCGTTGTTGGCCGTATTTATGGTGCGCTTAGGAAATTATGGCTGTCGAGTAAATACACACCGGCTAACACGAGGCTTCAGTTAGTAAGGACCCTTTTAGTTCCAATAATGTCGTACGCTGAAGTTGCTTACCACAAAAATGACTCCCATTCCGAGCATAAATTGCAGGTTACTTCATATGATCATAGGTATGATCATATATCAGCTTATCAAGCAAAAATTTTAAACTGCAATCTACTGCAATTTTTTACACGAAAGCGTGCTTTTATTCATCAAATAATTCGAACAGCGACACCTGGCTACCTATACAGCAAGCTCAGTTTTTGCCAATCTCTAAGAACTTACAATATTGTGACACCTCCATTCAACTATCTTAACTCCTCGCGCCTCTTTTTTGTTAATAGCACTCAGCTTTGGAACTCGCTTCCTGCTAGGCTTAAGCAAATAAATGAATTGGGAAATCTCAAGACAGTAGTGTTTAAGAACTTTGCCGATGGTCGGTTTTGAGTAAACTAAGTAATAACTAGTTAAGGTACCTATATTTATGTATACCCGACCCAAGTTTGATGTATAGTTTGTAACGCAGTGAAATAATCACCGTAGACCCCTAACACCTAGAGATATGAATGGGACCGACAGGAGAATCGATTAAGCCGTGTGCCTCCGTCCGTCCGTCCGTCCTTCCGCCCGTATGTTAACAACTTTTAGGCTTTAAATTTTAAGGTACAGAGCTGAAATTTTGTGGATTGGCTGAAAGTCCATTGGACCAGATCAAGTTTGAAAACTAGCCGAATCCGCCCACAGACACGCCCACTACAGGCCTGTATGTGCGACCATCTCTAATTAAAAAAAATACTTTTTCTAAATTTTAGCTATGTTAGGATAGTGCTAGCACATTCTTTTTTTTTCTAAAACACTATCAGATCTGTGTTGTAGTGTGCTTATTTAAGCAAGCTCGACCTACAAGCAGAATTTTGCCAAGCAAAAATATGCTTACAGAGGCTCATCATATAGTGCTGGTGTTAGTGGTTAGTACAAAACACCATACACAAATAAAAATACATACAAATACATAAATAAAAATACAAAATTATACAAAGGAGAAGGATTAGTAACAAACTTTTAAATGAGCTAACGGAAGTAGACACCTAATTTAAGTTTATTTTTTAATGCTATTTTATCTAAATTAAAGTCTATGGTAGTACACTATTTATTATATAGTCTACTCATGCGGGTTATAGGCTCATGCTTCCCGTAATTTGTCCTGTGTTTAGAGACATTCAAAAGATGTTAGTGTCGGAAGTTATAGGATCCTCCACGAAACTTAAAAGTTACACAAAAAATAAGGTCAGGAGCATCAATACTTCCTGACATTAGTTCTGATATAAAGATTAAGTCTTGGTTTATCCGCCTTTGAGATAAGGTTTCCATATTGAGGAGCTTTATGCGGTGCTCGTAAGGAGGCAAAATAAAAGGGTCTTCCCATGGAAGGCCTTTAAGAGCAAAACGGATAAACCTTCGTTGTATTGCTTCAATACGATTTATTTGATTCAGTTGATATGGTCTCCACACCTGTGAAGCGTATTCCAGATGGGGTCGGACAAAACTATTAAAAAGCTTTTGTCCGAAGGTGTTGGGGGCCATTGTCCCTTACTGCAAATTGAATTAAAGCATCCGGGCGAAACAATAATTTTAAACGAGGAAACGAAATTGTTTGGCTTACAAATCTTTGAGCAAGATACTGAGGTTTCCGAAGGTACAAGTTGCTGATATTTCAAATGGCGTACCACATCCTTAGCCGAAGTTTCAGATCTTAGCCTGGAAACGAAAACAATTTTGGGCTTGGGAACTGACTGTATAGAACAATTACCAAGAGTAGAAATTGGAACTTCAGCTACAGATGCTGTTGTGGCTATTGTATTAGCTGCAGTAGTTGGTGGATCTTTTGCATTAATTATGCTTCTAGAATCATCCAACGAATAATTAGGGGGAGCAATACTTTTGGAATTTTTGCCAGCACTGACAAGCCAAGTTGCAGCAACGACACTACTGCTTCGTACACCGTACGCCAAAGAGCCAACTCCAGAAGGACCATCATCCGGCTGAACAATCTCGATCCTAAGTCCTTAACGGAAAACGAATCGAACATGCTGAAAAGGGCGCATGAGATCATGGACCTTACCAAGACTGCTTGGAGCCTGGTTAGGGAACGGAAATCCCAAGGAGCAAAAGGAAGGTTAATCAAACCAAAGAAGGCAGGCCACTTGCCCTCCACTTTAGGCAATGATAAACCTTCCAAATCTTCAATTAACCTGAGTAAAGAGAAATCGGACCCTAAGGAAATTGAAGGTAGCTCCAAGGGAAATCTGAGCAGCGACGCTGGCGTTGACGTGAAGGTAGCTAGGGAGCAGGCGTCCGGAGGAGCCTCCGAGAACCTGATGACGACGGCGCAATGCCAACTGCCCTACACCTCGGCATCTTGTATCGGGAAAACTGCAGAAACGAAGGGCAAGGACCAGTCCGAACCTCAAGCGACTGCAGGAACCTCTAAAAGAGGCCGGCATGATGACACTATCTCCCCGGTAGTCAATAGGTAGGCGAAAAAACAAAAAAGCTGGCGGACTTGGTCAAGGAGAGCTTTCGGGTTGCAGTAGTCGACCTTTGTAATCTAGAACGAAAGCTATCTGAAGATCAGTGGAAGCTGGTGGAAAACAGAATTCTCGCTGGGATCAACGATGCCTGCAAGGCCAGTGGTAATAAACCACGCTTTGACACGTTGGTCACTATTAAGAAATTTAAAGTACTAAACTGTTGTGACAAGTACACACTCGACTGGCTTAACAACTTTATAAGCAATACTGTTGAAGGAGGTACTTGAGTACACCAGACCGAATGGTCTCATCCATATCCCTGGAGCTCACATTCCCAAGGACTGGATCGAGAGATACCTTCAGAACCTAAATCCAGAACTTCACATCGAGGACTGGAAAGTAATTGAAGTGGGCGAGCACACGGAGGACGGTACAACCGCCACGGTGCTGGTCAACCACAATTCGATGCCGCTACTCCACAAAACCAAGTACAAAGTACGCGTTGGAATTACCACCTGCAGAGTACAAGTTGTTGGGGAGTCAGCGAAGAAGGTAGAAGGAGAGGATGCTGGCCAGCATGAAAGTGGTAGCAAGGCGACCAGCGCCAATCTTGTCTACCTTTTTAATAAGATAGACTTTGACATTGCCCTGATCCAAGAACCATGGTTAGTCCGTGGGAAGGTGAAGGGTCTATAGAACAAAGACCTAAAGGTCTATCATACACTGGAGGTAGGATGCAAGATTAGAGAATGCATTGTGGCTAGAAAGCAGATTAAACTTAATCTCTTATCCACCCACAGCAACGGGTATCAGGCAGCGGCGTAATGGGAGCGACGTCGGAATAATCCACTCATCTACTCATCGACCTACATGCCTTTTGACTCGGTGGATAATCCGCCAGCATGCACCAGATCCCTGGTTCTAAAATGCCATTAAGAGAAGTGGGACCTCATCCTTGGCTGTGATGCTAACGCCCACTACACGCAGTGGGGCAGTTCCGACATCAACAAGCGAGGTGAGTCACTTTTTGAATTTATCTTAGAACAAAATCTACGAAGCAACGAACCCACCTTTTTGACAAGAAATAGAAGAGAGGTGCTTGACGTCACATTGTGCAGTAACTCTCAATCGCTCTCTTTAGACAACTGGAAAGTTTCTAAGGAAGAATCTTTCTCAGATCACAAAATAATTGAATTTTCTCTAAATCCAACCAAACCCAGGCCTGCTACTTACCGAAATCTTCGGAACACTGACTGGGAGGTTTTTCTCAGGGAGATAGGCCTAAGCAAAACAAAGTTGAATGAGCATCAAACAATGCCCTCGCCACAGAGTTGTCTAGGACTCTACTCAATGCATTCGACAAAGCGTGTCCTTTACGCACCATTCGGAACAGTAGAAAATCACCAAAATGGTGGACAATAGATCTACTTGTAATTAGGAGGAAAACTAGGTCACCCTTCAATCGGGCTAAGGCCAGCAATAGGCCAGAGGACTGGGAGTTGTACAAATCAAGCCAACGGAATTTCAAAAGTGCCGTCAACAGTGCTAAACGCAGATCCTGAAAGTACAACAGAGTAAGCCCGTCTAAGCAAAATCCTATCTAAAGAACCAGCGATTCCAAGCTATCTACAAACCTCTAACGGCTTGTGGACGCAATCCTGTACGGAAACTAATGAGCTTCTAATGGAGACACATTTTCCAGGCTGCCAACTCGTCGAAACTCACAGCCAGGAAACAACTAATCCTGTAACTGAAACAACAATTCCAGAAGACATAGTAACGGAAACTAAGCTAAACTGGGCAATTGACTCTTTTCATCCATACAAGTCACCCGGCTGTGATGGACTGTATCCTATTATCTTACAAAAAAGCAAGCCAATTATTTTATCTGTATGTTCAAACCCATAAGTTCAAGTTGCGTTCAAACTCAAACCTGCCTACGAGAATCCGAAAGCCCAACACCACCGAAATTGTTATACGTACCTACCTACGATCAACGGAGAGAGTGCCCAAAGGAAGCAAGTGGAAAAGTTAACTAGTTGTCACACAGCATCATATCGAGCGACATCAGCTCGACCAACTTATCTTAACTTAAACAATATAAAAATAAATAACTAAAATTAAAGCCTAAACTACGTATACTGAAATCTATACCAAAAATAAATATATTAAAAAAAAAATCCTTATTCTTCTAATCATTGCACTACGTGCGCAAACATATGGTGCCTCCTGTGAGGAAATTTAGCTACATTCGGTACACTACATTCGGTACACTACACTAAGTGCAACTGTACACGATCCCATGTACATTGAAAAATACAAGTACATACCACAAGTGAGAAGAAGCTCATGTGCCGTTGACATTTTTTTCCCAGAAGTACATAGCACATCGTTCGATATTTTTTCCCAGAAGTACATAGCACATCGTTCGACATTTTTTTCTTCGTCCTGCAAGAATCATCCCACAATATAGTGGTAAATAAAAAAAAACGGACTTGGTTGCGGAAGGTGCCCTGTTTTGGAGATTGCAGTTATCAATACTCAAGCGTCAATTTGCAGTATCCTTTGGAACTATATAGAGGAGGATAAGACATATGAGTGTGTGATTTTCATAGATTAGAGTGGTTAACTGCAAAGGTTCAAGAAGAGCGATATAAATCAAAATCCAGATCCGGAAGAAATCGTTAGGGTGCAACGAGATTTGTTAGTCAGGGTAGGGAAAATTTTGCGCAATTTCAAAAAGGACAAAACTGATCGGCATACACAACTTTATTTTGAAGCCCGAAGAACCAGCTAAGAAAAATTATACGCCGAGTTCCATGTAAACCATCAACGTCTGCTTCATTCTTCGCTGAGCGTCAATGATACCTACTTTACCGAAGACATCAAAGATTTATTTGAAGAGGAGTACAACAGAGCGATTTCGGCTATAAACGTGGCCTGTAATGTTGAATTCCCCACTCGTCCAGTTAACGATATTTCCAAAGCGAGCAAATCTGAACCTTCACAAGTGGGAACTCGGTTCACAATGTAAGTTCTGCCAATACGGTTCGATTTCCAAGAATTCCTCCGCCTGCATTCTCCGGTAAATACATCGATTGGCCCGCCTTTCATGATGCCTTTGTTCGGTTGGTTCATTCAAACTCATCATTGGCGAAGATTGAAAAATTTAATTTTCTTAAGCAGTCCTTGCCCGAAAATTTTGACAGCGATATCCGCGACGTACCGCTAACCTCGGCCAATTACGATGCGGCTTGGGAGACACTAGTGAAGAGATACAACAACGAACGTGTTTTGTTCACCCATTATATGAATCTCTTATCATCTCAGCCATGTTTGCAAACGGAGTCGGCTTCTAAAATAAAACATTTGTTAGATACTTCTCGGTCTTGTGTTAATGTCTTAAAAAATTTGAAAATCCAGATTGATCAATCCGACCAAATCTTCGTTCATTTTCTAGTGGCCAAACTGCCTCGAGAAACTCGTCAGCTATGGGAACAAGACCTGGCTAAGTCCGTCGAAATTCCTACCTTTAAGCAGTTTACAGACTTTCTGGATATAAGGTATCGTATATTTGAAGCAAAAGAGCTTCATCAGTCTAATTTAACAGCTTCATCTGCCGATAGTCCCTCAACAGCCAATAAATTTAGCTCCAAGTCAAATAACGGCACCAACAGCAAACGCTTATATAACCGCGAGACTAAAATTCATCATCTAGCAACGACTCAAATAACACCAACGATGATCTGCTTTGCATGTAAGGGATCCCATATTTTACGACGTTGTCCGAAATTTCTTTCGATGGATTGTTTCGAGCGCAAGGGTTTGGTTGACCAAGCAAAGCTTTGCATAAATTGTTTGTGTACGAATCATGCGGCTTCATCGTGTTTTAGCACCAGGAATTGCCAACAATGTGGTAAGCGTCATCATTAAGTAAGCGTTCATCTTTATCACCTGAAGGGACAACATACAATCCAACGATTCCTAGTCAAGCCACAAACAACAATGTAAACAATTGCGTTTTTCATATCAACCAAGCGAAATATCCACATCTTTCCAAATTTGCATCTAAAACAAAAGTTTTGCTTCCAACCGCAGTTCTCAAGATCATTTCAGCGGACGGACAATCGTTTCTTCTACGAGCCTTGATTGATGAAGGATTAACTGGTGCTCTTATTAGTGAACGAGCAGCTCAATTTCTCAACTTAGAACGTTTACCAATTATTTCATCTATTCAGCTCCCAAATGGTCAGCGCACTTCTGGTAAAGCCGTTGCCAACCTCATGATTCAGTCTCGCATCGACGACCAATGCAATTTTGCGGTTTTGGCATCCATAGTCAGCAATGTTACGAAAGATCTACCAACAACAAGTATCGAAATTCAGGAGTGGCAACATCTCGTTGGATTAGAGTTAGCAGACCCGGAATTTTATCATTCTTCTGCTATTGACCTGCTTCTTGGGGCAGACATCTTAGCCAAAGTGCTAATGGAGGGTCTCCGTAAGGGTAAACCAAACGAGTCCATTGCACAGAAAACGAGGTTCGGGTGGATAATTTCAGGTGAAACATTTGAGCCACCCTCAAATAACCCATGGTCGTGGTCAACAACTTGTTCACATGTTTCTCTTGAACAACTAGACTGCCTGGTCAAAAAATTCTACGCACTTGAAAGTATTCCAACGGAACAGACGTATACTCCTGAAGAAAAGTGGTGTGAAGAGTTTTTTGAAGAAACGTTTAAATATCAAGACAATGGGAAGTATCTAGTTCACTTACCTTTAAAAATTTTGTGGGGTACTAGCCTGATTCTAGGGAAATCAAAACAAATGGCTTTAAATAGATTCTATTCAACAACAATCAGCACTTAATCGAACAATACCGTAAAGCCATACAGGAATATTTCGATTTGAACCAAATCGCTCCTGCAGAGACAACAGAAAACCAGCATAGTCGGATTAACTCCAATGGTATGCCAACGTTCACCTGTTGCGTACTACCTCAACATGCGATCATCAAAACGGACAGTCTCACAACCCAGTGTCGCGTAGTTTTTGATGCCTCTGCCACAACTTCCAGTGGAAAATCTCTCAACAATTTACTGTGTATTGGACGACCACTTCAGAATGACTTGGCGGCGGTGTTGCTAAATTGGAGTTTACACGAATTTGTCATCACAGCAGATGTAAAGAAAATGTATCGATGCATTGATATGCATGAAGAGGACTCTCAGTACCAACGGATACTTTGGCGTGACGGGCAAAATCAAATTCGAGAGTATCGGTTAACCACTGTAACCTTTGGAACAGGTTCCGCTCCATACACTGCTATTCGAGTAATCCACCAGTTAGCTGAAGACGAGCGCGAAAATTTCCCACTGGCTTATCATGTGCTTAAGGAAGACATGTATGTGGATGATGTTTTCACCGGAGGGGACACCATGGATGACGTGCTCGAAATTCGCGATCAGACCCTAAACGCTCTACGAGCAGGAGGTTTCGAGTTACACAAATGGGCTGCAAATAGAACTGAACTCTTAACATCCATTCAACTCGAGCAGCAAACTAATGCAACAGCCTTGGAGCTTAACAGCGATGAGATGATTAAAACTTTAGGTATGAGCTGGCAACCTAAGCTTGACGAATTTCGGTATAAAGTCAAACTTGATACTGATCACGGACTTGTAACTAAGCGAAATGTACTTTCAACAATAGCCAAATTATTCGACCCCTTAGGGCTCATTAACCCCATAATCGTCACAGCAAAAATATTCCTGAAGCGGCTTTGGGGCTTAAATCTTAGCTGGGATGAATCAATTTCAGGCGATATTTTAGATGAATGGAAGCAAATTTTCAACGGTCTCCCAACCATAAATCGGATTCGAATCCCACGCTGGCTTCATTTTTCACAAAATTCAGTTAAAGGGGTTCAGATTCATGCATTTTGTGACGGATCGTCCCATGCATATGCGTCTTTCGTCTATTTACGTATCCAAGATACCTTCAACAATTTTCATACAAATATAATCACGGCAAAGAGCAAGGTCACTCCGAAGCCACAAATCAGTATTCCGAGAATTGAATTGTGCGCAGCAGTTTTGGGCATAAACCTGGTACAATGAGTTACTAAGTACATTCGTTTGCCAGCTGACTTAATCCAAAGGTTTTATTGGACTGATCCGACCATCGTTCTATTATGGATTCGTGGTGATGCTAAGAGATGGCCTGTTTTTGTTGCAAATCGGATTGGTATAATTCACACAGCGTCGAATGTCAATCAATGGCATCATATTTCGACTCATGAAAATCCAGCTGATCTCTCTTCTCGCGGTGTGACACCAATCCAGTTAATTAACTCTGATATATACTGGCATGGACCTCAATGGCTAAATGAACCTCAAGAAAACTGGCCGATGTCTAACTGGACGTTTCTCGAAACTGAACAAACTGTCAATACACTCGTGGAATCATCAATAGAACACTCCATTCTTCAAACCTACTCATCATTTTCCCAATTGCGTCGGCTCGTGGCGTGGCTTCTTCGGTTTTCGCACAATTGTCGATGTCGCAAAAAACAGGCTGGATTGCAAAGGCGAAACGGTTAGAGTCTCACAGTTAAGGAGTTGAACCATAGTCTCACTACTCTGGTTCGTCTGGTCCAGCACGAATGTTTCACCTCGATATACAAGCATTACACAAAACCGGAGCGGTGTTAAATCGAAGTCGTCTTGTTGGCTTAGTCCCCTTTTTAGCGATCTTGTTTACCATATAATGAAAAGCACCCGATGATACATCCAAAAGATCATCATTTCACCAATCTTATTATCGACTATAGGCATTTGAATACCCTTCACGGTGGAGTTAGGCTCACAGCAGCTTTTCTTCGGAAAAGGTTCTGGGTTCTCAGCGCGAGGAGAAAAATTCAAGACAAAATAAAGACCTGCGTTACCTGTTTTAAGGAAAGGCCACAAGTAACACAACAGCTGATGGGTAGCTTACTTGCAGCCAAAGTAAACCCATCTTCCCGACCATTTCTTGCCACCGGTGTCGATTACACTGGGGCATTGGAGCTAAAAGCATCACGGTATAGAGGCAATACCACATATAAAGGATATATAGCGGTTTTTATATGCCTCGCCACCAAAGCTATACATCTGGAGGCGGTTTCAGGAATGACCACCGATCAATTTTTATGCGCCCTATATCGTTTTTTTTTTGGAAGAAGAGGTTTGTGCCACGACATCTATAGTGACTGTAGCACAAATTTCATCGGGGCAAACACTGTTCTCAAAACAAACGCTTAAAGGTTTATGGAATCGGCCGACCGCGAAATCGTTCCAAAATTGGCTGAAAAAGGCATCCAGTGGCACTTCAATCCGCCCCACTCTCCTAATTTCGGTGGGCTATGGGAGGCCAACGTAAAATCGGTCAAATATCACCTGAATCGTGTTATTAAGGGGACGCCGCTTACCTACGAAGATTTGTCAACAGTCCTTGTGAGAATAGAATCCTGTCTCAATTCCAGGCCACTCTGCCCCCTCACTTCAGATCCTAATGATTTAAACGTGCTTACTCCGGGCCACTTTCTTGTTGGCGATTCCCTCCTAGAACCACCTGAACCAGCTGTTGTTGATTGCACTCCTCGACAGCAATACTTACAACACCGCAGGATGTTTCAGCAATTTTGGTCAAGATGGTCTGCAGATTGGTTATCACACTTACAATCCCGTCCAAAATGGTGTCAACAACACAAAAATCTTCAACTTGACGATCTAGTGATCATCAAAGATGACAGACTTCCACCCAAACAATGGATGTTAGGACGCATTATTGAAACCCATCCGGGTAAGGATCAACTTGTACGAGTTGTGACAGACCGGACAAAAACTGGCGACTACAAACGTTGTGTCTCAAAGATATGCAAATTACCAATTGAAAAAACACTCTAAATCTATCTTGAAACTCATATGCTCACTTAACTTGTTTTTTCTCCATCTTTTTTTTATTAAAAAAAAAAACGCTTAAAACTTCTTTCTTTTGAAGAATTCCAACTTAGACGAAACTCGACTTCCCAACCTGGACTCCAACGAAATTATTACAAAGACGTTTACCTCTAATAAGGGATTTATATGCCACGGATTTGGCATAGGGGGGCGGCATGTTCAAATCCATAAGTTCAAGTTGCGTTCAAACTCAAACCTGCCTACGAGAATCCGAAAGCCCAACACCACCGAGATTGTTATACGTACCTCCCTACGATCAACGGAGAGAGTGCCCAAACGAAGCAAGTGGAAAAGTTAACTTGTTGTCACACAGCATATTATCGAGCGACATCAACTCGACCAACTTATCTTAACTTAAACAATATAAAAATAAATAACTAAAATGAAAGCCTAAACTACGTATACTGAAATCTTTACCAAAAATAAATATATTAAAAAAAAATTTTCCTTATTATTCTAATCATTGCACTACGTGCACAAACATTGAACTTAAAAAACTATTTAGCCGCTGTCTACAACTTGGACATATTCCCAAAGTATGGAGAGAGGTCAAAGTCATCTTCATTCCAAAAGCAGGGAAATTGAGCCACACGACTGCCAAAGACTTTAGGCCCATCAGCCTATCATCCTTTATGCTAAAAACTTTAGAAAAACTAATGGATAAGCACATTCGCACTCAAATTGACCCTATATTGATATCAGCAGCCCAACACACTTACATAAAAGGGAAGGGCGCTGAAACAGCGCTGCACAAAGTAGTCAACGTGATTGAGAAGTCACTTCAGGACAAGGAATATACCCTTGCTGCCTTCCTTGACATTGAGGGTGCCTTTAATAATGTTAAGGCCTGTGCAATTAAACGAAATTTAGAAAATCTAAACGTTGACCAAGCCCTTATTAATCTTATTATAAATCTGTTTAAAAATGGGGTGATCAATGCATCCATAGGCGATAGTGTTGTTAAGGTGACTGCCTCCAGAGGCACCCCACAAGGAGGAGTCATCTCACCACTTCTATGGGTACTGGTAGATAATGAGATATCGGTGGCTTATGCCGATGACCTTGTTTTAATGGTCAAAGGAAAATTCCTACCCACCATCAGCGAACTATTAGAGAAGGCTCTAGAGAAACTTAGCTCGTGGGCGAAGCAGTGCAGTTTGGGTGTTAACCCACAAAAAACCGTCCTCGTGCTGTTCACAAACAAAAGAAATATACCGCAATTCCCTCTACCGACGATTGAGGGAACCTGTCTTCAACTCTCCGATAGAGCATGCTACTTAGGGGTGATTCTTGACAGGAAACTAAGCTGGAAACTCAATGTTAAGGAAAGAGTAAGGAAAGCCTCAACCGCATTCTATACTTGCAGTTGCATTTTCGGGAAAAATTGGGGTCCCAGACCCAAAATTGTCTTTGGGATGTACACTGCAATTGTTAGACCTATTTAGACGTATGGGTGTTAAGTCTGGTGGCAAGCAGCTGGAAAAAACACGAACCTACGCTACATGACAATAATACAGAGAGCTGCATGCATTGGTACGACATCAGCTATGAGAACGACACCAACCTCAGGGCTGGAGGCAATTCTCAATATGCTACCCCTCGACCTCTATATGCAAGAATCTGCTGCCAAAAGCGCCTTAAGGCTCAGTCAGTCACCTGAATGGACCCCAAGCTCATTTGGTCATGCGCAGATTCTTCACAGCGTTATAGGAACCGACACCTCCTCCGACTACCTTACCCCCTACCTTGACTTCGAAAAGCCTTTTACCTGCATGTTTCCTAGCAGGGTTGAGTGGGAATCGGGGGAACCGTTAAGGAATTTATAGATAGCCATATACACAGATGGGTCAAAAATGAGCATAGGCACGGGTGCAGGTCTCTACTCTGAGAACTCACTTATAGAAAAATCAATAAAATTGCCCGATTCTTGCAGCGTCTTCCAAGCGGAGGTCCTTGCAGTCAAGGAGGCAGCCAGCCAACTGTCAATAAAGGCAATACCACAGGATGATATTACCATATTTATAGAGAGCCAGGCAGCCATAAAGGCAATAGCTGCGACTGAAATCAAATCCGAACTTGTTAAGTGCTGTCACAAAGAGCTAAAGGTTCTTGGCTCACAGCACAGTGTAAGACTCTGCTGGGTTCCTGGCCACAGGAACTTTCGTGGCAATGAAAAAACCGATGAGCTTGCACGACATAGATCAACATTGGATTCTCATCAAGCCCTTCAATGGATCAAATCTCCACTCTGTGGAGATGTTTCCAGAAGGCGGGTGGAAAACAAGATTCGGATGAAAGCAAATTCAAGATGGACATCCTTGTCCACCTGTGAAATCTCAAGACAAATGTGGCCTAAATATGATAAGTCCCGAACTAACGCGCTCATCAAGAGCAACAGGAAGACTCTGTCGTTACTAGTAGGTATATTTACTGGCTACATACTAGGTATACTTACATGCTATGAAACTAAATCTCGACAGTGACGACATCTGCAGAGGATGTGGCGATACGGATTGCTGCGAGGACACACCTCACTTTCTGTGCCACTGTCCCAGTCTAAGTCAGTTGAGGAAAAGAACTTTAGGAAGCTACTTCTTCCACATCTCAAAACTTTCAAACGCACCACTAACATCTCTTTCCAGGTATGTTAAATCAACAAGGTGGCTCCAGGAACTCAACACGGCGTAAGAAGGAAGCGGAACATCCACACAACTAGGATTATCCCCCATTGGGTATCACAATGGGTCTAAATAGACCTAAGTGCGATGAGGCGCGGGTCACCTCGCTCCATCAGCCCAACAACCTAACCTAACCTAAGATCTCAGCATCAGTAGAAGTTGTTGCATCAGTATTGTATACAAGGACGTTAAACGATGAAACATTAGCAACACTGGCCTTGAAATTGTCAAACAGATCTAAGAAATTTTTTGATAGCTTTAAAATGCAAACAAATTGATTCAATGTTATTAAAATAAGTCATGCAGATATGCAGGCAAGGTAAAAAAGCAAAATACAGACGCTTTATGATGTACTAAGAACGAATGACAGTAAGTATAAAGTACAAAACAAACTGAGTATTACACTAAAAAAACGTAAAATGTTATTTACGAGCGAACAAAATTTTTGAAGAGGAGGCAGGTAGATGAGACTGGAGACGAATTTATTACTGCATTGTTTAGCCTAGCGCAACACTGTGAGTGGGGAAAACTATTCGATGAGATGATCCTCCTGACTCTTATAGTTGGGATGGAGATCAAGGGCTGAGCGACAGGTTACAACCAGATACGAGCCTAAACCTCGAAAAGGCCATTACGTCAATTCGGCAGGTTGAGGAACTTCATCGACAGAAAATGGATCTTTCTTCGCCGACAGTTTCTTTTGACAGAGGCTCTCGAATCAATCATAGGGAAAACAGAAATGTGCCGCAAAAATTAGGGTTAAGAAAACAAACACAGAGGGAAACGAGGCAAGATAGTTGCGTACGATGTGGCTATGAGTCACATGATTACGACAAGTGCCAGGCAAAGCGGGTTATTTGCAATAAATGCCAAAGAATGGGACATTATGCGAAACAATGTAGGACAAAAAAGATTAATGAAATAAAACGGGAAAAAGAAGAGGATGAAGAGGAGAAGGAGGAATTTTTTGTGGGCTCTATATTAGACAAGTGGTGCATAAAGTTATGACTGAACGGGGAAGAAAATACTTTCAAGGTGTACACCGGTGCTGACGTCAAACTTATACCGTGGGATGCTGTTAAAAACAAAAAGCAAATTATATTGGAGGGAACGAATGCGAGACTATATAGTGTAAATAAACCAATTGATGTCATATTTTAGGCTGTTGTCAGTCTAAAATATGAAGGAAAAGAAGTGAAGGAGACAGTGTATATTACAAAAGAAAAATAATTCCGCTTTTAGGAAAAACTGGAATAGAAAACTTAGGGTTGGTAAGAATTATTTGATGTTTCAACTAGAAATTGGAAAGAAGAATTTAAAGAAGTGTTCTGGGGTCTTGGCAAATCTAACGAAGAATATGCAATAGAACTGAAGCAAAACGCACAACCGTTTGCAATATCAACTCCCCGAATAGTTCCTGTTCATTTAAGAGAAAAAGTTCGAGAAGAACTAGAAAGAATGGTAAAAGCTAGGGTAATAGGGCCAGTTCAAAATGCGTCAGATTGGTGTGCCCCTATGGTCGTTGTTCCAAAAAAGCATGGTATCAGAATTTGCCTCGACTTTATAGAGCTCAACAAATCAGTTAAACAACCACTTTATCCAATCCCATGTGTTGATTATTCAATAGCGCAACTAGGTGGAGCTATTTATTTTACAAAGCTAGACGCGAATAGTGGGTTTTGGCAAATTCCATTGGCCAATAAATAACAGGGTCTCACAACTTTTCTCACGCCATTTGGCAGATTCAAGTGTCTTAGACTTCCTTTTAGAATTATTTCAGCCCCTGAGTTTTTTCAAAAAAAGATGACCCAACTTTTGGCCGGTATTAAGAATTGTATCGTACACATAGACGACATTCTTATCTGGGAAAAAAATATAGCGGAGTACGATGAATGTGTGACGTACATAAGTTAGAATTCGGCAAAACAAAGATTTCTTATCTGGGCCACATAATTTCAAAGGTGGGAATCAAGGTTGACGGAGAAAAAACAAAAGCAATAAGGGAAATGGAAGCGCCGGCTAATATAAAGGCAGTTCAGCGATTTCTTGGAATGGTGAACTTCGCAGGCAAATATATTCCAAACAAATCATCTATCTTAGAGCCTATCACCAGTTTATTAAGATCCTTTGTTTGGGGTTGAGCACAGCAAAAAGCTTTTGAAGAAATTAAGGAAAGTTTATTCTCATCACCTAATTTGTAAATTTATGATCGAACAAAAGAAACGACTGTGTCCTGTGATGCTTCGTTCCTCGGACTTGGTGGGGTTCTTTTCCAAACACACCATGGCAACAAATGCCCAAGTGCATATATTTCGAGAAGTTTAACGGCGACAGAGAAAAATTACGCAAATATTGAAAGGGAGGCACTCGCTATTGCTTGGGCGTGTGAAAAACTGAAACATTTCTTGATTGGGAGACATTTTAAGATCCAAACTGATCACGAACCACTTTTGCAGCTTTTCAAAACCAAAAGTTTGGATAATTTTTCTCCGAGGTTACAAAGCTTCAGAATGCGACTGATGCGATACGATTACTCAATCGAATACATTCCTGGTAAAAATCTGCAAGTAGCCAACAGCCCCTCAAGAATGCCACTAAGAAATACTACGGACTCAGACGAGTTAGAGGAAGAGCAAGATTCTTATGTGCATCAGGTTGCACTTAGAAATATTCACACAACTGATGAAAATATTGTAAAAGTTATCAAAGCTTAACTAGCAGATCCCGACTTTCAAAGTATCAAGGAGTACATAAGGACTGGATGGCCACCTGAAAATAAACTTAATTTGGCATTGAAGGACTTTTATTCAATAAAAAACGAGTTAACAATGATAGATCAGCTTCTTTTACGAGGGAACAGGTTGGTTATCCCGGGGAATTTAAGGTGCACTATGCTCACAAAATTACACGAGGGTCACTTGGGTATAACAAAGACAAGAAAAAGAGCGCAAAGAACCATATGGTGGCCAGGAATTTCTAACGACATCGAACTAAAACTGCAAACATGCCCTGTGTGCAGCATTTAAAAAATAAGCACGAACCTTTAGTTCCTGCTGATTTTCCCGAATATCCCTGGCGAAAAATTGCTATGGATCTTTTTGGGTTTGAAAGGAAATGGTATTTAGCAATCACGTATTGCTATTCTAGGTTCATCGAAAAAGAGCTACTTGGACGCATGCAAATGAGGGACATAATCAAAGTGTGCAAGTTAATATTTAGTAGACATGGAATTCCTGAAGGTGTTTACACGGACAGTGTAACTCAATTCCAAAATTTAAACTCATCTGAGTTTCGGACATTTGCAAAAGACTGGGGTTTTAAAATTGTCACAAGCAGCCCACAATTCCACTAGGCTAATGGATCTGCAGAAGCTGCTGTCAAAGTAGCGAAAAACATCCTAAGGAAAAATAAAGATAATATCGAATTGGCTCTCTTTTTTTACCGTAATTCTCCGCTTTGAAACGGATTTAGTCCAGATGAACTCAGGACTAAAGGAAGGAGGCTACGGGACTCCCTACCTGATGTTAATCTAAAGGCTAAACCAAATTTTCAGGACCTTAATGGAAAAGAAGCACGGTACTGAGTTAAGTACAAGGCCGATTATGACAGGCGACATAGGGCAAAGATTCTTCCCGAACTTAACCCAGGGGACTTTGTTAGGGTAACTGATCTTAGGAGGCATGGAAAAGTAATCCGAAAAGTACAGCATAGGTCATATCTGATTGAAACTAATAAAAGATGTATACGCAGAAACAGGTATCATTTAATAAAAGCGCAATATTTAGATTCATTGCAGCCCGCTCCAGTAGTAAGCTCCGAGAAGGATGACCAAAATATTCCGGCAGTATCAACTCAAGCTGTGGGGTGCCGTGGCGTAGTGGTTAGTGTGTGTGCTTTCTACGCCAGAGGTCTGGGTTCGAATCCTGCCATCGTCACCTGAAAAAAAAAGACTTGTTCTTTTTCACGGTCCCCACCTCCGCGAGGGTTTGACAAGCCCTCCGAGAGTATTAATTGTCTTGAAAAACTTCTCAAAGTGCCGTTCGGATTCGGCAAAAAATTGTAGGTCCCCTTGTATGTAAAGAAATCAACACACCAGCATACATTGTTGAGAAGTTGGCCCTGGTTCACCTCGAGCTGTTGCGCCACTCTATTTATTTATTTTTTATCAACTCAAGCTAGCGGCGTTAACGACACATTAAAAGGGTTACCTGGACGTATAAATGTCAAGCGTATCTCAAGTGACAACCTAATAGTTATGTCTGGAAAACAAATCTCAAATGATGCACTAATAGCTAGGTCTGGAAAGCAAATGCACTTAATAAATGCCTGTTGAATCTAACGAATTTCATGAATAATTTTAACTCTAAGTTCATCACTAACCTTAAATATAATGAAGTATAAATATTAAATTTAAAGTGAATTAAAATTATAATATCTCAGAGGGGATGTTGCATTGGCAACCCTCGTACATAACTGCTAGAATGTAATAAGTCTTGTAGTCTTGATATATGTCAAATAAAGACTTCCGATTTGGATCTCGAACAAGATTTAAGTTTTCTTTTACTATTAACTGCTTAACCCACCAATTTAATCTTATTGTAAAAGACTTTGTCTTACTTATGAGAACCGTGAATAAATCAAATTGAAATTAAAATTGCAACCAGTGAATAAGTGCAGCAGTACGTATGTAATAGCTTCGGTCCGTCTGTAACGGACCGCGATGTACCCTATTCCTATTCCTATTCTTCTTTCCATTCCTATTATCCTTTCCATTCCTATTCTCCTTTCCATTCCTATTCTCCTTTCCATTCCTATTCTCCTCTCGATTCCTATTCTCCTTTCCATTCCTTTTCTTCTTTCCATCCGTTTATTTTCTTGTTTTCCATCCCCGTCCCATTACCATTTGCATCATTTTAAATAGAAACAAGTAAGTAAGTGCAAGAGTTCGTCTGTAACCAACTTCTAAATACCCGACCCTCTTAGATTCAAATTTTTTGGTCTGGTAGGCTCAAAACTAAATTAATCAATTAACTCTAATTTCGTTGGAATCACGAGAAAATGCGTCAAAAGCGAATATTTATCCTTAAAAAACAGCTTTTCCCAAAAACGCCCCTAAGCTCCCAAAGGAGCTCAAAGGAGCCCCAAAGGAGCTCAATGCTTTGTATGCAACAAACTTAGAAAATGGTAATGTCTTTAATATTTGTCATATAATTTTTTTTGCCCGCATGGTCAATAGAGTGGGCGGTTTAATTTTTGTCTACTTAAAGGCTACTGATCGATATTGCTCTCCACCAAAATTTGAGTTTATATATTTTGTCTATCTTGACCAAAAGGCATTTTAAAATAAAATAAAAAATTTGAGGTTGTCTGACATTCAAGCCAATTGTTGGCGTGGCAGTGAGCGGATCTTCTCAATTTTCTTACTTTGTCTGTACAAAATGAGAACCAAGCAACGCTGCAAGTTTCAGTTTCCTAGCTCAATTTTAAAGACCTCAAAACTGCATACATACGGACAGACGGACAGACGGACAGGCAGATGGACGGATATGGCTTAATCGACTTACCTGCCGGTCTCGATCATATCCCTAACAGGTCTTAGGGGTCTACCGTGATTATTTCACTGTATTACAAACGGGTCGGGTATAAAAGAAATTATTCCTTATAAGTTTTTGTTTACTTAAAAAACCGAATATTAGCATAGAAATATGCAAGGTTGCGGCTAGAATGTACGCAAAACTGTAATTTTTTGGTTCAAATTCATTAATTTTGTGAAATCGACCTCTAGGGACGGGCGCCGACAAAAACTTTTTATGAACGAAATCTGAAATAGTATCAGGTATACTTTATGTGCTTAAATTTATTTCTTATTCTATCCTATATAAAGCTAAAAGCAATCGAAATCCATGTTTTTCTGGAAAGTTGTAGGTTTTTATGGAATTCTACCTCTAAATGTAGGCGTGGCCCAAAACTTTGCAAGATGAGATCTAGTACAGAATACGTTCAAGCTAATGTGCTTAATTATACCAAATCCCATAGGATAGGAGGTAGACCCCCAAGACCTTAAGGGCCCCCCATCACCGTAGACCCCCAAGACCTTAAGGGCATATGATCGAGACCGAATTGTAAGTCGAATGAGCCATGTCCGTCCGTCCGTCTTTCGGTAGTTTTATGGCCTTAAATTTTGAGCTAGGAACTTGAAACTTGACATCTGTTCTTTCTAGGTCCCGAAGCAGTGCTAGTGTAAAAATGTTTGAAATCCGCCCACTGACACGCCCACTTTAGTTAATAGCATGAAAAATCAAAGTTGTCGCAGAAGCTGAAATTTTGTATGCGATATCCTCGCTTAAGTGTATTGTGATTGGCATTTTAAAAAAAAGCGAATACCGCCCCCTTGTAGGCGTGGTCATACTTAATATGCATTCTAATAAACTAAACCCCCAAGACCTTAAGGGCATATGATCGAGACCGAAATCTAAATCGAATGAGCCATGTCCGTCCGTCCGTCCGTCCGTCTGTCACATGTTTAAACCCTTAACTTTTGAGCTAGGGTGCTGAAACTTCGTACGTAAGGTCCGCGTCATGTGAAGCAGTACAAGTGGAAAAATCCGCCCAAAGACACGCCCACAATCGGTCTAAAAGTGCAACCACCTCCAGAATTTTCAAAACTATAAGACGTTCTAAGTGGCTGAAATTCAACATTTAGCATCTCCTAATAAATGTAAGGCACAAAAAAGAAAAATTTAATCGCTAAACCTCCTCTAGTGGGCGTGGCATCTATTTTAATAGTAAATTTTCAAATGCAGTTTACTCAATATTTTTGCTCTAAATTGAAAAAAATTTGCTGTGTATTTTATGTAGAAAACGCTTAGTTCTACATTTTGTTTATAAAAGACTTTGGGCCACGCCCATATTTGGAGGCAGAATTGAAGAAAAACCTAAAATTTGTCTAAAAAACTTCTCCTAATAAATGTAAGACACAAAAAAGAAAAATTTAATCGGTTAACCTCCTCTAGTGGGCGTGGCATCTATTTTAATAGTAAATTTTCAAATGCAGTTTACTCAATATTTTTGGTCAAAATTGAAAAAAATTTGCTTTGAATTTTATGTAGAAAACGCTTAGTTCTACATTTTGTTTATAAAAGACTTTGGGCCACGCCCATATTTAGAGGCAGAATTGAAGAAAACCTAAAATTTGCCTAAAAAACTTAATTTCGACCAGCCTTGAGCCTAATTTAGGAAAGCATAAAACAAAAAAAGTAGCAGGTTAGGTAAACAAGACTTCAGTCCAGATCTCGTTCGTATAAAGTTTTTAGCCACGCACCCTTTTTAGGGTCGATTTTTCAAAAATATTGATTTTAGACCAAAAAATTGCATTTTTAAGTTCATTTAAGTGTAATTTGGATATGTATGTGGTTTCTCATTAGGGGCGGTTGGACCACGCCCCTTTTCGAAGTTTGCATTACTTATAAAATGTCAAAAAATAACCATGTCATCAGCATTTTACAATGTGGATAGGATGGGGTATTCAACGGTCCGTTTTACGGACTGTAACTTCTGCGTACAGACTGTAGCACTTATTCACTGGTTACAATTCAGCGGCTTATTATTCTGCAAGAAATACAATGTAGTCAAATATAAGTTCACAATAAAGAAATAGAGATAAGTTTATTCGAAACTTGAAATTTGGTGTAAATACTTTGACGGCCTCACGAAGAATGAATCGACAAAACCGGAAAGCGTGCAAAAAAGAAGGGTGGGTTCAAAATCGAGTGCCACTGAACTTTGAAAGGGTTGGTTTGAATTTTTGAATGATTGTTGCGTTCAATGCTTTGTCGTTTCATTTTCGTTTACATCAGGGCACTTTATATTTACTTTAAGGTTTGATTAGAAAAAAGTTTAACAGGCAACGGAAGGTTAAGACTGAGACCATTGTTGTCACACCATATAGCAAAGTTATCGAATCCACGCCCATATTTGGAGGCAGAATTGAAGAAAAACCTAAAATTTGTCTAAAAAACTTCTCCTAATAAATGTAAGACACAAAAAAGAAAAATTTAATCGGTAAACCTCCTCTAGTGGGCGTGGCATCTATTTTAATAGTAAATTTTCAAATGCAGTTTACTCAATATTTTTGGTCAAAATTGAAAAAAATTTGCTTTGAATTTTATGTAGAAAACGCTTAGTTCTACATTTTGTTTATAAAAGACTTTGGGCCACGCCCATATTTAGAGGCAGAATTGAAGAAAACCTAAAATTTGCCTAAAAAACTTAATTTCGACCAGCCTTGAGCCTAATTTAGGAAAGCATAAAACAAAAAAAGTAGCAGGTTAGGTAAACAAGACTTCAGTCCAGATCTCGTTCGTATAAAGTTTTTAGCCACGCACCCTTTTTAGGGTCGATTTTTCAAAAATATTGATTTTAGACCAAAAAATTGCATTTTTAAGTTCATTTAAGTGTAATTTGGATATGTATGTGGTTTCTCATTAGGGGCGGTTGGACCACGCCCCTTTTCGAAGTTTGCATTACTTATAAAATGTCAAAAAATAACCATGTCATCAGCATTTTACAATGTGGATAGGATGGGGTATTCAACGGTCCGTTTTACGGACTGTAACTTCTGCGTACAGACTGTAGCACTTACTCACTGGTTACAATTCAGCGGCTTATTATTCTGCAAGAAATACAATGTAGTCAAATATAAGTTCACAATAAAGAAATAGAGATAAGTTTATTCGAAACTTGAAATTTGGTGTAAATACTTTGACGGCCTCACGAAGAATGAATCGACAAAACCGGAAAGCGTGCAAAAAAGAAGGGTGGGTTCAAAATCGAGTGCCACTGAACTTTGAAAGGGTTGGTTTGAATTTTTCAATGATTGTTGCGTTCAATGCTTTGTCGTTTCATTTTCGTTTACATCAGGGCACTTTATATTTACTTTAAGGTTTGATTAGAAAACAGTTTAACAGGCAACGGAAAGTTAAGATTGAGACCATTGTTGTCACACCATATAGCAAAGTTATCGACGTCAGCTTGCAGAAGAAGACGATTATATGAAGAATATGTTATTTTAAAAATTTTCATGTCATCCGCATAAACAAGAATGTCACACGATTTTATATAAGAACCAGTGAGTGAGTGCTACAGTGTGTACGCTGAAGTTACAGTAAGTAAAACGGACCGTTGAATACCCCATCCTATCCCACTGTAAAATTCTGATGGCATAGTTATTTTTTGACATTTTATAAGTAATGCAAACTTCGAAAAGTGGCGTGGTCCAACCACCCCTAGATACAAACTATTAATTATAAGATAATTCCAAGTTACACTTAAATGTACGTAAAAATGCAATTTTTATACCCCATCCCATAGGATAGGAGGTATATTAAGTTTGTCACATAGTTTGTAACACGGTGTAATAAGAATGGTAGAGGGGCATTTTTTTTTTTTTTTTTTTTTTTAATTGGCTACCCTTAAGGGATTGGCTACCCTTTTATGTTGTTTCACATCTCACGAGCGGAAAGGATTAGAAGAAGAATGAAAGGATGAGAGGTACCAGTGCACTCTTGTTTTACAAAGCTGATTGAATTGTGTAGGAAAGACTGATCGTGGGAGGACATTCCACATTCGCGTTGTACGGCTTATGAAAGAACCTCTAAACTTAACTGTGCGTCCGAAAGTGGGCTCAAGGGTAAACTGATGTGCATTCGATCCATGCCGGGTATTTCGGTCGAACGTCTTAAGGGGTGGAATGCAATTGGCTATTTCGATGGAACATTCTTTGTAGAAAAAGCGATAGAACAGTGATAGGCAAGAGACATTGCGTCGATGTTCCAATGAGTCAATTGACTTCGCAATATTTCTGTCTCCAATGAGTTTTATCGCGCGTTTTTGTATCCTGTCTAGCAAGTGCAATGCTGTCCTTAGAGCACCAGCCCAGACATGGGAATTGTATTCCAACTTAATGCGAATATATGCCTTATATAAAATAGCCAAATCAGAGGGGGTGAAATTTTTCTTGCATCTTTTAAGGAAACCTAGGCATTTCGCACCGTTCTTGGCGACTTCGAATATGTGGTCATTCCAACTAAGGTTGTCATTGACACACATACCGATAATCGAAAGCGTTTCGGTTTCATTGATGCAAGTGCCATTCATGGAAAATGGCTGGGTGTTTCGGTTTTGCTTCAATGACAGAAGACAGCATTGAGTTTTAGAAGCATTAAACTCTACTCTGTTTTGAGATCCCCATGATACAATGCTGTTAAGGTCAGAGTTTAATGAGTTTGACATACGCTGCCGTTCCAGTTCTACGTCCGAAGAGCAGGGGCGAGGAACCGAGAACGAAAATGAGAAACTGAGGTTACTGTCATCGGCAAAGGAGTGAATTGGATTAAAAGTAGCAGACAAGAGATCGTTTATGAAAACGAGGAAGAGAGTCGGAGACAAAACAGATCCCTGGGGAACCCTAGAATTTATTTTATGAACTGCGGACTTGAAGCCATCCAAAACAACTTGAATTGAACGGTTCGAAAGGTAATTACTAATCCATTGAATACGAGATTCGTCGATTCCAAATGCACGCATTTTCGACAAGAGAGCTTGGTGCTAAACTCTGTCAAATGCTTTCGAAATATCAAGTGCAACAATTTTGCTTTCACCAAGAAGATGCAAGGAATGGTTCCACTCTTCCGTGAGATATGCAATCAAATCACCAGTGGACCGTTTGCTACGAAAACCGTATTGCCGGTCATTAAGAAGTTTTCGTGTTCTTCTAGATATTTTATAAGCTGATAGTGTATCAGCGTTTCCATGACCTTAGAAAGAAGGAAAGTAAGTGCAATTGGACGATAGCTAGAGGGAGAAGAAGAACCGCCTTTTTTAGGGACGGGCTGGACAAATGCTGTTTTCCATCTACTCGGAAAGAGACCTGAGGAGTAGGACCGATGAAAAAGCTTACACAATGGTTTTGCCAGCGTGGAAGAACACCTCTTCAGAACAATTGGGGATATTCCATCTGGACCAGCGATTTTGTGAATGTTGATATCTCGAAGTACTCTTTTGACTAGACGAGCGCGAAAGTGAATTTGTCCCATGGTAAAGTCGACGCACTCCAGTGCAGGCGGAGACATCGCAAAATCAGGGAGCATGGAGCTAGCAGCAAAATGCGCTGCAGGTAGATACGCTTTGTCTAAAGAGGCGACAGCTTGAATGTCATTGTAAACGAGTGTAGGGATGGAAGATGAGGCACAGTTTTTAATATTTTTGACGAAAGACCAAAAATTTTTACTACCCTTGGGACAATGTAGTATTTTCTACCTCAGCTTTTGGTCGTATTGGAATTTGACACGGCGAATATGAGTATTACAATTATTTCTAGCTTGTTTGAACTTTACCTGAGATGGATTGGCCTTGTAGGAAACAAAACTCCTTCAACCTAATCACCTCTTTACAGCTCAAGTCATACCACGAGTTCACCTTTGGTTTGATACTCTTAATCCTGTAAGGAATAAAAGATCTTATACCAAGGAGAATGGTGTCAGTTATCATATCAGCAGCAGCATCTACGTTGTCATCGAGAAAGCACAAGGACCAGTTAAAACGACCGAAGAAGTTATTAAGGCCGACCCAGTTGGCTTTCTCGTACCGCCACACTGTTCTTTTCGGAGCTATTACCTTATTAGGTTGATTATCTAATAAGAATTTGGCTGATATGATGCAGTGGTCTGACGAACCTAGAGGAGACAGTACATTCACAGTGTACTTATCGGGGTGGGAGGTAAGAAACAAATCCAGTGTGTTGGCGGAATGATTGTATCCGTGTAGGCTCGTTTACAAGTTGCGTTAGGTTATTCCACGCAGCAAAGATCTCAACATACCTTCCTTCGGGTGTTGTCTGACCAGAATGTCAAAGCCACCTAGAATTGTGAATATTGAAATCGGCCGTAATCACAATTTCATTATTAGGATTCAGGGAAACAATTCTTAAGATGGAGTCGGACAGAGCATCAAACTCGTTACAAGTTAATACACTGCCCAAATTTGGGCTTCTGTACACAAAACAGTAATGAATAATTTGTCTACGGACGGTGAAATCTATCCACATGAAGTTAAATTCCGGGTTGGAACAGGTAAATTGTGGAGAAATATGGTAGACTACATCATTATGAATATAAATGACGAGGCCACGACGTGGAAAGAGTAATGGCTCTAAGCGATAACCTGGGAGCTTAAAACCCGAATCGGGTTGACCTGATAGAGTGTCTGTGCCTAATACCTGAGTTTCGCATAGAGCCAAAACAGCTGGGCTGTAAGTACAGACATGGACGTACGCAGCAATGAGGTTTTTCCGCAGCTCACGAATGTTGCAAATATCAATACGAAAGTCAATCATCTGCACAAGACAACTTAACTACTCAGAAACAATTAATGAACGACAAATACTAAGCAGGATTGTTGCGGGAAGATTCCCGCAGAGAAACACCACAACAACACTTCGTAAGTACTATGCCTTTACATAGCATTGTGTGGTCAATCAAGCAAAAATAAATTCAACAATCCGCTATCCGCTCATTGCCACTGCTGGCAGCGGCACTCCAACCGTTCATTGGAGTGTCAATACCAGCAGCGACAGGCAAAAGGAAAAGGAAAAGATATGATCGGGACCAAATTCTGAATCGAATGAGCCATGTCTCTCCGTCCGTCTATATGTCACATGTTTTTAGGCCTTAAATTTTGAGCTAGGGTGCTGAAACTTCGTACGTCAGGTGCACGTTATGCGAAGCAGTACAAGTGTAAAAATTTTTGAAATCCGCCCAAAGCTGTACAGTCAAAACTGTAAGACGTTCTAAAAGGCTGAAATTTGACATTTAGCATCTCTTAGTTAATATAAGACAAAAAAAAGACAAATTTAATTGGTAAACCTCCTCTAGTGGGCGTGGCATCTATTTTAAGGGTAAATTTTCAAATGCAGTTTACTCAGTATTTTTGCTCGAAATTGAAAAAAGTTGCTTTATATTTTATGTAGAAAACGCTTAGTTCCACATTTTGGTCATACTAGACTTTGGGCCTAGCGCACATTTGGAGGCAGAATTGAAGAAAAACTTAAAATTTTCCAGAAAAACTTAATCCCGACTGGCCTAATTTAGAGCATGAAACAAAAAAAGTAGCAGGTTAGGTAAACAATACTTCTGTCCAGATTTCGTTCACATGAAGTTTTTAGCCACGTCCCCTTTTAGAGGTCGATTTTTCAAAAATATTGAATTTGAACCAAAAAATTGCATTTTTACGTACAATTAGGTGTAACTTGGAAATATCTGCGGAAATATCTTATAATTAATAGTTTGTAATTAGGGGCGGTTGGACCACGCCCCTTTTCGAAGTTTGCATTACTTATAAAATGACAAAAAATAACTGTGCCATCAGCATTTTACAATACATTTTACAATCTTGTATGAACAGAATGTGGACGCTTAGTGCGTTTTCTACATAAGATATTAAGTAATTTTTTTTCAATTTCGAGCAAACATATTGAGTAAACTGCATTTGAAAATTTACCCTTAAAATAGATGCCACGCCCACTAGAGGAGGTTTACCAATAAAATTTTTGTTTTTTGTGTCTTACATTCACTAAGAGATGCTAAATGTCAAAATTTCAGTCTTTTAGAACGTCTAACAGTTTTGAAAACACTGGAGGTAGTTGCACATTTAGACCGATTATGGGCGTGTCTTTGGGCGGATTTCAAAAATTTTTACACTTGTACTGCTTCGCATGACGTGGACCTTACGTACGAAGTTTCAGCACCCTAGCTCAAAATTTAAGGCCTAAAAACATGTGACATACAGACGGACAGACGGACGGACATGGCTCATTCGATTCAGAATTCGGTCTCGATCATATACCCTTAAATTCTTGGGGGTCTAAAATTATTATTTCACGGTGTTACAGACTATGTGACAAACTTAATATACCTCTTATCCTATGGGATGGGCTATAAAAAACATAGTTTATAGCGAGGAAAAATAGTATAGGACCCAGATGACTTCTCTGAGGAACACCAGACAAAGCATTAAAAGGTGTGGATAAAAGTCATAATCAACTGAAAGTTTAATTTCAGTTTATTATGACCGTGAGTAAAGGTAAATTTAACTCATACTATAAATAATGATGGAAAACCAAAAGCTTTAGGTTTTAAAACTATTATTTCATGTAAAATAAGATCAAAAGCATTGGAAAAGTCAGTCTAAATACAGTCGACTTCATTTCAATTCTCAATAGAGGTAGAAATCTCTTTACGAAGGAAAGCAAGTTTGTAACTGCAGATCTGTTTTTCAAAAAGTCATGTTGCTTTGCGGAAAAAACTTTGCGAAGAAAAAAATCCTAAGCTATCACAAATAACTCGTTCAAATAGCTTAGGAGTACAGGATAGTTAGCGATTGGTCTGTAATTGTTTTAAATCACATTTGTCACCCTTCTGAAAACAGGTGTAATAGACGATCGCTTCCAAACATCCGGAAATACACCCAGGGATAGAAAGGATAGAAACAGGTTTAAGAGGGGAAACCACTCTCCTCTTGTCCGGAAGAGTAATCTTTATTACTCTCTATCGTTTCAAGTTTATTACTCCTCCGGACTTAACTTTGCTTTCTTTTGATAAAACTGAAAATATTAACGAAATCTACAAAATTAAATCAATCCTTAACATCAAGGTAAAAATCGAGCCCAAGCGGAAGGGCAACAGGCTAGTTCCCCAATGTAAGCGATGCCAGGGTTTCCGACATACGCAAGCGTACTGCCAGAAAAAGCCGCGATGCGTAAAATGCGCCGCCGAACATCTCTCGACGGATTGCAATGTCAGCAGTCAGGCCCCCGCGGTTTGTGCCAATTGCAGGGGAAGTCACCCAGCGAGCTACCGAGGTTGCGAAATTGCCATTGAGTTGCAAAAACGACATGAAGCTCCGAAGAAAAATACTGAAAATAAGGGCCCAAGCCTAAAACCTCCTAAAGTAGATAAGCCAAAAACCCCTAAGTCGACAAGGGATAAGGGTTTGATTAAAGGCAAAATTCAAAATGCGCAAGAAAACGTCGCTGGTCCTAGTTCCCACCGGAGTCAAAAGGGAGAATCCACACTTGTTGGTCCAAGATCGTACGCTCAAATCGCGTCACGTGAAAGTAAGCCACAATCGGCCGCATCAGATTCGGTCTCTCAAATTCTAGGCATGATTTTAGAAAAGTTTGAGCAACAGGCGAAACTTAATCAAGTAATATTCAACAAATTAAGCGAGCTCGAGTTTAAACCTCGAAAAACATTTAATAAAAAATCATGAATATGGGAAAGTCAATCAAAATAATTACATGGAATGCAAACGGCCTTTTGCAAAAAATTGACGAACTAGAAGTATTCCTACGGAAGAATAATGTAGACATATGCCTGGTTTCGGAAACCCACTTTAAAAAGGGTTCAGCACGCAAAATAAAAGGTTACATTGACTATCACGCCCATCATCCTTCAGAAAATTCGAGAGGTGGATCCTCTCTCTACATTAAAGACTGCATAAAGCACTCCAAAAACAAAGAAATAGAACTTGACTCTTTGCAAATAACCTCAGTCTCAGTAAAATTAAGTCACATAAATTACAACATCGCGACGAGTTATTTTCCTCCGCAGTATCGGCTGGCAGATGCAGATCTTGCTCTGCTCTTTGATTCACTTGGGTCAAACTTTATCATCGGCGGGGACTTTGACGCGAAAAATACTTTTTGGGGCTCACGGTGCAATTCAACAAGAGGCAGAGCCCTCTTTAAAGCAAGTACAAAACGCGGCGTGATCTTCTTATCGACGGGAAAGCCAACATATTGGCCAACCGACAGAAATAAAATACCTGATCTCGTCGACTTCTTTATCGCCAAGGGGGTACCTCGTTACCTTACGAACGTAGGAGAACGCTTTGATCTCTGTTCAGATCACTCGGCAGTTCTTTTGAAAATCGGCGGAAGCCTAGCGAAAAAGAATAGGGCGCCTAGATTAACTAACAACAACACCGACTGGGACGGCTTTAGAAAATACTGCAAAGAAAACATAGCTTTAAATGTACCGCTCAAAACGCCATTTGAAATAGAAGAAGAATTAGATAAACTCGTAAGAGTTGTTCAGAGCACTGCGTGGAATAACACTTCTTTTCGGAGGTCCGAATTATCGAACAGCGGAACAATATATCCGCGAGAAATAGAAGAGCTAATATGCGGAAAGAGGAGAGCGCGCAAGAGATGGCAACGTTCGTGAGCACCCCCGGATAAGACAATCTTGAACCACCTTTCTAACAAACTGAAGCACGAACTTCAAGATTTTAAAAGTCGTGAGACTAGTGCTTACCTCGAAAGTTTGACTGCCGATAAAGGTTCGAACTTCTCTCTTTGGAAAGCAGTCAAGTCCGTTAAGAAGCCTATAGCACACTCTGCGCCATTAAGAAAAGCCAACGGCGAATGGGCAAGAGAAGACAAAGAAAGAGCGGATTTATTTGCAGATTACCTAGAAGAAACATTCAAACCGTTTGACGGGGAACCGTTGGTCGAGGAGCTCAATCCCTATGCGGTACAAGATAATTATAGAATAAAAAGCGTGTCATTGGCTGAACTTCGTCAAACGATAAATAATCTGAAAAACAACAAAGCCCCTGGCTACGACTTAATTACTAGCGAAATTCTAAAGGAGCTACCGAAAAAAGCTTTGGTCAAGCTACTCTATATCATTAACGTCTCCATGAGACTTTTATACGTTCCAAGGCAATGGAAAGTGGCCGAGGTCATAATGGTTCCGAAACCAGGAAAATGTCCGAATGACAAAAAGTCATACAGACCTATTTCGCTACTGCCGAAAATAGCTAAGGTGTTCGAGAAACTATTGCTTAAAAGGTTGCAACCAATCATTGAAGAAAGACGATTGATTCCGGATCACCAATTCGGATTTAGAAAAAAACATTCAACAATCGACCAGGTCTATCGTATAACAAACGAAATCGAAAAAGCTCTGGAAGCGAAAAAGATATGTACTAGCGCTTTTCTCGACGTATCGTTAGCCTTCGACAAGGTATGGCACGAAGGCCTGAAGTACAAATTAAGGCTTTGCTTACCAGAAAAACTCTATAGAATCTTAGAGTCTTAAAGACAGAATCTTTCGCGTTAGGTACGAAAATGAGTACTCGGAGATAAATGCCGGTGTCCCGCAAGGAAGCGTTCTCGGCCCAATATTATTTTTGCTCTATTCAAGAGACATACCCCACGATGAGGGAACAATTTTAGCTACGTTCGCAGACGACACTGCTATTCTCGCTATTGATACGACAGTTGAATTATCAACAAGGAAACTCCAGCGCGCTTAAGACAAAATATGCGACTGGATGAAGAGCTGGTGAGTTGTCCTTAACGAGACCAAGTCAACGCATGTTAACTTTACTTATAAAAAGATAAACAACAAACCTTTGTTTATTAACTCGGTACAAATCCCGTACTCAAATGAAGCGAAATATCTAGGAACGACTCTAGACGCAAAACTTAAATGGAAGCCGCACGTTAAAAAGAAACGCGACGAGCTCGAAATCAAGTTAAGAGAAATGAATTGGCTTATCGGAAGATTTTCAAAACTAAGCATATATAACAAACTGCTTTTGTATAAACAAGTGCTAAAACCATCTTGGACATACGGTATACAACTCTGAGGTTGTACTAAACCAAGCAATATATCTATTTTAAAAACTTTTCAAAATAAGACACTCAGAGCAATCGTTAATGCTCCATGGTATATAAGAAATAGCGATCTACACCGAGATCTAGGAATCGCAACCGTGTCTGACGAGGTAACAAACTTTGCTCGCAAACTTAGTACTCGTCTTCGTGGACACTGCAACAATGAAATTATCCGAACTTTGGATCAGACAAATCTTACGCGCCGACTACATCGAATGAGACCGTTAGATCTAGCAGCATAAGATGAAACCGCATAAATTGATGGTATTGTAGGTGCCTTTGTTGGAAGGCAGCCTGCCACACGCGATTATTACAGAAGCTTGAACTACTTGTTAAGGAAACTTAGTCGTAGTCTGACGGAAAATGGGAGGTTTTTTAGTGAGTAAGAATTTCACACTACTATGAGCACGCGCGGCCGGTCCTCGTAGTGCCTATGAAGGTTTTTCCTACCCATGGAAAAAAAAAAAAAAAACTTAACTATGCTACTTTCTTCCTTACTTTGTTCAAATATTGGTTGTAGTAACTTACTGTCTTTAATTTGTTTGTATGCCCCGCAAAGAACACTTAGACCAAGGCTGTTGTTGCACGAAATTCATCACTCCACTTTATATGGGGCGAATGACCCAGTTACGTTTTCATGTAAAGTTTTTAATAAAGATCAGCTTGACTTAACATTGCCTAAGACTAGATTTAAGGAATTATCAATGTTAGCATTAAGATAATTTATATGTGTACTTTAATTTTTTTTTCAATTTTGATCGATCTGTTGATAATAATCGTAGATCTAATAAAAATAAACAAATAAATAAACAACAGTAAAATTTACTTGGAAAGAGTTCTGAAGGTAATTAAAATAGGTACTGATAGCCAATATTAAACTGCGACTGTCTAAAAGATTAAGAGAAATGATCTGCAAAATAATTGCAAATGACTTCGGAGACCTTGAAAGTGCTACCACTGTATTTGAAGTTTGTAGGGTAGCTATCAGTTTCTCTTTTGGAGTTAACAAACTTCTAAAACTCCCTAGGTTTAGTCTTAAAAGACTTTAATCTGGGAGACATAGTTTTCATATAACTCAGTGGACAAAAATTTAAATTCGAGATTAGTTGAACACAAAGAATGAACATACTTTTTCCATGCACCTGTATGAGAAGCTAGTAGCGAACGAAAATTTAGTTTACTTAGCTCATTGGCGAGTAGCCGAAAGTCAGCTTTCTTGAAGTCATACTTATATGAGCTATCGTATGAGTTATTATGCTCATGGATATGACAGTCTAAATCAAGAAAAACATCCAAGGGAGGGTGTTGACCATCTATTTTAGTAATGCGAATTACAAACAACAGTGCTAACTGCGTCAGAGAAAAAAATTAAATCGAGAATTTCATTTTTTATGTTTTCAATACAGCTCATTTGCTGTAAGTCAAAAGAGATTATACTGTCAAGCTTATTCAACACCACTTTAGGAGAAGAACAAAGCGGTATGAAATGCGTTTCGTCCTCCGATGGGATCCATTTTAGGGGACTTAGATTAAAATCCCCTAGGTGCAAAATGGTACTTTTGTCACATGACAAATCAAATATGTAATCCAGAGCTCTAGATAACTCAGAGTATACATCCGAGGGGCTATCCGCGGGTATACATACATTCACAACATAAACGAATTTCGGCAAAATGTCAAGTCTTACACAAACGATTCTTAAACGAAGTCTTACAAAACTTCACTTGAAATGAGGTAATATTATCGCGAACGGCGATTAAAACTCCGCCACGTAAGGCTGCCAGATCGTCTTTATGGCGATCTTTCCTATAAACTAGAAACTTTTTGGGAAAGAGTTCTGGGTCAAAATTGCTGGCGTTGAGCCACGTTTCGGTTTAATGGTGGGTGTCCCATGAAAAATTAGATTTATTTTTAGTTTAATTTTGCGCCGAATGGTATAGCTCTCGTAATTTTGCGAATATTAAACTCAATTGAAAAGCTTTTGATTGGAAATATGTCAAGTCAAACATTTCTTTTATCAAAAAAAATATAAAAAAATGCTTTGTACCTCAAAAGGGCCAGAGAGTTTGAAAAATTTAAAAAATTAGTACGACGTTTGCGGAAAATGTCGGGATATGCATTATATATTATATTTTTATTTTTTTTTTTATTTTTGTCTAAGAGACAATATACCACACTAGTAACTCTAAGTTTGCTTTTTTTGATTTGCTTATGCGGAATTCCGGAAAAAATTATACAAAACTGTTAAAAATAGAGGAAATTCAAGGAAAGGTGTGAATCTACTATTCAGGGCAGATTCTAAACTGTAAAAGCTAACGAATCTATAGAGACGAGCTATATAGCGCAATGTCTAGTTTTGGCATCCCTGCCAAACTCGCCAGTCTGTGCAGAATGACGATGGAAAATTCACGCTGTTCCGTCAAGGTCAGCAAAGACCTCACCGAACTCTTTAATGTCAAAAAATGTCATTAAAGAGTTGTCAAAAAAGGATTAGACAAAGCGACGCGCGACTTCTTTAACGTCATACTTGAGAGAATTGTGCAGAACTCTCGCGCCAACACCAGAGGTACAATCTTTTAAAAGTCCGTTCAACTACTTGCATACGCAGACGACATTGACATAATCGGTAGAACAAATTGTGCGTCTTAAGCACAAGGAGTTGCTTAATGTCAAATTTCAGCCTACTACGACTTTTAACAGTCTGCTTACCTACGTAAAAAAATTCTCTAATTGGTGACACACGGACGGACGGACATGACTCATTTGACACAGAATTCAGTGTCTTTCATGTATCTACGCTTATTGTCTTGGCGATCTATAGTTATTGTTTCTCTGTTACATTTCTGTGGAATAGGGTATAAAAAATGTATGTCGTTTTATCCATGTTTATAGTGCGTCATTTTATCCATATGGTAGTTTTGACGAAATTGGGGAAAAAAAAATACATTTATCTCTGATTTAATGGCCAGCAGTTAACTGGTTTTCTAAATTTTTTCATAAACTATCGATGTAATACATAATACTAAGGAAAAACTACAAGAAACAAACCAAAACGAAAAAAAGAGTATCAGGCGAAAATAATATGTTTGGTACTAAAAACACTTTTTGATTTTTGGCATCGATTATAGGCTGTCAAGTAAGATGTAATTTTGACAGGTTTTCTAATATCATCCAAGTAACCTAGTATGATAGCATATAGTGTTTTAAGTGAACCACATTTCAAGTTATGGCTGGTATGTCATTTTACCCATATATGTCATTTTGGACGTACTTCCCCTAAGTAAATGCTAACGAAGTCATATTACCATAACAACAAAGCCAATATAAATGTGCTATGATTTCCATTTTTTTTTAAATTTTTTTTTAAAGCTTTGATTATAACTTTTTAGTAAAATGAAGACCAAAAACATACTTTTTTATCCAATATTCTACGCCTTTCCCCGGGAAATGGATATTTGTATTTTCTATTTTTTTGAAATACCTTTCTTATAAAAGATTAATATATGTGCTAAGTAACTCTCGGTTATTGTTTTTTCTCATACAACATAACTAAAAATGCACTTCAATATGTCAATATTTGCAACCGTTTTGCGGTTGCAAATATTGCAAATAAAGCGAGTAATACTCCCGCATATTTTTTTACGATATTTTTTTAATCGGAAAAGTAGTCTATTTTGCGTTTTTTCCCTAAAAAAATACTTTCATCATTGTATTGTGTTGGGTGTGATAAAAGGAATTTAAGGGTGGGTGCCCCATGAAAAATTAGATTACTTTTTAGGTTACTTTTGCGCCGAACGGTATAGCTCTCGTAATTTTGCGAATATTTTGAGAGTTTAAAAAATTGTTTTCTCTCGCAATTTTGCGAATATTTAAATCAATTGAAAAGCTTTTGATTAGAAATATGTCAAGTCAAACAATTCTTTTATAAAAAAAAAAATAAAAAAATGCTTTGTACCTCAAAAGGGCCATCAGAGAGTTTGAAAAATTGAAAAAAAGAGTACGATGTTTGCGGAAAATGCCGGGAAATGCATTATATATTATATTTTTGTCTTAGAGACCTTATACCACACTAGCAACTCTCGGTTTGCTTTTTTCGATTTGTTCATGTGGTATTCTTGAAAAAATTGTACAAAAATGTGAAAAATAGAGGAAATTCAATGAAAGGTGTGAATCTACTATTCAGTGCAGATTCTAAACTGTAAAAGCTAACGAAGTCATATTACCATAATAACAAAGCCAATATAAATGTGGTATGATTTCAATTTTTTTTAATTTTTTTTAAACTTTGATTATAACTTTTTAGTAAATTGCAGACCAAAAACATACTTTTTTTATATATTATTTATAACTTTATACTTTTTACTTTATTTATATATGATACAATATTTTACGCCTTTCCCCGGGAAATGGATATTTGTATTTTCATTTTTATACCCCATCCCATAGGATAGGAGGTATATTAAGTTTGTCACATAGTTTGTAACACTGTGAAATAATAATGGTAGACTCCCAAGACCTTAAGGGCATATGATCGAGACCGAATTCTGAATCGAATGAGCCATGTCCGTCCGTCCGTCCGTCCGTCTGTATGTCACATGTTTTTAGGCCTTAAATTTTGAGCTAGGATGCTGATATTTCGTACGTAAGGTGCACGTCATGCGAGGCAGTTCAAGTGTAAATATTTTTGAAATCCGCCCAAAGACACGCCCACAATCGGTCTAAATGTGCAACTACCTCCAGCGTTTTCAAAACTGTAAGACGTTTTAAAAGGCTGACATTTTATATTTAGCATTTCCTAGTGAATGTACGACACAAAGAAGACAAATTTAATTGGTAAACCTCCTCTAGTGGGCGTGGCATCTATTTTAAGGGTAAATTTTCAAATGCAGTTTACTCAATATTTTTGCTCGAAATTGAAAAAAAATTGCTGATTATTTTATGTAGAAAACGCTTAGTTACATATTTTGTTCATACAAGACTTTGGGCCCCGCCCGCAGAGTGGAGGCAGAATTAAAGAAAAACCTAAAACTTTCCAGAAAAACTTAATCCCGACTAGCCTTGAGCCTAATTTAGGTAGGCATGAAACAAAAAAAGGAACAGGTTAGGTAAACGAGACTTCAGTCCAGATTTCGTTCATATAAAGTTTTTAGTCCCTTTTAGGGGTCAATTTTTCAAAAATATTGAATTTGAACCAAAAAATTGCATTTTAAGGTACATTAAAGTGTGACTTGGAAATATCTGTGGAAATGTCTTATTATTAATAGTTTGTAATTAGGGGCGGTTGGACCACGCCCCTTTTCGAAGTTTGCATTACTTATAAAATGTCAAAAAATAACTATGCCATCCGCATTTTACAATGGGATAGGATGGGGTATTCAAAGGTCCGTTTTACGGACTGTAGCTTCTGCGTACACACTGTAGCACTTACTCACTGGTTTTGAAATACCTTCCTTGTAAAAGATTAATATATGTATTAGTAACTCTCGGTTTTTGTTTTTTGTTCTTTCTCATACAACATATTTAAAAATGAACTTCAATATGTCAATATTTGCAAGCGTTATGAAAGCAAAATACAGCCAGTAATACTCCCACATATTTTTTTTTCGATATTTTTTTAATTGGATCAATAAAACAAAATTTTGTTTTACATACCGTTTTTTAAATGTTAGTTAACACAAGGAAAGCTTTTTTCAAACGAATTTTCCTAGATGGTGCTTCCATATTTTTACCATATTTCTCTCTCAATTTGCATTAGCGTCATCCTTCTTCTCCGCATGTATTTGTATTCTTGTCTCACTATGTTTTTTTTTTCTTTAGTGGATGATTTCGATTTTCGATTTTCGATTTTTGATTTCGAGGGTTGTACATGTACATGACGATGGCAATGGATAAAGGGTTGAAGTGGGAGTGCATAGATAGTATGTATACCACAATGCGCAAGCACCAATTTGGCTTCCTTTCGCACCTCATGACATCATATGATGGGTGTTAGAGTGAGACTTATTTGTATAAAGTATAAGTAAATATCAATGGAAATGATCGCGATTTATTTTTCATGTTTCTTTTTATACCCCACCCAGGGTATATTAAGTTTGATGTATAGTTTGTATAGCAGTGAAATAATCACCGTAGACCCCTAAGATCTTTTAGAGATATGAATGGGACCGACAGAAGAATCGATTAAGCCATGTCCGTCCGTCCGTCCGTCCGTATGTAAACAACTTTTAGGCCTTAAATTTTAGGGCAGAGAGCTGAAACTTTGTGGGTTGGTTGGAAGTCCAGTCCTTCAGATCAAGTTTGAAAATAAGCTGAATCCGCCCACAGACACGCCCACTACAGGCCTGTATGTGCGACCATCTCTAAATCAAAAAAATACTTTTTTGCAAATTTTAGCTATGTTACAATAGCGCTAGCGCATCCATTTTTGGTACGTAACATTGCCTTATAATTATCTTTAATGTAGCTAAAATTTTTTAGCTTTTTTATTAGCCACGCCCACTTTTTAAGGGATTTAAGCTTAAATTTGACAAAAAACAAGTGGGAAAGTGCAAAAGTGGGTATGCAAAAGCTTCAATCCATCTACGACGGATTGAAAAATACCCAACCAAACCAAAAAGAAAACTGCCACGCCTCCAAAATGTGGGCGGGAAATATAAAAATATAACTGTTGAATGCTTTACACTAGGTGGTTGCATACATTTCGGCCTAAAACTCCGCCTTTTTAATTAAAAATATATTTTTTTAACGCCACGCCCACAAAAGTGGGCGGAGGCACATACAATACATAAAAGTTGGAAAATGCTAGTATCTACAGCTTTTGTCATATAATTTTTTGTCAAATTTCATATATATTTATTGAAAAACAGTCATTTTAAGCTAAAGTCCCTTAAAAAGTGGGCGTGGTCAATGAAAAAGTTAAAATTTTTTGACTACCTTAAAGACAATTAAGGCAATCTTACGTACCAAAAATGAATGCGCTAGCGCCATTGTAACATGGATAAAATTTGCAAAATGTATTTTTTTAAATTAGAGATGGTCGCACATACAGGCCTGTAGTGGGCGTGTCTGTGGGAGGATTCAGCTCTCTGACTTAAAATTTAAGGCCTAAAAGTACTTTACATACGGACGGACGGACATGGCTTAATCGATTCTTCTGTCGGTTCCATTCATATCTCTTAAAGGTCTTAGGGGTCTACGGTGATTATTTCACTGCGTTACAGACTATACATCAAACTTAATATACCCTGGGTCGGGTATAATTATATGACAAAAGCTGTAGATATTACTATTTTCTAACTTTTATGTATATATTGTATGTGCCTCCGCCCACTTTTGTGGGCGTGGCGTTAAAAAAATATATTTTTAATTAAAAAGGCGGAGTTTTAAGCCGAAATGTATGCAACCACCTAGTATAAAGCATTCAACAGTTATATTTTTATATCCCGCCCACTTTTTGGAGGCGTGGCAGTTTTCTTTTTGGTATGGTCGGATATTTTGCAATCCGTCGTAGATGGATTGAAGCTTTTGCATACCCACTGTTGCACGCTCGCACTTTTTTTATTTATCATATACATACCACGAAAAGATTTTAATCTCGTGGTATGGTGTTGAGTGGGATAAAAGAACTGCTAGAATCCTGTTTGTAAAATAATGAAGAACTATTCAATTGGATAAAGAAAATTTGACAGTTACCATTATCACCCATGATCCCATTTCTCTCAAAGAAATGTTGCCTTACTCACCTGAAATTATTTACTTACACCTTCACAAAGTAAAAATTGTGAAAGGTTATGTAAGTACCTACCTACCAAGCAACTTGTTTTTATACCCCATCGCATAGAATAGTACCCCATCCCATAGGATAGGAGGTATATTAAGTTTGCCACATAGTTTGTAACACGCTGAAATAATAACGGTAGACCCCCAAGACCTTAAGGGCATATGATCGAGACCGAATTCTGAATCGAATGAGCCATGTCCGTCCGTCCGTCCGTCCGTCCGTCTGTATGTCACATGTTTTTAGGCCTTAAATTTTGAGCTAGGATGTCCAGTTATTTTTTGTTTGCCGAATACATGCATGTATGTGTAGGTAGACGTAGACTACGCTTTGTCTGGCTGCGTGATCTACTTGAGTTTGCGAATGCGATGGGAAAAAGAAATCATTGAAGATCTTCACTCGAGTAGCTCACTAACACATTCGAATTTGTTTACATGAGATTTGAGTTGGCTGTTTTAGGACACCTACCCTAAAGCAAGGGTGGGTCTCCCATGAAAAATTAGATTACTTTTTCGGTTAATTTTGCGCCGAACGGTATAGGTCTCGTAATTTTGCGAATATTTAAATCAATTAAAAAGCTTTTGATTAGAAATATGTCATGTCAAACAAATCTTTTATCAAAAAAATATAAAAAAAAAGCTTTGTACCTCAAAAGGGCCAAAGAGTTTGAAAAATTGGAAAAATAGTACGACGTTTGCGGAAAATGCCGGGAAATGCATTATATATTATATTTTTACTTTTTTTATTTTTGTTTTAGAGACACATAGTGCTTATACATGAAAGTTAGAAAATGTTAATATCTACAACTTTTGTAATACAATTTTTAGTCAAATTTCATATATATTTATTGAAAAACATCCATTTTAAACTTAAATCCCTTAAAAAAGTGGGCGTGGTCAATAAAAAGGCTAAACTTTTTCGGGCACTTCAAAGACAATTACAAGGCAATATTTCATACCATAAATGAATGCGCTAGCACTATTCTAACATAGCCAAAATTTAGAAAAAGTATTTTTTTTAACTATAGATGGTCGCACATACGGGCCTGTAGTGGGCGTGTCTGTTGGCGTGTCTGATTCGGCCCACAGACAATTTAATATTCAAACTTGATCGTGTCCAATGGACTTCCAACCAACCCAAAAAATTTCAGCTCTGTACCTTAAAATTAAAGGCCTAAAAGTTGTTTGCATACGGACGGACGGACGGACGCACATGGCTTAATTGATTCTCCGGTCCCATTCATATCTCTAAAAGGCCTAAGGGGTCTACGGTGATTATTTCACTGCGTTACAAACTATACATCAAACTCAATATACCTTGGGTCGGGTATAAATAAAGTCCGTAGACTGCCCCTTGTGGGCGTGGCATCGATTGAAAGTCTAATCTTTCATATGCAATTTATTCAATATTCTCCAAATCAAAAAAAATTTACTTAATGTGTTATGTAGAAAATATCCAGTTCTACATTTGGATCATACAAAGTTTTGGGCCACACCCATATTTAGAGGCGTAATTCCATAAAAGCCTATAAATTTCCAGAAAAACATGGATTTCGACTGCTTTTCGGTTAAAGGGTTTTTCGGGATAGGGATTTTCGGTTAAAGGGTTTTAAAGGGATTTTCGGTTAAAGGGTTTGGACATGCCACGCCCCTTTTTAAAAAAAAAAGTGAGCAAAAACTTAAGGAAGGATTTTTTTTTAATTCAAAATGATGCATAAATGGTAACAGGACGGGGTTAAGAAACAAGAAAATAAACGAATGGAAAGGAGAAAAGGAATGGAAAGGACAAAAGGAATGGAAAGGAGAAAAGGAACGAAAAGGAGAATAGGAATAGGGTTTACGGCGGTCCGTTACAGACTTATCGAAGCTATTATATGCGCACTGTTGCCCTTACCCACTGATTTTTGCCACGCCCACGTTTGGGGGCGTTATTAAGTAAAAAACAAATTCTTATTATAAAACTTCGATCAACACGTGTATATCTGATAAAAAATATGATAAAAAATTATGTTATTGAAAAGAGGTTAATGCCAGCCCCTTTTTTAAGAAAGAAGATTCTTAACTGACAAATTCTAAACACAATTAAAGTTAATAGAAACTGAAATTTAACAACCAAGATTTTTGACGCATTGTGGAGCTTGCCAGTGTCAATTGGGATGGGGTATCCAATTCAGATCCAGATTGTAACCCTCCCACTAGTTCTTTAAGTGTATGAAATAAAGACTAGATAACTGCTTGGTAATCCAAGAAAAGAATGGAAGGCTATAAATAGTATCATTGATGGAAGCTCTTCCGTTAAGTCTAAATGTTTAAGTCTGTGTAATTAAGGTGTAACTATTGATGATCCTACAACAGTATCAAACATTTTTAATGATTTTTTTTTCTGCGGCTGGTCAGGTGTACTGAGGTCAGGCTCTGAGTCTCCAAAATATTGTAAAGGTTGTGTGGAGTCTCGTTTAGTAAACGATATTTTTATGAGCAATAGTTTCTATTATGAAGAAATTACAGGCTTTGAAATATATAGAATAATCTCTTCACTTAACAGCTCAAGCTCTTGTGGTAGTGATGGTATCTCCAATCATACCATCAAAAAAATAGCGCTTAATGTAGTAAACATATTAGCTTACATTTTTAATTTAAGTATTTCGACAGGTGTTTTCCCTGATAAATTAAAATGCGCTAATGTGTTCCCTCTTAAAATAAAAAAGGTTGTAAAACTGATAAAAACAATTATAGGCCAATTTCTTTACTGCCGTCCGCATCTAAAGTTTTTGAAAAGGCGATAAAAAAATGGGTAATGAGTTACCTCGGAAAAGTAAGTTTTTTTAATCGTGCTCAGTTTGGTTTTAGGGAAGGTCTATCTACTGAAGATGCACTTTTGGAATTTTCAGCCTTTATTTACAAAGCTCTGGATAACAAAAGATTTTGCGCTGGTCTTTTTGTAGACATTACCAAAGCTTTTGACATGGTCAACAACGGAGTTCTATTAAACAAATTATTCAACTTAGGTTTTCGTAGTTTTATGTACAACTGGTTTGAGTCCTACTTAAAGAATGGAACTCAAAAAGTCGTAATCGGTAACATTGCCAGCAATTTAAAGATCATTAACTTAGGTGTGCCCCAGGGTTCAGTCCTTGGTCCCATTCTGTTCCTTGTTTACATTAACTCCTTGTTCAGCCAACCGTTTAGAGGATTAGTCCCAGCTTTCGCAAACGATCTTGGCATCACATACAGTTATAGTCTTCAAAACGTAAGCGCAGATATTAATCACGATGTTCATCTCCTGAGTCTTTGGTTTTTGGAGCACAAACTAATTGTTAGTAATAAAACTAAATTAATGAACTTCAGCCTTAACCTGCAAGAGTCTCCTAGCTTTGACATTGTCTTTCACGCAAATTACTGTGAAAGGTCTAATGTGTTAAATTGTGTTCTACTTCTAAGGATGCTGTAGCGAAGTCGGACTCTCACAATAAGTGAGAATGTGTACTAAAATAATTTGTGCTTGTGAAAAAGAAAGCTTCAGTGAGCTGTCAGACAGCTCATCGACTGTCTTGGCTGACAGCTCACAAATTTCAACGAAGGATATGTTTGTTTTGTAATCGTTTGCCGTCGCAACATTCCCCCCTCCGTAAATATTACGCGTCCCTGACCAGCGTACTATTTACTTGTCTGTTGACGTCCAATTTTGCAAGCTTTACAATAGGTCGTGTTACTAAACCATTCGTCGTTTTCACCACTGCACTGCGAGATTCTCCATCTATGGAACGATGTAAATCCACGATGATGCCTGTCTTCCAGGTATTCCTTTTACTGTTCTCGTCAACTATGATGACCGCGTCACACAAGCAAATTGGATCTAGTGGCGGTTGAAACCACTTGGTACGTCGCGTAATAGATGGTAAATACTCCGGTAAATGTCCGGAGAGTTCAATGGAACAAATGTTAGAGGCCGTGAATTAAAAATATGCTCGATATCGGCCAACGTTGCTCGCAAAACTTCCTCTCGCACCACTTTCTCATGCAAAATATCCATCATTATCGACTTTACTGACCGAATCATTCTCTCCCATGCACCTCCCATATGGGGGGAAGCTGGAGGAATATAGCGCCATTCAATCTCCGGATACTCTCGCTCCAAGTGACCAGATGAAACCTTCTCGATTTCTTGCGCTAAGATGCGACTCGCTCCTCGGAAGTTCGTGCCGTTTTCCAACAGTATGCGTCTGGGAGCGCCCCGGCAACTAATGAACTGCTTGAGAACCAATAAAAACGATTCAGTTGACAGCGATGAAGAAATCTCATTGTGCACTGCCCTGGTCGTAAGGCACGAAAAGAGCACACTCCACCACTTTTCTCGCCTTCGTCCAACCGCTACATCCATTGGCCCGAAGAAGTCTACCCCCGTAAAGGTAAAGGGCAATGTAAACTGTGATAATCGCTCTGCGGGCAGAGAACCCATACTTGGACTGGATGGGCTAGCTTTTCGATTGCGGCAATGTTGACATTTGTTCGCAACTGTCTTAACCAAAGCTCTGAGACCACTGATGAAAAAACGCTGCCGCATTTCGTTCACTACAATTTCGTTGTGATGGTGATGAAACTTACGATAGTAGAAGTCAGCTATTAAATGGGTGACAGGATGTTTTCTTGGCATTGTGTTAGGTCGTTTCATGCTCACTGGTACTCCTGATACCACATCCACTCGGCCCTGTACTCGCAGAATGCCACGCTCATCGCAATGTGGTGAACACCTGAAAATAGAGCTCTTGCAACTAACCCTGTTGCCAGACTGCAAACAGGCACCTCTAAGTATGCTTCTTCTTGACTTCGTCGAATGATGACAGCTTCTGCACCGATGATACCTCTCGCGTTTATGAGAACTTTCATTAACTCCGAGTTGCATCTCTGTTTCACCACCAGACGTAGAAACTGCAACACGAAACGTTGAAGACTTCTCATTTTTTCCCACCTGCTAAAACGAGATGGATCCGGTGATATGGTGGCCAAAGTTACTAGTGTCTCTTTTTCTGCAATGTGGTGGACGGGCTTCTGGTCCACCCTCTCAAAGTGTTCCACCTGCTCTTCCGGCCAGTCAGTTTCGGGTGCAATCAGGAACTCCGGCCCAGTGAACCAGTGTGATTGACTGAATTGCTTGTTGAATTGTTGAATTCCAGATTATTGCTCAGTTTAGTCCCTTCGTCTGCTACGTTGTGGGCTGTAGGTACCCACCTCCACTCGTTGACGTCAGACCCCTCCAGAATTTTACCTATTCGTACTGCAACAAACTGGTGGTATCTTCTGGCGTCTGATCTAATCCAGCACAATACGTTTCTTGAATCAGTCCAAAACACCCGCCTCGTTATACGTACTGACCTCTCATCCTCGATAAATTTTGTCAGCCGCAGACCCAAAATAGCAGCCATCAGCTCCAGCCTGGGAATAGAAATCGGTTTGAGTGGTGCCACTCGCGTCTTCGATGCCACAAAAGAACACATGATCCTCCCTTCTCGTCCAGCTCGCAAGTAAGAAACGGTGTAAACGCATTTACACTCGCATCGACGAACGTATGCAATTGGATCTCGCCACTGCTGCTCACAAATGCATGACACCGTGGAATCCTGATCTGACCAATGAGAGGAAGTCGCCGAACCCATTTCCACCATTGCAGCCGCTCCTCCTCTTGTATCGGCTGGTCCCAGGCTACCCTGGAACGCCACATGTTTTGCAAGATGATTTTAGCGTAAATGACGTAGAAGCCTAAGAGCCCCAGCGGATCAAGTATGGTCATCAACGTCTTAAAAATTTGACGCTTCGTTGGACAAGAGCTTTCGTCGAAGATTTTATCGTCGAATTTTTTCAGGAACGTAAACTCATCCGATTCAGGCATCCACCAAAGACCCAAAACTTTCTCGTTCAAACTGTTAGGTTCTTCGAAACATTTCTCCTTCTGGGAGATTGAACCCGAAAGAGCAGCCAAAACACGCCTTGAATTCGATGACCAGTTCCTCATCTCGAACCCTCCTTTCTCATGAATGCTCCTCACTGTAGTGGCCATCTCGATCATGTCATCTTCGGTGTCAACACTTTGCAACCAATCATCTACGTAAGTATTAGTTACGATAGCATGTACCTCTTTAGGATGATGTTCCTCCCACTGACGAGCATTTTGATTTTTGATGAAGTTGGCCAAAGTCGGGGAACAGGAAGCCCCGAACGTCATCACCTGCATCACGTATAACTCAGGGTCTCGGGATGAGTCACCGTTGCGCCAAAGAAACTTCTGAGCGGTCTGGTCTTCTTTTCGCACGACCACCTGGTGAAACATTTCCTTAATATCACCAGTGAGTGCCACAGCTTTCTCCCGAAATCAAATGAGCACGCCAACTAAAGATGTTAATAAGTCGGGTCCCTTCATTAGAACCGTATTCAAAGAGACGTCATTTACCGTAGTCGCCGCATCCCAAACTAGCCTTATTTTACTCTTGTGAGGGTTCTTGACACTAAAGATGGGGATGTACCACGACTTTTCGCCACTCGAGATCTCTTCCTTTGCCAACTTCCTCACGTAGCCCTTCTGTTCGTAGTTGCGGATCGTATCGACCAAAAACTCTGCCAATTCTGGATCTCGCTTCATTTTGGACTCAAGTCTTTTGGACATTGAAGTCTACTCCTGGCCATTGGAAGAGAGATTCCACAATAATCATGTTTCCCACCTTTGCTCTGCAGAAAGATATTTTGACGAATTACTCATAATCAGGCATGCTCGTTCATCCTCCTTTGATGCAGGAGCCTTAACCGTCGCCGAAACTCCAATTGACTCCAGGGAGAAATAGGCTTTCAGCATTGCGTTCATGTTGTCCGTCGAACTACATGGACATACGTGCAATACCCTACGAGGAGCGGAGAAAGACGTCTCGTTCCGCCCGTATACAGCCCATCCTATGTTTCACCTTGTGGCAACCAAATCGTCATCCAAGTGGCACTACCAGCTTCGCATTGTCAAGTCCAATGAGAATCCGAACACGTGCATCCCAATACGGACGCATTGGAAGATCTCGCAAGTGATGTCGCTCAGCCATGACGGATGCTTCCAGTGTTTGCACAGGCAGATCCAAATTTGAGATCGTACGCACATTTTTGAAACTGAATCGTCGTAAACCGCCGTCGGCTGATAAAATATCTAAACTTACCACCTAAGAATTCTCCACTTCTCCACTAGAATTCTCCACTTCAAACATAATTCTGCAGTGGGCCTCTCTAGCTCCAAGTCTTCTGCGATGCTACTTTCCGTAAGAATACTTCATCGATAATTGCATACTCATCCAACGATTTTTCCTTGCCAAACAGTCTGACAGGAACATACCGGAACATTGCTCTCATTCTGTCTTCAACATGGAGTGAGACTATTGGCTGCTGTGTGCCACTTTCAGATGCCTTATCTTCACGTTCACCTGCAACACTGTTTTGCTTGCCTGGACAACTGTTATTCGAATGGAGAAGCGCGTGATGGGGCATCTTGCAATCGTCAACGCCACATTGTTTTGTTAAATTGCATCGCCTTATTTGATGTTGTTTGAAGCAGCGAAAACAAAGGCCCTTTGCTTGAACGACCTTCCACCTATCATGCACACTCAAATCTCCAAACATGTTGCAGTCCACTAAGTGATGATCCCCATTGCATTGAGGACATAAAATTTGACGTGGTGATGAATTCCCCTTTGTCTCTACAACCTTATGCATCATTACGCGCTGCTTGTATTGTTTGCTGGAACATTTCACCTCCTCGTTGGTGTCTACCGGGGACGATGATGGAATAACAGATGTTACTTTGCTTGCACACGTAGCCACGTTGAAAAGCCAGCTGTCAAATACTCCAATGTCCACTCGAACGAACGCCATTTGATATCGACCCCAATCCAGTCTCAGGTCATCGGGCAACTTATTCACCAAATCTGTTAGCAACATAGGGTCGTTCAAATAGTCGCCCAAACCGATGGCCCTAATAGTTGCACAATAATTTTGTACAGACAATGCAATTTGTATGAGCGTCTGCAACTTGTCGAAGCGAATGGGTGGTTCTTGCTTCAATCGTTGCTGCATCGTCTGATGAATCACCTCAGGGCGTCCGAAGAGCATCTTTAACGTCTCCATAGCACTGGAGACAGTATCTGGCATCATGAGTTTGCCAAGAACTGCCTTCAAGGCCTCACTCTTAAGGCACTCTTGTAGACGGAGTAAGTTTTCTTGGTCTGTGAATCCGCATCGTTCGGTCGACTAAACATAGTTCGTAATGAACAAAGGCCACTCTTCAGGCCGACCAGAAAAACTAGGCAAATCCTTTGTCATGACTTGGCGAGAGGCAATTCGTGAGGTCGACAGAGTAATGTCTGAAACAGTACTGCAAATGTTCCGCAATGTTTCGCTTGCGAACGGTGCCCCACAGCTCGGATGTGTGTATGACGTTACCCCCACTGGCTGCGACATCGTGCAAGATATGGGCGAAGGCATCGGGCAACTGGATGCCACGTAGCACGGAGAAGGAAACCATTCGCTGTTCAATGTATGAGCATATAAACTGGGTTGCTGTTGCTGTGTTGGCAAAGCGCAACCGTGAATGGCTCCTGAATACAATGAATTTCTGTGCACTGTGTCCGTACCAGAGTAAGGCAACGGAGTCTGGCGTCGCCAGGGGTGCATCGTAGGGGGATTAATTTGCGTGGCAGTGCTGAAATTAATCGAGTAGTTTTGCCACGGTGTTCTACTGGAAACAAACGCATCCAGTGGGCGAATGATATCTCCCTGAGACTGAGCGATGAAACATATTCGCTGTACGATTTCCCTCGGCGTTATTGAGAGTGGAATTTAGTGTTTGACTCCCCGGGAGTCCATAAACAGATTCAAGCCACGTGTTGCTACCTGTGTACGGTTGGGTTGTAAGCGGCATTCGGAAGATTGACGAAATCTGCTGATTCTGGTTCGACGACGTGGTGACTTGCGGTGCGGTGAAGTGAACGGATGGTGTTAGCACTGATGTTCGCATGATTGGCACTTGCACTTCGGATAGCCTGTGCTGCCGCTGTGGTAAATGTGACCACAGTGCTGGTTGAAGTGTGTGTGCCAGACTCATCTGTAGAACCGGAGGTTAATCCAGACGCGTGCACATCTTCCCGCATGGTCATTTCGTCGCTTGATGAATTCATTTTGTGACTTCGATTGCCCAAAATTAGCCAAAATCATTTTAGATTGTAGCGAAGTCGGACAGTCCAAATAAAACACTGATTTTGAGTCCTCTCACAATAAGTGAGAATGTGTACTAAAACAATTTGTGCTTCTGTCCTGTTGCGCTACCAAAAGAAAAAGAAAGCTTCAGTGAGCTGTCAGACGACTCATCGACTGTCATGGCTGACAGTTCACAAATTTCAACGAAGGATATGTTTGTTTTGTAATCGTTTGCCGTCGCAACAGATGCTATAAGTACAATGCGAATTAATCAAGCATTTTGTAGTACAGGGTGTTTTAAAATTGAATTAGTTTATGATTTTAAATATCTTGGCATTACTTTTGATAAGAATCTGAGTTGGTCGAGAACATTTCTATACTTAAGCAATATTTGCGATCCACAGTACGTAGTTTTTATCGTCTTATAAAGTTTTGCGACAAAGAAGCTTTAACAACGGTATATTATGGTATACTTCAATCTAAGCTACAATATGGAATAAGTTGCTGGGGTGGGGCTTACCAAACCAATCTTGAAGCTTTAATCGTTTTGCAAAAATGCGCTGTAAGAAAAATATGTGGGGCCAATCGGTTATCCCTTCCATACTCTTGTTCAGATCATTGAGAATTCTGCCCCCTAAGCATTTATACTATTACAAAGTATTAAAAATTTTTTTCATGAGAGCTGGCTATTTACAGAGTCCTATTAGTAACACTCGCACTTTACGATGTTGTCGTTTTATCTCGTTTCCGTACTACTCAATTCAAAAACTTTAATTCCATCGTATCGTGTAAGTTATTCAATACACTTCCTATTGATATCCGACGAATAAGATCCTTGTCTCAGTTCTTAAATTGGGTAAGAAAGTGGCTTCTTGATTTTGATCATAAGGAAGTCAAGGTTTTGCTGAACTATGTTGTATAAATATGTCCGTCACCTTGTTCTTTTATTTGTTCCATCATTAATGTATAATAAGCTTTATCGTAACGTTTTTCTTTCGCTTTTAATACTAATCAATATTGAAAAATTTTGCTACCTATAATTCCTGTATTATAATGAATTACTCACCCCATAATTCAAAGTATTTTTGTTTAATAAATGTTTTTGTTTAGTAAAATATGTCATTATCACTATTTTATATTACATAAATACAAATGTCACTACTTATTCCTAGTACTGTTAGGATAGTTTGAGCAATACAAAGTTTGTGAAACAAAGAATAATGAGTAAAATGAAATGAAAACTATTCCTCCTAACCCCCAAAGCAGTGCAAGTGTAAAAAATTTCAAAAGTAATCCGCCCCCTGACAAGCCCCGTTTCACATGTAAGCACGAAAAGACATGATTGAGATTGCTGAAATTTGATGTGCTATATCCTTGCTAGAATGTATTGTAAATGGTTGTTAAAGAAAAGCAAACAACGCTCCCAAGAAGGTGTGCGCACATTTTATTTGTTTTCTTATAAACGCCACTTATTCAATATATTTGCTTCAAATAAGGAAAATTTGCATTTAAAAACGTTCATATAACCTACGTATACTAAAAACTTAAAGGAATTAATTTTCAGCACGCCATCAAAACCCAATTTTTGATATAACTGGTGGGGGAGTTGACCTCCAGACCTCCAAGGCCTTAAGGGCTATCGAGACCAAATTCTGAATCGAATAAGCCATGTCCGTCCCCTGTCACGTATGTATGTCACATGTTTTAAGGCCTAAATTTTGAGCTAGGGTGCTGAAATTTCGTACGTAAGGTAAATGTCTTGCGAAGCAGTACAAGTGTAAAAATTTTGAAATCCACCCAAAGACACGCCCACAATCGGTCTAAATGTGCAACTACCTTCAGAGATTTCAAAACTGTAAGACGTTCTAAAAGGCTGAAATTTGACATTTAGCATCTGCTAATGACTGTAAGACACATAAAAGAAAAAAATAATTGGTAAACCTCCTCCAGTGGGCGTGGCATCTGTTCTAAGGGTAAATTTTCAAATGCAGTTTACTCAATATTTTTGCTCCAAACTGAAAAAATTTCGCTTAATATTTTATGTAGAAAACGCTTAGTTCTGCAATTTTCTTATACAAGACTTTGAGCCACGCCCACATTTGGAGGCAGAATTGAAGAAAAACCTAAAAAGAAAAAACCTTCCAGAAAAACGTAATTTCGGCTGGGCCTAGATTAAGAAAGAATAACAATAACTTTGCAGGTTAGATAAATGAGACTTTGTTCCAGATTTCGTTCATACACAGCTTTTATCCACGCCCCCATTTAGGCGTCGAGCTTTCAAAAATATTGAATTTGAACCCAAAAACTGCATTTTTACGTTCATTTAAGCGCTACTTGAAAACATCTGCGTTATAATGGACCACGCCTTGGACCACGCCTCTTTTAAAAGTTTGCACTTCCTATAAAATGTCAAAAAATAATAATAACATCAGCATTTTACAATGTTGGACCGGATGGGATATTCAACGGTCCGTTTTACGGAATATAACTTCTGCGTTCACACTGTAGCACTTACTCCCTGGTTATACTCGACCGAGGGTATATTAATTTTAATGCATAGTTTTTAGCACAGTGAATAAATAATCGTAGACCCTTAACACCTTTTAGAGATATGATCGAGCCCGACATGTAAATCAATTAAGCCATGTCCGTCCGTTCGTCCATCCGTCTGTATGTGTGAAGGTTTTAGGTCTTTAAAATCAAGCTAGAGAGCTGAAACTTTGTACACGGCTTGGTTCTTTTGTTGGACAGACAGAGTGTGAAGAATGGCTCAATCGGTCAACGGCCACGACCACTAGTGGCTTCAATGTGGGACAACCTCTATTTCACTTTTTTCAAAGTGTCTTTTGGTCAAGTAAGACAAGGCACAGGAACCTTAATTTTGGTACTGAGCAATATTGGCCCAAGACCGTAACCTTCACTTTGTCGCAAAGAAAAAACTTCTTATCTTGTCAGCGAACATCCTGGTGTAGATATTTTCCTCTCCTACGCATCTGGAGACTTTATTTTTGTTATTTTTGCTCATTAATAATATCGTCAGTGAAGAGTAAGTTTAATTTTACGTTTTTTGGATGAAACAGGAGGATAAAGTTCGACGTCTTACTAGTGTTTTCAGCGCGGGATGCCAAACAAACTTCATTTGATATGGATAACAAATAAAAATTACACATAAACATAAATAACTAGCTATTTAACAAATGCAACCGTGTGTTTGGATGAACGAGAGGGCTGAGAATTAATCTGTCTTTCTTTAATTTGCCTTTAGGCTACAAATATTTTATTTAATAACACGGATAGGATGAAAAGGTGTTGTTTATGATGTGAAAATAGTGCATACGACCACAAAATGGTGCACGGATTCAAGGAGATCACATATTCGGAACACATTTTCGATACCTTCCACTTATTTTTTTTAAATTATTTTTGAGTCAATTCAAAGAACACAATAACAACAATAACTTTATTCCCTATCGGCATACTCTAGGTTTGAGAGTTTATTAATAATTCGGACTTCTACAGAATCTATTGAATTTTTTCATATAAAAACGCGATTTGCTTGGCATCCCGCTGGTCGGAAATTGTGAAAGACGTTAGATTTTGACAGCCGCGGTAAGAGGTCTATGGCACGAAAAGCAAATGACGCATGATTAAGTAAACCAAGAGTTCGTCTTGGCAAACTTCTATATACCCGACAAAAATCTTAAATTTTTTTGTCCCGAATTCATATATTATTTTTTGGATCTGGTCCTCCAGGTTGGGGGTCGTGCCGTCGGGGTGACTTCCCGGCCACGTAAAGAAACACCAGTCATGAAGCAGAAACAAGCCTCGGATTCGGACGGATTTACTGTTGACGACCAATGCAAACGAGAAAAGGACAACGAGCTCCGGATCTGCACGTGGAATATTAGGTCCCTTAACAGACCACGTGCAGCCGAGCAACTAGCGGAGGCCCTTAACGACTGCAAGGCGGACATTATTGCCATCCAAGAAATGCGGTGGGACGGGCCGGGCAAAAGAGGGATGAAAAACTGCGACATCTACTACGGCGACTGCTATCGACATCAAAGACAGCGCCTATTTGGATGTGGTTTTGTTGTTGGAGGCAGACTTAGGCAAAAAGTCTTGAGCTTTAACCCTGTAAGCAAGCGCCTCGCGACGATCCGCATCAAGGCTAAATTCGCCAACATTAGCCTGATATGCGCACATGCCCCCACAGAAGAGAAAGATGACGAGACCAAAGATATGTTCTACGAGCTCCTGGACAAAACTTATGAGCAGTGCCCTAGCTACGACATTAAGATTGTCCTAGGCGATTTTAATGCCAAGCTAGGAAGGGAGGGCATCTTTGGTCGTACTGTCGGAAAGCATAGTCTGCACGACACGACCTCCGATAACGGATTCAGGCTGATCGACTTTGCTGCGTGGCGACACGTTGTGTAGCTAGTACACAGTTCCCGCATCTCAATATCCACAAAGGGACATGGAGATCTCCCGATCAATCAACCGTCAACCAGATTGACTATATTGCGATCGACGCAAGGCACTCCTCCAGTATCATGGATGTCCGAACTTTCCGAGGGGCCAACATTGACTCGGATCACTACCTTGTTGTAGCCAAGGTACGGCTGCGGATATCCCGACCAGCGCCAAGTAATGGAAATACTGTGAGGAAGTTTGACGTCGGCCGACTACAATCGCAAGAGATCGCCAGTCCCTTCTCCAACCGAGTCTCTCAAAACCTGTTACGAAGTCCTATGCAGCCAGCATCAAGTATTGATAGCCAGTGGCAACATTGCCAAAACGCCATCAGAGACGCCGCCTCTGAAGTGCTGGGTTTCACACGGCGACCACAACGAAACCCCTAGTTTGACGATGAATGGAAACAGAAAGCATACAAAGCAGTCGGTGCTGAGGATTTGGAAAGACCACTTCTGCAGACTGTATAACGGCGAGGACGAACCAAATACCGCTGTCAGGCAGAACGAATCAGGCAGAAAGAAGGCCCTCTGAGTTGTGCCAACTACAGAGGCATAAGTTTTCTTAACATCGCATACAAGATCTTTTCTGCTGTACTGTGTGAACGCCTGAAGCCGTTTGTCAACAATCTGATAGGCACATATCAGTGTGGCTTTAGGCCAGGAAAGTCCACCATCGATCAAATATTCACACTGCGGCAGATCTTGGAGAAAACCCAGGAATTCCAAATCGATACACACCACCTCTTCATCGATTTCAATGCCGCGTATGACAGCATCTATAGAGACGAGCTATATAGTGAGAGAATTGTGCAGAACTCTGGCGCCAACACCAGAGGTACAATCTTTCAAAAGTCCGTTCAACTACTTGCATACGCAGACGACATTGACATAATCGGTAGAACAAAGCGTAATGTCAGTGAAGCCTTCGTGAGTATTGGGACGGAAGCGGCGAATATGGGCTTAGCAGTCAATGAGGGCAAAACCAAGTATATGCTGTCATCAAGAAAAGACACCCAACACCGACGTCTTGGACAAAACATCACCATCGACAGCTATAACTTTGAGGTAGTTAGGGACTTTGTCTACCTGGGTTCCGCTATCAATTCAGACAATGACACCAGCGCTGAAATCAAACGAAGGCTAACTCTTGCCAATCGCTGTTTCTTTGGGCTAAGAAGGCAATTGAGTAGCAAAGCCTTCTCTCGAGCAACTAAAGTGACCAACTAAAGACCCTCATCATCCCAGTCCTGCTTTACGGTGCAGAAGCATGGACCCTGTCAAAGGCGGATGAAAACACTTTAGGCTGCTTCGAGAGGAAAATTCTTCGGACGATTTACGGTCCCGTCTGCATAGACGGAGAGTGGAGGAGGAGATATAACATCAAACTGTACGGGCTGTACAGCGATACCGACCTAGCCAAAAGAGTCAAAACACAACGTCAACGATGGCTGGGTCATCTAGAGCGGATAGACACCTACGCCCATATTGAAGTTCAGAGACTAAATGAGTCTCTGAACTTCAATATGCTCGGAAGCCGGAGCCTTACCCGACCCAACTAAAACCCAATGTGTCACAGAGTTTCCCGTGCCCAAAAATGTGAAGCAATTACAGTCCTTCTTAGGACTTACCAACTACTATCGGAAGTTTATACCAAACTTTTCTAAGATAGCCGCACCAATAGTGAAGCTTCTAAAAAAAGACAGTCTCTTCGAATGGACTGGCGATTGTGAGAATTCATTCGTAAGTCTTAAAAAAGCAATTTTTTCACCACCTATATTGATCTACCCAGACTTTACAAAAGCATTCATTTGACCACCGACGCCAGCAATGAAATGTTGGGGGCTGTCTTGTCTCAGGGTAAGGTAGGTGAAGATAATTCTATTGCGTATGCAAGCCAAACACTCAACAATGCAGAAAGGTGGTATTCGACTATTGAAAAGGAACTTCTCGCTATAGTTTGGGCATGTAAGATTTTCGGACGTACCTTCTAGGTCGATTTTTTACAGTTTACACAGACCATCGACCTCTCGTTGGAGTGTTTCATGTTAAGGATCCAACAACGAGGCTAATTCGTTTTCATCATCAGTTGTCTGAATATGATTATAAAATCATTTATAAGCCAGGAAAGAGGAAAGATAAATTGTAATGCAGATGCATTAAGCAGGATACATAGGGAAAGCGAAGAAATCAAAATTGGTTAGACCAGGAGTAAGACTATTAAGCCTAAAGTAGCAAAAGATTCATTAACAGTTACCCAACCAACAAGCGGAAACAACCTTAATAAAACCTTTCAGTTTTTGACAAACGCCGCAGAGATTCAAAGAGTTCTGCGCGATTTTCACGATTCCACACTTGGAGGACATCAGGGCATTAAGAAAACCTATACGCAAATTCGTCGTCAGGGACGACGTGGTAGAGGAGCACCGAGACTCAGGTGCCGCACGCAAGTGGAAGGGGACCTCAGCCAACTTCGCGTGCGAAACTGGAGACGGCTAGCTAGAGACAGAGCTGGCTGGCGAAGCTTGTTGGCTGAGGCCCAGGTCCACCCCGGACTGTAGCGCCACCTTAAGTAAGTTAGTAAGTATTAAGAAACTTAAGGATCAAATAGAGCAGTTCAGAAAGGATGAAAGGGAGCAACGTCAAGAAGTTCAGAGACTAAATGAGTCTCTGCTATCTGAACTAAAAAACTTGACTTCCAGAGAAGTCTTTCTTCTCATTAAGGAGAAGATTAGTTCAAGCTGGGGACAATTTACAAGGTTGGAAACAACTGACGAAATTGTGTCTGAGCTAATCTCGGCAATAAGGGTTCAGCAACAAAATCAGTGCGAACAGATTTCAGATCTGAAGCATTTAGCGGCAGCTCAAGATAAGCAGATAGTTGTTCTTAAAGCCACATTAGAAGAAGCGGAAAAAGAAAATAGAGTTGCTTTTGAAAAAGCTAGTAACTCAACAGCTAACGCTTCCAAAATTTCTGCTGGAAATTCTAGAGGTATTACACAGGTTAATAACGAAAAACCCAAAGTACCGCCAAGCGTTGTTATAATAAACAAAAGTAAAATGTCCTATGAAAGTGTGTCGAAAGTTGTCGCTCGTATGATTACCCAGTTTTCTGGCAGAGAACTCCTGAACTAACAGGGAGAGTGCATGAGTTCCTTAACGCGTGCCAGCTAGGTTTAAAGTGCCTTGAAGGAGCAGACGAAGAAATGTATGTCTCGCTACTTTCAACTAGACTGGCGGGCGATGCATTTGAGCTTGTACGGGCTAATCAGCCAACAACTCTAAAATGCTTACAAGAACTTAGACAAACCTTAGACAAACCTTAGACAAACCTTAGACAGCGTTGCTTTTGAAATCAGGCAGGCGATACGGCTCCCACTTGAGGACATTCATTCCTTTGCTAGGCGTCTTTTGTGCTTACAGACAAAGCCAAAGGAGATTATTGACGGGCGATACCCTGCTGCCGAATTAATAGCTTTGGTTAAAGAACTTAAGACCTTGGTATTGGCAGCTTCTAAAATGGGCCTTGCCGATGCAGCATTGCGGCAATTTACGCTTACGTTTGCAGAGCAGGATTTGACCAAGCTAGCAGACTTAGTTTTTCAAACTTGTCTGATAATTCGACCGCAGACAAGCACACACGATACACCCAGCTACCAAAAACCTTTCGGAAACTATCCTCTACCAAATTATCCCTTATTAGGCCACTCTTTACCGCATTTACCGACCACTCCACAATGGTCAAATTCAATTGCAAGTGACCAATCTCAGCTTAGCATGACACCGCAATATTCTTTTAACACACACTTTTCATCAACCCCTACAAATGGACCAAATGTACCGTTCGCAATTCCAGACTCCAATGCACCCGAACGAGATGCACAGAAATATAAGACGACATTCCAAATTTAGTGTGGTTTCTGCAACAAGTCCATACATATGCGGAATGTCGCCAAAGGAAAAACACGCCCTTTTGCGAAAAATGCCAGTTGTACGGGCACCCACTAGACAATTGTCCCAAATAGACTGTGCCCATAAGCCTGAAGATAACAAGAAAACTACAACGGACCAGCTTATCACACCGTCATCTTCACCACACGATTTTGTGGATAAAAAAGTTCGCCCAAGTAAAGCAACTGCCACAAAACAAGCAAAAAATAAAGGTCCGCTTGTACCCTCTCCCACAAAACCAAACACAGAAAAAATGAATTCGATCTCGAAAAAAATAAGAAATCGGAACGAAAAGAGGAAGCGAATATTTTTTTCAATTTCCACCGACTCAAATCAAGTCCAAATTTTTTTCGAGCTCAGTACCAGCAGTACCTTGACAAACTCAAAGGTACCTGGTTACTAATGTACAACTTTTTACCTTTTTAAAGGTTGGAATAATAAAAGTGCATTGAATTCATGTGCAAACGTTTGCCTAGGTCTGGGTATAAGGTTTATTGGCACTCAGTTTTTTTACCGAAAACAATCGTGACGTACCTGGGTCAAGGGGTACAAATAGACCCCGCGAGCATAAATTGTTCCACGTTAGAAAACTAAAAAAACACAATGTTTATGTTAAATTACCAATCCGTTCCGCGGAAATATTTTGGTACTCGTGGACACAGGAGCGAATTGTAGCCTGCTCAAAGAAAGTTGTCTTAGACATGCTAACGACATCAATAGAGCAGAGCAGAAACGTTTGGGGGGCATATTTGGTGGGGTAAATACAACATTGGGCTCATTTAGAACACGCCTGTTTTTTCCTCAAAAGTTCCATACCACTTGGAATGTCATCAATGACGCTGACGAAATACCAGCAGATGGCATAATCGGACGTGAAATACTGTGGAACCGTAGTATCATTTATACCGTATCGAAGCAAATTACCTTCTTGGATGTGAACAAGAGGAAAATTATTACATTACCCACCCCTGCAGTGTTTATCCCGCAATTGGAACTCATTCAGTTTAAACATTGCAGCTCGGACCCAAACCCTTGTCGAGCTCAAAATTCCTAATGCTGGATCGAAAGAACTTGTAATTCATTTTCAGGAAATCGACAATGGTATTTACTTGGGAAATTCTATAGTCAAGGCAAACAATGATTTTGTACGAGTACCAATAATTAACTCCACAACGAGCAATTAATGTCTTCCAAATATGTTTTTACCAATTTATTCTGATTATAAAGAGTACGACTTTGTAGGGGGAAAACAGGGTCAGACAATTTTCAGTGTATCAACAAAAGACCAAAATAATAAGCGTGTGGAGTTGCTTTTGAATTCCCTTAAGTTCAGACTTAAACCAGGATGAAAAAAGGACTATCGAACAGCTTTGTGTCGAATATAGTGATGTCTTCATGGTTGAGGGAGATTCGCTCACATACACCCCAGTTTTAACCCATAGCATCCCCATAAAGTCGGATCAGGGACCAATCAACACCAAGCAGTACAGAACTCCAGAGATACACAAGAAGGAAATTGACAAGCAGGTAAAAAACATTCTTGAACAAGATATAATTTCCGCAAGCAAGTCTCCCTGGAATTCTCCATTGCTCATTGTTCCCAAAAAGTCTGTTGATGGTGAAAAACGGTGGAGGGTTGAAGTGGATTTTAGAAAACTAAATGAGGTTACAATTAAAGATGCATTCCCACTACAGAGAATTGAGGAAATTCTAGACCAGTTGGGTAACAATCAGTACTTCACTACTCTGGACTTAGCTAGTGGCTATCACCAGGTCCTTATCGATCCTGTGGACCGACCAAAAACAGCATTCAGTACAAGCAAAGGACATTACGAGTTTAACAGAATGCCTTTTGGACTGACTGGTGCTCCGGCAACATTCCAGAGAATAATGAACCACATCCTGTCAGGGTTACGCGGCATGGATTGTTTTGTTTACCTGGATGACATTGTTGTCTATGGTAGGAATCTAGAACAACACAATCAAAAGCTTTCAAAAGTTTTAGCGAGACTCAGGCAACACAACCTCGAACTTAACACCGAAAAGTGTAGTTTCCTATGTCGTGAGGTAACATACCTGGGACATATATGCTCGGAAGCCGGAGCCTTACCCGACCCAACTAAAACCCAATGTGTCACAGAGTTTCCCGTGCCCAAAAATGTGAAGCAATTACAGTCCTTCTTAGGACTTACCAACTACTATCGGAAGTTTATACCAAACTTTTCTAAGATAGCCGCACCAATAGTGAAGCTTCTAAAAAAAGACAGTCTCTTCGAATGGACTGGCGATTGTGAGAATTCATTCGTAAGTCTTAAAAAAGCAATTTTTTCACCACCTATATTGATCTACCCAGACTTTACAAAAGCATTCATTTGACCACCGACGCCAGCAATGAAATGTTGGGGGCTGTCTTGTCTCAGGGTAAGGTAGGTGAAGATAATTCTATTGCGTATGCAAGCCAAACACTCAACAATGCAGAAAGGTGGTATTCGACTATTGAAAAGGAACTTCTCGCTATAGTTTGGGCATGTAAGATTTTCGGACGTACCTTCTAGGTCGATTTTTTACAGTTTACACAGACCATCGACCTCTCGTTGGAGTGTTTCATGTTAAGGATCCAACAACGAGGCTAATTCGTTTTCATCATCAGTTGTCTGAATATGATTATAAAATCATTTATAAGCCAGGAAAGAGGAAAGATAAATTGTAATGCAGATGCATTAAGCAGGATACATAGGGAAAGCGAAGAAATCAAAATTGGTTAGACCAGGAGTAAGACTATTAAGCCTAAAGTAGCAAAAGATTCATTAACAGTTACCCAACCAACAAGCGGAAACAACCTTAATAAAACCTTTCAGTTTTTGGCAAACGCCGCAGAGATTCAAAGAGTTCTGCGCGATTTTCACGATTCCACACTTGGAGGACATCAGGGCATTAAGAAAACCTATACGCAAATTCGTCGTCAGTTTAGATGGCGCAACATGCGAAAGGATGTTGAAAAATATATAAAAAGCTGTGGAAAATGCCAAAAAATAAGGCAGGTAAATTGACCAAAATGCCAATAGTTTTGACAGACACCCCTTGCCTTCCTTTCGATAAGGTATACATGGACATGGTTGGTGTTCTTCCCTTGACTTATTCTGGCAATAGATACATCTTGAAGTTTCAAGATGATCTGACGAAGTATATGGCATGTGGTGAAATCCCGGATGCTGAAGCATCCACGGAAGCAAAAGCATTTCATGATGAAATTATTACAAGATTTCACATTCCCAAGATACTTATTACAGATAATGGTGCTTACTTCAATTCAAAGCTTTTTTTTGAAACTTGCAAGCTTCTGGGCGTAAAGAAAGTCCACATTACCGCCTACCATCCACAAGCCAATGGATCTTTGGAACGTAGTCACAGACCGTTAGCGGAATATCTAAGGAGTTTTGCTGACAATAACGATCAAAGTTGGGACCAATGGCTGAGACAGGCAATGCACGTTCACAACAACACCGTAGATGCGGCCACTAAAATGACTCCAACAAGAAGTTTGTTCGGTATCGAATTCGAAATGCCAACAAATTTGAAGAGAGCTCCTGCCCCTCTGTATAACGCTGTGGACTATCCGCAATTACTGAAATACCAGCTGCAAAAGTCTCATGAACTTGCTCGAAATAACTTAAACAAGGCAAAGCTTATTTCAAAGCAGCAGCACGATCAGCAAACAAACCCTCACTTATTCAAGGTTGGAGAAAAGGTTATGCTGAGGAACCTGGTTAGAAAAAATAAGTTCTCGCCTATTTGGTTGGGACCCTACGAAGTGAAATCGGTAAACGGGCCAGTAAACACACATATACAAGTAGGGAAGAAGACCAAAAGGGTACACACAACCAACTCAAACTATTTTTCCAGTAATTCACAATGAAATAATGATCAGAGACGGTGACGAGGAATAAAATTTTTTTTTAGTGTTGAACTTTTTTTTGCGTAATAATCATAAATTACTCCCTACAGATCCAGTCCAACTACAACTAGATATTCTAGGAAGACCATTTAACCATTCAACCATATATTTTTGTAACTTTTTGTTTATTTGTGACACCCGTAATATTGTAAAAATTAAAATGATACTCTTGCTTTGTTACACAATTGTTAGTTTAAGTCAAGCTATAGAACCGAAGTCGCAGCTAGAAAAAACACCATACCAATTCAAGCAACTCCCTCCCTCGCCGGCAGTTTTCGAGACGATCGCAAAGGCAGTGTTTTTCAAGGATTCGTGGCCAGTCTTCACGCAAATTACACCTATGGATTTCTCTGTAGTTCTTAATTTTACCGAGCTGTGTGACCATCAAATAGATCAGCTTTGTTCAAGGACAAGAACAACGAATTTCGTAGAACAGTGTAAGCTGGTGACGAAAGAAGTACGTGTAGTAGCAGCCAACCTACGCCAAAACAACAACCATATGCAACACGTTTTTCAGCATAGCCATTATAGGAAAAAACGAGCGATTGAAGCAGTTGGCAGCTTTACCAAATGGGCTTTCGAAACGATGGACAGCAATGATGCCCGAAAGATCTATAACCAACTTCGTTTGATAAAGGGCCATGAACAACAAACTCTCGACTTAGTGAAAAAGCAAGTGTCGGTTATGAATTCGAACCTGGACAAAATTCACAAGCCTGTAAAACAACTGGTAGCGGAAATGGAACAAGTGGGCCACAACCTTAACAACGTAAGTTCAGAGTTAAACAATTTCGCTGCAAATACGCACGATGAAAGCGGCTCTCTCCAGCTACAGGCAGAGATAAACGCTGCAGTGACTCTGGTCGTATCCAAATTGCTAGAAGTTCAAAATCGCCAATCAATCGAGCTCTCAATTTTGAATGATTGTTTCCAACAAAAACTTCATCCCTTCCTTTTGGACACAACAAATTTGGCTGATATTTTTTGATAAACTAATGAATGCATCAAATGCAGCTGAGGTATCAACTTATTCGGATGACAGCTCAATCATAGTCAAGATAACTATTCCATTGCCAGAAGCGACTATGCTTGCTGTTCATAAGGTGTACCCAATTCCTGCAAGTTTGAATACGAAATGGGATTTAGTTGTGAATATTGAGTCCAAGTACATCGCTGAAGCTGACAACCAAGGTTTATTTATTCTGATGTCCCCAGATGATTACAACCATTGTGTGGATGTGCGCTTTAGCTCCAGTCTACCCACTAAAGTATGCAGATACAGTAAGCCGATCCAATCATCAATCTGTGAAGTGGAACTTCTGCAACACTTCCGTTCCTCAGTAAATAGTTGCAGCTACGTTGCCGGGCCTGCTCGACGAGGCATACTTGTTAGGATGACCCCCAGAAATCAATGGTTTTTAAACGTCAAGTAATCCCTCACGTTAAATTTCAACTGCCAAGGCGTCCATTTTGCTCCAGTTTTTGAACAGCATGGAGTGCTGAGCATTTTGAGGCCTGTGAAATTGGGACAAAGGAAATGCGTCTGCCATTTGAGCAAGCTTGGGAGGCGACTTCTGTGATGAAACAACTACAAATTGACCATGAAGAACTACTACACGTTTTGCGAAGCAAGTTTGGCAGGCAGTCAGCTGAAGACCGAAAAATTTTATCACCCTTACATCTTGGGAATCACGCGGACCTTTTGGAATCACTATCGAAAGGTAAAAAATCGGTTGAGGAATTGGAAATGGAGGCTAAGCTAATTGACTTCCATCAAAAGGGAGCAGCTCAGCAGGAGGAACTAGAAATCCATCGTTACTCTCTGCTTTCAGTCCCAAGCATTGCAGTTGTTGCGGTTATCATTGTAATTTTCGTAAAATTTTGCCATAAAACGCACTCTAACGATCCACATTGTGCAGTGAGCATCGCACCACCTACGGTTCATCTAGCTGCCGATGGCGAGAGATCACATACTCCAGTCAAAACCAACGAAGGGAGGGAGACACCATCAAGGAAATCCAGGAGAGATCTTACATACATTTTTTTGTACTTTATCGATTTTAATTTTTCTTAATCGTAAACGAAGCAAAAGGAAAAAGAAAAAAAAATAATAATAATCATAATCATAATCATACTAGGCGCTATATTATAATTTAACATGTAAACTATATTTTAGTAAGACGTTAAAATATTGAGATTTTCAAACTCAAAAAAGTCAAAATTCAAATAGTACTTTATAATATTGTAATAATAATTTTAATGTTCAATTAAAAAAATAAATAAATAGAGTGGCGCAACAGCTCGAGGTGAACCAGGGCCAACTTGTATGCTGTGTGTGCTAATTTCTTCACATACAAGGGGACCTACAATTTTTTGCTGAATCCGAACGGCACTTTGAGAAGTTATACAAGACAAATGATACTCTCGGAAGGCTTGTCAGACCCTCGCGGAGGTGGGAACCATGAAAAAGAACTAGTCTTTTTTTCAGGTGACGATGGCAGGATTCGAACCCAGGCCTCCGGCGTAGTAAGCACACACACTAACCACTACGCCACGGCACCCCACAAAATGTTTAATTATAATTCGTTAATTAACATTTGTATTTAATTGTAACATTTTGTTGGTTTAAGAAAACTATATAATATATAATAATAACACTATATAAACTATAATATATATTATATTAACACTATACAAAATCAAATCAACTTTTACGATAAAACGAAAAAAAAGATAAATGTTTAAAATAGAATTAAGATATTCACAGTAATGTTTGTTAGTTAGTAGTTATGTTAAATAAAAGAATGACTCGTGAGAATTTTAGCATTCAGGTGAACACGTGTTCATTCGGGGTAGGGAGGGATGTTGTATGCACATTATGTGCATAAATACATTTTCCAACGGCTCGTGTCGGGTGTGGTCTTGGAGCGCTGAACTTTCAGCGCAAATCGACAGGTGAATATTCTGCAGTGAATGTAAATCGATCCGGCAGAAATGCTGCGATCGATATTTTACCACTGGCATTTACCACTGGCATACGATTTACGCTGAGTAGTTCAAACGAGTGAACGAAGTCCATTGGCCTTGACTCAACTGAATGCGAATGAGGTCCGTGGAAAGTCGAATGCTAGAATTCTGGGAGTCTGATTGCAACAAGCGAAACGTACGGTCGTTTATTTTATAACGTTTTACATTATAACACATTCGATAAAGCTATTTGTATTATGGTGTTATTTCAAATTTTCTTTCAAATGCCGTTTGGTCAAGTTAGACAAGGCGTAGGAGCTCAAGTTTTGGTAAAGAGCAATAATGGCCCTAAACCTCTAGGAGGGCAAAAATTGGACCGCCCACAATATCAAACATGCCCACTTTTAACATGTTAGATCTTTAAAAACCCGATATCTCGGAAAGTTTACTCCAAATTGAAAAAAAATTCTATAAGAAATATTCAAGATATGACTATTTGCTTGGTTTGCTCCATAAAAAGTTTTAAGCTCCGCCCACTTTTAAGATTTAAATTTTTAGCCCAGACGTGGGGCGTGTCCTATTCAAATAATATATGAATTCGAGGTAAGGCATGCCTGTCATAAGAGGCGACTAAAATCCACCCTCAGTATGCCGAGCGCGTAGCGCATACAAAATATGCAATGGACAAAACAAAAGATATTATCACCCCAGGTGGCAATCCAGTTTCACTGGCAAATCCACCCTCTGACAAAAAAAAAATATAAGTGACAAAAAAAACGACAGCAAAAACCCAAGAAAAAAACCGTCGACCACCTGCAATAAATGTCGTTGGGGTCTCGGACTACGGAAAGTTACCATACATCCTTATAAATACTCTTGGGACGAAATATAACTTAACATCGCTTCGGAACAATATATGGAAAGTTCACGCCTATCGGTCGCTGTCACAAAAGTTGAATACAGAGAAAATTCAATGGTTAACGCATGAAAATCACCTCGAGAAGCCGCTGCGGGTTATCGCGAGGGGACCACACCCATCCTGCGCTAAGGAACAAGTAATAGAAGATGTTCAAGCCCAAGGCTTTAAAATTCTTGACGCCGTGAACATAATAAAGAAAGAGAAGCAACGTACGGACGATGGTAAAGATTCTGCTGTTGTCAGGCGCGGTCTGCCAATTTTCATGCTATCTTTTGATAGAACTGAGAGCATAAGCGAGATTTACAAAATAAAAGCAATCCTTAACATTTAGGTCAAAATCGAGCCCAAGCGGAAGGGCAACAGACTAGTACCTCAATGCAAACAATGCCAAGGTTTCCGACACACGCAAGCATACTGCCAAAAAGAACCGCGATGCGTTAAATGCGCCGGTGAACATATTTCGACAGATTGCAATGTCAGCATTCAGGCTCCAGCAGTCTGCGCCAATTTTAGCGGAAGTCACCCAGCGAGCTTCCGAGGATGAGAAATCGCCATAGAGTTACAAAAACAGCATGAAGCTCCAAAGAAAAGTATAGAACAAAAGGGTCCAAGCCTAAAACCTCATAAAGCCCACAAACCAAAAGCCCCTAAGTCGATCAAGGGTACGGAAATTATTAAAAAAAAAAGGTTCAAACAGCACAAGAAAACGTCGCTGGTCCAAGTCCAACCGGAAAATCCGCACTTGGTGGTCCAAGATCGTACGCTCAAGTCGCTTCACATGAAAGTAAGCAACAATCGGCCGCACCAGATTCGGTCTCTCAAATTCTTCTTTTGATTCTAGAAAAGCTTGAACAACAAACGAAAGTAAATCAAGTAATATTTAACAAATTAAGCGAGCTCGAGTTTAAGCCTCGAAAAAGATATAACAAAAAATCATGAATATGGGAAAGTCAATCAAAATTATTACATTGAATGCAAACGGCCTTTTGCAAAAAATTGACGAACTAGAAGTATTCCTACGGAAGAATAATATAGACAAATGCCTGATTTCGGAAACCTACTTTAAAAAGGGTTCGGCACCCAAAATAAAAGGTTACATCGACTATCACGCGCATCATCCTTCAGAAAATTCGAGAAGCGGATCCTCTCTCTACATCAAAGACTGCATTAAGCACTCCAAAGACGCAGAAATAGAACTGGATTCCATGCAAATAAGCTCAATCTCCGTAAAATTGAGGCACTTAGATTATAACATCGCGTCGAGCTATTTTCCTCCGCAGTATCGCCTAGCTGATGAAGATCTTGCTTCCCTCTTTGAATCACTTGGGACAAACTTTATCATCGGCGGAGACTTTAACGCGAAAAATACTTTTTGGGGCTCACGGTGCAATTCAACAAGAGGCAAAGTCCTCTTTAAAGCAAGTACGAAATGTGGCGTGGTCTTCTTATCGACGGGAAAGCCAACATATTGGCCAACCGATAGAAATAAAATACCTGACCTAGTTGACTTCTTCATCGCCAAGGGGGTACTTCGTTACCTTACAAGCGTAGAAGAACGCTTTGATCTCTGTTCAGATAACTCGGCCGTTCCTTTGAAAATCGGCGGAAGGCTAGTGCAAAAGGAAATAGCGCCTAGATTAAGTAACAATAATACCGACTGGGACGGCTTTAGAAAATACTGTAAAGAAAACATAGCTTTGAATGTACCACTCAAAACGCCACTTGAAATGGAAGAGCGCTCTGAAAAACTCGTGAGAGTTATTCAGAGCGCTGCGTGGAACAACACTTCTTTTCGGAGATCCAAACTATCGAACAGCGGAACAATATATCCACAAGAAATAGAAGAGCTAATATGTGAAAAGAGGAGAGCGCGCAAGAGATGGCAACGTTCGCGAGCACCCCCGGATAAGACCATCTTGAACCATATTTCAAACAAACTGAAGCACGAACTTCAAGAGTTCAAAAGTCGCGAACTACTGCTTACCTCGAAAGTTTGACTGCCGATAAAGGTTCGAACTACTCTCTTTGGAAAGCAGTGAAGTCCATTAAGAAACCTATTCTGGATTCTGCGCCACTAAGAAAAGCCAACGGCGAATGGGCAAGAGAAGACAAAGAAAAAGCGGATTTATTCGCAGATTACCTAGAAGAAACATTCAAACCGTTTGACGGGGAACCGTTGGTCGAGGAGCTCAATCCCTATGCGGTACAAGATAATTATAGAATAAAAACCGTGTCATTGGCTGAACTTCGTCAAACGATAAACAATCTAAAGAACAACAAAGCACCTGGCTACGACTTAATTACTAGCGAAATTCTAAAGGAGCTACCGAAAAAAGCTTTGGTCAAGCTAATCTATATCATTAACGCCTCCATGAGACTTTTATACGTTTCAAGGCAATGAAAAGTGGCCGAGGTCATAATGGTTCCGAAAATGTCCGAATGACAAAAAGTCATACAGACCTATTTCGCTACTGCCGATAATATCTAAGGTATTAGAGAAACTGTTGCTTAAAATGTTGCAACCAATCATCGAAGAAAGACGATTGATTCCGGATCACCAATTCGGATTTAGAAAAAAACCATTCAACAATCGACCAGGTCTATCGAATAACAAACGAAATCGAAAAAGCTCTAAAAGCGAAAAAGATATGTACTAGCGCTTTTCTCGACGTATCGCAAGCCTTCGACATGGTTTGGCACGAAGGCCTGAAATACAAGTTAAGGCTTAACTAACCAGAAAAATTCTATAGAATCTTAGAGTCTTACCTTGAAGACAGAATCTTTCGCGTAAGGTACGAAAATGAGTACTCGGAATTCAAAGAGATAAATGCCGGTGTCCCGCAAGGAAGCGTTCTCGGCCCAATATTATTTTTGATTTATACAAGAGACTTACCCCACGATGAGGGAACAATTTTAGCTACATTTGCTGATGACACTGCTATTCTCGCTATTGATACGACAATTGAATTATCAACAAGGAAACTTCAGCGCGCTTTAGACAAAATATGCGACTGGACGAAGAGCTGGCGAGTCGTCCTTAACGAGAATAAGTCAACGCATATTAACTTTACTTATAAAAAGATTAACAACAAACCTTTATTCATTAACTCCGTACGAATCCCGTACTAAAATGAAGCAAAATATCTAGGAATGTCTCTAAACGCAAAACTTAAATGGAAGCCGCACGTTAAAAAGAAACGCGACGAGCTCGAAATCAGGTTAAGAGAAATGAATTGGCTTATCGGAAGATTTTCGAAACTAAGCGTATATAGCAAACTGTTTTGTATAAGCAAGTGCTAAAACCATCTTGAAAGTACGGTATACCACTCTGGGGTTGTACTAAACCAAGCAATATATCTATTTTAGAAACTTTTCAAAATAAGACACTCAGAGCAATCGTTAATGCTCCGTGGTACATAAGAAATAGCGATCTACACCGAGATCTTGGAATCGCAACCGTGACTGATGAGGTAACAAACTTTGCTCGCAAACCTTGTACTCGACTTCGCGGACATTGCAACAATGAAATTATGCGAACTTTAGATCAGACAAATCTTACGCGCCGACTACAGCGAATGAAACCGTTGGATCTAGCAGCATAAGATGAAACCGCATAACTTGACGGTATAGTAGGTGCTTTCGTTGGAAGGTAGCCTGCCACACGCGATTACTACAGAATCTTTAACTACTTGTTTAGGAAACTTAGCTGTAGTCTAACGGAAAATGGGAGGTTTTTTAGTGAGTAAGAATCTCACACTACTATGAGCACGCGCGGCCGGTCCTCGTAGTGCCTATGAAAGTTTTTCCTACCCAAGGGAAAAAAAAAATTCAGAAAAAAAAAGTTTTTCCAAAAACGCCGCTTCAAAGTAGGCGCAGCTCAAAACTTTGTATGGAGCAAACTTAGCAAAAGTAATATCTTTAATATTTGTCATAGAATTTTTTTCGATTTGGAGTAATATATTTAATATTTGTTATAGATTTTTTTTTGATTTGGAGTGAACTTTCCAAGAAATCGGGTTTCTAATGATCTAACATGTTAAAAGTGGGCATGGTCGATATCATTGGCGGTACAATTTTTGCCTTGTTAAAGCTCTTGGGCCAATATTGCTCAGTACCAAAATTGAAGATCCTGTACTTTGTTAAACTTGACCAAAAGGCATTTTGAAAGAAAATGTTATATAGAGGTATCCACGCCCACTACTGGCTTCAGTGTGAGCCCACTACTGGCTCACACTGAAGCTAGTGGGCGTGACCTTTGACGGTGTAAGCCGATTTTCACACATTGTTTGTGCAAAAGAAGAACCAAGCCGTGTACCAAGTTTCAGCATTCTAGGTCTTGATTTGACGGACGGACGGACGGACGGACGGAATTAATGGCTTAATCGATTCACCTGTCGGTCTCGATCATATCTCTAAAGGGTCTTAATCACTGTAGATCCAGTGATTATTTCACTACGTTATACACTATACAATAAACTTAATATACCCTGGGTATCTTTGAACAAAATGAAGAACTAAATGTTTTCTTCATAAAATATTTAGCAGTATTTTTCAATTCGGAACAAAAATATCGAGTAAAATGCATTTCAAAATTTACCCTTAAAACAGATGCCACGCCCACTGGAGGAAGTTTACCAATTAAATTTTTCTTTTTTGTGTCTTACATTTATTTGGAGATGCTAATTGCCAAATTTTAGCCTGGAGGTAGTTGCACTTTTACGAGGAGTGCGTACGTAACTTCAGCATCCTGGCTCAAAATTGAAAATCTAAAAACATGTGACATACAGACGGACGGACGGACATGGCTTATTCGATTCAGAATTCGGTCTCGATCATGTGCCCTTAAGGCCTTGGGAGTCTACCATTATTATTTTACCGTGTTTCAAACTATGTGACAAATTCAATATACCTCCTATCCTATGGTATGGGGTATAATAAATGTAAAGGGTGATTTTTTAGCTGGTTTGGTTTTGGCAACACTAGTTTTGACAGCTGACGTGTGTTTAGTACCTTGTGTCACTGTCAAACAGCTTCAGTTTGGTTTGCAATTTAACCATGGATCGTCTTACAAATGAACAACGCTTGCAAATTATTGAATTTTACTATCAAAATTCTTGCTCGGTTCGAAATGTTCATCGCGCGCTGCTTCCATTTTATGGTCGGCATTCTCGACCTTCTGAGCAGTCTATTCGGAAGATTGTGACCAATCGGTCGATTGGCCGCTTAGATCGTGCGATTTGAGACCATTAGATTATTTTGTGTGGGGGTATGTAAAGGCTAATGTCTATAGGGACAAGCCCGCTTCGATTGACGCACTGGAAGCCAACATCCATGCATGCATTCATGAGATACCGGCCGATATGTGTGAAAGAGTATGCCAAAATTGGACTCAGCGGATGGGCTACCTGAGACACAGCCGCGGTCAAATTTTGCATGAAATTATCTTAAAATATTAAATTGCAAGGTTCAAACTATCGATTCAAATAAATATTTCATTAATTTTTTCGAATTTTTTGTGTTTTTTTTTTTTAAAAAAGTTCTCAACCTCTTAAAAAATCACCCGTTAGTTCTTCACCTATGGATGGCAACCTTGACTGGTTTAACTCAGATATTGATTGACCGGTTAACCAAATGTCGGTTTTATTTCTTGTAGGCATGCTGTGTCCGCTACTTCTAGACGGCATTGCAAAACACTTTTTTGGCGTTAAAACAAAATGCGTGCCCTCTCGTTAAATTTGAACTTAACTGTGGAGCTGGCCAAATCTCGGCGAGTAGGGTCAAGAGAGTGGTCGAGGAGAAAGAAGGCAGGGAGAGGTTTTCTATGCATGTTTCACTTGCAGCATTTTAGCCAAAAAAATTAAATTAATGAATACTGAGACCCGTGGGTAAGCGGCCATACAATGCTTTTTTCAAAGTTTGATGTCTACGGTGATGTCTGTCTTAGGGGTCTACGGTGATTATTTCACTGCGTTACGAACTATACATCAAACTTAATACACCCTGTATCGGGTATAATTATATGACAAAAATTGTAGATATTAGCATTTACTAACTTTCATGTATATGTAGTATTTGCCTCCGCCCACTTTTATGGGCAGCAGGCAACAAACTCCAGCCGACGCTGTCGGGAAGGTGACCGAAGAACAGAGGGTGGACAAGCCGGTCCCATCAGGAACTTCTCAATCCCCTGCTTAGTGGTCAGGAAGAAGATGGCTCCCGAAAATGCCACCACCCGGACAACCGGGCTGGAGGCATGACCCTCTAAGGAGAGGAACTCAGCGGAGCCGGTATAAAATGTTATCTCCGCTACCTTGAAAAGAGCCTTGCAACTGAGGTAGCAGGAGATCTAAGTTCTGCCGGGACTCAACACCACACCGGCAGAAAAGAGGATGCCTGCAAATGCAGCAAACCCTGCGAGGAAATAAAGATAATTTTGTTTATTTATTTTACGATTTTACATTTATAACGTAGGAAACATGCCCACTTTGTAACTAAGGTAAGACAGGAAGTACTTGAATACTCACGCTTGGTAGTCCGAGCATAAGTAGGTTAATAAGAAACCGGAAAGTATCGAATGAACCATCGCTGTTGGATCATACAATAATTTTATTCGATCTCGACAGCATAAGCCCCATTCGATATCTGGCAAGAGATCCAGGAAAGAAAAACTGGGAAGCTTTCAAGGAAAATCTTGAAAGCAATCTGGAGCAAATTCACGTTTGAAAGTAGCTGTCCTCTTAGTATGAATCGGAGAGCCAAAGAAGTGCCATGGTGGAGCAACAACCTGTCAAAACTAAGATCTGAGACACGGAAGCTGTTTAACATGACTAAGGAAAATGGAGACTGGCAGAGCTACAGAGAGGCACTAGGTTAGGTAAGGAAGGGTTGAAATGGCTGTCGGGCTCAAAGAACCCAACTCACTTAAACCTATGTAGGTTCACATTGATCCCACGTTGATCTGGAAAAAATGGCCTACCCGTTAAACCATTTTGAGCTACTAATGAAGCGTAAGAGATGTTTTGGGTCAGTCGTGCTAAGATCACTAAGATCATTAGAGAAGAAAGCTCCCAGGTGAGGATTTCGGCTCTTAGAGAGCGGGTCTTGTGCAGAGAAGGTGAAGAGTGGTCTCTTCTTCCTCCTCGTCCATGCAGCTCCTCTTGCAAAAATCGTTAGAAAACACACCAAGCCTTGTCGCTTGCTTGCCTATCAGACAGTGTCCTGTAATAACACCAATTGTAGCACTCATGTGCGATCTATTAAGAGCTTTCAAACTCCTAGAGCGTTTATGATCTAGCTTTGGCCAAATCTGTTTTGTTACTAGACGGGTACTACCACTTGTCCATCTGAGATTTGTTCTTTCTATTGCATCCAGTTTTATTATGACTTTGCATGTCGAAATTGGAATGCCTAAGGAGCCTTTATCAGGCGAAATTGAGTGAGTAGTTCCAAGTTTGGTGAGTTCGTCAGCCTTACAGTTGCCTGGCATGTCACCATGCCCTGGCACCCAGCACGGGGGAATGTTGAACTGCTCCTTTAGAGACGAACGCCAATCTTATAAAAACCGATTTCAGGCACTTGATGGCCGCCTGGCAATCAGAAAAAATACGTTTATCCTTGGCGGATATAACGTTATTCTTAAGCCAGAAGCAGTCTTCCTTAATCGCCATGATTTCAGCTTGGGAAACACTACAATGATCCGGAAGACGGAAAGAGAAACTAAGATTTAGTTTTTCTGATCCATCCGTGTAGAAGTTAATCGGTTCGCGTTCCAGAGGCATACAGTCATCCCAAGAAGACCTTGGCGGGATAGTTGTCTGGAAGTTCTTGTCAAATTGTAACTGGAGTATAGCGAAGTCAATTTTTCTAAAAGGGGATCTGAATGTGTTCAGAATAGCGGAGTAACCTATCTCACTAAAGGTCCACTCAGAGGTTGCATTGAGGCGAGTAGCCGTGCAGCAGCTGTTTGTCTGCTGGAAATATCAAGTAGAATTAGATGGGACAGGGTGTCTAATGCTGCTGAAGCAGTGGTTGGAAGCGCTCCGCTTATACATAAGCAGGCAGACCTTTGAACCTTGCTTAGCATGTCGTGGTTTCCCGCTCTATTCAGATCGGTCCACAAGACAGCCGTTCCATACGTCAGTATCGGTCTTATGACCGAGATGAATAGCCAGTGGGTGATTCGGGGTTGAAGTTCCCACTTATTGCTGATGGCTTTTTTTACAGGAAAAGAGTGCAGCTGAACTTTTTATCATTAGACCCATATATTAAGCTTCTTCCGAGAAATTTAAGCTAGTGCCCTTGAATGAGGAGGGGGGGTTAATATGAGGGATTTTGTATTTCTGGGTGAAGAGGACAAGTTCAGTTTTGTGAGGTTTGACACCCAGTCCACAACTGTCAGTCCATCCGGTAAGCTGGTTTAGAGCGTTCTGTAGGAGTTCTTTATGGGTAATTAGGTGTTTCTCCGAAAAGGCAATGGCAACGTCGTCTGCATAAGCGATCACTCTACAGCCCTCTCCTTCCAGGATAACAGGCAGTTCGTTCACCACTATTCCAAAGGAGTGGGGATAGGACTCCACCTTGAAGGGTTCCTTTGCTGACAGATCTTCTGGCAGTTGTCTCACCTGGCCTTGAGTTAATAATCCTACTCGTTAAAAGTTTATTTATTAACTCACTAAGTGTGCCATCAACCTTCAGAGCCGACAGTGCAGCCAAGATCGCAGATGTGTTGGCATTGCTTAAGGTGCCTTCTATATCGGGGAAGGCTACCATTGTGTACTCCTTGTGGTGAAGGGAATATTTAATGGAACGCACTAGCGTAGGCAAAGCTGTTTCCACAAATCTGCCCTTACAGAAAGCCTGCTGAGCTGTAAACAGCAGCCTTTTATTAAGCATTATTAGCAGGTTCAGCGATTTTGCGCTAGAGGAAGTCCAGGAGCCATCTGATGTTTTGAGGATTTTCCTTAGAAGAGCCTCGTGCATTGTTTTCTGAATAGGCCAAGTTTTGAGTTCCACCAATGCGGTTTCCTTTTGCCTCTAGGAGATATAAGGTAACAGGAGGAAGATAGACTCTTGTTTAGGGCCAGAGTAAGTTCATTTACCTTTTGATCGAGCTCACTGATGTCACAAGGAGTACTAAAGAGAGAAGAGTTCAATGAACGATTCAGTGAATCTCTGTATAAAAGCCACTTCGTCCTCCTGTAATCCTGAAGGTTGATTGGCGGGGAGAACATCGTTTAAACTGAATTCAATGTATCTATGGTCTGAGAAAGAATGTTCAGACAAGACTTTCCAATTGACAATCAGTTCAGCGATGGAGTCAGAAACAAGGGTACTAACAAGGACCTCTTGTCGACATTTGGTTATGAAGGTAGGTTCGCTATATCGTATAACATACAATGAGGTTGGTTTTTAAAGTAAAATCAAACAGTAACTCACCTCTAACGTTGATGTCGGAACTGCCCCACACAGAGTGATGAGCATTAGCGTCGCACACAATGATGAAGCCAGTTTTGTGCAGTTCAGCTACATTGATGGCACTCTCCTAGGTGTATCCGTAAGGACTGTCCACCATATCGTGCCCTTCACCGTCTCTAGCCCCGCTACGCTGATGTCTCGGTCGCTGAAGTCAGGGAGTAAAAACACATTGAAACTACGTTTTACTAGTATGCAAGACCTAGGCTTATCTGTGCGAGAGATAGACAATAACTTCTCAATCTTGAGCCAGACGGAGAAGAAGGGAGTCCGAGGCCATTTTGGAGTGATGGAGGTTAGTCTGAACTAACTGCAGCATGGTCGCTACGGTCAGGCACCGATGCATCCACCATAGTGTTGTTTAAGTCTTTCGAATCCGACAATGAGCCCAGAAGTTCGTCTTCGCTCAGAAGGACCGTATTTAGACAGTCTTCCGTCTCCATGTCTGATGGAGTTTCAGAAACAGAATCTTCGAACTGAGTAGGATCCGTAGCGGCGACGTCGTCCAAATTTGGAAAGTGACTGCAGTTCCGGTGTGCTGTAGTGCAGACACCGATACTAGGGGGTGAGGAGGCAAGTTGCCAGTTTCTAACTCCTTCTTTTCCAGGGGGTGAGGAGGAAACTTGCCACTCTCCAACTCATACTTTTTGTATACTCGTAGGGTGATCTGATCGAAAGTAGCCTGCGCTAGCTTGCTGGGCAGCGCTGATGTAAACACGAACATTGACCCGGCACACAGTGTTCACAGGCGCGATGCAAGAAATGCCCAGGCAATCAAAGGACGCCTACTAAGGTGTATTGAAGAAGTGCGCATTCTCGGCCGGCTAGGGATATTCTTCTTAGCAACGACCTCGAGCTTTGCGCCCGGCCAAACCTTGCCCAAACTGTTTATCGCGAGCTTGTAGAGGTCAGATTATATCATATCCTCGCACGTGATAAGTTTTACATAGCCTTGATGCCAACGGCCATCAAAGGTGATCGGAAGTGGTCCGGGGTGTTCCCGCATGAACGTCAAAAAGTTGCTGGAAAGCTTCAATTTGACCATTTTCCACCTTTCGGGAGTGATTGATCCGTCCAGGTCGCTACAATCAATCATAGCAACGACATAACGGTCTTTAAGAACATCGCTGAAGGACTTATGAGGTGTGGTGTGACGGAAGACGTCTTAGGTGATGGTGTTTTTCACCGTAAGACGCTTAGATACCGAATCAGTATCTTCCTCCGACCTCTGTCGCTTATGAGCGTAACCTTGCGACAATATTTTCTCTGCCCACTTAAGTTTGGCGATCTGCGCCGGTGTTCTGTCTGTCTCCAGAATATCTCCAAAGACTTTTAGAGTCCGAGTAGCTTCCCGCATGTTCTTATAGAACTCTCTTGATGGAGCGGGTAGCCGCGATCTTACACCTCAAGACGTTCGGGGGGAAGAGATATTACCCTTGGGGAGCGTAGAGCTCGTGTTGGAGCTGCTAGCAGTGGGTGGGCTATGAAGTGCCACAGTCCCACCACTACCAGAAGCTGAAGTTCCTGCTTCGCTACAGTTCTTCCTCCTGACTGCACAGGGTTCCTGCTGACCGCACGAGTATCCACAATCGCACCGCTGTTTGGCAGAGCAGGTGCTGTACCGGTAGACAGTTTTGTGAGCGTGCTACTGTCCGGCTTTGAAGGGGTGTCGGTCTTACCTTTTTTTCTGATCTGATTTTTTTCTGATCGTCATCTCTAGCAATGTTGACCTTACTCAGCCCCTGCAACTAAATAAGTTCGACGCTCAGCCTGCGACAGAGAGGCACTAACCAACTACAATAAGGAAATAAAGAAAGCTAAAAGAAATAGCTTCAGGCAATTCTGTGAGACAATAACTAGCACTCCCTGTGCAGCAAGCCAACACAAGGCTCTTGCAAAATTGGGTGGAGTGCCTTCGTCTCTAAGAAAGTGGATGGAAGCTGTACAAAGAATTTGAGAGCAATGCTGCTTTTAGAAACTCATTTCCCTGGAAGCTCTCCTGACTATTATGTCTGGACCCCTGCAAGGTTGGGGTTAGAATAGCCTTGAGGTAAGGTATGCCTGTCGTAAGAGCCGACTTAAGTCCACCGGAAGAAGTATTCTTTAATGTTTCAACGGATGTTATCGATGCTGCTCCATTTAGAACAACTTTTGGCAGTAAGGTTTTAACTTATAGATGAATCTAAAGATTAAATCATAATCCAGAAGCGTCTGTCACACATTGTGCGGCTCACTGGTCGAAGTTTGTCTCCGTCTGGCTGTATTTAAAAATGAAAATAGAAGTGACTTACCTATTTCTCATAAAAACGACTAGTTAAAAAAAATGGCAATGAACAAAACGAAATATTTGATTACCCCAGGTGGCAGCCCAGCTATGCTGGAAAATCCACATTCTTCAGAGGCAGGCTCTACGGATTCTGGGGAGAGCCTTTTATTGCTTATAAATCCTTTTGAGGAAAGGACAAAACTAAATCGATCACCACCACCTAGATCGAAAATATCCGGAAAAAGCAGTCCACCGGTAAGCCAGGACACAGTGAAAATTAAGTGCTTAGAAAAGGAGAATAATGAACTCCGAGCTAGGCTTACTGAAATGGAGCGACTCTTCCACGATCTAAAAATGGAAGTTGTCTCTCTGCGAAAAGAAAACGAGGATATTAAAAATACTCGTTTAACGAAAGACTGTGAGGTTACGAAAGAATGTGTAACACCGACCCGACCAGCAGTCGAATACATCATGGACAGGACGAACTTGCACTTGAGACCGATTCAGTTTTAAGGAAAAGGTCTAGCAAGAAACGTAATTCAAATTCCTCTCCCAAAATGAAGATAAGCCCTCTGGCTCAAACAAGCTTAAACCAGAAGCGAAAACTCGTCCACCTCCCGCAATTAACATCGTCGGGATAGTAGACTTTGGGAGAGAAACTATAAGCTAGAAAACTATAAGCTTACTTCGCACCGAAATAACGTGTGGAAGGTAAATGTTGGCAACGCCGATTCCTATCGCGGGCTGTCTCTTAGACTGAATGCAGAAAGAATCGAGTGGTACACTTATCAAAATAAGTACGAAAAACCACTGCGAGTCATTGTAAGGGGGCTCCACCCATCACGCACAAAAGAAGACGTTGTTAAAGGCGTGAAAACTAAAGGCCTTAAAATTATTGATGCCGTCAATATTACAAAAATACGTGGGGTGCCGTGGCGTAGTGGTTAGTGTGTGTGCTTACTACGCCGGAGGTCTGGGTTCGAATCCTGCCATCGTCACCTGAAAAAAAAGACTTGTTCTTTTTCACGGTCCCCACCTCCGCGAGGGTTTGACAAGCCCTCCGAGAGTATTAATTGTCTTGAAAAACTTCTCAAAGTGCCGTTCGGATTCGGCAAAAAATTGTAGGTCCCCTTGTATGTAAAGAAATTAGCACACCAACATACATTGTTGAGAAGTTGGTCCTGGTTCACCTCGAGCTGTTGCGCCACTCTATTTATTTATAATATTACAAAAAATGAAAAGCAACGCATAGAAGGAGAAAGAGACACTCTGATTAGACGCGGCCTTCCAATATTTATGCTCCCCTTTGAAAGAACTGAGAGCATAAACGATATTTATAAAATGACATATCATTAGGGTTAAAGTCGAACCAATGCGAAAGGGCAATAGACTGATACCACAGTGCAGGCGATGCCAAGAATTTAGGCACACAAAAAGAAACACGTTACGTGAAATGTGCCGGAAAACACCTCTCAACAGAGTACAAAGTTGGCATAAAGGCTCCAGCAGTTTGCGCCAATCGCCACGGAAACCACCCCGCAAACTATCGAGGATGCGAAGTACCCATAGAGCTGCAAAAGTGGCGAGAACTTCTTAAGGAAAATACTCGAGGTCAGAATCCAAGCCTAGGATTTCCAAAAACTGCTGAAACTCCTAAGCCAAAGACTCCAAAGACGCCAAAGCCGATCAAAAGTGCGAGATTGGCAAAGGAGGCATAGACAAAAAGCGTAAAAGCTCCATAAAAGAGCGGCACCAGTTCAAGTGCGGCGGAGAAACCGCCACTGGTCGGACCGAAATCATACGCATAGGTTGCAAAATTTGAGAGGAGGGTCCTTCCTCTACATTAAAAACTGCATAAAGCACTTCAAGAACACAGTAGTTGAGCTAGAATCTATGCAGATCAGTTCAGTTTCTGTAAAAATCGACTGCTTAGATTACAACATTGCATCTTGTTATTTCCCGTCAAGATATAGACTGGTGGAAGACGATCTTGATCGTATGTATGACTCCATTGGGTCCAATTTGATCATTGGGGGTGACTTTAACGCGAAGCATACTTTTTGGGGTTCACAATGCAATTCAACAAGAGGCAGATTACTGTACAAAAGCAGTATGAAACGTGGGGTGGATTTTTTCTCCACACGTAAGTCAACATATTGGCCAACCGATAGGAAGAAACAGTCTGACCTTGTCGACTTTTTCATCGCTAAAGGGTACCCCAAATACCTTACGCGAATCGTAGAGTGTTATGATCTTTGCTCAGACCACTAAGGAGTAATCTTGAAGATGGGTGGAAGACCGGCGAAAATAGAAAGAGCTCCCTCCCAGATAAGCTAGCAAAAAAATGAACTGGGACGCCTTCAGAAAGGACTGTGAGGTGGTTGTTGGCTTAAATGTGCCATTGAGAACTCCTTTTGAGTTAGAAACCGCAGTTGACAAATTCATTGAAGCAATTCAGAGCGCTGCTTGGAACAACACTTCGTCCCAAAAGAACGCAGTGAGCACCGACAGGCATACACGTACAAAATATCCGCTCGAAATCGAAGAATTGATTCGTGAAAAGAGAAGTGCGCGTAGAAGATGGCAAGGCACGAGGGCTCCCCCAGACAAAAACCTCTTGAACCACCTCTCTAGCAAACTGAAACGAATGTTGCAAGATTTTAAAAATCGTGAGACCACTGCATACCTTGAAGGCGGATAGGAGCTCAAACTACTCGCTGTGAAAAGCAGTTAAGTCTATCAAGAAACTTTTAATCCACTCGGCACCAATAAAAAAAGCTAACGGCGAATGGGCGAGAGAAGACAAAGAGAAAGCTAATTTGTTTGCTGAACATTTAGAGGAAACATTCAAGCCTTTCGACGGTCCGCCCTTGGCTGACGTTCAAAACAACAAGCCGGAACCTGATAGCTTTAGAATGAAATAAGTTTCGTTAGTTGAACTCCGACAGACAATAAGCAACTTAAAAATAGTAAGGCTCCGGGGTACGACCTGATCACTGCCGACATATTGAAAGAACTACCAAAAAAGGCACTAGTCAAGCTACTTTATATGATAAACGCTTCTCTAAGACTTCTATACGTTCCAAGGCAATGTAAAGTTGCTGAAGTCATTATGTTTCCGAAACCGGGGATATGTGCAAATGATAAAAAATCTTATAGGCCCATTACGCTTCTGCCGATAATATCGAAAGTATTCGAGAAACTTCTGCTGAAGCGATTACAAACAATAATTGCAGAAAGACGTTTGATCTCGGATCATTAATTCGGTTTCAGACCTAACCATTCCACAATAGATCAAGTCTACAGAATGAAATTGAAAAAGCCTTAGAAGGGGAAAAAATATGTTCAAGTGCTTTCCTCGGCGTATCGCAAGCCTTCGACAAGGTATGGCACGAAGGCTTGAAATATAAGCTATGCCCGACCCTGTTCCTGCTCTACACAAGAAACATACCTCTAGATGACGAGACAGTCGTGGCCACGTTTGCGGACGATACGACCATCTTGGCAACAGTCAAGTCAGTTGCCAGTCGAGTCATCAACGAGAAACCTCTTACGAGCATTAGACAGAATTTGTGTCTGGACGAAGACTTGGCGAATCGCTCTTAACGAGAACAAGTCTACGCATGTGAATTTTACTTACAGAAGGGTTAACAATTTACCTCTAATCATAAATTCTGCACAAATACCTTATGCAAATGAAGCGAAATATCTAGGGTTGACACTGGACGCTAAACTAAGGTGGAAACCGCACGTAAAGAAGAAGCGAGACGAGCTCAAAGTTAGGCTCAGGGAAATGTATTGGCTTATCGGAAGATTTTTGAAATTTAGCATATATAATAAACTGCTCTTGTAAAGGCAGGTGTTTAAGCCGTCCTGGACATACGTCATACAACTTTGGGGTTGCACCAAGCCGAGCAACATGTCCATGTCGCAGACTATCCAAAACAAGACACTAAGAACAAATGTGAATGCTCCATGGTATATTAGGAATAATGATATTCACAGAGATTTAGGAATAGCTACCGTGAGCGAAGAAGTAACAAACTTTGATCGAAAGCTAAATGCTCGCCTTCATATTCATTGCAACAATGAAATGATCCGTAGTCTTAACGAGACTCTTAACGATGTAAACAATGAGCGACGACTACAAAGAACAAAACCCTTCGATCTAGCGACTTAGGGTGAAGCCGCACGAATGAACGGCTTTAGTAGGTGCATTCACTGGAGAGCAGCCTACCCAATGCGATAAACACTACGGAAGCGTAAACTACTTGTTAAGTTAACTTAGTTGTAGTCAAGAAGCATTATGAGAGAGCGAAAATTTACTACTATGAAGTGCGTTCTGGCAGTTTCATAGTGTCTCTCATAAGTGGGTGGCTTTTTAGCACGTGGAAATCGGGCATAACTAATATCGGCTACTTCGGTATTATATACCTGCTATAGTGGGCGCATTGGTATCTTTGAAAGATCTCGGAGTTTAAGCCTCCGTCCACCCTAGCATTAAAAAAAAAAAAAATGTCTGGAGCAGGAATAGTACGTCGAGACCTCGGAGGGAAGACTGGCATTTAGCAAAAGCGATTTGCTCTAAAGGGCCGACTAGAGTGGGCAATAAGCTCCTTTCAACCTTTCAAGTCACCAGGTGTATAGACGGCATCTCACAAGCCCTATTACAAAACGGGTTTGAAATGCTTCAAGTGTGGGAGACTTGGTAAGAATAGCAAAAATTAGTCTTCCCTGGGATACACACTGAACCAGTGGAGACGGACAAAGGTTGTATTTATTCCAAAAGCGGGGAAAAAAACACAACGCAGCCTAAGTCCTATAGACCTATCAGCTTAACATCGTTTCTTTTAAAAATAATGGAAAAAGCCGTGGACAATTACCTTAGAGAAGAAGTGCTTAACAACTTCCCTCTTCACCACTGCGAGCATGCGTACAGAGCGGGCAGATCTACCGAGACCGCTCTATGTCAGTTGACGGAAATTATCCAAAATGCTCTTGACACCAAAGAGACAGTAATCCGTGCCTTCCTAGATATCAAGGGGGCATTAGACAATACGTCACACGAATCTATCAGACGAGCCCTAGATAGGAAAGGAGTAAATAGCACAGTTGCCAGATGGATACAGGAACTGCTGAGCACAAGATCAGTGGAGACGCATACATCGCAGGAAATTATCAGGAAAATGGAAAATGTGGAATGGAAAATGGAAAACAGGAAAATGTGAAGCCTAGCTGTGGATGAACTACTAGATACATAAACCAAACTAGGCATCAGCTGTCAGACATATGCTGATGATATAGTATGACTTGCCAGGGGAAAGTTTGAAGGATCGCTTTGTGAAATTATTCAAGGAGCACTCAAAACAGTCCAAAAATGGTGCAACACAGCCGGGCTCAATCTGAACCCGGCTAAGGCAACCAAAGTACCATTCACAAGGAAAAGAAAAACTCAAATGAAACCTATAAGTGTATCGGGCACGACACTGATACCAGTCAAAGAGGTAAAGTATTTAGGTTTAACCCTAGGCAGTAAACTCATCTGGAAAACACACACAGAAGAGATCTCCAGAAAAATTACTCGTGCTCTCATGATATGCAGGAGCCTTGCGGGTAAGTCTTGGGGATGAAGCCCCAGCATCATAAGATGGATGTATACTGCCATAGTGAGACCAATGATCACTTACGGAGCAGTAGCATGGGCAAAACGAACAAACCTGAGCACAACGATAGAAACACTTAACAGAGTGCAAAAACTGGCATGCCTCTGCATAACCGGGGCTATTCGAAAGTGTCTGACCGCAGCCATTGAAGTGCTTTTGGAACTGACACCACATGGTGGTTGAAGAAATGGCTATGAAAACGATCCTTAGGATGGCTAAAGACGGGACTGGGAGGGAGAGGTGCATTGGGTCGAAGGAATTTGACGCACTTCTTGATAAACTCCCCCTTCCGGCTATGCCTAAGGATGACAGCTTGAGGAAGTTTAGCTTCGAAAACAACTTCGTCGCGAGGCTTAGCACCAAAAAGGAGGAATGAATAGACAACATATAGACTGAGCAACAGCACCATCAAATGGTATACAGATGGGTCAAAAACTGATGATGGAACTATTGCAGGAGTATTTGGACCAAGAACGAAATACGTTGAATCCACGTGTAAAAACACCAGCATCTTCCAGGCGGAAATATATGCTATAGACAGATGTGTTCAATTCAGTCTTGACAGAAATTACAGAAATTGCGATAAAGCAATAATGTCCGACAGCTAGGCAGCCATTAAGGCACTAAAGGCCCACATAGTCAGGTCCAAACTTGTATGCGTCTGCCTACACAAGTTTTATGATCTGGGTAAGATCAATAATGTGACACTGCATTGGGTACCTGGCCATGTTGAAATAAAGGAGAATGAAGCAGCGGACTCCTTGGCAAGACGACGAGCAGCAATTGTGCAAAAGGTTGCACAATAGCACCGATTGTGGGCGTGGCTTTTGGCGGACAGTTAACGTATGTACCAAATATCAGCTTCCTAGCTTAATCCAAAAAATTTGCACTATAAAATGTTCAGATATGTGAGAAAGCTATCAACTGAAAGGAATAAATTTTTGCCACGCCCAATTTTGGGGCGTCCCTCCCACTAGTTTTGTTTATATTTTTTATCAGAAGTGGTACACACGTGTTGATTGCATTTTCACATTAAAAATTTGATTTATACTTAAAAACGCCCGCAAAAGTGGGCGTGTCAATTTTTTTTTAATTCAGTTGATAGCTTTCACACATATCTGAACATTTTATAGTGCAAATTTTTTGGATTAAGCTAGGATTATTTTTATTTTTTTATTTAAGTTTTTTGGATTCAAAGAAAATATATCGAATAACCAGTGAGTAAGTCCTGAAGTGTGTACGCAGAAGTTACAGTCCGTAAAACGGACCGTTGAATACCCCATCCTATCCCACATTGTAAAATGCTGAAGGCATAGTTGTTTTTTGACATTTTATTAGTAATGCAAACTTCGAAAAGGGGCGTGGTCCAACCGCCCCTAATAACAAACCATTAATTATAATATACTTCCACAGATATTTCCAAGTTACACTTAAATGTACGTAAAAATGCAATTTTTTGGTTCAAATTCAATATTTTTGAAAAATCGAGCCCTAAAAGGGGGCGTGGCTAAAAACTTTCTACGAACGAAATCTGGACTGAGGTCTCGTTTACCTAACATGCTTCTTTTTTTGTTTCATGCTTTCCTAAATTAGGGTCAAGGCCAGTCGAAATTAAGTTTTTCTGAAAAAAATTAGATTTTTCTTCAATTCTGCCTCCAATTGTGGGCGGAACCCAAAGTCTTGTACAAACAGAATGTGGAAATAAGCGTTTTCTACATAAAGTATTAAACAATTTTTTTTCAATTTCGAACACATATTGAGTAAACTGCATTTGAAAATTTACCCTAAAAATAGATGCCACGCCCACTAGAGGAGGTTTACCAATTAAATTTGTCTTTTTCGTGTCTAACATTCACTGGGAGGTGCTAAATGTCAAATTTCAGCCTTTTAAAACGTCTTACAGTTTTGAAAACTCTGGAGGTAGTTGCACATTTAGACCGATTGTGGGCGGTTCTTTCGGCGGATTTAAAAATTTTTTACACTTGTACTGTTTCGCATGACGTGGACCTTACGCACGAAGTTTCAGCACACTAGCTCAAAATTTGAGGCCTAAAAACATAACATACAGACGGATGGACGGACGCACAGACGGACGGACATGGCTCATTCGATTCAGAATTCAGTCTCGATCATATGCCCTTAAGGTCTTGGGGTCTACCACTATTATTTCACCGTGTTACAAACTATGTGACGATAGGGTGGGGTATAAAAACCGTTTATTAAAATGCAAATGAAATAAGACCATGCCCCAAAGGGGTAGTTTTTGCCAATTTTTTTGAAATGTCAATCACAATACACTTAAGCGAGGATAAAGTGTACCAAATTTCAGCTTCCTACGACAACTTTGAATTTTCATGCTAATAAGTAAAGTGGGCGTGTCAGTCTGCGGATTTTAAAAATTCTTACTGCTTCGGGACCTAGAAAGAACAGATATTAAGTTTTAAGTTCCTAGCTCAAAATTTAAGGCCTAAAAACTACCGACACATGGACGGACGGACGGACATGGTTGATTCGACTAACGATTCGGTCTCGATCATATGCCCTTCAGGTCTTGGGGGTCTACGGTGATTATTTCTCTATGTTACAAACCATGAATCAAACTTAATATACCTCCTATCCTAGTCCGCTTAGGCGAATCGCTGGATACCTCATCCCAATTGACCACTTTCAAGCTCCGAATTGTGTCATAAATCTTGGTTGTTAAATTTCAGTTTCTATTAGCTTCAACTGTATGTAGAATTTCTCAGTAAAAGAAAAGTGGGCGTGGCAAAAATTTATTCATTTGAGTTGATAGCCTACGTACATATCTGAAGATTTTATGGTGCAAGTTTTTTGGATTTAAAGCAATTATATGAAAGAAAAACCGTTTATTATAATGCATAGTAAATATGACCACGCCTACAAGGGGGCGGTTTTCGCTTTTTTCTTAAATGCCAATCACAATATACTTAAGCGAGGATATCGCATACCAAATTTCAGCTTTCTACGACAACTTTGGTTTTCCATGCTATTAAGGAAAGTGGGCGTGTCAGTGGGCGGATTTCAAATAATTTTACACTTATACTGCTTCAGGACCTAGAAAGAACAGATATCAAGTTTTTAGCTCCTAGCTCAAGATTTAAAGCCTAAGACTACCGACACACGGACGGTCGGACGGACGGATGGACATGGCTCATTCGACTTACAATTCGGTCTCGATCATATGCCCTTAAGGTCTTGGGGGTCTACGGTGATTTTTTCTCTATGTTACAAACTATGAACCAAACTTAATATATGTCCTATTCTATGGGATGGGGTATTAAAACATAGTACCTATATCAATCTCTGAGCGGGCCTTTTATATCAAATGTCAATGCCCAATGCGATAGCTCACAGAGAGAAACCAAATAAAAAGAAAGGCTGACAACTGTTTTCAAGCTCTAGCTAAAACAAATTATTAAACTCATATGTATATGGCCCATTCTTTGCTACAAGCCGGAACCAGTCGATTTCTTTATCAGCCCTGCATGAATATAGGTATATCAAATAAGCCGTCTGCCTTTTTTGTTGCTTCAATTTTCTCCCAATTTCGAGCGCTCTTATCAACATCAACATCTTAGCCATACCATATTCTACTTCATTTTAAGTTATTCATTTTCGGGGTGAGTAAGGCAATACATTTACGAATCAACCACCCTTCTTTACGGAAATACTTGATCTAATTATCAACGCGCTGTTTTAAGAAATTTAGCTGTGGATGGATACGACGAAGTGACGCCTCTCTGTAAATGGCTAAAAGCCACTGAACATTTTACAATTCAATTTTCTTATTAATTTGCACAGTACACTGCGTTACAAGTTCTTAAGTGTTAAAATGTGACAAAATGTATCATAGACTTCAAATTTTAATATTAATATTGTACCTACTGATTCAATTGATGAAACTGAAAATATGAAACTGATCTTCTAAGGGTTTGCTGAAAAGCTTTTCAAAACCGTGAGAATAGCCATTATACAAGTTTATTCAAATAAGCTGTTGTTAAAGCAAGAGCGTGTAGATTGGCAAGAAAAAAAACAAGTGGGAAAGTGCAACAGTGGGTATACAGTGGGTATATATAGCTTTTGTCATATAATTTTTTGTCAAATTTCATGTATATTTATTGAAAAACAGTCATTTTAAGCTAAAATCCCTTAAAAGGTGGGCGTGGTCAATGAAAAAGCTAAAATTTTTTGGCTACCTTAACGACAATTATAAGGCAATGTTACGTAGCAAAAATGAATGCGCTAGCGCCATTGTAACAAAGCTAAAATTTTCAAAATGTATTTTTTTAAATTAGAGATGGTCGCACATACAGACCTGTAGTGGGCGTGTCTGTGAGCGGATTCAGCTTATTTGCAAACTTGATCTGAAGGATTGGACTTCCAACCAACCCACAAAATTTCAGCTGTCTGTCTTAAAATTTAAGGCCTAAAAGTTGTTTACATACGGATGGACGGATGGACGGACAGGGCTTAATCGATTCTCCTGTTGGTCCCATTCATATCTCTTAAAGATCTTAGGGGTCTACGGTGATTATTTCGGGTATAATTATGAGGGGGCAACTAATGCCTCCGTACAGTCGAAAAGGAAAATTTTCTACGACTTTTATCTAGACGCATAAGTAAATGTGTTTACTTGTCGATACTCAAATTGGAAACAGTTATAATTATAGTGGGAAATATACGATACTTTGGGATATGATTCTTAGGTATAGTATATAGAATAGAAAAAAAAACAAAATGGGAAAGTGCAACAGTGGGCATGCAAAAGCTTCAATCCATCTACGACGGATTGCAAAATACCCGACCATACCAAAAAGAAAATTGCCACGCATCCAACAATGAAATTATCCGTACTCTAAACGAGACTCTTAACGATGTTAACAACGAGCGACGACTACAAAGAACAAGATCCCTTAAATTTTTGGCTATCTTAAAGACAATTATAAGGCAATGTTACGTATCAAAAATGAATGCGCTAGCGCCATTGTAACATAGCTAAAATTTGCAAAATGTTTTTTTTTTTTTTAATTAGAGATGGTCGCACATACAGGCCTGTAGTGGGCGTGTCTGTGGGCGGATTCAGCTTATTTTCAAACTTGATCTGATCTGAAACTTGATGAAGGACTGGACTTCCAACCAACCCACAAAATTTCAGCTCTCTGCCTTAAAATTTAAGGCCTAAAAGTTGTTACGGACGGACGGGCGGACATGGCTTAGTCGATTCTCCTATTGGTTCCTATCATATCTCTAAAAGGTCTTAGGGGTCTACGGTGATTATTTCACTGCGTTACGAACTATACATCAAACTGAATATACCCTGGGTCGGGTGTAACTAGTGGGAGGGTTACAATTCGCCTAGGCCAATCGTTGGATATCCCTTCCCAATTGACTCTTGTAAAGCTCCAAAATGCGTCAAAAATCTTGGTTGTTAAATTTCAGTTTCTATTAACTTTAATTGTGTTAGGAATTTGTGTTGTGTTAGGAACTTGTTTTGTGATTGACTTCTCAAAAAAAGGCGAAAACCGCCCCTTTTGGGCGTGGTCATATTTCATTTGCATTTTATTAAACATTTTTTATTCGATAAATTTTCTTTGAATCCAAAAAACTTGCGCCATATAATGTTCAGATGTGTGTGAAAGCTGTCAACTGAAATGAAAAAAAATTTGTCACGGCCACTTTTGGGGGCGTTTTTAAGCACAACCAAGTTTTTAATGTGAAAATGCAATCAACACGTGTATATCACTTCTGATAAAAATATAAAAATAAAACGATGTAATTGAAAAGGGGTGGATGCCACGCCCCTTTTTCAGGGAGAAGATTCTTTAACTGAGAAATTCTAAATACAGTTGAATTCAAAAGAAACTAAAATTTAACAACTAAGATTTATGACACAATTCGAAGCTTGAAAGTGGTCAATTGGGATGGGGTATCCAACGATTCGCCTAAGCGGATTGTAACCCTTCCACTAGTTTATCATATTTTTATCGGATGTGGTATACACGTGTTAATCGGAGTTTTATATTAAAAATTTGTTTTTTTTTTTATTTAAAAACGCCCCCACGATTGGGCGTGGCAAAAATTTATTCATTTGAGTTGATAGCATACGCACATATCTGAACATTCTATGGTGCAAGTATTTTGGATTTAAAGCAAATATATGAAATAAAAACCGTTTATTAGAATGCATATTAAATATGACCACGCCTACAGGGGGCGGTTTTCGCTTTTTTTTAAATGCCAATCGCAATACACTTTAACGAGGATATCGTATACCAGATTTCAGCTTCCTACGACAACTTTGATTTTCCAAGCTACTAAGTAAAGTCGGCGTGTCAGTAAGCGGATTCCAAAAAATTCTACAGTTATACTGCTTTGGGACCTAAAAAGAACAGATATCAAGTTTCAAGCTCCTAGGTCAAAATTTAAGGCCTAAGAACTACCGACACATGAACGGACGGACGGACATGGCTCATTCGACTTACAATTCGGTCTCGTATGCAGTTTTGAGGTCTTTAGAATTGAGCTAGAAAACTGAAACTTGCAGCTTTGCTTGGTTCTCATTTTGTACAGACAAAGCATGAAAATTGAGAAGATCCGCCCACAGCCACGCCCCCAATTGGCTTGAATGTCAGACAACCACAAATTTACATATTATTTTAAAATGCCTTTTGGTCAAGATGGACAAAACATATGAACTCGAATTTTGGTGGAGAGCAATATCGACCAGATGCCTTTAATAAGACAAAAACTAGACCGCCCACTCTATTGACCATATTTCGCAATCCGTCGTAGACGGACTGAAACTTTTACACACGCACTGCTGCACTTTCCCACTTGTTATTTGATATATTTGCTTTAAATCCAAATAACTTGCACCTTAAAATGCTCAGATATGTGCGTAAGCTTTTAAGTTGTTTTAAATTGGGGGAGGTCCAACCGCCCTAATTGCAAACTATTAATTATAAGATATTTCCACAGATATTTCCAAGTTACGCTTAAATATATTTTTTTTTTCTTTTTCCGTGGGTAGGTAAAAACCTTCATAGGCACTATGAGAATTGAACGCGCGTGCTCATAGTAGTGTGAGATTCTTACTCACTAAAAAACCTCCCGACGACTAAGTTTCCTTAACAAGTAGTTCAAGCTTCTGTATAGTAATCGCGTTTGGCAGGCTACTTTCCAACGAAAGCACCTGCAATACCGTCATTATGTGCGGTTTCCTCTTACGACGCTAGATCCAACGGTCTTGTTCGTTGTAGTCGGCGTGCAAGATTTGTCTGATCCAGAGTTCGGTTTATTTCGTGGTTGCAATGGCCGTGAAGGCGAGTGTGAAGTTTGCGAGCAAAGTTTCTTACTTTGTCGGTCACGGTTGCGATGCCTAGATCTCGATGTAAATCGCTATTTCTTATATACCATGGAGAATTTACGATTGCTCTTAGTGTCTTATTCTGAAAAGTTTCTAAAATAGATATGTTGCTTGGTTTGGTACAACCCCAAAGTTGTATACCGTACGTCCAAGATGGTTTTAGCACTTGCTTATACAATAGCAGTTTGTTATATACGCTTAGTTTCGAATAACGTCCGATAAGCCAATTCAGTTCTCGTAGCTTGATTTCAAGTTCATCGCGTTTCTTTTTAACGTGTGGCTACCATTTAAGCTTTGCGTCTAGGGTCATGCCTAAATATTTCGCCTCGTTTGCGTACGGAATTTGTACCGAGTTTATAAATAGAGGTAAATTGATAACCCTCTTGTAAGTAAAATTTACATGCGTTGATTTTGTCTCATATAGGAGGATTCGCCAGGCCTTTGTCCATTCGCATATTTTATTCAAAGCGCGTTCGAGTTTTCCCGTTTATAGTTCGACTGTCTTATTCGTAGCGAGGATAGCCGTGTCGTCAGCGAACGTGGCTACAGTCGTTGTCTCTACTTGAGGTACATCTCTTTTAAAAAGTAAAAAACAGTGTTGGACCGAGGACGCTACCTTGTGGAACGCCGGCTTGTATTTCTTTGAATTCTGAGTATTCGCTCCCGTATCTCACTCGAAATAATCTGTTGTCAAGATAAGACTCTAAGAGTTCATACAGTTTTTCCGGCAAAACTTTCCGTAGCTTATATTTTAGGCCTTCGTGCCAAACTTTATCAAAGGCTTGGGATACGTCAAGAAAAGCGGTAGAACATATCATTTTCGCTTCTAAGGCTTTCGCAATTTCATTAGTTATTCGATAGACCTGGTCAATTGTTGAATGTTTGACCCTAAAGCCGAATTGGTGATCCGGAATCAATCGTCTTTCTTCAATTATTGGTTGCAGTCGTTTGAGCACAAGTTTCTCGAAGACTTTAGATATAATCGGCAGAAGCGAAATCGGTCTATATGATTTTTTGTCGTTCGGGCATTTCCCTGGTTTCGGAACCATTATTACCTCTGCGACTTTCCGTTGCCGTGGAACGTATGAAATTCTCATTGATGCGTTTATGATGTAGAGAAGCTTGACTAACGCTCTTTTCGGTAGCTCAAAATTTCCCTTCAAAATTTCCCCAGTAATTAGGTCGTAGCCTGGAGCTTTGTTATTCTTCAAATTTCGGATTGTTTGACGAAGTTCAAACAGTGTCACGGTTTTCATTCGATAATTGTCTAGTTCCGCATTGCGATACAGATCGTCAACCAACGGCTCCCCGTCAAACGGTTTGAATGTTTCTTCTAGATGTTCTGCAAATACATCTGCTTTCTCTTTGTCGCCTTTTACCCATTCACCGTTATCTTTTCTTATTGGCGCCGACTGTACTATGGGCCTTTTTAATGGACTTCACGGCTTTCCAAAGTGAATAGTTTGACCCTCTATCGGCAGTCAAGTTTTCGAGGTAGCTGGTAGTCTCGCGACTTTTAAAATCTTGAAGTAAGTGCTTTAATTTGTTAGATAGCCCATTCAGAATGGTTTTATCAGGAGGAGCTCGAGACAAATGCCACCTCTTTCGAGCCTTTCTCTTATCGCGTATGAGCTCTTCAATTTCGCGCGGGTAAATTGATCCGCTTTTCCTTACTCCAGTCTTCCGGAAAGAAGTATTGTTCCATGCATCGTCTTGAATAGTTCTAACTAGTTTATCGACTTCGTCTTCTATTTCTAAAGGGGTTGTAAGTTGTACATGTAGAGATACATTTTCTTTGCAGTATTTCCTAAAGCCATCCCAGTTGGTGTTGTTATTAGTTAGCCTAGGCTCTCTCATTTTTTGCTAGACTTCCGCCGATTTTCAAAACGACTGCCGAGTGATCCGAACAGAGATCATAGCCTTCTTCTACATTTGTGAGGTGGCGAGGAACCCCTTTTAAAGAAGTCGACAAGGTCAGGTACTTTGTTTCTGTCGGTTGGCCAATACGTTGGCTTTCCCGTCGAAAGGAAAACCACGCCACGTTTCATGCTAGCTTTGAAGAGTACTCTACCTCTTGTTGAATTGCACCGTGATCCCCAAAAGGTGTTTTTCGCATTAAAGTCCCCGCCGATGATAAAATTCGACCCAAGTAAGTCAAAGAGGGGAGTAAGATCGTCGTCCGCTAGCCTATACTGTGGAGGAAAATAACTCGAGGCAATATTATAATCTAGGTGACCTATTTTTACCGATATTGAAGTTATTTGCCAAGTTTTGGTCAAGCTCAATCTCTTCGTTTTTATAATGCTTAATGCATTCTTTGATGTAGAGAGAGGATCCGCCTCTCGAATTTTCTGATGGATGATGCGCGTGGTAGTCGATGTAACCTCTAATTTTGGGTCCGGATCCCTTCTTAAAGTGTGTTTCCGAAATCAGGCATAGGTCAATATTTTTTTCCCGTAGAAATACTTCTAGTTCGTCGATTTTCTTTAAAAGACCATTTGCATTCCATGTAAGTATGTTAATGAGCTTCATATTCATGATTTGTTATTCGTTTTGCGAGGTTTAAACTCTAGCTCGCTCAGTTTGTCAAATATTACTTGATTAACTTTAGTTTGTTGCTCAAGCTTTTCCAATATCATAAATAATATTTGAGATACCGAATCTGTTGTGGTAGGTTCTGGAGGTTTGCTTTTGTGTGACGTGACTTCAGCGTACGATCTTGCGCCGATGAGTGATGATTTTCCCTTTGTACTTGGACCGGCGACGTTTTCTTGCGGAGTTTGTATTTTTTTCCTTGTCAATCTCGTATTTCTGACCGATTTTGGAGTTTTCGGCTTGTCAGCTCTAGAACGTTTTGGGGTTGTGGCCCTATCTACAATATGTTGCTTAACAGTTTCGTGACGTTTTTGTAGCTCTATTGCGATTTCGCAACCTCGGTAGCTCGCCGGGTGACTTCCATTACAATTGGCGCAAGTCGCTGGGGCCTGACTGCTTACGTTGCAATCTTTTGAAAGATGTCCACCGGCGCATTTGACACATCGCGGTTCTTTTCGGCAGTACGCTTGTGTATGTCGGAAGTCTTGGCATCGCTTACATTGAGGTACTAGTCTATTGCCCTTTCGCTTGGGCTCAATTTTTACCCTGATATTTAGGATTGTTTTTGTTTTATATATTTCGTTTATGTTTTCAATCCTATCGAACGTCAGCATGAAAATAGGAAGACCGCGCTTGACCACGTGTCTTTTTCTCCTTCCGTACGTTGTTTTTCTTTCTTAAGTATGTTCACGGCATCAAGAATTTTAAAGCCTTGGGCTTGAACATCTTCAACAATTTCTTCGTTCGTGCCGGTTGGGTGAAGTCCCCTAGTGAAAACCCGAAGCGGCTTCTCGAATTTGTTTTCGTAAGTATACCATTGTACATTCTCGGTATTTAATTTTTGCGAAAGTGCGCGATAGGCATCAGAGTCATCGACATTGACTTTCCATACATTATTTCGAAGAGAAATTAAATTATACTTCGTCCCCAGAGTATTTCTTAAGATATTTCGCAGCTTTCCGTAGTCTGCGACTCCAACGACATTTATTGCAGGCGGTCGGCGAATTTTTTCTTCAATTTTCGCTGTCGCTTTTTTTGACACGGTTGGTGTTTCATCGTGTTTATATACGGCCTCAACTACTGGCGAAGACCCAATTTTTCGTTTTTTGGTAGATCTTTTCTTAAGAGCCGGATTAGTTTCACGTGCAAGCTCTTCTTCGTCTGTCACGTATTCGCTTTGACGCTTCGGCGTGTCCTCACGTTTTGTAGTATCACGGGGATTCCTAAGAGCCTCGATTTCTTTTCGTAACGAATCTGCTTCATTTTTGAGCTCATGGTAGAGACGTTCCATATCTTTAATCTTAGCGCGGAGTTCGTTGTTTTCCGCTTCAAAGCATTTAGTTTTCGCTGAGTCCCGATTCCTTTCCCGGAGATGATCGATCTAGGTGGTGGTGATCGAGGTACCCTTGGTTTCTTCATAAAGGGATTTGAAATCAATAAATGGCTCTCCCCAGAATCCGTAGAGCCTGCCTCCGAAGAGGGTGGATTTGCCAGTGATGCTGGATTACCACCTGGGGTATTACTTCCGTTCGTTTTGTCCATTGCATGGTTTGTATGCGCTACGCGCTCGGCATACGGAGGGTGGATTTAAGTTTAAATATACGTAAAAATGCAATTTTTTGCTTCAAATTCAATATTTTTGAAAAATCAACCACTAAAAGGGGGTGTGTCTAAAATCTTAATAGGAACGAAATCTGGACTGAAGTCTCGTTTAGCTAACATGCTACTTTTTTTGTTTCATGCTTTACTAAATTAGGCGCAAGGCCAGTCGAAATCACGTTTTTCTGGAAAATTTCAGGTTTTTCTTCAATTCTGCCTCCAAATGTGGGCGTGGCCCACAGTCTCGTATAAACAATATATAAAACTAAGCGTTTTCTACATAAAATATTAAGCAACATTTTTCCAATTTAAAGCAAATATATTGAGTAAACTGCATTTGAAAATTTACCCTTAAAATAGATGCCACACCTACTGGAGGAGGTTAACCAATTAAGTTCTTCTTTTTTGTATCTTACATTCATTAGGAGATGCTAAGTGTCCAATTTCAGCCTTTTAGAAAGTCTTACCGTTTTGAAATCTCTGGAGGTAGTTGCACATTTAGACCGATTGTGGGCCTGTCTTTGGGCGGATTTAAAAATTTTTACACTTGTACTGCTTCGCAAGACGTGGACCTTACGTACGAAATATCAGCACCCTAGCTCAAAATTGAAGGCCTAAAAACATGTGACATACAGACGGACGGACATGGCTTGTTCGATTCACAATTCGGTCTCGATCAAATGCCTTTAAGGTCTTGGGGGTCTACCATTATTATTTCACCGTGTTACAAACTATGTGACAAACTTAATATACCTCCTATCCTATGAGATGGGGAGCCATTTCCGTCCGTCCGTGTGTCGGTAGTTTTTAGGCCTCAAATTTAGAGGTAGGAGCTTGAAACTTGATATCTGTTCTTTCTAGGTCCCGAAGCAAAACAAGTGTAAATTTTTTAAAATCCACCCACTGACACGCCCACTTTGCTTATAAGCATGAAAAATCAAAGTTGTCATAGGAAGCTGAAATTTGATATGCGATACCCCCGCTTAAGTGTATTGTGATTGACATTTAAAAAAATCGTTGGATACCCCAAAGCTTGACAATGGTCAACTGAAATAGGGTATCCAACGATTCGCTTGGGCCAGTGCTGCCACCCTAAAGATGATTGAGCGCAGTACATATTATAAAATAGCATAGTAGGTTACAATTTACCGCAGTAGATCTTACAATATAGAGAAACAAAAATTTTATTCTCTTAATACCTTTAATTTAAATAAAATACGTAAATTTAAAGACGTAAACTCACGAAAGAAGAGACACAACCGAAACATATTCAAACTTCCTTAAACAGTTCAACGTCTACGGTATTTTCAAGTTCGAGATGCCAAACAAAGCTCCTCTTTATATGGAAAACAAACAAAAATTACACATAAACGTAAATAACTATTTAAAAAATGCAACCCTGTATTTCGATGAACGAGAAAGTTGTAAACTTGATCAGCCTTCCTAGGTAAGGCAAAAATATTTTCATCATAAGACACGGAAAGGATTAGAAAAGGACATCACATCTTCGGAGCACTTTTTCAATACTTCCCACTTATTTATTAAAATAAATTTTGGGTCAATTTAAAAAACGGCATAAGCACAATAACTTCTTACCTAATCGGAAAACTCAACTTGTGTTGTATATTAATAGTTCGCACTTCTACAGAATCTATTGAATTTTTATACACGACCGAGGGTATATTAATTTTAACGCATAGTTTGTAACACAGTGAAATAATCACCGTAGACCCCTAAGACCTTTTAGAGATATGATCGAGACCGACAGGTGAGTTGATTAAGCCATGTCCGTCCGTCCGTCCGTCTGTCCGTCTGTCCGTATGTGTGAAGTTTTTAGGTCTTTGAAATAGAGCTAGGAAGCTCAAACTTGGGGTATATCTTGGTTCTTATTTTGTACAGACAAAGTGTGAAAATAAGTTAAATCCGCCGATGGCCACGCCCACTACTGGCGTCAATGTAAGACAACCTATAATTAAAATTTTCTTTCAAAATGCCTTATGGTCAAGCTAGACAGGGCACAGGAAATTAAATTTGGTACTGAGCAATATTGCCCCAAAACCTCTTAGAGGGCAAAAATTGGACCGCCCACAATATCGACCATGTCCACTTTTACCATATTAGATCTTTAAAAACCCGATTTCTCGGAAAGTTTACTCCAAATTGAAAAAAAAATTAATAACAAATATTCAAGATATTACTATTTGCTAGGTTTGCAACATACAAAGTTTAGAGCTCCGCCCACTTTTAAGGGGCGTGTTTAGGAAAAAACTGTTTTTTTTTTTTGTAAAAATTTTCGGTCTTAACGCATTTTGTCATGATTCTAACGAAATTACAATTAATTGATTTAAATTTTTAGCCCAGACCCACTTTTGGGGGCCCATACAAATGATATATGAAGTCGGAACAAAAAAAATTAAGATTTGGTGTTACACCGTATATAAGGGTTACTTATATAGAAAATTGTCACAGACAAACTCTTGCACTTACTCACTTGTTGCATATAAAAACGCGAATTGCATGGAATCCTTGGATCGAACTAGTGGGAGGGTTACAATTCGCAAAGGCGAATTGTTAGATACTCCATTCCAATTGACCACTTTCAAGCTCCGAATTATGTCATAAATCTTAGTTGATAAATTTTAGTTTCTATTAACTTCAACTGTATTTGGAATTTCTCAGTTAAAAAATCTTTTCCCTTAAAAAGGGGCATCCACCCCTTTTCAATAACATCGTTTTTTTTTATATTTTTTACCAGAACCTCAAGGGCATATGATCGAGACCGAATTGTTCCGTGTGTCGGTAGTTTTTGAAACTTGAAACTTAATATCTGTTCTTTTTAGGTCCCGAAGCAGAACAAGTGTAAAAATTTTCAAAATCCGGCCACTGACACGCCCACTTTACTTAATAGTATGAAAATTCAAAGTTGTCGTAGGATGCTGAAATTTGGTAAGCGTTATCCTCGCTTAAGTATATTGTGACTGGCATTTAAGAAACAAAGCGAAAACCGCCCCTTGTAGGCGTGGTCATATTTAATACGCATTCTAATAAACGGTTTTTATACCCGACCCAGGGAATATTAAGTGTGATGTATAGTTTGTAACGCAGTGAAATAATCACCGTAGACACCTAAGACCTTTTAGAGATATGAATGGGACCGACAGGAGAATCGATTAATCCATATCCGTCCGTCCGTCCGTCCGTATGTAAACAACTTTTAGGCCTTAAATTTCAAGGCAGAGAGCTGAAATTTTGTGGGTTGGTTGGAAGTCCAGTCCTTCAGATCAGGTTTGAAAATAAGCTGAACCCGCCCACAGACACGCCCACTACAGGCCTGTATGTGCGACCATCTCTTATTTAAAAAATACATTTACCGCATCCATTTTTGGTACGTAACATTGCCTTATGATTGTCTTTAAGGTAGTCAAAAAATGTTAGCTTTTTTATTGGCCACGCCCACTTTTTAAGGGTATTTAGCTTAAAATTTGACAAAAATTATATTACAAAAGCTGTAGATACTAGCATTTTCTAACTATTATGTATATATTATATGTGCCTCCGCCCACCTTTGTGGGCGTGGCGTTAAAAAAAGTGATTTTTTAGTTAAAAAGTCGGAGTTTTTAGGCCGAAATGTATGCAACCACCTAGCATAAAGCATTCAAAAGTTTTATTTTTATATCCCGCCCACTTTTTGGAGGCGTGGCAGTTTTTTTTCGTATGGTCGGGTATTTTGCAATCCGTCGTTGATGGATTGAAGCTTTTGCATACCCACTGTTGCACTTTCCCACTTGTTATTTGATATATTTGCTTCAAATTCAAAAAACTTGGACTATAAAATCTTCAGATATGTAAGCAAGCTGTCAACTCAAATGAATACATTTTTGCCACGCCCACTTTTGGGGGACTTTTTAAGTATAAACCAAATTTTTAATGTGAAAATGCAATCAAGACGACGTGTATATCACTTCTGATAAAAAATTTAAACAAATAATCGATGTAATTGAAAAGGGGTGGATGTCACGCCATTTTTAAGGGAGAAGATTCTTTAACTGAGAAATTCTAAATACAGTTGAAGTTAATAGAAACTGAAATTTAACAATCAAGATTTGGATTCAAAGAAATAATTCATCCAAGTTCAAGGGGTTATGGCTACCCTTATACTGAGTTAACATAACGCGAATGGAAAAGATGAGAGGAAAAAGAAGAGAGGAACTGGTGCACATTGGTTTTGAACTGTAGTGTCAAGGAAAAATCCCCTTCGGAAGCCTGTTCCACATCCGTGTTGTTCGGCTAAAAAAAGAATTCCAATACAACGCGGTTCGTCCCAAATTGGGCTCAAGGGTGTACTGATGAGCATTCCCTCTTGCGCGAGTATTGCAGTTGAATTCTTTAAAAGATGGAATGTTTTTAATGTGAAAATGCAATCAACACGTGTATATCACTTCTGATAAAAATATAAAAATAAAACGATGTAATTGAAAAGAGGTGGATCCCTTTTTCAGGGAGAAGATTCTTTAACTGAGAAATTCTAAATACAGTTGAATTCAAAAGAAACTAAAATTTAACAACTAAGATTTATGACAAAATTCGAAGCTTGAAAGTGGTCAATTGGGATGGGGTATCCAACGATTCGCCTAAGCGGATTGTTACCCTTCCACTAGTTTATCATATTTTTATCGGATGTGGTATACACGTGTTAATCGGAGTTTTATATTAAAAATTTGTTTTTTTTTATTTAAAACCCCCCCCCACGATTGGGCGTGGCAAAAATTTATTCATTTGAGTTGATAGCATACGCACATATCTGAACATTTTATGGTGCAAGTTTTTTGGATTTAAAGCAAATATATGAAATAAAAACCGTTTATTAGAATGCATATTAAATATGACCACGCCTACAGGGGGCGGCTTTCGCTTTTCTTTTAAATGAAAATCGCAATACACTTTAACGAGGATATCGTATACCAGATTTCAGCTTCCTACGACAACTTTGATTTTCCAAGCTACTAAGTAAAGTCGGCGTGTCAGTAAGCGGATTCCAAAAAATTCTACAGTTGTACTGCTTCGGGACCTAAAAAGAACAGATATCAAGTTTCAAGCTCCTAGGTCAAAATTTAAAGCCTAAAAACTACCGACACATGAACGGACGGACGGACATGGCTCATTCGACTTAATTACTTACTTGCAGCGTTGCTTGGTTCTCATTTTGTACAGAGAAAGCATGAAAATTGAGAAGATCCGCCCACAGCCACGCCCCCAATTGGCTTGAATGTCAGACAACCACAAATTTACATATTATTTTAAAATGCCTTTTGGTCTAGATGGACAAAACATATGAACTCGAATTTTGGTGGAGAGCAATATCGATCAGAAGCCTTTAATAAGACAAAAACTAGACCGCCCACTCTATTGACCATATTTCGCAATCCGTCGTAGACGGACTGAAACTTTTACACACGCACTGCTGCACTTTCCCACTTGTTATTTGATATATTTGCTTTAAATCCAAATAACTTGCACCTTAAAATGCTCAGATATGTGCTTTAGCTTTTAAGTTGTTTTAAATTGGGGGAGGTCCAACCGCCCTAATTGCAAACTATTAATTATAAGATATTTCCACAGATATTTATAAGCTACGCTTAAATGTACGTAAAAATGCAATTTTTGCTTCAAATTCAATATTTTTGAAAAATCAACCACTAAAAGGGGGCGTGTCTAAAATCTAATAGGAACGAAACCTGGACTGAAGTCTCGTTTAGCTAACATGCTACTTTTTTTGTTTCATGCTTTACTAAATTAGGCGCAAGGCCAGCCGAAATCACGTGTTTCTGGAAAATTTCAGGTTTTTCTTCAATTCTGCCTCCAAATGTGGGCGTTGCTCACAGTCTCGTATAAACAATATATAAAACGAAGCGTTTTCTACATAAAATATTAAGCAACATTTTTCCAATTTAAAGCAAAAATATTGAGTAAACTGCATTTGAAAATTTACCCTTAAGATAGATGCCACGCCTACTGGAGGAGGTTAACCAATTAAGTTCTTCTTTTTTGTGTCTTACAATCATTAGGAGATGCTAAGTGTCCAATTTCAGCCTTTTAGAAAGTCTTACAGTTTTGAAATCTCTGGAGGTAGTTGCACATTAAGACCGATTGTGGGCGTGTCTTTGGGCGGACTTTAAAATTTTTACACTTGTACTGCTTCGCAAGACGTGGACCTTACGTACGAAATATCAGCACCCTAGCTCAAAATTGAAGGCCTAAAAACATGTGACATACAGACGGACGGACATGGCTTGTTCGATTCAGAATTCGGTCTCGATCAAATGCCTTTAAGGTCTTGGGGGTCTACCATTATTATTTCACCGTGTTACAAACTATGTGACAAACTAAATATACCTCCTATCCTATGAGTTGGGGAGCCATCCTATGAGGAGCCATTTCCGTCCGTCCGTGTGTCGGTAGTTTCTAGGCCGTAAATTTAGAGGTAGGAGGTTGAAACTTGATATCTGTTCTTTCTAGGTCCCGAAGCAAAACAAGTGTAAATTTTTTTAAAATCCGCCCACTGACACGCCCACTTTGCTTATAAGCATGAAAAATCAAAGTTGTCATAGGAAGCTGAAATTTGATATGCGATACCCCCCCCCCCCGCTTAAGTGTATTGTGATTGACATTTAAAAAAATCGTTGGATACCCCAAAGCTTGACAATGGTCAACTGAAATGGGGTATCCAACGATTCGCTTAGGCCAGTGCTGCCACCCTAAAGATGATTGAGCGCAGTACATATTATAAAATAGCATAGTAGGTTACAATTTACCGCAGTAGATCTTACAATATAGAGAAACAAAAATTTTATTCTCTTAAAATACATTTAATTTAAATAAAATACGTAAATTTAAAGACGTAAACTCACGAAAGAAGAGACACAACCGAAATATATTCAAACTTCCTTAAACAGTTCAACGTCTACGGTATTTTCAAGTTCGAGATGCCAAACAAAGCTCCTCTTTACATGAAAAACAAACAAAAATTACACATAAACGTAAATAACTATTTAAAAAATGCAACCCTGTATTTCGATGAACGAGAAAGTTGTAAACTTGATCAGCTTTCCTAGGTAAGGCAAAAATATTTTCATCATAAAACACGGAAAGGATTAGAAAAGGACATCACATCTTCGGAGCACTTTTTCAATACTTTCCACTTATTTATTAAAATAATTTTTGGGTCAATTTCAAAAACGGCATAAGCGCAATAACTTCTTACCTAATCGGAAAACTCATGGTTGTGTTGTTTAATAATAGTTCGCACTTCTACAGAATCTATTGAATTTTTATACCCGACCGAGGGTATATTAATTTTAACGCATAGTTTGTAACACAGTGAAATAATCACCGTAGACCCCTAAGACCTTTTAGAGATATGCTCGAGACCGACAGGTGAGTTGATTAAGCCATGTCCGTCCGTCTGTCCGTCTGTCCGTCTGTCCGTCTGTCCGTCTGTCCGTCTGTCCGTCTGTCCGTCTGTCCGTCTGTCCGTATGTGTGAAGTTTTTAGGTCTTTGAAATAGAGCTAGGACGCTCAAACTGGGGGTATATCTTGGTTCTTATTTTGTACAGAGAAAGTGTGAAAATAAGTTAAATCCGCCGATGGCCACGCCCACTACTGGCGTCAATGTAAGACAACCTATAATTAAAATTTTCTTTCAAAATGCCTTATGGTCAAGCTAGACAGGGCACAGGAAATTAAATTTGGTACTGAGCAATATTGCCCCAAAAACTCTTAGAGGGCAAAATTTGGACCGCCCACAATATCGACCATGTCCACTTTTACCATATTAGATCTTTAAAAACCCGATTTCTCGGAAAGTTTACTCCAAATGGAAAAAAAAAATTATAACAAATATTCAAGATATTACTATTTGCTAGGTTTGCTTCATACAAAAATTAGAGCTCCGCCCACTTTTAGGGGGCGTGTTTAGGAAAAAACGTTTTTTTTTGCAAAAATTTTCGGTCTTAACGCATTTTGTCATGATTCTAACGAAATAACAATTAATTGACTTTAATTTTTAGCCCAGACCCACTTTTGGGGGCCCATACAAATGATGTATGAAGTCGGGACAAAAAAATTAAGATTTGGTGTTACACCGTATATAGGGTCATTTATATAGAAGTTTGTCACAGACAAACTCTTGCACTTACTCACTTGTTTCATATAAAAACGCGAGTTGCATGGAATCCTTGGATCGAACTAGTGGGAGGGTTACAATCCGCTAAGGCGAATTGTTGGATACTCCATCCCCATTGACCACTTTCAAGCTCCGAATTGTGTCATAAATCTTAGTTAATAAATTTTAGTTTCTATTAACTTCAACTGTATTTAGAATTTCTCAGTTAAAAAATCTTCTCCCTTAAAAAGGGGCGTAGCATCCACCCCTTTTCAATAACATCGTTTTTTTTTATATTTTTTATCAGAACCTCAAGGGCATATGCATTTTCTAACTATTATGTATATATTATATGTGCCTCCGCCCACCTTTGTGGGCGTGGCGTTAAAAAAAGTGATTTTTTTAGTTAAAAAGTCGGAGTTTTTAGGCCGAAATGAATGCAACCACCTAGCATAAAGTATTCAAAAGTTTTATTTTTATATCCCGCCCACACTTTTTGGAGGCGTGGCAGTTTTTTTTCGTATGGTCGGGTATTTTGCAATCCGTCGTTGATGGATTGAAGCTTTTGCATACCCACTGTTGCACTTTCCCACTTGTTATTTGATATATTTGCTTCAAATTCAAAAAACTTGGACTATAAAATCTTCAGATATGTAAGCAAGCTATCAACTCAAATGAATACATTTTTGCCACGCCCACTTTTGGGGGACTTTTTAAGTATAAACCAAATTTTTAATGTGAAAATGCAATCAAGACGACGTGTATATCACTTCTGATAAAGAAATTTAAACAAAAAAACGATGTAATTGAAAAGGGGTGGATGCGACGCCCCTTTTTAAGGGAGAAGATTCTTTAACAGAGAAATTCTAAATACAGTTGAAGTTAATAGAAACTGAAATTTAACAACCAAGATTTATGACACAATTCGGAGCATGAAAGTGGTCAATTGGGATGGGGTATCCAACGATTCGCCTAATCGGATTGTAACCCTCCCACTAGTATGGCGCAAGTTTTTTGGATTCAAAGAAAATAGATCGAATAAAAAATGGTTAAGTTTGTTTTTTTTATAATTCATTCAAGTTCAAGGGGTTATGGCTACCCTTATACTGAGTTAACATAACGCGAATGGAAAAGATGAGAGGAAAAAGAAGAGAGGAACTGATGCACATTGGTTTTGAACTGTAGTGGACTGTAGTGACAAGAAAAAACCCCCTTCGGAAGCCTGTTCCACATCCGTGTTGTTCGGCTAAAAAAAGAACTCCAATACAACGCGGTTCGTCCCAAATTGGGATCAAGGGTGTACTGATGAGCATTCCTTCTTGCGCGAGTATTGCAGTTGAATTCTTTAAAAGGTGGAATGCAACTGGCTATTTCACTGGAGCACTCTTTATGGAAGAAACGATAAAACAATGAAAGACAAGAGACATTGCGACGATGTTGCAAGAAGGTCGATTGACTTCGCAATGTTTGTGTCTCCTATCAATGTCAATGCTCTCTTTTGTATCCGATCGAGTAGATGTAAATTTGTATTAGGATCTCCTGCCCAGACATGAGAGTTATACTCCAGTTTTGGTCGTATGAACGATTTATAGATGACAGCCAGATAAGAAGGTGTAAAGTATTTCTTGCATCGACTAAGGAATCCTAAGCATTCCGCTGCGTTCTTGGCGATGTCGAATATGTGGTCATTCCAACGTAAGTTGTCATTAACACACATACCGAGGATGGAAAGCTTTTCGGTTTCAGTGATGCAAGTGCCGTTCATGGATAACAGCTGAAGATTTCTAGTCAGCTTGGATGACAGTAAACAGCATTGCGTTTTGGGTGCATTAAATTACACTCTATTTAAAAGCCCCCACGTTGATATGCTGTTTAAGTCGCAATTTAATGAGTTCAACATACTTAACCCTTCCCTTTTGACGTACGGAGGACTGGCGCGTTTGCAAGGAAACGAATATGAAAAACTAAGATTACTGTCATCAGCAAAAGAATGAATTGGATTAGATGTGGCAGGCAAGAGATCATTTATAAAGATCAAAAAGAGTGTTGGAGATAAAACTGAGCCCTGTGGAACACCAGCATTAATATGATGGACATCATACTTGAAACTGTCCAAAACCACATGGATTGATCGGTTCAAAAGGAAATTTCTAACTGTCCAAAACCACATGGATTGATCGGTTCAAAAGGAAATTTCTAATCTAATCCAATGAATAAAAGACACATCGATTCCAAAAGCACGAGTTCAATGAGTTTAATGAGTTCAACATACTTAACCCTTCCCTTTTGACGTACGGAGGACTGGCGCGTTTGCAAGGAAACGAATATGAAAAACTAAGATTACTGTCATCAGCAAAAGAATGAATTGGATTAGATGTGGCAGGCAAGAGATCATTTATAAAGATCAAAAAGAGTGTTGGAGATAAAACTGAGCCCTGTGGAACACCAGCATTAATATGATGGACATCATACTTGAAACTGTCCAAAACCACATGGATTGATCGGTTCAAAAGGAAATTTCTAAACTGTCCAAAACCACATGGATTGATCGGTTCAAAAGGAAATTTCTAATCTAATCCAATGAATAAAAGACACATCGATTCCAAAAGCACGCATTTTCGAAAGAGAACCTGGTGCCAGACTCTGTCAAATGCTTTAGAAATGTCGAGCGCAACAACTTTGCTTTCGCCATGAAGGTGCAAGGAGCAGTTCCACTTTTCGGTGAGATAAGCCATCAGATCACCAGTGGACCTTTTGCCAGGAAAGCCGTATTGACGGTCATTGAGAAGCCTCCGTGATTCTAGATATTTCATAAGCTGACTATTCATCAGCGTTTTCATAACCTTGGAAAGAATGGATGTTAGTGCAATTGGTCGGTAGCTGATCGGAGAAGTTGAATCGCCTCTTTTTGGGACGGGCTGAACAAATGCAGTTTTCCATCTACTCTGAAAGAGACCAGAAGAGTAGGACAGATAGAAAAGCCTACGCAGTGGTTTTGCCAGCGTGGGAGAACACCTCTTCAGAACTTTGGGGGAAATGCCATCTGGACCAGCGGATTTGTGTATGTTGAGGATTTTAAGGACTCCTGCTACTGTACGAGTGCGAAAATGAATTTGTTCCATGGAATGTTCTACGCTCTCGAGTACAGGTGGAGACAAGGGACAATCAGGCAGCAAGGAGCTGGCAGCAAAAAGAGCTGCAGGTAAATTGGCCTTGTCCAAGGAGCTGACAGCTGGGATGTAATTGAAAACGAGTGTCGGGATGGAGGATGAGGCACAATTTTTAATATTTTTTAAATGACCAGAAACTTTTACTACCTTTGGGACACTGAAGTATTTTTTGCCTCTATTTCTGATCATGAGAGAATTTGGCACGACGGATATGAGCATTGCAGACATTTCTGGCTTGTTTAAGCTTTTTCCGGTTTTCCTCGGTTGGGTTGGCTGTATATGACCGAAAACTAAACTTTTTTAACTTGATGGCCTCTTTACACTTCGAATCACACCATGAATTCTCAGGCCTAACAACTACCGACACACGGACGGACGGAGGAACGGACATGGCTTATTCGACTAACAATTCGATCTCGATCATATGCCCTTGAGGTTCTGATTAAAAATATAAAAAAAACGATGTAATTGAAAGGGGATGGATGCGACGCCCCTTTTTCAGGGAGAAGATTCTTTAACAGAGAAATTCTAAATACAGTTGAAGTTAATAGAAACTGAAATTTAACAACAAAGATTTATGACACAATTCGGAGCATAAAGTGGTCAATTGGGATGGGCTGGCAGCAAAAAAAGCTGCAGGTAAATTGGCCTTGTCCAAGGAGCTGACAGCTGGGATGTAATTGAAAACGAGTGTCGGGATGGAGGATGAGGTTATTATTTTTTAAATGACCAGAAACTTTTACTACCTTTGGGACACTGAATAAAGTGGTCAATTGGGATGGGGTATCCACCGATTCGCCTAATCGGATTGTAACCCTCCCACTAGTATGGCGCAAGTTTTTTGGATTCAATGAAAATAGATCGAATAAAAAATGTTTAATTTTTTTTTTGTTTTTTCATCCAAGTTCAAGGGGTTATGGCTACCCTTATACTGAGTTAACATAACGCGAATGGAAAAGATGAGAGGAAAAAGAAGAGAGGAACTGGTGCACATTGGTTTTGAACTGTAGTGGACTGTAGTGACAAGGAAAAACCCCCTTCGGAAGCCTGTTCCAAATCCGTGTTGTTCGGCTAAAAAAAGAACTCCAATACAACGCGGTTCGTCCCAAATTGGGCTCAAGGGTGTACTGATGAGCATTCCTTCTTGCGCGAGTATTGCACTTGAATTCTTTAAAAGGTGGAATGCAACTGGCTTTTTCACTGGAGCACTCTTTATGGTCAGACATGAGAGTTATACTCCAGTTTTGGTCGTATGAACGATTTATTTTCGCTACATTTCGCTGCGTTCTTGGCGATGTCGAATATGTGGTCATTCCAACGTAAGTTGTCATTAACACACATACCGAGGATGGAAAGCTTTTCGGTTTCGGTGATGCAAGTGCCGTTCATGGATAGCAGCTGAAGATTTCTAGTCAGCTTGGATGACAGTAAACAGCATTGCGTTTTGGGTGCATTAAATTACACTCTATTTAAAAGCCCCCACGATGATATGCTGTTTAAGTCGCAATTTAATGAGTTCAACATACTTAGTTCTTCCCTTTTGACGTACGGAGGACTGGGGCGTTTGCAAGGAAACGAATATGAAAAACTAAGATTACTGTCATCAGCAAAAGAATGAATTGGATTAGATGTGGCAGACAAGAGATCATTTATAAAGATCAAAAAGAGTGTTGGAGATACAACTGAGCCCTGTGAAACACCAGCATTAATATGATGGACATCATACTTGAAACCGTCCAAAACCACTTGAATTGATCGGTTCGGAAGGAAATTTCTAATCTAATCCAATGAATAAAAGACACATCGATTCCAAATGCAAGCATTTTCGAAAAAGAACCTGATGCCAGACTCTGTCAAATGCTTTAGAAATGTCGAGCGCAACAACTTTGCTTTCGCCATGAAGGTGCAAGGAGCAGTTCCACTTTTCGGTGAGATAAGCCATCAGATCACCAGTGGACCTTCTGCCACGAAAGCCGTATTGACGGTCATTGAGAAGCCTCCGTGATTCTAGATATTTCATAAGCTGACTATTCATCAGCGTTTTCATAACCTTGGAAAGAATGGATGTTAGTGCAATTGGTCGGTAGCTGATCGGAGAAGTTGAATCACCTTTTTTTGGGAAGGCTGAACAAATGCAGTTTTCCATCTACTTGGAAAGAGACCAGAAGAGTAGGACAGATAGAAAAGCCTACGCAGTGGTTTTGCCAGCGTGGGAGAACACCTCTTCAGAACTTTGGGGGAAATGCCATCTGGACCAGCGGATTTGTGTATGTTGAGGTTTTTAAGGACTCCTGCTACTGTACGAGTGCGAAAATGAATTTGTCCCATGGAATGTTCTACGCTCTCGAGTACAGGTGGAGACAAGGGACAATCAGGGAGCGAGGAGCTGGCAGCAAAAAGAGCTGCAGGTAAATTGGCCTTGTCCAAGGAGCTGACAGCTGGGATGTAATTGAAAACGAGTGTCGGGATGGAGGATGAGGCACAATTTTTAATATTTTTTAAATGACCAGAAACTTTTACTACCTTTGGGACACTGAAGTATTTTTTGCCTCTATTTCTGACGGATATGAGCATTGCAGACATTTCTGGCTTGTTTAAGCTTTTTCCGGTTTTCCTCGGTTGGGTTGGCTGTATATGACCGAAAACTGAACTTCTTTAACTTGGTGGCCTCTTTACACTTCGAATCACACCATGAATTCTCCTTTGGTTTGATAACCTTAATTCTGTTGGGAATGAAGGATTTCATGCCAATGAGAATTATTTCTGTGAGCATATCGGCTGCGGCTTCAATGCCACGATCGAGGAAGCAAAGTGACCAATTGAAAGACTTAAAGAAACTGTTTAAGCTGTCCCAGTTAGCTTTCTCGTATTTCCAAACGGATCTGACGAAACTATCTGACTATCTGACGAGCTTCGAGGTGAAAGGATGCGAGGTTAGGAACAAGTCCAGAGTATTGGCAGCATGAGTGTCAATGTCAGGGATCCGCGTTGGCTCGTTTACAAGCTGGGTTAGATGGTTGCCCACAGCAAAAATCTCAACATACCCGCCTTCGGGTGCTGTCTGTCCAGAATATCGAAGCCACTGAGAATTGTGTATATTAAAATCGCCTGCAACAACGATTTCAGTACGAGGATGACGGGGTACAATTATTAATAAAATGCAAATTAAATAATGACCACGCCCAAAAGGGGGCGGTTTTTGCCTTTTTTTGAAATGTCAATCACAATACACTTAAGCGAGGATATCGCGTATCAAATTTCAGCTTCCTACGACAACTTTGAATTTTCATGCTATTAAGTAAAGTGGGCGTGTGAGTGGGCGGATTTTAAAAATTTTTAACATTAATACTGCTTCGGGACCTAGAAAGAACAGATATTAAGTTTCAAGTTCCTAGATCAAAATTTAAGGCCTTAAAACTAACGACACACGGACGGACGGACGGACATGGCTCATTCGACTAACGATTCGGTCTCGATCATTTGCCTTTAAGGTCTTGGGAGTCTACGGTGATTATCTCTTTATGTTACAAACTATGAATCAAACTTAATATACCTCCTATCCTATGGGATGGGGTGTAAAAACGATTTTATTGAAAAGGGGTGGATTTCAAACCCGTTTTTAAAAGAGAAGATTCTTAAACTGAGGAATTCTAAATACAATTGAAGTAATTAGAAACTGAAATTTAACAACCAAGATTTATGACTCAATTTGGAGCTTGAAAGTGGTCAATTGGGATGGGCTATCCAACGATTCGCCTAAGCGGATTGTAACCCTCCCACTAGTTTAAAATTAAAAGAAGATTCTTCATTGACAAATTCTTAACACAATTAAAGTTGATAGAAACTGAGATTTAACAACCAATATTTTTGACGCATTTTGGGGCTTGACAATGTTCAATTGGGATGGGGTATCTAACGATTCGCTTAGGCGGATTGTAACCCTCCCACTAGTTTCTCTTAAGTCGGATCCATTTTCTCTTCCCATGACATTTTTTTGACTTTCAAGTCACTGTTTTTCAAAAAAAAAAACGTTATAAACTTATATCCAGTTTTTTTTTAGTAAACCGAACAATACTGAAGAAAAATAACTGTAACAAGTTACCTCAAAAACCTGCAGATTTTACGATACTTGGGAAAAGCTGTAGCAGCTAAGACTAAGAAAGATTCGATTCATAGTTTTCAATTTACATTAATTTGAATAAAGATGCTTGTGTTTGGTTTATATATTTTTATACCCGACCCAGGGTATATTAAGTTTGATGTATAGTTTGTAACCCAGTGAAATAATCGCCGTAGACCCCGAAGACCTTTTAAAGATATGAATGAACCGACAGGAGAATCGATTAAGCCATGTCCATCCGTCCGTCCGTCCGTATGTAAACAACTTTTAGGCCTTGAATTTTAAGGCAGAGAACTGAAATTTTGTGGGTTGGTTGGAAGTCCAGTCCTTCAGATCAAGTTTGAAAATAAGCTGAATCCGCCCACAGACACGCCCACTACAGGCCTGTATGTGCGACCATCTCTAATTTAAAAAATACATTTTGCAAATTTTAGCTATGTTACAATGGCGCTAGCGCATCCATTTTTGGTACGTAACATTGCCTTATGATTGTCTTTAAGGTAGTCAAAAAATGTTAGCTTTTTTATTGGCCACGCCCACTTTTTAAGGGATTTTAGCTTAAAATTTAACAAAAAATTATATAACAAAAGCTGTAGATACTAGCATTTTCTAACTTTTATGTATATATTATATGTGCCTCCGCCCACTTTTGTGGGCGTGGCGTTAAAAAAAGTGATTTTTTTAGTTAAAAAGGCGGAGTTTTTAGGCCGAAATGTATGCAACCACCTAGTATAAAGCATTCAAAAGTTTTATTTTTATATCCCGCCCACTTTTTGGAGGCGTGGCAGTTGTTTTTTCGTATGGTCGGGTATTTTGCAATCCGTCGTAGATGGATTGAAGCTTTTGCATACCCACTGTTGCACTTTCCCACTTGTTATTTGATATATTTGCTTCAAATTCAAAAAACTTGGAATATAAAATCTTCAGATATGTAAGTAAGCTATTGTGATATCGCGATACAAATGTTTTCGATTCGATTTATTATGGAACACCCGCTATAATTAAAATATCCCGAAATTTCCCCACCAGTGGAGACTTTAGTGAATACAACGAATTCCAGTCGTCAAACTCCGCCTTCCATCTAGCGTGATGTAGAAGTTTCACGAATTGTCATAATTATTGTATAAATAGCCGATACCCGTTGCCTAGTTTTTTTTAGTTTTGAATCGGAATACTTGAAAAGCGAACGTCGATTGTGAAAGTAATAAAAACGGTTACGGTGAACTAGATTGAACTAAGTGTTTGATAAATAAAGATATTCGTTTGTGTTTATAAAAAAGTGAAATTGAGTTTTCTTAGACGAACCCCAGGAAATATATTACACTATCAACTCAAATGAATACATTTTTGCCACGCCCACTTTTGGGGGACTTTTTAAGTATAAACCAAATTTTTAATGTGAAAATGCAATCAAGACGACGTGTATATCACTTCTGATAAAAAATTTAAACAAAAAAACGATGTAATTGAAAAGGGGTGGATGCAACGCCCCTTTTTAAGCGAGAAGATTCTTTAACAGAGAAATTCTAAATACAGTTGAAGTTAATAGAAAGTGAAATTTAACAACCAAGATTTATGACACAATTCGGGGCATGAAAGTGGTCAATTGGGATGGGGTATCCAACGATTCGCCTAAGCGGATTGTTACCCTCCCACTAGTATTTTTATTATATCCCATCCCATAGGATAGAAGGTATATTAAGTTTGATTTATAGTTTGTAACATAGAGAAATAATCACCGTGACCCCCCCGTGGCGAAAATTTATGCACGTGAGTTGATAGCTTACGCAAATATCTGAACATTTTATTGTGCAAGTTTTTTGGTTTTTAAGCATATATATCAAATAAAAATCGTTTATTAGATTATTGGCATATTAAGTATGACCACGCCTACAAGTTTGCTGCATTCGCTTTTTTTTAAATGCCAATCACAATACGCTTAAGCGAGGATATCGCGTACCAAATTTCAGCATGCTGCGACAACTTTGATTTTTCAAGCTATTAAGTATAGTGGGCGTGTGGGTGGGCGGATTTTAAAAATATTTACACTTGTACTGCTTCGGGACCTAGAAAGAACAGAAATTAAGTTTGAAGCTCCTAGCTCAAAATTTAAGGCCTGAAAACTACCGACATACGGACGGACGGACCGACGGACATGGCTCATTCGACTAACAATGCGGTCTCGATCATATGCCCTTAAGGTCTTTGGGGTCTACGGTGATTATTTCTCTATGTTACAAACTATGAATCAAACTTAATATACCTCCTATCCTATGGGGTGGGGTATAAAAACGATGTTATTGAAAAGGGGTGCATGCCCCGCCCCTTTTTAAGGGAGAAGATTCTTTAACAGAGTTAATAGAAACTGAAATTTAACAACCAAGATTTATGATTCAATTCGGAGCTTGAAAGTGGTCAATTGGGATGGGCTATCCAACGATTCGCCTAAGCGGATTGTAACCCTCCCACTAGTTTAAAATTAAAAGAAGATTCTTCATTGACAAATTCTTAACACAATTAAAGTTGATAGAAACTGAGATTTAACAACCAATATTTTTGACGCATTTTGGGGCTTGACAATGTGCAATTGGGATGGGGTATCCAACGATTCGCTTAGGCGGATTGTAACCCTCCCACTAGTTTCTCTTAAGTCGGATCCATTTTCTCTTCCCATGACATTTTTTTGACTTTCAAGTCACTGTTTTTCAAAAAAAAAAAACGTTATAAACTTATATCCAGTTTTTTTCTAGTAAACCGAACAATACTGAAGAAAAATAACTGTAACAAGTTACCTCAAAAACCTGCAGATTTTACGATACTTTGGAAAAGCCGTAGCAGCTAAGACTAAGAAAGATTCGATTCATAGTTTTCAATTTACATTAATTTGAATAAAGATGCTTGTGTTTGGTTTATATATTTTTATACCCGACCCAGGGTATATTAAGTTTGATGTATAGTTTGTAACCCAGTGAAATAATCGCCGTAGACCCCTAAGACCTTTTAGAGATATGAATGAACCGACAGGAGAATCGATTAAGCCATGTCCGTCCGTCCGTCCGTCCGTATGTAAACAACTTTTAGGCCTTAAATTTTAAGGCAGAGAGCTGAAATTTTGTGGGTTGGTTGGAAGTCCAGTCCTTCAGATCAAGTTTGAAAATAAGCTGAATCCGCCCACAGACACGCCCACTACAGGCCTGTATGTGCGACCATCTCTAATTTAAAAAAATACATTTTGCAAATTTTAGCTATGTTACAATGGCGCTAGCGCATCCATTTTTGGTACGTAACATTGCCTTATGATTGTCTTTAAGGTAGTCAAAAAATGTCAGCTTTTTTATTGGCCACGCCCACTTTTTAAGGGATTTTAGCTTAAAATGACTGTTTTTCAATAAATATATATGAAATTTGACAAACAATTATATGACAAAAGCTGTAGATATTAGCATTTTCTAACTTTTATGTATAAATTGTATGTGCCCCTGCCCACTTTTGTGGGCGTGGCGTTAAAAAAAGCGATTTTTTTAGTTAAAAAGGCGGAGTTCTAGGCCGAAATGTATGCAACCATCTAGTATAAAGCATTCAACAGTTATATTTTTATGTCCCGCCCACTTTTTGGAGGCGTGGCAGTTTTCTTTTTGGTATGGTCGGGTATTTTGCAATCCGCCGTAGATGGATTGAAGCTTTTGCACACCCACTGTTGCACTTTCCCACTTGTTTGGTTCAAATTCAATATTTATTGAATTACTTTTTAATTCTAATTATTATTTTAATTATTTCTTTAATTCTGCCTCCAAATGTGGGCGAGACCCAAAGTCTTATATCAACAAAATGTAGAACTAAGTGTTTTCTACATGAAAGAGTAAGTGAAATTTTTTCAATTCGGAGCAAAAATATTGAGTAAGCTGCATACGAAAATTTACTCTAAACATAGATGCCACGCCCACTATAGGAGGTTTACCAATTAAATTTGTCATTTTTGTGTCTTACATTCATTAGGAGATGCTAAATGTCAAATTTCAGCCTTTTAGAACGTCTTATAGTTTGAAATCTCCGGAGGTAGTTGCACATTTAGACCGATTGTGGGCGTGTCTTTAAATGGATTTCAATTTTTTTTACAATTGTACTGCTTCGCATGACGCGAACCTTACGTACGAAATTTCACCTCCCTAGCTCTAAATGTAAGGCCTAAAAATATGTGACATACAGACGTACGGACGGACGGACGGACGGACAGGCTTATTCGATTCAGAATTCGGTCTCGATCATTATGCCGCCCTTAAAGGCATGGGGGCTACCATAATTATTTCATCGTGTTACAAACTATGTGACAAAGTTAATATACCTCATATCCTATTGGGCGGGGCATTAAAAGGGGTCTGGACCCAAACACATCACCCTTTGCAAAATTCGAGGGGAGGATCCTCCGTCTACATCAAGGAAGGATTCCAAACAATATTCCAATCGCTGACTCCAATTTCAATCGCCCAGACAAAATCGATATCTTGCTGGGGCAGAATTCTATCATGAACTGTTGATGGTTGGTCAAATTCGATTAGCAGAGGATCTACCAATTCTGCAAAATTCAGTTTTTGGTTGGATCGTAGCAGGCAAGGTAGCCAGGGTAACTGCTACCTCAGTGACATGTTCTTTAGGACTAACAGAAGAATATCTTAACAAAATCGTCGAAAACATTTGGCGCCAGGAAGAGGATCAAGAAATTCAAGAAGATATGACGGTGGCAGATGATGTGAATATTGTGAAGAACATTTTAAAAGAACCGTGCAACGATCTGCGCCTGGAAGATTTATTGTAACTTTACCGTTTTCCTCCAAGCCGTCAAAATTAGGAAACTCAAGAGATATTGCCCTGCGGCGATGCATCTCAATTGAGCAAAGGCTTAGTCAGGATTCAAAATTAAAGAGGTCGTACGTTGCATTTATGGAAGAATATCTCCGGTTAGGTCATATGGAGGAGATTGACTATAAAAACTTATCATTTCTTCATTATTTCCTGTTACATCACGGCGTGTGCAAGCCTGATAGAACTACCACTAAACTTAGGGTAATATTCGACGCATCTGCAAAATTGTCTAATAACATCTCTCTAAATGACGTACTATGTGGGGTGCCGTGGCGTAGTGGTTAGTGTGTGTGCTTTCTACGCCGGAGGTTTGGGTTCGAATCCTGCCATAGTCACCTGAAAAAAAAAGACTTGTTCTTTTTCACGGTCCCCACCTCCGCGAGGGTTTGACAAGCCCTCCGAGAGTATAAATTGTCTTGAAAAACTTCTCAAAGTGCCGTTCGGATTGGGCAAAAAATTGTAGGTCCCCTTGTATGTAAAGAAATTAGCACACCAGCATACATTGTTGAGAAGTTGGCCCTGGTTCACCTCGAGCTGTTGCGCCACTCTATTTATTTATTTATTTATTTTCATTTATATAGTCATTTATATATGACGTACTATGGTCGGGTCGCACCGTACAAGATAAATCATTCTCCTTTCTCCATATAAATTCATCAATAACCAACCAGACGAGGATAACAAAAAAAAACAGCACTATCAGATATCGCCCATATTTTCGATCCGTTGGGACTTTTAAGTCCAATCACTATCAGGGCAAAACTCTTTATGCAAGAGTTATGGAAACTCAATTAAGACAGGAATGCTTCTCTTTCAATGGAACTACACACCACCTTGAGCAATTTTCGAAGGGATCTTAGGTTAATCAAGGACATAGAATTTCCCAAATATGTCTTCTCGGGCAAGACACAGCAGAACGTGCAGATACATGCATTCGCAGATGCATCCAGAAGAGCATTGGGAGCAGCAATACATGCGATCAACCTCCGCTGATGGAACTATCAACGTTCAAATATTATGTGCTCGATCAAAGGTAGCGCCAATAAAACAAGATGCATTACATTCAAAACCAACAATCACACCGCGTCACGAATTGTGTGCAGCTAAGCTAGCTACCGAATTGCCACGCAGGGTAGAAGGAGATCTACAAACGGGATCACTATCTTGTACTTTCCAAATTGGGCTCAAGGGTGTACTGATGAGCATTCCTTCTTGCGCGAGTATTGCAGTTGAATTCTTTAAAAGGTGGAATGCAACTGGCTATTTCACTGGAGCACTCTTTATGGAAGAAACGATAAAACAATAAAAGACAAGAGACATTGCGACGATGTTGCAAGAAGGTCGATTGACTTCGCAATGTTTGTGTCTCCTATCAATTTCAATGCTCTTTTTTGTATCCGATCGAGTAGATGTAAATTTGTATTAGGAGCTCCTGCCCAGACATGAGAGTTATACTCCAGTTTTGGTCGTATGAACGATTTATAGATGACAGTCAGATAAGAAGGTGTAAAGTATTTCTTGCATCGACTAAGGAATCCTAAGCATTTCGCTGCGTTCTTGGCGATGTCGAATATGTGGGTCATTCCAACGTAAGTTGTCATTAACACACATACCGAGGATGGAAAGCTTTTCGGTTTCAGTGATGCAAGTGCCGTTCATGGATAACAGCTGAAGATTTCTATTCAGCTTGGATGACAGTAAACAGCATTGCGTTTTGGGTGCATTAAATTACACTCTATTTAAAAGCCCCCATGTTGATATGCTGTTTAAGTCGCAATTTAATGAGTTCAACATTATAATTAACCCTTCCCTTTTGACGTACGGAGGACTGAGGCGTTTGCAAGGAAACGAATATGAAAAACTAAGATTACTGTCATCAGCAAAAGAATGAATTGGATTAGATGTGGCAGACAAGAGATCATTTATAAAGATCAAAAAGAGTGTTGGAGATAAAACTGAGCCCTGTGGAACACCAGCATTAATATGATGGACAGCATACTTGAAACCTTCCAAGACCACTTGGATTGATCGGTTCGAAAGGACATTTCTTATCTAATCCAATGAATAAAAGACACATCGATTCCAAATGCACGCATTTTCGAAAGAGAACCTGGTGCCAGACTCTGTCAAATGCTTTCGAAATGTCGAGCGCAACAACTCTGCTTTTGCCATGAAGGTGCAAGGAGCAGTTCCACTTTTCGGAGAGAAAAGCCATCAGATCACCAGTGGACCTTTTGCCACGAAAGCCGTATTGACGGTCATTGAGAAGCCTCCGTGATTCTAGATATTTCATAAGCTGACTATTCATCAGCGTTTTCATAACCTTGGAAAGAATGGATGTTAGTGCAGTTGGTCGGTAGCTGATCGGAGAAGTTGAATCGCCTTTTTTGGGGACGGGCTGAATAAATGCAGTTTTCCATCTACTCGGAAAGAGACCAGAAGAGGACAGATAGAAAAGCCTACGCAGTGGTTTTGCCAACGTGGAAGAACACCTCTTCAGAACTTTGGGGGAAATGCCATCTGGACCAGCGGATTTGTGTATGTTGAGGTTTTTAAGGACTCCTGCTTCTGTACGAGTGCGAAAATGAATCTGTCCCATGGAATGTTCTATGCTCTGGAGTACAGGTAGAGACAAGGCACAATCAGGGAGCAAGGAGCTGGCAGCAAAAAGAGCTGCAAGTAAATTGGCCTTGTCCAAGGAGCTGACAGCTGGGATGTAATTGAAAGCGAGTGTCGGGATGGAGGATGAGGCACAATTTTTAATATTTTTTAAATGACCAGAAACTTTTACTACCTTTGGGACACTGAAGTATTTTTTGCCTCTATTTCTGATCATGAGAGAATTTGGCACGATGGATATGAGCATTGCAGACATTTCTGGCTTGCTTAAGCTTTTTCCGGTTTTCCTCGTTTGGGTTGGCTGTATATGACCGAAAACTAAACTTGTTTAACTTTATGGCCTCTTTACACTTCGAATCACACCATGAATTCTCCCTTGGTTTGATAACCTTAATTCTGTTGGGAAAGAAGGATTTCATGCCAATGAGAATTATTTCTGTGAGCATATCGGCTGCGGCTTCAACGCCACGATCGAGGAAGCAAAGTGACCAATTGAAAGACTTAAAGAAACTGTTTAAGCCGTCCCAGTTAGCTTTCTCGTATTGCCAAACTGATCTGACCAAACTATCTGACTATCTGACGAGCCTCGAGGTGAAAGGATGCGAGGTTAGGAACAAGTCCAGAGTATTAGCAGCATGAGTGTCAATGTCAGGGATCCGCGTTGGCTCGTTTACAAGCTGGGTTAGATGGTTGCCCATAGCAAAAATCTCAGCATACCTGCCTTCGGGTGTTTTCTGCCCAGAATATCGAAGCCTCTGAGAATTGTGTATATTAAAATCGCCTGCAACAATGATTTCAGTACGAGGATGACGGGGTACAATTATTAATAAAATGCAAATTAAATATGACCACGCCCAAAAGGGGGCGGTTTTTGCCTTTTTTTGAAATGTCAATCACAATACACTTAAGCGGGGACAACGCGTATCAAATTTCATCTTCCTACGACAACTTTGAATTCTCATGCTAATAAGTGAAGTGGGCGTGTGAGTGGGCGGATTTTAAAAATTTTTAACATTTATACTGCTTCGGGACCTAGAAAGAACAGATATTAAGTTTCAAGTTCCTAGATCAAAATTTAAGGCCTAAAAACTACCGACACACGGACGGACGGACGGACGGACGGACGGACATGGCTCATTCGACTAACGATTCGGTCTCGATCATGTGCCTTTAAGGTCTTGGGAGTCTACGGTGATTATTTCTTTATGTTACAAACTATGAATCAAACTTAATATACCTCCTATCCTATGGGATGGGGTATAAAAACGATGTTATTGAAAAGGGGTGGATTTCACACCCGTTTTTAAAAGAGCAGATTCTTAAACTGAGAAATTCTAAATACGATTGAAGTAAGTAGAAACTGAAATTTAACAATCAAGATTTATGACCCAATTCGGAGTTTGAAAGTGGTCAATTGGGATGGGGTATCCAACGATTCGCCTAAGCGGATTGTAACCCTCCCACTAGTATTTTTATTATACCCCATCCCATAGGATAGAAGGTATATTAAGTTTGATTCATAGTTTGTAACATAGAGAAATAATCACCGTAGACCCCCCCGTGGCGAAAATTTATGCACGTGAGTTGATAGCTTACGCAAATATCTGAACATTTTATTGTGCAAGTTTTTTGGATTTAAAGCAAATATATCAAATAAAAATCGTTTATTATATTATTGGCATATTAAGTATGACCACGCCTACAAGTTTGCTGTATTCGCACGCTTAAGCGAGGATATTGCGTACCAAATTTCAGCATCCTGCGACAACTTTGATTTTTCAAGCTATTAAGTAAAGTGGGCGTGTCAGTGGGCGGATTTTGAAGCTCCTAGCTCAAAATTTAAGGCCTTAAAACTACCGACACACGGCCGGACGGACCGACGGACATGGCTCATTCGACTAACAATGCAGTCTCGATCATATGCCCTTAAGGTCTTTGGGGTCTACGGTGATTATTTCTCTATGTTACAAACTATGAATCAAACTTAATATACCTCCTATCCTATGGGGTGGGGTATAAAAACGATGTTATTGAAAAGGGGTGCATGCCCCGCCCCTTTTGAAGGGAGAAGATTATTTAACAGAGTTAATAGAAACTGAAATTTAACAACCAAGATTTATGACTCAATTCGGAGCTTGAAAGTGGTCAATTGGGATGGGCTATATAACGATTCGCCTAAGCGGATTGTAACCCTCCCACTAGTTTAAAATGAAAAGAAAATTCTTCATTGACAAATTCTTAACACAATTAAAGTTAATAGAAACTGAGATTTAACAACCAATATTTTTGACGCATTTTGGGGCTTGACAATGTGCAATTGGGATGGGGTATCCAACGATTCGCTTAGGCGGATTGTAACCCTCCCACTAGTTTCTCTTACGTCGGATCCATTTTCTCTTCCCATGACATTTTTTTGACTTTCAAGTCACTGTTTTAAAAAAAAAACGTTATAAACTTATATCCAGTTTTTTTCTAGTAAACCGAACTGTTGGCAATGCCGACGATTAATTCAATTGTAGAAACCTTCCACCTTCGCATTCATCTACTGGGCTACCATAAATAGCTCAGTTTTTTCCAGAAGGCAACCGCCATTTTAATGTGGGCCCATCCGGCATTTATTTCCTTCCTTGTAGCAAGCTTATTTAAAAAGAACAAAATAAGACTTTAATGTAAGTAATGAATTGATGTAAAATTATACATATATAAATCTCATTTAAACTTTGGAATAAAGGTTGAATCATTGCCACGTAGACATCGAAGTTTTTAATTTCATCCACGTGGAGGTTATCGACAAGGTCTGTCTGTTGGTACCGAATTGAACCAACAATTTTCAACATTAAAACATTAATTATTCGCAACAAGTGCAACGTACAATTTAAACAACGATTGTCAACGAATTTGCTGCCCAGACGAGGAGAACATCGCCGCCGAGGTGCCGCCAAAGAAGCCCCCAACCAACAAAGGCAGCAAGAAGCAACGAACACCAGAGCACGAGTTTAATTGTCGCCTATGCTCAGAACCAGATGCAGCTGGAGATATGGTTCAGTGTGACCAATGTAATGAGTGGACACATTACTTGTGCGCGGGAGTCACGAGTTTCGTGAAAAATGTGGAGTGGCAATGTGCCAAGTGTGTGTCAGGTAAGAGTATCTTAGTACCCAGTAGTCTAACAGCGTCTGCTTTTGAAGGTAATGCCAATGTCAAAAAGAACAATAAACAAAGTAGCCCTACGAATATTGCTCACGAAAATTTAAAATTTATTGCCCCTGACTCGTCGCCACAAAACACCGCCCCTCCAGAGGTAAAGCAGCCTGAGAACTTGTCAAATATATTAGTGCCTGCACCAAGTGTAGCATCCAACGTTGCCCCGGTAAGTCAATTGTCCAGACTAACGCCTGCCGCGGCACCAACTTGTGTCGTAACTTGTGCGAATGCTGCTGCTTCAGTTAGTCTAGTCAAGGCTCCTCAAACATCGGCACTAAACGACGCCGCCCTTATAGCGGGCTATGGTGCTGCGGCTGGATCATCATGTTCTGCACCTGCAGCTTATACTGAAACACCAATTTATGTTGCAGCAGCTGCCAAGGATGTTCCCACAACTGGTCTAGCATGCAATGTATACACCACCTATACTGCCACCTATACTGCGGATTCTGTCGATATGGCTGCCACTCATGGTGCCTTGACTTGCGCGCCTCGCCTTGTATCGGGAGTGCCTACTACAACAACAACCTGTATGGAGATTTCTGGCCTATCTGTTTCTGCTCGTCTCGCAATAACATCTCGTTCTGCTACGCCTGCTTGTGTCGCTATCGCTACCACTAGCGCTGCTATAACCAGTGTAAATAGTTTTCCATCTACAGCTCGTTCACCAACCACAGTTCATGATTCAGCCGCTATCGCAAATGCTGCCACAACTGGTGCAGCACGTTTGCAAATGCTGTTCATGTTGGTGTTACGTCTGGTGCCTCTACAGCTGGTGCTTTTAATGCTGGTGCTTCTACAACTAGTGCTGCTACAACTAGTGCTGCTATAACTGGTGAAGCATGTTTTGGAAATACTGATCATGTTAGTGCTACGTCTGGTGCCTCTACAGCTGGTGCTTTTGCAGCTGGTGCACTCACAGCTGGTGCTTCTACAACTGGTGCTGCCACAACTAATGCTGCTGCAACTGGTGAAGCACGTTTAGCATCTACAGCTTCTTACGCCACTTCAGCTGCTGTCGCAAATGCTGCCACAACTGGAGCAGCACGTTTTGCAAAGGCTGTTGAAAATACTGCTAGATCTGGTGCCTTTACAGCTGGTGCTTCTACAACTTGTGCTGCTATTACTCGCGCTGCTACAACTGGTGAAGCACTTTTCACACCGGCAGCTCATATTCTGACTCCAGCTGCTGTCGAAAAGGCTCCCACAACTGGTGGAGCACATTTTGCACCAGCAGCTCCAACCGCCACTCCGGCCGCGTTCGCAAACGGTGCGTATATTTCTACTACAGCTTGTACAACAGGTTTAGCATCTGCAGCTCAGACAACGACTCCAGGTACTGCCGGTAATCTTGCAGTACCTGGTGCAGCATGTTCTGCTTACATAGTCAACAGTGTGACTTCAGCCTCTCTTGCAACAGGACCGGATTACGTCATGCTTGTCACTCCTAGCACGATGGAGGACAACGTCATTGACAAGCCGGGTCCCATAGGTTTGACATCAAGAGCCTCTACTGAGTACACCGCATCGACTGGTGTACCACAACTTACCAATGGATATGCAACATCGACATCTTTATGCACCAGGGGAATGGTGATTGATTTTGGTAGTCTGGTCCCCGCGTCTAAAACCTGTTTGCCAACGACCTCGACCCGACTTAATAACATCGGGAGTTCAGCTGCCAGCCATGGACGTAGAAGTTCAAAAGGATCAATCAGCTCAAAGGCATCTAAAAGGTCCTTAGCGAAGCAATTTCAACTGGAACTCCGAATGTTAGAGGAGGAGCAGGAACTTAGAGCAAAGAGGATAGTGAGAACCTCGAGAGGAAATACAAGATCCTGATCCAACTTGAGGATAATTCATCGGGAGCTGAAGACAATGAAACGTCGTCATCAATCTCAAAGGTAAACAACTTGGCAGCCAAGAAGCAGACGGTGGTTTCGCATCGGCAATCAACGTTGTTCCCCCGATTCCTGAAGGCCTTGGTTCCTTAGATGAAAGGATCGCCAGAGAAGAGGAACCAGCTTTGCATCAGCCATCACAACCACCGGTTTTGAAGTGATTTGAGACAGCAGCGGCTCCAGTACAACCAACGCTCACTAACGTCTCACACGAGCCACCGCCATCGCATCAACATCAGACCCGATTTCCTGCCTTTCGAGTTGAAACGGCTCCTTCGTATGCAGCGACTGAACGACTTCAACGAGATAGATTTTCCGTGCAGGCGCAACCAACTAAAGCTACACCGCAACATCATCACTTCCTCGAGCACCATCCGACAATGAGAATGCCAGGTTCACCTATGCGCAGTTCATCCTATCAAGGCTAGTCGAAAGCTAACTTGGCGGCCCGGCACTTGGTCTGTCGAGATCTACAATGCTTTGGTGGGAGCCCTGACGAATGGCCGTCATTCATCTCTAACTTCTATAGAAGGACCGAGCTTTGCGCATTTAGTAATGAAGAGAACCTAGTAAGACTACAAAAGGCCCTAAAGGGGAAAGCTTTGGAAGCGGTTCGAAGTCTTCTGGTACAACCGAACTGTGTGCATCGAGTCATCGCAACTTTAAAAATGCTGTACGGAGATCCGGAGCATATCGTCCACACGCTCACTCAAAAGGTCTACTCGACGCCATCGCCAAAGGCCGAAAAACTCGAAACTTTGGCCAACTTTGCCCTCACCGTTCAAAACCTCTGTGCGACTATAGAAGCCTCGGGACTAGAAGCTCACCTAAATAATGCAACAATGTTGCACCGGCTAGTGAGTAAACTGCCTCCTGCCATTCGTCTTGACTGGGCCAAACGCAAGCGTTCGCTGACGGAATGCAATCTCTCACACTTCAGTACACGGATCTACGAAATCGCCGAAGCAGCCAACAGTGTTATAGTTACTGAGACAACATCTCTGGTGCCAGAGCCCAAGGCTCAAGGAAGGATTAGCAAGGAGAGAGGATTCCTCAACGCACACTATACGCAGAGAGACGAAAACAACAATGACGTGGTCCCTCAAGACCCAAGTGCTGCATTTGTATCGCATGGAACTTGCGATGAACGAATGGCCAGAGCTACCAACAACGACGACCAGTACAGCCTTCACCTGTGCGAGTGTCTCTCCGACCTCCAACGGCTAGTGAAACACTTCATAAGCAATGACAGTTTTGGTACGTCATATCCTGGGAGCACCGTTCTACCAATAGATGACAAGCGAGCCCCAGAGATGCTGAATACCTACACACGACGGAGGAAGGGACGTTTCGAGACCTCGCTCCTGTGGAAGAGTGACCAGATCCAGTTGCCCGACAGTCTTCCCATGGCTAAAAGGAGATTGACATGTCTTCACCGCCGAATGAAACGAGAACCACTGCCAGCTGAGGCACTTAAAAAGAAAATAGAGGAGTATACGTCCAAGGGCTACGCCCGAAAGCTGACTGCTAAAGAAGTCACCGAAGGAAGTCGTCGTTGTTGGTACCTCCCAATATTTCCGGTGCAGAACCCAAACAAACCTGGAAAGCTAAGGATCGCATGGGACGCTGCAGCTACTATCCAAAGCGTTTCACTGAACTCCGTGCTCTTAAAAGGTCCTGATCAACTCACCTCTAACATCCGTGATTTATAAATTTCGAGAAAACCTGGTAGCCATTTGCGGGGACATTATGGAAATGTTCCACCAGGTTCAAATTCGAAAAGAAGATCGGGACTTCCAAAGATTCTTGTGGAGCACGGGTAATGACCAGGAGCCGGAGGTGTATGTGATGAATGTGATGACGTTCGGGGCAACGTGTTCGCCTTGTTGCGCTCAATTCATAAAAAACAAGAACGCCGATGAGTTTGCTGAATCGTATCCAAGAGCCGTCCGATCCATAAAAGAAAATCACTACGTTGATGATTTAATGGATAGCGTTGCAACTGAAGAGGAAGCTATTCGTCTAGCCAAGGAGGTCCGTTACATTCATCAACAGGGAGGTTTCTTCATACGGAACTGGATTTCAAATTCACCGTTAGTGCTCAAGGCTCTGAGTTTCGAAGCCCCAGACAGCATGAATCTCAACGTAGATGTAGAGCTGACCACTGAGAAGGTTTTAGGAATGTGGTGGTGTACCTCTAAAGACTGCTTCACATATAAGCTTTCAACCAACCCAAGCCAAGCTGAGATTCTTTTTGGTGGACGACGCCCCACGAATTGCGAGGTTCTACGAGTTCTTATGACCATCTTCGACCCACTAGGTCTGCTGGCACATTTTTTGATGTTCATCAAGGTTCTGCTACAGGACATCTGGCCCTCAAAGATCGATTGGGACAAACAAATTCAGGACCGTGAGTACGAAAAATGGCAAAAGTGGGTAAGATTCTTACCGCTGATGGAAACTCTGGAAATCCCTCGTTGCTACATAACTCTACAACTCAAAAACAACTCCGAGCATTAGCTACATGTCTTCGTTGACGCCAGCGAGAGCGGCGTGGCCTATTAAGAACTTTGCTGCAGTGGCCTATTTAAGAACTATCACCGATGACGTGGTGGAATGTGCGCTCATAGCTGCCAAAACTAGAGTGGCGCCTCTAAAAAGCCTATCAATACCCAGACTCGAACTGCAAGCTGCGGTTCTGGGCGCCCGTTTTGCAAGGACATCATGGAATCTCATACCGTTTAACTTTCCAAACGCTATTTCTGGTCAGACTCTAAGAACGTCTTGAGTTGGATTCGATCGGATCATCGGAGGTACCAACAATTTGTTGCGTTTCGGGTCAAGGAGATCCTGGACCTTACGGAAATATCAGAGTGGCGGTGGTTACCCACGAAGGCGAATGTATCGGACGAAGGCACAAATTGGCAGACGTTTCCAGAATTCAAATCTACGAGCCGGTGGTTTATGGGACCAGACTTCCTGAGACTCCATCCAGATAAATGGCCTCAGGAACCCCTAAGCGAAACCGTAACCGAAGAAGAACTGAAAACTCACTTCGTCAATGTACACAGCGCTACCCGAGAAAATGTGTTCCGATTTAATGAAAACTCAAGCTGGAATAGGTTAATGAGAAGTACAGCATGGGTTTACCGCCTCATACACAATTGGGTACATTGCCGAAGACTTAAAATGGAGAGGGTTTACGGGCCATTGTCTCAGGAAGAACTTCAGCGGTCGACAACAGCAATCCTAAAAGAAGTGCAAGCCAGTGTATATGCTAAGGAACTAGCGTGCCTACGATTTAACAGCCCTGTTGACACCTCCAGTGAGCTTCATAACCTTTGCCCGTTTCTAGACGAAGAAGGCATCATAAGAGCAAACAGCCGAATACTCCATGCGAAGAACGTAAGCGAGAATGCTAAAACACCCATCATTCTTCCAAGATCGCATTGGGTGACCTATCTCATCATCATGGACATGCACCATCGTTATAGCCACCAAAATCATGAGACAGTTGTTAATGAACTTCGACAAAGCTTCCACATATCGCGACTGAGGGCAGCCCTCAATACAGCCAGGAGAACATGCCAACAGTCCAAGAACAACAGGGTTAAACCATTACACCCCATAATGGCACAGCTTCCGCCTGCACGACTTGCTTCATTTTGTCGACCGTTTTAGTTTGTCAGAGTCGACTATTTTGTTCCTGTGAGCGTAAACATCCTGAGAAGAACGGCTAACCGGTGGGGCGTGCTGATCACATGCCTGACCACGAGAGCGATCCATATCGAAGTTGCTCACTCACTGTCGTCGGACTCCTGCATCACGGCATTTCGGAACTTTATAGCCCGTCGCGGCACTCCAATCGAAGTATATAGTGATAACGGCACCAACTTCACCGGAGCTGAACGGGAACTAAGTGAGGCCTTCAAAAACGTGAATAAGGACAAGCTCATCGAGACGTTTACAACCACCAAGACTAAATGGAAATTTATTCCCCCCGCATCACCACATATGGGTGGCAGCTGGGAGAGGTTAGTGAAATCCGTGAAAAGTGTGCTGTATCAGATCATGCCAACTCATAACCCATCGGACGAACTTCGAAACATCGGACGAACTTAAAAACATGCTCATCGAGTCGGAGATCATCGTCAATTAACGACCGTTGACATAAATTCCTCTCGACAACGAAAATGAGGAGGCTCTGACACCTAACCATTTCCTCGTAGGGTCCTCGAGTGGTTCTAAACCTCTAGCAATATTCGACGACGACGTTAGGGTACTTAGAAAAAATTGGCTTACCTCTCAGCAGTTCGCAGAACGTTTCAAGACTCGCTGGGTGAAAGAATACCTTCCGACACTCACTCGGCGAGCAAAGTGGTTCAAAGCTATGAAACCTATAGAAGTGAGCGATATCGTCCTGATTGTGGACCCAAATAACCCTAGAAACTGCTGGCCCAAAGGGCGAGTGATACAAACTATGATGTCTAAGGATGGCCAAGTGCGAAGCGCTTCCGTCCTAACACAGGCCGGAATCTACGAAAGGCCAGTTATAAAGTTAGCTGTTTTAGATGTCAAGACTCAAGAAGACGATAAGCTGCGGAAGGCCCTACCGGCGGGGAGTGTTGGCAATGCCGACGATTAATTCAATTGTAGAAACCTTCCACCTCCGCATTCATCCACTGGGCTACCATAAGTAGCTCCGTTTTTTCCAGAAGGCAACCGCCATTTTAATTTGGGTCCATCCGGCATTTCTTTCCTTCCTTGTAGTAAGCTCATTTAAAAAGAACAAAATAAGACTTTAATGTAAGTAATGAATTGATGTTAAATTATACATATATTAATCTCATTTAAACTTTGGAATAAAGGTTGAAACATTGCCACGTAGACATCGAAGTTTTTAATTTCATCCACGTGGAGGTTATCGACAAGGTCTGTCTGTTGGTACCGAATTGAACCAACACGAACAATACTGAAGAAAAATAGCTGTAACAAGTTACCTCAAAAACCTGCAGATCTTACGATACTTGGGAAATGCCGTAGCAGCTAAGACTAAGAAAGATTCGATTCATAGTTTTCAATTTACGTTTATTTAAATAAAGATGCTTGTGTTTGGTTAATATATTTTTATACCCGATCCAGGGTATATTAAGTTTGATGTATAGTTTGTAACGCAGTGAAATAATCACCGTAGACCCCTAAGACCTTTTAGAGATATGAATGGGACCGACAGGAGGATCGATTAAGCCGTGTCCGTCCGTCCGTCCGTATGTAAACAACTTTTAGGCCTTAAGTTTTAAGGTAGAGAGCTGAAATTTTGTGGGTTGTCTGGAAATCCATTGAAGGTTTGAAAATTAGTCAAATCCAACCCACAGACACGCCCACTACAGGCCTGTATGTGCGACCATCTCTAATTTAAAAAAATACATTTTGCAAATTTTAGCTATGTTACAATGGCGCTAGCGCATACATTTTTGGTACGTAACATTGCCTTATGATTGTCTTTAAGGTTGTCAAAAAATGTTAGCTTTTTTATTGGCCACGCCCACTTTTTAACTGTTAACTTTAACTGTTAACTTTAACTTTTTAACACTTTTGACTGTTTTTCAATAAATATATATGAAATTTGACAAAAAATTATATGACAAAAGCTGTAGATTAGCATTTTCTAACTTTTATGTATTGTATGTGCCTCCGCCCACTTTTGTGGGCGTGGCGTTAAAAAAAGTGATTTTTTTTGTTAAAAAGGCGGAGTTCTAGGCCGAAATGTATGCAACCACCTAGTATAAAGTATTCAACAGTTATATTTTTATATCCCGCCCTCTTTTTGGAGGCGTGGCAGTTTTCTTTTTGGTATGGTCGGGTATTTTGCAATCCGTCGTAGATGGATTGAAGCTTTTGCACACCCACTGTTGCACTTTCCCACTTGTTTGGTTCAAATTCAATATTTTTGAAAAATCGACCCCTAAAAGGGGGCGTGGCTAAAAACGTGGCTAAAAGGTTTTTCTTCAATTCTGCCTCCAAATGTGGGCGAGACCCAAAGTTTTGTATCAACAAAATGTAGAACTAAGTGTTTTCTGCATAAAATAGTAAGTGAAATGTTTTCAATCCGGAGCAAAAATATTGAGTAAGCTGCATACGAAAATTTACCCTAAAAATAGATGCCACGCCCACTATAAGAGGTTTACCAATTAAATTTGTCATTTTTGTGCCTTACATTCATTAGGAGATGCTAAATGTCAAATTTCAGCCTTTTAGAACGTCTTACAGTTTGCAATCTCCGGAGGTAGTTGCACATTTAGACCGATTGTGGGCGTGTCTTTAATGGATTTCAAAATTTTTTACACTTGTACTGCTTCGCATGACGCGAATCTTACGTACGAAATTTCACCTCCCTAGCTCTAAATGTAAGGCCTAAAACCATGTGACATACAGACGTACGGACGGACGGACGGACGGACAGGCTTATTCGATTCAGAATTCGGTCTCGATCATTATGCGCCCTTAAAGGAATGGGGGTCTACCATTATTATTTCATCGTGTTACAAACTATGTGATAAAGTTAATATACCTCATATCCTATTGGGCGGGGCATTAAAAGGGGTCTGGACCCAAACACATCGGCCTTTGCAAAATTCGAGGGGAGGATCCTCCGTCTACATCAAAGAAGGATTCTAAACAATATTCCAATCGCTGACTCCAATTTCAATCGCCCAGACAAAATCGATATCTTGCTGGGGCAGAATTCTATCATGAACTGTTGATGGTTGGTCAAATTCGATTAGCAGAGGATCTACCAATTCTGCAAAATTCAGTTTTTGGTTGGATCGTAGCAGGCAAGGTAGCCAGGGTAACTGCTACCTCAGTGACATGTTCTTTAGGATTAACAGAAGAATATCTTAACAAAATCGTCGAAAACATTTGGCGCCAGGAAGAGGATCAAGAAGATATGACGGTGGCAGATGATGTGAATATTGTGAAGAACATTTTAAAAGAACCGTGCAACGATCTGCGCCTGGTAGATTTATTGTAACTTTACCGTTTTCCTCCAAGCCGTCAAAATTAGGAAACTCAAGATATATTGCCCTGCGGCGATGCATCTTAATTGAGCAAAGGCTTAGTCAGGATTCAAAACTAAAGAAGTCGTACGTTGCATTTATGGAAGAATATCTTCGGTTAGGTCATATGGAGGATATTGACTATAAAAACTTATCATTTCTTCATTATTTCCTGTTACATCACGGCGTGTACAAGCCTGATAGAACTACCACTAAACTTAGGGTAATATTCGACGCATCTGCAAAATTGTCTAATAACATCTCTCTAAATGACGTACTATGTGGGGTGCCGTGGCGTAGTGGTTAGTGTGTGTGCTTTCTACGCCGGAGGTTTGGGTTCGAATCCTGCCATAGTCACCTGAAAAAAAAGACTTGTTCTTTTTCACGGTCCCCACCTCCGCGAGGGTTTGACAAGCCCTCCGAGAGTATAAATTGTCTTGAAAAACTTCTCAAAGTGCCGTTCGGATTCGGCAAAAAATTGTAGGTCCCCTTGTATGTAAAGAAATTAGCACACCAGCATACATTGTTGAGAAGTTGGCCCTGGTTCACCTCGAGCTGTTGCGCCACTCTATTTATTTATTTTCATTTATATAGTCATTCATATATGACGTACTATGGTCGGGTCGCACCGTACAAGATAAATCATTCTCCATTCTCCATATAAATTCATCAATAACCAACCAGACGAGGATAACAAAAAAAACAGCACTATCAGATATCGCCCATATTTTCGATCCGTTGGGACTTTTAAGTCCAATCACTATCAGGGCAAAACTCTTTATGCAAGAGTTATGGAAACTCAATTAAGACAGGAATGCTTCTCTTTCAATGGAACTACACACCACCTTGAGCAATTTTCGAAGGGATCTTAGGTTAATCAAGGACATAGAATTTCCCAAATATGTCTTCTCGGGCAAGACACAGCAGAACGTGCAGATACATGCATTCGCAGATGCATCCGGAAGAGCATTGGGAGCAGCAATATATGCGATCAACTTCCGCTGATGGAACTATCAACGTTCAAATATTATGTGCTCGATCAAAGGTAGCACCAATAAAACAAGATGCATCATATTCAAAACCAACAATCATACCGCGTCACGAATTGTGTGCAGCTAAGCTAGCTACCGAATTGCCACGCAGGGTAGAAGGAGATCTACAAACGGGATCACTATCTTGTTCTTTCTGGACCGATTCAGAAATTGTTTTCGCATGGGTTAATTCTCAAGCCTCGTCATGTCATAGCTATATTGCCAATCGAATTGCTTTTAATCCAGAAACTTACTACGACGAGTCAATGGCTTCATGTACCATCGAAAAAAAACCAAGCAGATATAGTGTCCCGATGGCTAGAACCACATAAATTAAAACATAGTACAATGTGGTTTTATGGTCCGCTATATCTGTATGGTCCAGAAAGCACAGTCGAAGCGAGGCACAAAGTTGGAAAGGAAAAGATCTGCATTTTTGCTGGTAGCCGTGGACCGTTGCAACTCAATAATAGAGTCCATAGATCACCATAATTTCTTTCCTAGATTACAGTGCATAACATCATATGCAATAAGATTCGTATCGAGCATACGTAAGAATAGACCTAATGGAACGGATGAATTTTAACATTCAAATATTTATGTAATTCGAATTGTAATAAACAATTAACAATATCTTCTTCCACGCCTTAGCACCATAGAGATTCTGCGCTAATTGTGATCATCAGAAACATTCAACAACAAGGTTTCAAACAGGAGTGCAAGGATTTGAACTGTTAACAACCGCAGTCCTTTGACACTTTGACGCCTTTTTTGGATGAAATCAGGATTATCCGAGTCGGAGGGCGTCTGCAATCGTCCCAGTTGAACTTTGATGAAAAACACCCTATGCTGCTACCTTGTGCGAATGTTATTACTAAGTTTTTGCTTGCTGACCTCCATGTCAAGAATTTGCATGTCGGACCACAGGGTTTATTGGCGATTGCGCGCCAGAAATATTGGCCTATAAGAGGAAAGACCGTAGCACGCTCAGATGTTCAAAATTGTGTTCGATGTTTTAAAGCCAAACCAAGATTAATGAATCAGCTCATGGGGTATCTGCCCGCTCATCGAGTTCAACCAGCTTAACCGTTTCTTAACGCAGGAGTCGATTTTTTTGGACTAATATATATTCATTTTTGGACATAACGGATAGCATCCATGCAACACAGAACTCCATTTTACTATTAAAATAAATTTTAGTCGCATAAGAATGGCATAAATGTTATTTGAAAACTTGTTAGTTGCAAAACAGTTGCAAAATAGTTTCTTCAAACCGAATTTCCTCGTAGGTCGCATAAAAGTCAACTAGAAGTCGCGATTCTCTTCTATAACCAGTGAGTAAGTGCTACATTGTGTACGCAGAAGTTACAGTCCGTAAAACGGACCGTTGAATACCCCATCCTATCCCACATTGTAAAATGCTGATGGCATAGTTATCTTTTGACATTTTATAAGTAAGGCAAACTTCGAAAAGGGGCGTGGTCCAACCGTCCCTAATTACAAACTATTAATTATAAGATATTTCCACAGATATTTCCAAGTTACACCTAATTGTACGTAAATATGCAATTTTTATACCCGACCCAGGGTATATTAAGTTTGATGTATAGTTTGTAACGGAGTGAAATAATCACCGTAGACCCCTAAGACCTTTTGGAGATATGAATGGGACCGACAGGAGAATCGATTAAGCCATGTCCGTCCGTCCGTATGTAAGAAACTCTTAGGCCTTAAATTTTAAGGCAGAGAGCTGAAATTTTGTGGGTTGGTTGGAAGTCCAGTCCTTCAGATCAAGCTTGAAAATAAGCTGAATACGCCCACAGACACGCCCACTACAGGCCTGTATGTGGGACCATCTCTAATTTAAAAAAAATACATTTTGCAACTTTTAGCTATGTTACAATGGCGCTAGCGCATTCATTTTTGGTACGTAGCATTGCCTTATAATTGTCTTTAAGGTAGCCAAAAATGTTTAGCTTTTTTATTAGCCACGCCCGCTTTTTAAGGGATTTTAGCTTAAAATGACTGTTTTTCAATAAATATATATGAAACTTGACAAAAAATTCTATGACAAAAGCTGTAGATACTAACATTTTCTAACTTTTATGTGTATATTGTATGTGCCTCCGCCCACTTTTGTGGGCGTGGCGTTAAAAAAGTGATTTTTTTTTAGTTACAAAGGCGGAGTTTTAGGCCGAAATGTATGCAACCACCTAGTATAAAGCATTCAACAGTTATATTTTTATATCCCGCCCACTTTTTGGATGCGTGGCAGTTTTCGTTTTGGTATGGTCGGGTATTTTGCAATCCGTCGTAGATGGACAAGTTCTTTCATTCTCCCCCATACAATATATTCCATGGATAATAGTAAGGTCCGGAGATCTTGCAGGCCAGTGAACTGGTCCATTTCTTCCTATCCAACAACCACTTTTCATCTACGACGAAGTTCGTGGAGTTTGCGGAGCATCCTTGAATATTTCTGTTAAATCATTGCGCAAAAACTACAGATAGTTTGGAGAATTCAGTGTGGGTGGCAGTTTACTTACTTACTTAAGGTGGCGCTAAAGTCCGGGGTGGACCTGGGCCAGCCAACAAGCTTCGCCAACCAGCTCTGTGTCTAGCTAGCCGTCTCCAGTTTCGCACGCGAAGTTGGCTGAGGTCCCCTTCCACTTGCGTGCGCCCCCTGAGTCTCGGTGCTCCTCTACTGCGCCGTCCCTGCGGTGTGGATTCGAAGATTTTCCGGGCCGGGGCGTTGGTGTCCATCCGCTCTAGGTGACCAAGCCATCGTAGATATTGTATTTTGACTCTTTTGGCTAGGTCGGTATCGCTGTACAGCCCGTACAGTTCGATGTTATAACTCCTCCTCCACTTTCCGTCTATGCAGACGGGACCGTAAATCGTCCGAAGAATTTTCCTCTCGAAGCCTTTGACAGGGTCCATTCTTCTGCACCGTAAAGCAGGACTGGGATTATGAGGGTCTTATACATGGACACTTTAGTTGCTCGAGAGAGGGCTTTGCTAAAGAAACAGCGATTGGCAAGAGCTATCCTTCGTTTGATTTCAGCGCTGGTGTCATTGTCTGAATTGACAGTTTGAAGGGACCGATTAAATTGTTTCCAATACAACCTGCTCACAAATTGACGCTAAATATGTGTTTACCTCAACTCTTCTTGGTGTAGCTCCTGCGTTAGGTCGTCTTGTGGAAAAAAACCCCGTTTTCCTAAGCCTTCGAAACGAATTTCTAGATACACGGGGCTTAGGTATTCTTCGGTTAGGATAGAACTCATGGTATGTTACACTTTTAAAACAAATATTACTTTTAAAACAAAATATATAAATATAAACACATATTTTTCTTTTTCCTCAATAACAAGTAAACGACCCGCGCGCGCACTGTTTGACGTGTTGAAAGTTATCGAGTGAATGTGGCTGGAGGGCGAATTGCGTCACACACACACACGGCGAGTGGGATCGGGGAAAAATGCACCCGGCAGTATGATGGGATACTGCGAATTTGGCTAGCTCAGCTGGGAGTGGATTCGCTCGACGAATTTCCGGGATGATGCTGAGAGGGAATAATATGCGGCGAAAAGTTTATCGCGGCTGGTTATAGGGTGTATTTATTATTATGTAGAATATTATTTGGTTATAAGTTATTGTTTAATTATAGTTGGACGCCAGGTATTTTTGAGAGAAAAAACCAAACTGGAACAAGGGCGGGTGAGGATATTTTTGCCGGCCAATGACACACAATTGATACGCTATAACACTCCTTGTTGGAGCACAACGATTTATTGTAATTAGAAGGAAAATACGTTATGACGAGCTGGGACAAGTGATGGAAGGTAGTTTACGTTACGACACTATGATTACAATAGGCGAACAATACTCTAAGATTAAACAAAAGAAACTATAATGTCGTCTAGGTGAAAACAAATAATTCGCCGTCAAAGTTTATCGCCGAAAAATGGCCCGCTAGGGTTTTTATCCCGAAGAAAATTCCGTAAGGTTTTAATAAGGTCGCGCGTCCTGTATATTTTACCAGGATTACAAAACGGAACGAAAGCCAACGGGAACCTTTCAAATTACAAAGCCCTACCACGAAACAACGACACTGAGCTGACTCTACTTATCCGTTTATCCTTGAACTCTCCAACTCCTGTATCTGCTTCCTGCTTCCTTTCTCTTCCTTTATTTCTTTAAAGCCCTTCTGAGTCCCGATCTGAAACCTTGACTCCCTTCTGCTATACGATTCGGTTTAGTTCGATTTTAACTAAAATTGCCAAAATTCTCTGCCAATTTGAACTTTTAATTGACACCTCCGTCTACGATGCTGGTCAATCAAGAAGTAAATTCTCTTCTCCAGCTTGGCTTGGGTTTCACCCACCATTTTCTTTTTCAGAGCATTGAAGGATTTTGCTACGGCGGGGTTCGGGCACGGGGTTGTCAGCGACGCTCAACTTTTTCGCCTTTTGCGTGCTTACCGTTTTTGAACCCAAGCCGTATTCGCTCTCTCCCACGAACACTCCGAATTCGCACCACTGCGCACGAATGGTCAAGTTCAGCCGTTCACCCCAAAAAGAATAAATTAGCTCGGCAATGGTTACTCTTATTCTCAGAAGGAGAATAAGAGGTCCGAAAGAGAATTGAACCAGGAAGCGTCTTAAACAAATATCGCGAGTCTAATTCCTTTGGGGTAAAGGGGGTAAAGGGATCTACCTCTTAGCGTGCCATTTTTTTACATTTAATAGAATTTACGTTGGGCACTCGGCCATTGATGTCGTTGGCTTTAAGCCATTGCTGAGAACCTCCCCGATGAAATATTGTGACCTATGGTACCAGGTGATGAACGACTACGATGGTGGAAATCTTGATGGTGGTGATGGATGAGTTTGTGTGTGGCGTTATAACCCCGACGCATATTTATCTTTTGTGGTCTATCGGGGCTCTTGTCTGGCCTGGATCCTACCGCACTTGCGCCGCCGCTGGTGATCGGGTGATCAACTTTTCGGGCTCTCCGCTTGCCTTTCGTCGGCTCTCGGATACTATGGGCTGCTCCTCACATCTTTGTACGAAACCGTCTCGGACTGGACATCTTCAGCTTCGGGCTTCTCGGGTGGCAGTGGGACATCTCAAGTAATAAGTAGTCGAGTCTCCAGACCGTCCGTCTGGCTGCGAACTACGGCTGTCAGGCATCGTCCAAGGCTCCGTGAAGTCGAGTCTCCAGTCGAGTCGTCCGTCTGGCTTCGTGCTACGGAAAATCAGCTCATCACCAAGGGTTCCTGTATTCGAGTCTCCAGGCCGTCCGCCTGGCTCGAAATACGCAAGATGGAGAGCTCCCACTCCATAAGTTTGGACCGTCCGTCCGTAACAGACCGCCCGTCTGTAGAAGCCTCATTACATCAACGATCCTGTCGGTTGCGTATTCAACATCCTAGGGGACTAGGCCATTGGCTGGTGGGCCCCATGGCTGCCCTCCACTCTCCCAGTATGTTGAAGCGGCAAGAGAAAGAAAATGGGATGCGACAAGGGAGCCAGGAAAGGAGTCGGTATTGTTGCGCTAAAATTTACCGCAACAGGTATCTTTGCAGTGCTCTACTAGAACTCCTGTTGCACATCCCATAAACGTAGATAATATCCGCGAATTCTTCGTTTGTAAAAGATGCCATTCCAAATAGGGTTTCCTTACAACTGTTGTGTAGCCTCGGCTTCAAAAATTAAACTGATGGATTTAATTTTGTTGTCTAACCTTTTATTGCCTTAGATAAATTTTAAAATAATAAGGTACACATAAACAGAAAAGTGGTAAGAAAATTACGGTTTTATCAGGTACCCAGTCAAATAAGAATGCATGCTTTAAAAACGCTGGTAAACTATGAAGGCATAGTTAAAACATCGTTCTTATTGTCAACTGGAGTTATAAAAGTAGGTAACAAATCATATTTCAACTTTATACCTGACACGGCTTCGTGAAAAGAATTATTCTTAATTTTGCCTGTTACGGCTTTTCCCAAGTATCGCAAAATCAATTTTTTCAGGTTTTTCAGGTAACTTGTTGCAGCAACTTTTGGTGCAAGTATTGTTAGAATCACCAGAAAAAAGGTTTGCCGATATGTTTACAGCCGGAGACTGCTAATTAGAAACGATTTTATTCTTGCACTATTGGCGATGCGATGGTGAATGACCCTTGTTTAGCCAAATCAGAGGTTTAAGTATAAAAAATGTTAAAAACCATAATGTTTCTTTTAAAATTGAGTAAAATGCTCTGATGTTTTTAAAAGATAACTCAAATTTTTTGAGCATAACAAATAAAAGTTAACATTTTGATAGTTGACTAAGAAAATCCATATTTCTTCTTAAACTCGGAATCGGTTCGAATTAGCTGTCAACGGGTGTATAACGCATTTTTTGCAAAAAAAGTGACTTGAAAGTCAAAAAAAATATCATTGGCAGGGAAAAAGGATCCGACTTAAAAACAGAATATCTCAAAAGTTAAAAAAGCCATCAATTTTATTTTGACGCAGTTAAAAGAAGCACTAAGTCCTCAATCGTAAATATTAGCGGAAATATTTGTAAGGTCAAGGTACCTCAAAAGAGGTATTTTCTTAAATTCCCAATAACTAAAATCAAAACAAGTGGGAAAGTGCAACAGTGCGCATGAAAAAGCCTCAATCCATCTATGACGTATTGCAAAATACCCGACCATACAAAAAAGAAAACTGCCACGCCTCCAAAAAGTGGGTGGGATACAAAAATGTAACTGTTGAATGCTAGGTGGTTGCATACTTTTCGGCCTAAAACTCCGCCTTTTTAACTCAAAAAATCTCTGCTTTAGCGCCACGCCCAAAAAAGTGGGAGGCATATATACGTCACATGCAAAACAGTTAGAAAATGCCAATATCTTCAACTTTTGACACAAAATTTTTAGTCAAATTCCATATATATTTAGTGAAAAACAGTCATTTCAAGCTAAAATCCCTTAAAAAAGTATGCGTGGTCAATGAAAAGGCTAAACTTTTTCGGCTACTTCAAAGAAAATTATTTAGGCAAAGCGCTAGCACCATTGTAACATACCTAAAATTTGGAAAAAGTATTTTTCAAAATAAGGGATGGTCGCACATGCAGGTTGTACTGGGCGTGTCTGTAAGCGGATTCAGCTAATTTTCAAACCTAATCTGAAGGACTGGGCTTTCAGCCAACCCACCAAATTTCAGATCTCTACCTTAAAATTTAAGGCCTAAAAGTTGTTTACGTACGGACGGACATGGCTTAATCGATTCTCCTGTCGGTCCCATTGATGTCCCTAAAAGGTCTTAGTGATTATGTGATTATGTCACTGCGTTACAGACTATTTATCAAACTTATAATAATTAGAAATAGGCTCATATTGTGGAACGAATTTTTTCTTCAATTATACCCAAGAATCATATCCCAAAGTATTGGCATCGAATTAGGAAACACCCTGTAATATTCGGGTTAACCCTTCCCGATACTACTCACACAATTGTGCATCGTAAAACGTGTGCTCTTTCCGTTAGGTTCTTTCCGTGTTCTTTCACGTTTTTATTCCCCATCCCATAGGATAGGATAGGAGGTATATCAAGTTTGTCACATAGTTTAAAATAATAATGGCAGACCCCCAAGGGCATATGATCGCGTCCCGATTCTAAATCGAATAAGTCATGTCCGTCCGTCCGTCTTTGTGTCACATGTTTTTAGGCCTTACATTTTGAGCTAGAGTGCTGAAATTTCGTACGTTACCGCCACGTCATGCGAAACAGTACAAATAAGTTTACAAATTTACAAAAACACATAATAATTTTAACAGTCTGTAAAAAGGACCGTTGAATACCTCATCCTATCCTACATTGTATGATGCTGATGGTATTGTTATTTTTCGACATTTTATAAGTAGTATAAACTTCGAAAAGGGGCGTGGTTCAACCGCCCTAACTACAAACTATCAATATTATAGTAGATTATAACGCAGATATTTCCAAGTTACGCTGTACGTAAAAATGCAATTTTTTGGTTCAAATTCAATATTTTTGAAAAATCGAATCCTAAAATTGTATGTGGCTAAAAAGTTTGTAGAAACGAAATCTAGAATAAGATCTCGTTTATCTAACCTGCTATTTTTATAACCCATCCCACAGAATAGGAGGTATATTAAGTTTGATTCATAGTTTGTAACATAGAGAAATAATCACCGCAGACCCCCAAGACCTTAAGGGCATATGATCGAGACCGAGTCGAATGAGCCATGTCCGGCCTCGGCCGTCCGTCCGTCCGTCCGTCGGCAGTTTTTAGGCCTTAAATTTTGAGCTAGGAACTTGAAACTTGACATTTGTTCTCTCTAAGTCTCGAAGCAGTACAAGTGTATTTTTTTTTTAATCCGCCCACTGACACGCCCACTTTACTTAAAACATAAGTCACACTTTACTTAAAACTAAAATCAAAGTTGTCGTGTGTGTAGGTGTAGGGATTAAATTGCAAAATAACAACGTGGTTAAAATTATGTGTGCTTATTTCCCTGGTAGATCTTCATCGGTAACTAAACGTCAAGACTTAAAAAATTATTTTAGGAGACTTTTAAAGGCGCGCTCTTGATCGGCGTGATCTGAACTGTAGGCATAGAAATTGGGGCTGCAATAGAGCTAACTCCTGGAGAAATGTGCTGGCAAACTCATGTTTAAAGTTTAAATAACTATGTTGTTTCCACCCAGCCCAACCTATTTCCCATCATGTTCGCGTCGTAGTCCTTCCGTACTTGACATTTTTTTAAAAAACTGAACGAATTTTGTGTTGCAACTGATATGCAGTAATGCATTAAGTTCGGATCACAACCCTGTCTATTGTAAACTTTCTTGTGCCGTTCGCAAAAAAGTGGATTATTTTTTTTTTTTTTTTTGAATACTAGGATGGACGGAGACTAAGACTCCAAAATCTTTCAAAGATACCAATACGCCCACTATAGCAGGTACATAATACCGAAGTAGCCGATATTGGTTATGCCCGATTTCCACGTGCTAAAAAACCACCCATTTATGAGAGACACTATGAAACTGCCAGAACGCACTTCATAGTAGTAAATTTTCGCTCTCTCATAATACTTCTTGACTACAACTAAGTTAACTTAACAAGTAGTTTACGCTTCCATAGTGTTGATCGCATTGGATAGGTTGCTTTCCAGTGAATGCACCTACTAAGCCGTTCATTCATGCGGCTTCACACTACGTCGCTAGATCGAAGGGTCTTGTTCTTTGTAGTCGTCGCTCGTTGTTAACATCGTTAAGAGTCTTGTTTAGAGTACGGATCATTTCATTGTTGCAGTGAACATGAAGGCGAGCATTTAGCTTTCGAGCGAAGTTTGTTACTTCTTCGCCTTCGGTAGCTATTCCTAAATCTCTGTGAATATCGCTATTCCTAATATACCATGGAGCATTCACAACTGCTCTCAGGGTTTTGTTTTTGAAAGTCTGCAACATGGACATGTTGCTCGGCTTGGTACAACCCCAAAGTTGTATACCGTATGTCCAGGACGGCTTTAACACCTGTCTGTACAAGAGCAGTTTGTTATATGTGCTTAATTTCGAAAATCTTCCGATAAGCCAATACATTTCCCTGAGCCTAATCTCGAGCTCGTCACGCTTCTTCTTTACGTGTGGTTTCCACCTTAGTTTAGCGTCCAGTGTCACCCCTAGATACTTCGCTTCATTTGCATAAGGTATTTGTACAGAATTTATGAACAGAGGCAAATTGTTAACCCTTCTGTAAGTGAAATTCACATGCGTAGACTTGTTCTCGTTAAGAGCGATTCGCCAAGTCTTCGTCCAGACACAAATTCTGTCCAATGCTCGTTGGAGGTTTCTCGTTGATGACTCGACTGATTCACCTGTTGCCAGGATGGCCGTATCGTCCGCAAACGTGGCCACGACTGTCTCGTCATCTAGAGGTATGTCTCTTGTGTAGAACAGGAACAGGGTCGGACCGAGGACGCTTTCCTGGGGTACGCCAGCCCGAATTTGCTTGAAACTCGAGTATTCACTACTACACCTAACACGAAAGAGTCTGCTTTCAAGATAATTTTCCAATATTTTAAACATGTCTTCCGGCAAGTTTTGCCGTAGCTTATATTTCAAGCCCTCGTGCCATACCTTGTCGAAGGCTTGCGATACGTCGAGGAAAGCACTTGAACATATTTTTTCCCCTTCTAAGGCTTTTTCAATTTCATGCGTTATTCTGTAGACTTGATCTATTGTGGAATGGTTAGGTCTGAAACCGAATTGATGATCCGGGATCAAGCGTCTTTCTGCAATTATTGGTTGTAGTCGCTTCAGCAGAAGTTTCTCGAATACTTTCGATATTATCGGCAGAAGCGATATGGGCCTATAAGATTTTTTTATCATTTGCGCATTTCCCCGGTTTAGGAACCATAATGACTTCAGCAACTTTCCATTGTCTTGGAACGTATAGAAGTCTAAGAGAAGCGTTTATCATATAAAGTAGCTTGACTAATGCCTTTTTTGGTAGCTCTTTCAATATTTCGCCAGTGATTAGGTCGTAACCCGGGGCCTTATTATTTTTAAGTTTGCTAATTGTCTGTCAGAGTTCAACTAACGAAACTTTTTTCATTCTAAAGCTACCAGGTTCCTCGTTGTTGTTTAGAACGTCAGCCAACGGCGGACCGTCGAAAGGCTTGAATGTTTCTTCTAAATGTTCAGCAAACAAATTCGCTTTCTCTTTGTCTTCTCTTGCCCATTCGCCGTTAGCTTTTTTTATTGGTGCCGAGTGGATTATAGGTTTCTTGATATACTTAACTGCTTTCCACAGCGAGTAGTTTGAGCTCCTATCCGCCGACAAGCCTTCAAGGTATTCAGTGGTCTCACGATTTTTAAGATCTTGCAACATTCCTTTCAGTTTGTTAGAGAGGTGGTTCAATAGGGTTTTGTCTGGGGGGGCCCTCGTGCCTTGCCATCTCCTACGCGCTCTTCTCTTTTCACGAATCAATTCTTCGATTTCGAGCGGATATGTTTTACGTACATGCCCGTCGGTGCTAACTGCGTTCTTTTGGGTCGAATTGTTGTTCCAAGCAGCGCTCTGAATTGCTTCAATGAATTTGTCAACTGCGGTTTCTAACTCGAAAGGAGTTTTCAATGGCACATTCAAGCCAACACCCTCCTTAGAGTCCTTTCTGTTTTTGCTAGCTAATCTAGGAGCTCTTTCTATTTTCGCCAGTCTTCCACCCATCTTCAAGATAACTCCTGAGTGGTCTGAGCACAGATCATAACACTCTTCGATTCGCGTAAGGTATATGGGGTACCCTTTAGCGATGAAAAAATCGACAAGGTCAGGCTTTTTATTCCTATCGGTTGGCCAATATGTTGGCTTACCCGTGGAGAAAAAGTCCACCCCACGCTTCATACTATTTTTGTACAGTAATCTGCCTCTTGTTGAATTGCATCGTGAGCCCCAAAAAGTATGCTTCGCGTTAAAGTCACCCCCAATGATAAAATTGGACCCAATGAAGTCATACATACGATCAAGATCGTCTTCCCCCAGTCTATATCCTGGCGGGAAATAACAAGATGCAATGTTATAATCTAAGCAGTCAATTTTTACAGAAACTGAACTGATCTGCATAGAGTCTAGCTCAACTTCTGTGTTCTTGAAGTGCTTTATGCAGTTCTTAATGTAGAGGGAGGATCCTCCTCTCGAATTTTGCGAAGGGTGATGTGCGTGTTAGTCATTGTAACCTTTAAGTTTGGGTGTAGACCCGTTTTTAAGGTGAGTTTCCGTAATCATGCAAATATCAATATTGTTTTTCCGTGGAAATACTTCTAGTTCGTCTATTTTATTCAGAAGGCCGTTTGCATTCCATGTTAGTATTTTAAATAACTGTTTCATATTCATGTTCTCTTGTAATTTTTTCGAGGCTTAAACTCGAGCTTGCTCAGTTTGTCAAATATAACTTTGTTGATTTTAGTCTGATCCTCAAGTTTCTCCAAGACTACAGCGAGGATCTGAGACACTGCATCTGTTGTGGGCGATCTTGCCTTGCTTTCGTTTGCCGCAACCTGTGCGTATGATTTCGGTGCGACCAGTGGTGGTTTCTCCGCTGCACTTGAACTGGCGCCGCTCTTTTGTGAGCTTTTACGCCTTTTGTCGACGCCTCCTTTGCCAATCTTGCACTTTTGATCGGCTTTGGCGTCTTTGGAGTCTTTGGCTTAGGAGTTTCAGCAGGTTTTGGGCGTCCTAGGCTTTGATTCTGACCTCTAGTATTTTCGTTAAGAGGTTCTCGTCCCTTTTGCAGCTCTATGGCTACTTCGCATCCTCGATAGTTCGCGGGGTGGTTTCCGTGGCAAATTGGCGCAAACTGCTGGAGCCTTTATGTCAACTTTGCACTCTGTTGACAGGTGTTTCCCGGCACATTTCACGCAACGTGGTTCTTTTTGGCAGTAGGCACTTGTGTGCCTGAATTCTTGGCATTGCTTACACTGTGGTATCAGTCTATTGCCCTTTCGCATGGGTTCGATTTTAACCCTGATGTTAAGTATCATTTTTATTTTATAAATATCGTTTACGCTCTCAGTTCTTTCAAAAGAGAGCATAAAAATTGGAAGGCCGCGTCTGATCACAGTGTCTCTTTCTCCTTCCGTGCGTTGCTTTTCCTTTTTAATGATATTGACGGCATCAATAATTTTAAGGCCTTTATTTTTTACGTCTTTTACAACGTCTTCTTTTGTGCATGATGGGTGGAGCCCCCTTACAATGACTCGCAGTGGTTTCTCGTACTTATTTTGATAAGTATACCACTCGATTCTTTCTGCATTCAGTCTAAGAGACAGTGCGCGATAGGAATCGGCGTTGTCAACATTTACTTTCCACACGTTATTTCGGTGCGAGGTAAGCTTATAGTTTTCTGTTCTCACCGTGTTTGCAAGAAGGTTGCGCAATCTCCCTAAGTCTGCTATCCCGACGATGTTTATTGCGGGAGGTGGACGAATTTTCGCTTCTGGTTTAGCCTTGTTTGAGCCAGAGGGCTTATCTTCTTTTTGTATTACTTCGGGAGAGGAATTCGCCTTTCGCTTCTTGCTAGACCTTTTCCTTAAGACTGAATCGGTCTCAAGTGCAAGTTCGTCCTCGTCCGTGAAGTATTCAACTGCTGGTCGGTTCGGTGTTACACATTCTTTCGTAACCTCACAGTCTTTCGTTAAACGAGTATTTTTAATATCCTCGTTTTCTTTTCGCAGAGAGTCAACTTCCATTTTTAGATCTTGGAAGAGTCGCTCCATTTCAATAAGCTTAGCTCGGAGTTCATTATTCTCCTTTTCTAAGCTCTTAATTTTCACAGAGTCCTGGTTTACCGGTGGACTGCTTTTTCCGGGTATGTTCGATCTAGGTGGTGGTGATCGATTTAGTTTTGTCCTTTTCTCAAAAGGATTTATAAGCAATAAAAGGCTCTCCCCAGAATCCGTAGAGCCTGCCTCCGAAGAGAGTGGATTTTCCAGCATAGCTGGGCTGCCACCTGGGGTAATCAAATCTTTCGTTTTGTTCATTGCCATTTTTTTTTAACTTGTCGTTTTTATGAGAAATAGGTAAGTCACTTCTATTTTCATTTTTAAATACAGCCGCCCCTTTGGAGACAGACGCCGACCAGTGAGCCGCACAATGTGTGACAGACGCTTCTGGATTTTAATTTAACCTTCAGATTCATCTATAAGTTAAAACCTTACTGCCAAAAGTTGCCCCAAATGGAGCAGCATCGACAGCATCCATTGAAACATTAAAGAATATTTCTTCCGGTGGATTTTAGTCGGCTCTTACGACAGGCATACCTTACCTCAAGGCTATTCTAACCCCGACCTTGCAGGGTGGATAAAAAAGTGGATTATATTCAAGATTTCAAGAATGCCTATTGGGTTGTGTACCATTCGGTTATGAAGAGAAGGCAGCGAAATAGTCCAATGAATCTAGTTAACATATGGTCCACTAATCAAATTGATCAAACAATTCAAGTTTTTTTGAAAACTAGGTTAAATACCTCCAGAGTTTTCAAAACTGTAAGACGCTCTAAAAGGCTAAAATTTGACATTTAGCATCTCCTAATGAATGTTAGTAACAAAAAAGACAAATTTAATTGGTAAACCTCCTCTAGTGGGCGTGGCATTTATTTTGAAGGTAAATTTTCAAATGCAGTTTACTCAATATTTTTGCTCGAAATTGAAAAAAAATTGCTTAAAATTTTATTTAGAAAACGCTTACTTCCACATTTTGTTAATACAAGACTTTGGGCCGCGCCAACATTCGGAGGCAGAATTGAAGAAAAACCTAAAACTTTCCAGAAAAACTTAATTTCGACTGGCCTTGAGACTAATTTAGGAAAGTATGAAACAGAAAGTAGCAGTTTTGGTAAACAATACTTCAGTCCAGATTTTGTTCATATAAAGTTTTTAGCCACGCCCCCTTTTAGGGGTCGGTTTTTCAAAAATATTGAATTTGAACCAAAAAATTGCATTTTTACGTACATTTAAGTGTAACTTGGAAATATCTGTGGAAGTATCTTACAATTAATAGTTTGTAATTAGGTTTTTTTCCAAGTTTGCATTTCTTATAAAATGTCAAAAAATAGCTTTGCCATCAGCATTTTACAATGTGGGATAGGATGGGGTATTCAACGGTCCGTTTTACGGACTGTAACTTCTGCGTACACACTGTAGCACTTACTCACTGGTTTTTTTAAACAGAGAGCGTCGAACATATTGGCCTGAGCCTGTGTGCGGGACCTTGGGCGGATTAGATAATTATACCCCATCCCATAGGATAGGAGGTATAATAAGTTTGATTCATAGTTTGTAACATAGAGAAATAATCACCATAGACCCCCAAGACCTTAAGGGCATATGATCGAGACCGAATTGTTAGTCAAATGAGCCATGTCCGTCCGTCCGTCTGTCGGTAGTTTTTAGGACTTAAATTTTGAGCTAGGAACTTGAAACTTGATATCTGTTCTTTATAGGTCTCGAAGGAGTACAAGTGTAAAATTTTTTGAATTCCGCCCACTGACACGCCAACTTTACTTAGTAGCATGAAAAATCAAAGTTGTCGCAGGAAGCTGAAATTTGGTATGCGATATCCGCGCTTAAGTGTATTGTGATTGGCATTTAAAAAACAAGTGAATACCGACTTTTATAAACGAATAATAAACGATTTGTATTTGATATATTTGATTTAAATCCAAACTACTTGCACCATAAAATGTTCAGATATGTGCGTAAGCTATCAATTCAAGTGTATAAATTTTCGCCACGCCCACTTTTGGGGGCGTTTTTAAGTATAAACCAAATTTTCACTGGATAGCAACCTACCCAACGCGATAAACACTACGGAAGCGTAAACTACTTGTTAAGTTAACTTAGTTGTAGTCAAGAAGAATTATGAGAGAGCGAAAATTTACTACTATGACGTGCGTTCTGGCAGTTTTCGTAGTGTCTCTCATAAATGGATGGTTTTTTTTAGCACGTGGAAATCGGGCATAACCAATATCAGCCACTTCGGTATTATGTACCTGCTATAGTGGGCATATTAGTATCTTTGAAAGGTTTTTGGAGTTTAAGCCTCCATCCATCCTAGTATTCAGCAAAAAAAAATTACAGATACTAGTAGTACATCCCACCTACTTTCTGTAAGTATGGAAATTAATATTTATAGCAGGGTAGCATACGTTCTGTCGCACTTTCCAATTTCTATGCATTTATAAAAAGAATTAGTGTATCATACGGACATGCACAAACTAAATAAGCTTGGTTTTTAATTTAATTTTGCAAGGCTCGTTATTGGAACATCATTATTTTTTAGTCAACCCAAAACCGAGTCCCCCCTAGCTCGCTACTGGATTTCCCTATTTCGTCGTCCCAGTAACGAGCCCGTATCCTGCCATCGTCACCTGGAAAAAAAAAATTGTTCTTGTTCACGGTCCCCACCTCCGCGAGGGTTCGACAAGCCCTCCGGGAGTATTAATTGTCGTGAAAAACTTCAAAGTGCCGTTCGGATTCGGCAAAAAATTGTAGGTCCCCTTGTATGTAAAGTAGTTAACACACCAGCATACATTGTTGAGAAGAACAGCTCACCTCGAGCTGTTGCGCCACTCTATTTATTTTTTTCATTTAGTAACGAGCCCTCAATAAATTTTAATAAAAAACTTCTTTTTCTTACTTTTTCTTTTGAAAAAATTAATTATAAATTATTATTGTAATATAAGGCCTTAATTTGTTCACTTAAACTGAAAGAAAATCGCCTAACTTATTGATTAGAGCTTCTAGTTTTTTAATAAGATATTTCACAAATTATGCTCTCTTTGTCTTGCTTACCAAAGACTGCAAGGTTGGGCTTAAGAATAGCCTTGCCTTGAGGTAAGGTATGCCTGTCGTAAGAGCCGACTAAAATCCACTGGAGGAAGTAATCTTCAGGCATAAGAGATGCTGTCCAGGAGTATAAACTCCTTGTGGGGCCACCGTTGGCAGTAAAGTTATAACTGAAAAAGATGAACCCGAAGGTTTAAATAAAATCCAGCAGCGTCTGATACATATTGTGCGGCTCGTTGGTCAGCGTCTGATCCCAGAGGGACGGCTGAACTTCAAATAACAGAAATCCAGGAGCGTCTGTTTTGGGACGAGCGGCTTCGTGGTCGGTGTCAGTTGTTCGGGTTAGAATCGGCCGAATTTAAACCTGGCAGCTAGGTTTAAAATTCTTGGCGAGCAATGTTTCGAATTGGCTGGCTGGCATCAGAATGAGCCATCTGCTTTTCGGATGGAGAGGAACTGCAAAGAGCACTGGATAGGTTTGCAGCCGTCTGTGGTGATGCGAGGTTGAAAGTAAACGTGAACAAATCACAAGTGATGGTTATTTCCCGAGCTCCTGTGCAGTGTACCCTGCACACAAATGGAGTTCCATTAAAACAGGTGGAGAAGTTTAAGTATCTCGGGGTCTTTTTCATGAAAGATGGGAGGAGTGATACTGAGTTGTCCTGTAGAATTGGCCAAGTTGGAGCAATAGTAAAGGAACTGCGCCGGCCGGTCATCAGGAAAGCTGAGCTTGGAGTGAAAGCAAAGATCTCAGTTTTTATACCCGACCCAGGGATATAAATAATCACCGTAGACCCCTAAGACCTTTCAGAGATATGAATGGGACCGACAGGAAAATCGATTAAGCCATGTCCGTCCGTCCGTCCGTCCGTATGTAAACAACTTTTAGGCCTTAAATTTTAAGGCAGAGAGCTGAAATTTTGTGGGTTGGTTGGAAGTCCAGTCCTTCAGATGAAGTTTGAAAATAAGCTGAATCCGCTGTATGTGCGACCATCTCTAATTTAAAAAAATACATTTTGCAAATTTTAGCTATGTTACAATGGCGCTAGTGCATCCATTTTTGGTACGTAACATTGCCTTATAATTGTCTTTCAGGTAGCTAAAAAATTTTTGCTTTTTTTTTGGCCACACCCACTTTTTAAGGGATTTTAGCTTAAAATGACTGTTTTTCAATAAATATATATGAAATTTGACAAAAAAATAATATGACAAAAGTAAGTGCCTCCGCCCACTTTTGTGGGCGTTGCGTCAAAAAAAGTGATTTGTTTAGTTAAAAAGGCGGAGTTTTGGCCGAAATGTATGCAACCACCTAGTATAAAGCATTCAACAGTTATATTTTTATATCCCGCCCACTTTTTGGAGGCGTGGCAGTTTTCTTTTTTATATGTTCGGGTATTTTGCAATCCGTCGTAGATGGATTGAAGCTTTTGCATACCCACTGTTGCACTTTCCCACTTGTTAATTCAGTGTTCGTTCCGACCCTCATCTATGGTCATGAAATTTGGGTAATGACCGAAAGAATTAGATCGCGGGTACAAGCTGCCAAAATGAGATTCCTGAGGTCCGTTGCTGGTGTTACTCTAAGGGATAGAGTAAGAAACGTCAGTATTCGTGGGAATCTTAATGTTGAGCAGCTACTTCTCCGAGTGAATCGATCGATTCTGCTATGGTTTAAACACGTTGTTCGCATGCCCCCCGATAGACTTGACTTCCTAGACAGGTCATGCTAGACGAGAAGCGTCGCCCTCCTGGTAGGCCAAGAAACAGGTGGTGGGATCAGGTAAAGAGTCTCTCTGATACCCGCCTAGGGATTGCACCAGAGTCTCTTGACTTGGTGGCGGAGGATCGAGAACGATGGAAAAACCATTTAGCCACCCTCGCTCCGCGACCCTTTTAAAGGATAAGCGGCTTGTAGAAAATGATGATGATGATGATTACTAAAGACAGCTTAACACTTTGAATTTTTCTAATCATCCGAAGACAAATTACCTGAAAATAAATTATACGATGCGAAGAAAAGATATAGTTATTTTCTTGGTTAAAAAACATTTATTGTTTTAATATTAAGCTGGGGCTTAGCTTTTTAACCAAATTCATCCAGGGGGCTCGAATTAGGGTACCTTACCCTACCTAAAATGAATTTGTTTAAGGCCTTGCCACCGCAAAAATTGCAGATAATTAAACTTAGAAATATGCATAGACGAAACTGGCAAAGGTATCAGCATTTTTAACTCTATTTTCTAACGATCAAGTTCGGTATCTAGACAAGCTTATCTCAAAAAAAAATCAGAAACACCGCAATGTCGTTTAAGGTAGAAAACTTAGATTTTAAGATAAGGGCGCAAAATCTTTCTGGAACATCGTTAAAGTATTCAAAACTAAAAATAGGCAGCTACACTATCCATGAAGCAGGACAGGTCGGTGGAAGTTTCACCAAATGAAGCATATCAGTCCTCTTCATCGGACATCGCCTCCTCTTCTGCTGATCCGAAAAACAACAAAAAACCGAAGCTCATTACGAGTAACATAACTCCTCAGGCCCACGTGTCTGCTTGCGCCCGGACTTCGAGTGATGCCGGTGCTTCTCCCATTGAAGGGTGCAGTGCTAGCGAGCCGAAAGCGGACGTCGCGAGCACTCCCACGGGCATGAGTCCAGGAAGCGCACAAACCGTTAGTGCTGCCGGTGCACTGGTGATGGATGCTGGTGATGTGAACCGACGGAACTGTGGACAGGACTGTGTCGACGCGGGCGGTCCTGACGGTCAGTGTGCCACTGGAAAACTCTTTGAACGCACGACAGCTAAGGTGAGAGATCATAGGCGTTCTTATCGGAATGCTGCTGTCTCCTCTTTAGCAGTTCGAATTGGGAAAGCAGGTAATGACAACAGTTTGAGTGCTGCGGAGTGCGAACACTGCAAAACTAGACTGTTAGAACTTGCGGAGGCAACTAATTTTTGCATTTAGGTGGAAAGCTGTGGTTTGAAGGCAAATCTCTTAATGGCTATGCAGTGTGGTGCCAAAAATCCCTCCCCTTGGGACCTCAGCTTTTGAGGTCTGCAAGCCACCCAAGCTGACGCGAGCCGTGTGGTGGATCCCTGGGAAACTGGGAAAAATGGCGGATGTGCTTAAGCGTTTGAGCCCAGAATCCTGGCCTCGACACAAAAGCTTGGATTGCCCGTTCGCAAGGACCAAATAAAAATCATCTTAATGAATATGGTAGTTGTTTGGTCGTGGGCATGGACATGGCTTCTGCCGAGGTCATCGAATCTAGGTACAACATGCGTTCGTATCTGCATTTTGGTAGGATTCACTTCCGTTTCAATGCCAAACAGCGTTAATAGTGTACGTTACCCTGAGCCTACATCAATAATGTTTACTCAGATGAACCTAAAGTACTGCAACGCCTCTACCGCTCTTCTGAGTAGCAGGCTTGCGGCATTTAGTACAAAAACATGCATAACATCCATCCAGAAGCCATGGGTGTGGAAAGGTTACATCTGTGGTCTTGGTGGATTGAGTGTTTCACACGACATTCTTTACGATAAGAAGTCCGAACGACTTAGGACTTGTTCTATCGAATCAAAATCCTTAGAGGCCGTCACGATCGAAAGATTTTGTGCCCAAAATCTGGTTGCTGCCTCTATTCCCTGCCACGCAAACGGCAAATGGGAAACCTTTGTTGTTGCCTCTTCCTATTTCCACTATAACTCTTTGACTCCTCCTCCACCAAAGCAGTTGTTGAGCTTGTAGATTATTGTGAATCCAAAGGGTTGGGTCTCGTCTTGTGCTGCGATGGTAATGCTCAGAATACTGTCTGGGTCAGCAGCAAATGTAACGCAAAAGGAGATCGTCTTTTGGAATCCATCCTATCGTCTGATATAACCATCAATATTTTGGGTCATAGACCCACTTTTGTTACCGCCAGGAGACATTAGGTAATTGACCTTACCCTGTCCAACAAGTTTTCAAGTACTATCGCAAAATGGAGGGTATCGCCAGATAGAACCCTGTCAGATCACAGATAAATCGAATTTCAAATCGATTGCGATGTTCAACCTTTGCAAGAGAGGAAAAATCCGAGAAAAACGAATTGGTCACAGTTTAGAGAGGAACTTGGTCACTCTGTTCAAGTTCCACTCATAATGAAACTTTGTCCTTAAAAACCAATTTTGTAGAGTAGTAGATTTTAAGAGACTTTTTTTTAAGAGGCAAGTCGAAAAATTACTCTTATAAAAAACTTTGTGAGGAGATCGAATCTCTAAGTGAAATTCGTAGGCTTGTAGACCAAGCAGACTCTCTTCAATACTCAAACCTGATGGCACCTACACTGAGACCAGAATGCCATCGTATTTTCACGGATGGTTGCAAAACCGGACAGGGGTCTGGTGCTGGAGTCTTTGTGGAAAGCGAGAACATTAGATTCCACTACCCCTTAGGTAAATATGCGTCTGTCTTCCAAGTGGAAATTTTCGTTATCCTAATGGCTATGCGCTATATTGTGACTAACAGGTGGAGGGCAAGAAGCATATGCGTTTGCAGTGACAGTCAAGCCGCTCTAAATGCGTTGCTCAACCCTCTTAGAGATAGTCCAAGATAGTGCTCGAACTCAAAAAAACAATGAACTTAGTCGGAATCTTGTTTGGTTTCCAGGTCACACTGGTATCCTGGGAAATGAGATCTCTGATGAGCTTGCTAGGCTAGGCTCAGAAGAGGGTTTCTCAGGACCCGAACCTGCCATAGGCCTGCCTGTATCTGTTGTTACGTCTGCCATTGATACTTGGGTTTCTCGTGAGCACAGGGCTCGCTGGCCTGACTGCAATGGGTGCAGACAGACTAAACGACTACGCCGGAACATTTGCGAGGGGTCAGCGTCTTTTCTTCTATCTCTAAGGAGAATCGATTGCAGACTTGTTGTAGGCGTCCTTACCGGCCACCAAGCTTTTGCTAGACACTTGAATGTGTTAGGCTTAGGCGAAACCACCACCTGTCCTGCCTGTGGAGAGGACGACGATACAGCGAAACACTTCCTTTTTAGTTGCCCTGCCTTTGCTCAAATCAGGTGGCGGATCTTTGGGGCTGACGTGGTGAGTGCCGAACACCTAAGCTCTTCATTACTGAAGCTCCTTCTCATCTTTCTTCGAAAGACGGGTTAACTAAATACGTTAATGTAAGGTGTCTGCATGGTAGTACAATGGACCAGTAGTTGTGTCTGAGTGCTCCATCGGATAGTAGCAATCTCCAACAAAAACGTACCCTATTTAAAAGATGATGCCAACAACATTTTCTTTGCAGATGTTGACAAAGCAAATGCACTTGCATTGGTTTTCGCAAAAAATCATACAGTGTCTCAAAATTTAGGCGACATAACCACAAATAATCTCGTCGAAAATTCTTTACGTGCTTTTGATGCAACCAGCTTTAAAACCCCCTTAAACTCTCACATTTCCGAAGAGGATACAGTTACCTTAAAAATCTTCCCAAAACTGGAGTAAAGTACCTGAAATTTAAAATAAATGCTTGCCTTAAGAGTGTCCCGTACGATATTTGCAATTTTTCAAACTGAATTGCGAGGTATAGCCTCATCGGATTTAGACGTTTGAGGTATCATAAGAAAGGGTAAAACCTACAGGGTGTTTCCTAATTCGATGCCAATACTTTGGTATATGATTTTTGGGTTTAATTGAAGAAAAAAATCGTTCCACAGTATGGGCCTATCGCTAATTTTGATATCATTTATTGGGAATTTAAGAAAACACCTACTTTGAGGTACCTTGACCCTGACTAACACAAATATCTCCGCTTATGCTTACAACAGGAACTTAATTTAGAATTAAAATTTTAGAAGAAATAGCACTTCTTTTAACTGTGTTAAAATAAAATTGATGGCTTTTTTAACTTTTCAGATATTTGGTCTTAAGTCGGATCCTTTTTTTGACTTTCAAGTCACTTTTTTGGAGTAAATACATTATAAACATTTCGGTTAATTTTTTTTCCTGGTGAACCTAACAATACTTAACAAAAACTGCTACAAGAAGGTACCTGAAACGCACAGATTTTACGATACTTGGGAAAAACCGTAGCAGGTAAAATTAAGAAAAACAAGTGGGAAAGTGCAACAGTGGGTATGCAAAAGCTTCAATCCATCTACGACGGATTGCAAAATACCCGACCATACGAAAAAGAAAACTGCCACGGCTCCAAAAAGTGGGCGGGATGAAAAAATAAAACTTTTGAATGCTTTATACTAGGTGGTTGCATACATTTCGGCCTAAAAACTCCGCCTTTTAAACTAAAGAAATCACTTTTTTTTAACACCACGCCCACAAAAATCGGAGGAGGCACATACAATATATACATAAAACTTAGAAAATGCTAATATCTACAGCTTTTGTCATATAATTTTTTGTCAAATTTCATACATATTTATTGAAAAACAGTCATTTTAAGCTAAAATCCCTTAAAAAGTGGGCGTGGCCATAGAAAAACTAAAATTTTTTGGCTACTTTAAAGGCAATTATAAGGCAATGTTACGTACCAAAAATGAATGCGCTAGCGCCATTGTAACATAGCTAAAATTTGCAAAATGTATTTTTTTAAATTAGAGATGGTCGATCATACAGGCCTGTAGAGGGCGTGTCTGTGGGCGGATTCAGCTTATTTTCAAACTTGATCTGAAGGACTGAACTTCCAACCAACCCACAAAATTTCAGCTCTCTGCCTTAAAATTTAAGGCCTAAAAGTTGTTTACATACGGACGGACGGACGGACGGACGGACGGACATGGCTTAATCGATTCTCCTGTCGGTCCCATTCATATCTCTAAAAGGTCTTAGGGGTCTACGGTGATTATTTCACTGCGTTACAAACTATACATCAAACTTAATATACCCTGGGTCGGAAATAATTATTTTAACGAATCCGCGGTAGGTATAAGTTGGAAATATTATTTGTTACCTACTTTTATAACCGCAGTTGACAACAAGAACGATTTTTTGCCTACGTATTTATAATTTACGTAGGTTTTTAGACAATACATTTTTATTAAACTCCTTGATAAAACCGTTATTCCGTTACCGTTTTTCTGTTAATTCCAAAGAGAAATTTGGGATGGGCGCCTAGTTTGAAAATTTAAAACGAAAATTGTATAAAACGTAGGAAAACCAAATTAAATTCATCAGTTCAATTTTTGAAGCCGAGGTTACACATATTCATATTTTAAACAGGATGGAGCCCAAGCCCACAACGGGCGCATAGTTGGCTAGACGAAATGTACGGTGGTTGTTGAATAGGAAGAACCAGTTCACTGGCCTGCAAGATCTCCGGACCTTACTATTATGGATTTCTTCGTATATGGTAGAATGAAAGAAGTTGTTTACTCTTTCGAAGCATCAACTTTGAACGATTTAGAGAACGTATTCTCCAAGTCTCGTCACAAGTAAGCCAGCAGTTAGCTTCAATAATCCCAATCCAAAAACGTGCTCTAGCATGCATAAAAAATGGAGGGGGATACTTTGAGCACCTGATTTGATTGCTTGGTCACCTTAATAAAAGAAAGGATAAACTATGAACCAAACACAGCATTTTTATTCCGAATAATGGGAATTGAAAACTATGAATCGACTTTTTCTTAATTTTCAATGCTACGGCTTTTCCCAAGTATCGTAAAATCTGTGCGCTCTTCAGGTACCGTGTTGCAGCAGTTTTTGTTAAGTGTTGTTAGAACCACCAGCAAAAAAAATTAACCGATATGTTTAAAACGTATTTTTTTCCAAAAAATGACTTGAAAATCAAAAAAATGTCATGGGCAGGAAAAAAGGATCCGACTTAAGACCAAATATCTCAAAAGTTAAAAAAGCCATCAATTTTATTTTAACACAGATAAAAGAAGTGCTATTTCTTCTAAAATTAAAATCCTAAATTAAGTTCCTGTTGTAAGCATTAGCGGAGATATTTGTGTTAGTCAGGGTCAAGGTACCTCAAAGTAGGTGTTTTCTTGAATTCCGAATAAATGATATGAAAATTAGAGATAGGCCCATGCTGTGGAACGATTTTTTTCTTCAATTATACCCAAGAAGCATATCCTTAAGTATTGGCATCGAATTAGGAAGCACCCTGCATAATCATTAAAGCAAAATATTGAATTTTGATCTTTTTTTTTTTTTGTTTTGGGTAGGAAAAACCTTCATAGGAACTACGAGGACCGGCCGCGCGTGCTCATAGTAGTGTGAGATTCTTACTCACTGAAAAACCTCCCATTTTCCGTCAGACTACGACTAAGTTTCCTTAACAATAAGTTCAAGCTTCTGTAATAATCGCGTGTGGCAGGCTGCCTTCCAACGAAGGCACCTACAATACCGTCAACTTATGCGGTTTCATCTTATGCTGCTAGATCTAACGGTCTCATTCGTTGTAGTCGGCGCGTAAGATTTGTCTGATCCAAAGTTCGGATAATTTCATTGTTGCAGTGTCCGCGAAGACGAGTACTAAGCTTGCGAGCAAAGTTTGTTACCTCGTCAGACACGGTTGCGATTCCTAGATCTCGGTGTAGATCGCTATTTCTTATATACCATGGAGCATTAACGATTGCTCTGAGTGTCTTGTTTTGAAAGTTTCTAAAATAGATATATTGCTTGGTTTAGTACAACCCCAGAGTTGTATACCGTACGTCCAAGATGGTTTTAGCACTTGCTTATACAAAAGCAGTTTGTTATATATGCTTAGTTTCGAAAATCTTCCGATAAGCCAATTCATTTCTCTTAACTTGATTTCGAGCTCGTCGCGTTTCTTTTTAACGTGCGGCTTCCATTTAAGTTTTGGTTCTAGAGTCATTCCTAGATATTTCGCTTCATTTGAGTACGGGATTTGTACCGAGCTTATGGATAAAGGTTTGTTGTTTGTCTTTTTATAAGTAAAGTTAACATGCGTTGACTAAGTCTCGTTAAAGACGACTCGCCAGCTCTTCGTCCAGTCACATATTTTGTCTAAAGCGCGCTGGAGTTTCCCTGTTGATAATTCAACTGTTGTATCAATAGCGAGAATAGCAGTGTCGTCTGCGAACGTAGCTAAAATTGTTCCCTCATCGTGGGGTATGTCTCTTGTATAGAGCAAAAATAATATTGGGCCGAGAACGCTTCCTTGCGGGACACCGGCATTTATCTCTTTGAATTCCGAGTAATCATTTTCGTACCTTACGCGAAAGATTCTGTCTTTAAGGTAAGACTCTAAGATTCTATAGAGTTTTTCTGGTAAGCAAAGCCCTAATTTGTACTTCAGGCCTTCGTGCCATACCTTGTCGAAGGCTTGCGATACGTCGAGAAAAGACCGATAAAGGCCGAAAGAACGATAGACCTGGTCGATTGTTGAATGTTTTTTTCTAAATCCGAATTTTGATCTTATTTCTCTGCAATATTGCTTCAAACATGAAAAAAATGCCGAAAATGACTGCTTTTTAACAGTAATCGTACCTTTCCCGCAAAAGATAATTAATTTTTGTTTTCGGAAAATATTACTTCAACATGTTGTTTATATAATTCTAACAAAAAATCACTATAGAGTAAAAAAAAATATTAAAATGAGAATGTTAACATGCATTATTCACATTATGTTTTTTATTTGGGAGAATAATTTTTTGGAAAAAAATAAATATTTTTGTAATTTTATTTTAAATGTTTTTAACATATTTCAATCAAAAAAGGAAAAAAAATCATCTTTTTAATCCATTGACTTTTTGGGACAGAATCAATAGAAATTTAAAAATTCAAACCTGTAACGACATTTTTAATTCTTTGAAAATGCAGTTTTGAAATGAGTTTTCAGGGGAGCTGAGTTGTCAACTGATCACCACTTAGTGCTGTGTAAATTGTTTTTCAGTGACAGTATTCCTTTGCCACCCAGGCGAAAACCAAGACTGGTGACCCGCATACGGTGGGAAAGGTTGCAGGATGCTGACTCTGATTTCAGAGAGCGCTATGCACAGCATGTTTCGGAGAAGTTTGAACAAATTCCAACTGACCTTTTGAATGTAGAGGAGGAATGGCAGCTGTTTTTATCGGCAGTCATCGCCTCTGCAGGAAATTTTTTGGAGTAAAGCGGCTTGGGGTAGCGGCTGGTGGTGAGAAAAGAACTGCTTGGCTTAAAACACCTGGACTTCAAGAAGCCATCAGAGAGAAGAAGAGAGCCTACATTAGGTGGATCCAATGTAGAAACTCAACTTCTCGAGCCCGGTACAATGAGGCGCGAAGGACTTCCAATCTGGCAGTCAGAACAGCCAAGGAACAATCGTTGAAAAAGTTTGGCGATAAGTTGGAGCATGATAACAGATCTGCAAACAAGATATTTTGGCAGACCATTCGCCGGCTCAGAGGAAGGAAATTAAATATCATTCAAGGGGTTAAATCCAAGGACGGTACACTTCTTTCAAATGAGAGCGATGTCTTGCGCAGATGGAGAGAGCACTTCTCGGAGTTGCTCAACCCCCAACAGGGCACTGAAGATGACATTCCCACTGCTGACGAGAAGGGGCGACTGAAGCGATTAAATCGCTAAAAGTTGGCAAGTCAGCTGGAGTTGATGAAATCCGGCCAGAAATGCTCAAGGCAATGGGTGAAGAGGGTGTAAAATGGCTAACACGTGTCATTAACCTGGGATAGCGGGAAGGCACATAGCCCATTTTCAAAAAAGGCGCTATATTGCGCCAACTATAGGGGCATATCTCTCTTGAGTCTTGCGGGAAAAGTATTCGCGAAGGTGTTGGAAACGCGTTCGAGAGCTGTAATCGAGCCTTTGTTACGGGAAGAACAGTGCGGCTTTCGGCCCGGCAGAGGCAAAACCGACCAGCTTTTTACTCTTAAGGTTATTCTTGAGAAGGCCTGAGAATATGCCAAACCGGTCTATGCGTGTTTTGTAGATCTGGAAATGGCGTATAAACGAGTCCCTCGGGATACACTGTGGAGAGTTTTGCAGGACTATGCGCTGAGTGGGCCTCTTCTGAGAGCCATCCAGTCTTTGTATGGAAGCTGCAGAAGCTGTGTACGGATAAATGGCGTCAAATCGCGTCCTTTTGATGTGCGCGTTGGACTTCACTAGGGCTGTGTTCTGTCGCCGCTCCTTTTCATAGCATATATGGACTGGATGGTGAAGCGCAGTCTTGGCGAGCAATGTTTCGAATAGGCTGGCATCTGGATGAGCCATCTGCTTTTCGCAGATGATTTAGCCATCCTTGCATCATCCAAAGAGGAACTTCAACGAGCACGGGATAGGTTTGCAGCCGTCTGTGGTGATGCTGGGATGAAAGTAAACGTGAACAAATCGGAAGTGACGGTTGTTTCCCGAACTCCTGTGCAGTGCACCCTGCACATAAATGGAGTTACATTAAAACAGGTGGAGAAGTTTAAGTATCTCGGGGTTCTTTTCACGAAAGATGGAAGGAGTGATACTGAGTTGTCCTGTAGAATTGGCCAAGCTGGAGCAATAGTAAAGGAACTGCACCGGCCGGTCATCAGGGAAGCTGAGCTTGGAGTGAAAGCAAAGATCTCAGTTTTTAATTCAGTGTTCGTTCCGACCCTCATCTATTCGGATAATGACTGAAAGAATTAGATCGCGGGTACATGCTGCCGAAATGAGATTCCTGAGGTGCGTTGCTGGTGTTCCTCTAAGGGATAGAGTGAGAAACGTCAGTATTCGTGGGAATCTTAATGTTTAGGAGCTACTTTTCCGAGTGGAGCGATCGATTCTTCGATGGTTTGGACACGTTTTTCGCATGCCCCCTGACAGACTTCCTAGACAGCTCATGCTAGCCGAGATGCGAGCGCGTCGCCCTCCTGGTAGGCCAAGAAACAGGTGGTGGGATCAAGTAAAGAACCTCACTGAGTCCCGCCTGGGGATTGCGCCGGAGTCTCTTGAGTTGGTGGCGGAGGATCGAGAAAGCTGGAGGGACCATTTAGCCACCCTCGCTCCGCGACCTTTTTAAAGGATAAGCGGCATTCGAAAATGATGATGATGATGATGAAAATGCAGTAGATGGCCACGTCATTCAAATAGGAGAAAATTTCAATAAGAGAAATGGATTGTGAGTGTGACTTTGAGTGAGGGAGGAGCCAAAGATAAACCAGACTACATGCAAAAACGAAAAGATTTCAAGTTCCTACTGAGAGTGAGAGTGTGTACGTTATTTTTTTTGGTAAGGTGTGGTAGTATCTGTTCTGTAGGCTGCAGTGCAGGCATTCAAGTAAATCACTTTTTTCCACGAGAACAGGTTGCAGAAGCTGAAACACGAGAAAGAGATGTGTATGTGCAAGATCATGATTCATGACTCATTAGATATAGTCCGTACCACATCAGTTGGCCATTCTTCTGCGCATCTACGAATCAAATTTATTTTCCATCTCTTTAATTTCGAAAAAAGAGCAAAGAAAGACGAAAACGGAGGAGCCATGAACAAAAAAAAACAAAAAAGATCTATACCCCAACGATGTGTTCAGGACCGCAGTCGTGGTCTCACTGAGGATTGTTTCCCCCTCTTCCTTCCTTTATACTGAAGTTAAGAGGGCAGTTTCTGCCGAGGTACAACCATTGTGTATACCCAGTTTTCGGAAAAAAATCTAGCAACCCTGGTGCGAGAGAAAATCTTAATCTTCATATGTCAACTTTACTTGGAGAAAATTATATTCTGATAATATATAAATAAAGGGTCGTCGTGCTTCGTTTTTTGTGTGGTTATTTGTGTGTAGAACTTGCGTATGATTTGATGCCGATTGGATAAATGAAGCAAACCATTTCGCATGAATTGATTGTGTGACCATGACTGTATGAAGGTGTAAGGTTTTAGATTTTTAGACCTATTTGCTCATTATGCTTTCGTTAATCATAATTGCGTGGGTCGTGCTCGTGCATGATTAGGTATTGGCATTGGTAGGCAATTTAAGAGAACTAATGCACTAAGAGAGTCGCAGTATCACAGTAAATTTTTTTTTATTTATTGGGTTTGATTTGCGCGAGGTAATGTAATTAAATGTAATTAAAACCAGTGAGTAAGTGCTAAAGTGTGAACGCAGAAGTTACCGTCCGTAAAACGGTCCGTTGAATACCCCATCCTATCCCACATTGTAAAATGCTGATGGCATAGTTATTTTTTGACATTTTATAAGTAATGCAATCTTCGAAAAAGGGGCGTGTTCGAACCGCTCCTAATTACAAACTACAAAGCATTTGGAAATTTACGCCCACTAGAGGAGGTTAACCAATTAAATTTGTCTTTTTATACCCGACCCAGGGTATATTAAGTTTGATGTATAGTTTGTAACGCAGTGAAATAATCACCGTAGACCCCTAAGACCTTTTAGAGATATGAATGGGACCGACAGGAGAATCGATTAAGCCATGTCCGTCCGTATGTAAACAACTTTTAGTCCTTAATTTTTAAGGCAGAGAGCTGAAATTTTGTGGATTGGTTGGAAGTCCAGTCCTTTAGATCAAGTTTGAAAATAAGCTGAACGCGCCCACAGACACGCCCTCTACAGGCCTGTATGTGCGACCATCTCTAATTTAAAAAAATACTTTTTGCAAAATTTAGCTATGTTACAATGGCGCTAGCGCATTCATTTTTGGTACGTAACATTGCCTTATAGTTGTCTTTATGGTAGCCAAAACTTGACCACGCCCACTTTTTAAGGGATTTTAGCTTAAAATGACTGTTTTTCAATAAATATATATGAAATTTGACAAAAAATTTTATAACAAAATCTGTAGATACTAACATTTTCTAACTTTTATGTATATATTGTATGTGCCTCCACCCACTTTTGTGGGCGTGGCGTTAAAAAATATGCCAAACTGGTCCATGCGTGTTTTGTAGATCTGGAAATGGCGCATAACTGAGTCCCTCGGGATACACTGTGGAGAGTTTTGCAGGACTATGCACTGAGTGGGCCTCTTCTGAGAGCCATCCAGTCTTTGTATGGAAGCTGCAGAAGCTGTGTGCGGATAAATGGCGTCAAATAACGTCCTTTTGATGTGCGCGTTGGACTTCGCCAGGGCTGTGTTCTGTCGCCGCTCCTTTTCATAGCATATATGGACTGGATGGTGAAGCGCAGTCTTGGCGAGCAATGTTTCGTATAAGCTGGCATCTGGATGAGCCATCTGCTTTTCGCAGATGATTTAGCCATCCTTGCATCATCCAAAGAGGAACTTCAACGAGCACTGGATAGGTTTGCAGCCGTCTGTGATGATGCTGGAAGTGACGGTTGTTTCCCGAACTCCTGTGCAGTGCACCCTGCACATAAATGGAGTTACATTAAAACAGGTGGAGAAGTTTAAGTATCTCGGGGTCCTTTTCACGAAAGATGGAAGGAGTGATACTGAGTTGTCCTGTAGAATTGGCCAAGCTGGAGCAATAGTAAACGAACTGCACCAGCCGGTCATCAGGGAAGCTGAGCTTGGAGTGAAAGCAAAGATCTCAGTTTTTAATTCAGTGTTCGTTCCGACCCTCATCTATTCGGATAATGACTGAAAGAATTAGATCGCGGGTACATGCTGCAGAAATGTGATTCCTGAGGTGCGTTGCTGGTGTTACTCTAAGGGATAGAGTGAGAAACGTTAGTATTCGTGGGAATCTTAATGTTGAGCAGCTTCTACTCCGAGTGGAGCGATCGATTCTTCAATATTTTGGACACGTTGTTCGCATGCCCCATGACAGACTTCCTAGACAGGTCATGCTAGCCGAGATGCGAGCGCGTCGCCCCCCTGGTAGGCCAAGAAACAGTAGGTGGGATCAGGTAAAGAACCTCACTCCCCGCCTGGGGATTGCGCCGGAGTCTCTTGAGTTGTTGGCGGAGGATCGAGAAAGCTGGAGGGACTATTTAGCCACCCTCGCTCCGCGACCTTTTTAAAGGATAAGCGGCATTCGAAAATGATGATGATGATGATGAAAATGCAGTAGATGGCCACGTCATTCAAAAAGGAGAAAATTTCAATAAGAGAAATGGATTGTGAGTGTGACTTAGAGTGAGGGAGGAGCCAAAGATAAACCAGACTACATGCAAAAACGAAAAGATTTCAAGTTCCTACTGAGAGTGAGAGTGTGTACGTTATTTTTTTTAAAAGGTGTGCAGTGCAGGCATTCAAGTAGTTCACTTTTTTCCACGAGAACAGGTTGCAGAAGCTGAAATACGAGAAAGAGATGTGTATGTGCAAGATCATGATTCATGACTCATTAGATATAGTCCGTACCACATCAGTTGGCCATTCTACTGCGCATCTACGAATCAAATTTATTTTCCATCTCTTTAATTTCGAAAAAAGAGCAAAGAAAGACGAAAAGGGAGGAGCCGTGAACAAAAATAAACAAAAACGATCTATACCCCAACGATGTGTTCAGGACCGCAGTCGTGGTCTCACTGAGGATTGTTTCCCCCTCTTCCTTCCTTTATACTGAAGTTAAGAGGGCAGTACAGGCATGGCCATTTTCTGCCGAGGTACAACCATTGTGTATACCCAGTTTTCGGAAAAAAATCTAGCAACCCTGGTGCGAGAGAAAATCTTAATCTTCATATGTCAACTTTACTTGGAGAAAATTATATTCTGATAATATATAAATAAAGGGTCGTCGTGCTTCGTTTTTTGTGTAGTTATTTGTGTGTAGAACTTGCGTATGATTTGATGCCGATTGGATAAATGAAGCAAACCATATCGCATGAATTGATTGTGTGACCATGACTGTATGAAGGTGTAAGGTTTTAGATTTTTAGACCTAATGAGCAACATTATGCTTTCGTTAATCATTATTGCGTGGGTCGTTCTTGTGCATGATTAGGTATTGGCATTGGTAGGCAATTTTAGAGAACTAATGCACTAAGAGAGTCGCAGTATCACAGTAAATTTTTTTTTATTTATTGGGTTTGATTTGCGCGAGTTAGGTAAATGTAATTAAAACCAGTGAGTAAGTGCTAAAGTGTGAACGCAGAAGTTACCGTCCGTAAAACGGACCGTTGAATACCCCATCCTATCCCACATTGTAAAATGCTGATGGCATAGTTATTTTTTGACATTTTATAAGTAATGCAAACTTCGAAAAGGGGCGTGTTCGAACCGCCCCTAATTACAAACTATTAATTATAAGATATTTCCACAGATATTTCCAAGTTACACTTAAATGTACGTAAAAATGCATTTTTTTTGGTTCAAATTAAATATTTCTGAAAAATCGACTCCTAAAAGGGGGTGTGGCTAAAAACTTTGTATGAGCGAAATCTGAACTGAAGTCTAGTTTACCTAACCTGCTACTTTTTGTATTTCAGGCTTTCCTAAATTAGGCTCAAGGCTAGTCGAAATTAAGTTTTTCTTGAAAATTTTAGGTTTTTCTTCAATTCTGCCTCCAAATGTGGGCGTGGCCCAAAGTCTTGTATAAACAAACTGTGAAACTAAGCGTTTTCTACATAAAATATTAAGCAAATTTTTTTCAATTTCTAGCAAAATTATTAAGTAAACTGCATTTGGAAATTTACGCCCACTAGAGGAGGTTTACCAATTAAATTTGTCTTTTTATACCCGACCCAGGGTATATTAAGTTTGATGTATAGTTTGTAACGCAGTGAAATAATCACCGTAGAACCCTAAGACCTTTTAGAGATATGAATGGGACCGACAGGAGAATCGATTAAGCCATGTTCGTCCGTATGTAAACAACTTTTAGTCCTTAAATTTTAAGGCAGAGAGCTGAAATTTTGTGGGTTGGTTGGAAGTCCAGTCCTTCAGATCAGGTTTGAAAATAAGCTGAACGCGCCCACAGACACGCCCTCTACAGGCCTGTATGTGCGACCATCTCTAATTTAAAAAAATACTTTTTGCAAATTTTAGCTTTGTTACAATGGCGCTAGAGTTACATGTCCAAACATGTAGACAGCAACAAGGAACGTGAGCACCAAACAAGTACCCACATCATGGCATTCATCATGGCTCGAAACATGACTCTGGACACCTGTGCAGCTTCTATACTTCTCGCTAAACTAATTGTAGACAAAGCAGTAATATCAAAACATGTTTATGTATTACTTTGAAAATTGTGATGGTTGCAACATGACTCTGGACATCTGTCCAGCTAAATTTCTTATTATTTTCTCACAGAATCATTTTGCAGACAAAAGAAGATACTATAAATAAACCTCGAAAATTGTAACCTTTGCTCAGTCTTGAAATAAACTTTGTATAGGGCGAATCGCTGCCCAAATAAAAATTGTTTTTTTTTTATCATTAAGTCTCGGTCTAAACCATAACTGGCGCAGTGCGGAAACCGTGGTATTAACTCGGAAGTAGTGAATAAAGTCGAAAGAAAAGTAATATACAATTTTGAAAGTGATTCCAAATTTTGAACTTCACATCGGAGGAACACCGGTGTTAACGAGAAATAAACCACGGAGGACCAGGATACAACGCAGTTGGTGAATTCTAATTCTTCAATCCTGGAAAAAAATCGAACATCAGATGACGAGATACGAGCCCCTTTTAAATTTGTGCATGTAAGTCTTTTTATTGTTTATGGGATCACTCTTCCTTTCCAATCTTGAAAAAAAAATAGCCCTACCTACCCAACAAATATATACGAAATTGTACCCTCCTTTTATATATTTGAATAGTTATATACATATACATATGAATTAATGTTTAAAAGGCTTAAACCAAAGATAAAAAGGAAAAAGCCATATTCCATTAAAAATATTAGTGATAGTGAAAGTGAAATTGAAGAATATAAAGAGAGGAAAAATATTAACCTAGAAATTATGACTGGTAATAATTTAAATCTTGAAGGCGGGTTGACTGGTACCGGTAGCGGCGCCGCTGCAAACGGGGCTAACGGTGGTAGTCCAACCGACAGCCAAAGAACTGAAATTGATTTGGCGAATATAAACAATATTTTCAATACTTTAAAAATTCCGGATGCAGTAAAGGATCTCCCAAGGTTCGACGGGGAATCCTCGGTTACTGTACGAATTTATCCACAATGTGGAAGAAATCCTCGAACTCATGGGAACTGTTAATAATACATATTATGCGAAAATTATTCTTCGAGCCATAAGAAACAAAATAACGGATCAGGCTAACGAAGTTCTTAATATGTTTGGCACTCCACTCGATTGGGCTCAGATCCGTAACAACCTGATACTTCATTATTCTGATAAGAGGGATGAAACCTCTCTTATAAAAGACCTCCATAGTTTAAAACAAACAAGTGAAACAATAGAAGAATTTTACTCAAAAATAATTGAGATACTATCAACATTAGGTTATCATGTCCATATACATGAGGAAGACTCTAACGTCATATTTGCTAAAACCCAACTATATTCAGACATGTGTCTGAATACGTTCTTATCGGGTTTAAAGGAACCGTTGGGCTCTACTATAAGAGCAATGAAACCATCAACTCTTCCAGAAGCCTTCAGCTTCTGCATAAAGGAACAAAATTCCTATTATATGAAATATACGAATTACAATAAACGCCCTAATTACTCGCAACAATCTTATCATACAACACCTTATCATTCAAATATCCAAAGACCTTATTCAAATTATCATCCACCTACTCATAGACAAAACTCTAGCAACCAAAATAAACCCTTTACATTTAACCAAAATAATAACTTCAGGCAAGGTAATGCAGGAAACAATTTTCGATACAATAATAATTTGATGCAAAAACCAGGTACATACCCCCAAAATAATTTAGCACAAAATTTCTTGCCAAATAATTCACAAATATTCCCAGTTTCAAATCAAATCCAAAATTCAATCGTGCCTAGAGTCTACGAGCCACAACATTTAAGCGCTAGATCTCGAAATACAAACCGTTCCAACTTTAGACAAAGTGCAGTAAACAGATTTAATAATGCTCCACGACAACAACCCCCAAACAGGAACTACACTATAAGAGAAGTTTTTAACGTAGATAGCAGTCCCAATGCCATACATCCATGCGAAGACTATACACAATTGGACCAATACCTACCCGAACCTAACCTTGAACCTACTTATACAGACTATGACCATGACACAAACGAAACATACAACGAGATAGATGACACAAATTTTTGTACAATAGCCTCGGAGAACAATACGGGTACATAGATGTAAATTATCATGAGTCGAACCAACTTCCATACATTAATATCGCATCTCTTTCTGGGCAAAACCTAAAATTCCTAATCGATACAGGCGCTTCAGTGAACTTCATTAATCCAGAACATACAAATCCAAATTTTCACGAAATTATCAACCCAATTAATATTAAAACCGTTCTTAACGAACACAAATTAAATAAACAAATAACCATTCCAGCTTTCAAAGAATTCAATACGAACGGTGACATAAAATTTATGGTCTTTAAGTTCCACAACTATTTTGATGGACTCTTAGGTATGCAAACTTTAGAGCAACTCGGTGCGAAGATTAATATTAAAGATAAGACACTCGAGACCAACAAATCCCTCATTAGACTTTATTTTAAACCTAATTGTAAATCTCAAGTATACGTTATTCCACCAAACACCAGGATTATAGCCAGACTCCCGGTGGATATAAAGGACGGCAACTTTTATTCAAAACCAACTATTGTGAACAAAAATCTTAAAATCTCTGAAGGTATCTATAAGGCCGACAAATGGTACAGCCAAATGGAAGTTACTAACCTCTCAGATGAACAACAAACCCTCTTCATGGAGCAACCCATAAAAGTAGGGAAATTTTCCGACTATTATGAAATGAACAATGTCAACATCAAATACGACTTAAATAACAACGAGACTATTAGTAGCGAGGACTTAACTACAATTCTGAGAACCGAACACTTAAATACGGAAGAAAGGGTAGCACTTCTCAAACTTTGTAGATATTTTAATGATATTTTCTTTCGGGAAGGAGACAAACTTACATTCACTAATGCAATAAAACATCGCATCAAAACAACTGACGATATACCAGTATATAGGAAATCCTACAGGTATCCAGAAGTTCACAAGACCGAAATACAATCTCAAATTCAAGAACTTCTCAAACAAGGAATAATCAGACCCAGCTACTCCCCCTGGAGTAGTCCCATCTGGATAGTTCCGAAAAAAATCGATGCCTCTGGGAAACAAAAATGGAGACTTGTAGTCGACTATCGTACCCTTAACAATAAAACTATCGGAGATCGTTACCCACTTCCGAATATCACAGATATTCTGGACAAACTTGGGCGATGTAACTATTTTACGACTCTAGATCTTGCATCTGGGTTCCACCAGATCGAAATAGATCCAAGGGATATCAGCAAAACAGCCTTCACGGTCAACAACGGGCATTATGAGTTTATACGCATGCCATTTGGGCTACGGAATGCTCCATCCACCTTTCAAAGGGTGATGGATAACATTCTGGGTGACTTAAATGGAAAAAAATGTCTTGTCTATATGGACGATATCATAGTTTTTTCAAGCTCCCTTCAAGAGCATATGGAAAATTTGCATAAAATATTCCAAAGACTTCAAAAATTTAACCTTAAGATACAAATCGATAAGTCCGAATTCCTTAGGAAGGAAGTCAACTTTTTAGGCCACATTGTCACACCACAAGGAGTAAAGCCCAATCCCGATAAAATCCAAGCAATTAAAAGATTTCCCATCCCAAGAACGCCAAAACAAATAAAATCATTTTTAGGACTTTTAGGATACTATCGAAAGTTTATTAAAGATTTTGCACGAATTACAAAGCCACTAACCGAATGCTTAAAAAAGGGAAGACACATAACCTTAGACGACAGATACATTAGTTGCTTCAATCACTGTAAGGACATTCTCACAAATGACCCTGTACTCCAGTACCCTGACTTTTCTAAAACATTCAACCTCACCACCGACGCAAGTGACTTTGCCTTGGGAGCTATACTGAGCCAAGGCCCTATAGGCTCGGATAAACCTGTGTGTTATGCGTCCAGAACCCTTTCCGATGCAGAAATTCGATATAGTACAATAGAGAAAGAATTATTGGCGATTGTTTGGGCGACCAAACAGTTCCGTCCATATCTCTTCGGAAGAAAATTTCGGATCATCACTGATCATAAGCCACTTACATGGCTATTTTCTCTCAAGGACCCCAATTCTAAACTTATAAGATGGCGCCTTAAGATGGAGCAATTCGAGTATGAAATTATCTATAAAAAAGGGAAATTAAACACGAATGCTGATGCCCTCAGCAGAATCAAAGTATCAGAAGAGAATAAAGCTGAAGCCAATATCAACGAATCTTATTCCGTACAAGGAACAAGTGGCAGCACAGTTCACTCGGCAGAGGAGAATGAAAATGATGGAATCCAAATTTCAGAACAGCCAATAAACTCATTTACTTTCCAGCTAATTCTTGAAAAGTCAAATAAGACGCCTCCAATATCTCTTTCTACCCCATTTAAAAATAAACAACGACGTATTGTAAGACTACCCAATTTTACTGAAGACAATATTACAAGCATTTTTAAACAATATTTACCTCCGAACAAAACAACCGCGATTTACACGAACGATGACGACATATTTCGTACCGTTCAAAATGTCTATTCAAAATACTTCTCCAAATCAAAAATATTTAAGGTAATACGATGCATGGACCTCTTACAGGATATAACTAACGATGATGATCAGGATAAAACCATCCGTGATTATCACATAAATAACAACCACAGGGGAATTAATGAAACAACACTGCATCTCAAACGACAATTCTACTTTCCTTTTATGAAGATCAAAATTACCAAGGTCATTAACAACTGCGAGGTTTGTCAAACCTTGAATTATGACCGAAACCCACAAAAAATCATATTCCAAATTCCTGAAAATCCGGAAAAACCCTTGGACATTGTCCATATCGACATATATGCAATTAACAATAGACAAATACTAACCGTAATAGATAAATTCTCTAAGTTTGGAGCTGCATATACACTAGTAGGTAGAAATAGTCTGACAATTTTATCCGCCATCAAACACTTCATTAGTACCCATGGTATCCCAAAAAAATTAGTTACGGATCAAGGCGCAGAGTTCACAGCCACAATCTTCGGAGATTTCTGCAAACAATATGATATACAACACCACATAACTTCATACCAGCAGTCTAGTAGTAATGCACCAGTCGAACGGAAGCATTCAACAATAACAGAGATTTATAGAATCATTTACTCCAAGAATAGGAATAGAAATCATGAAGACATCCTTCGTGAAGCAGTAATAACATACAACAACGCCATTCATTCTGCAACGAAATTGACTCCTTTCGAGCTTTTTTACGGTCGTACCTACAAATTCAAGAATATTAAATACAACAATGTTCATGACTACCTAGACAAGCTAAATGAATTCCAAACCCAACTTTATGCCTCTGTAAAGGAACAGGTAGATAGACAGATAACAAAAAATATTAAGAAGTTGAATGAAAAAAGAGAGGCACCCAAAAGTGTAAAATCAGGCTCTATAATATTTAGGAAGGAGTGTAGGAGGAACAAACTAACACCAAGATTCAGTAGACGAGTAGTTAGAAAAAATAAGACAGTTACATTACTAACCCAAGACAATAAAAAATTACATAAGTCAAAAATCAAACGTAAACGTAAATTTCAGAATTTTAGCAGCAACATGCCAGAAGATAGAGATCACGGACTTAACCAACAGTCAAGGCCTCCTACCATTGAACCTGGGCCCAGCCAGAGTAATTGAAACCCACACCAATTTAATACACATCGTAGAACTTGAGAATTATGTAGAAAATATTAAGAAAATTCAGACATCAATTGATATAATTAACAAAAACAAAAATCTCACGCCCATGATCGACACAATCAACATTAAATTCGAAAAACTAAAAAAACAATTAGATTTTCTTATGCCTAGAACTAGGACTAGAAGAGGACTTGTAAATGGGTTAGGAGCAATTATTAAAGGCATTACCGGAAACCTGGACGAGAGTGACGCAGTACGTATAAGTAAGGAAATCGAACTTCTGCAGACCAACCAAAACAAGTTAAATGACGTAACCCTAGAACAAACAATAATAAACAATCAAATGAAACAACGGTTTGATAATATCACAAAACACATAAATGACCAGCAACAAATTCTAGAAAATTTTCTTAACAAATACCAAATAGCCCACTCAAACAAAGTTCGTTCGGAAGAAGACACATTTCAATATATTCAATATATTCATCAAATAAATTTCAATATAGATACACTTAAATCTCACCTGCAGGATATAGCAGATTCAATCAACATGGCAAAACTAAACATGATTTCTAGGCAAATATTAGATCCTCTTGAGCTTGAATACATATACAAAAATTTTCAAAATAAAATATAAAAGAAACCTCATATGAGGATATGTACAGACTTTTGGAATTACAAGCTTACTATAACCACACAATGATCATTTTTAACATAAAACTACCAATAATTTCTGAAGAAGAGTTTATTTTGTATCACCTTGTCAAACTTCCTATTAACCAAACACATACCATCCATTTACCCAAACCCTACGCCCTGAAGAGTGATCACTATATTCAATTTCTTGACAAAACTTGTACGCCAATCGAGGGGATCCAATACTGCAACAGAGACAACCTCAAAAAGATTTCCACTAACGAATGTATTCCCAGCCTTATAAGGAATCAACCAGCTACATGTGATTTGATTGAAGAAGAACAGCAACGAATAGTACAACCCGAAGACCACTAAATCGTCCTCATCCAGTCACCAACCACTGAAATAACAACATCCTGCGGGATCAGAAAAAAGTCCATAACAGGAACCATATTAATTCACTACGAGCAATGCGAGGTTACAATAAACCAAGTGGAATACACCAGCAAAGCTCATATAATTTGGGATCAGATTCAAATAATACCATCCTCTTTCGCAGAAATTAATGCAACAAGAACCATACCGGAACTAAGTCTCAAGAAGCTACAAACATACCACTTCTACAACAGGAAAAACATAGAAGCCCTATACAACACCACAAGACAACAATCACAGCTTCTCCTTTTACTCACCACACCAATCTTCATCTTCCTTGCAGTAGCCATCAGCATGTACATCTACGTCCGACAAACATCCAGGAAACTATCGAAGGATACATCAAAAAGTAACGATGCTCCGGAAGCACCTACGCCTCGATCTCGGGGAGGAGGAGTTACATGTCCAAACATGTAGACAGCAACAAGGAACGTGAGAACCAAACAAGTACCCACATCATGGCATTCATCATGGCTCGAAACATGACTCTGGACACCTGTGCAGCTACTATACTTCTCGCTAAACTAATTGTAGACAAAGCAGTAATATCAAAACATGTTTATGTATTACTTTGAAAATTGTGATGGTTGCAACATGACTCTGGACATCTGTCCAGCTAAATTTCTTATTATTTTCTCACAGAATCATTTTGCAGACAAAAGAAGATACTATAAATAAACCTCGAAAATTGTAACCTTTGCTCAGTCTTGAAATAAACTTTGTATAGGGCGAATCGCTGCCCAAATAAAAATTGTTTTTTTTTATCATTAAGTCTCGGTCTAAACCATAACTCTAGCGCATTCATTTTTGGTACGTAACATTGCCTTATAATTGTCTTTAAGGTAGCCAAAAAACTTTAGCTTTTTCATTGACCACGCCTACTTTTTAAGGGATTTTAGCTTAAAATGACTGTTTTTCAATAAATATATATGAAATTTGACAAAAAATTATATAACAAAAGCTGTAGATACTAGTATTTTCTAACTTTTATGTATATATTGTATGTGCCTCCACCCACTTTTGTGGGCGTGGCGTTAAAAAAGTGATTTTTTTAGCTAAAAAGGCGGAGTTTTTAGGCCGAAATGTATTCAACCACCTAGTATAAAGCATTCAAAACTTTTATTTTTATATCCCGCCCACTTTTTGGAGGCGTGGCAGTTTTCTTTTTCGTATGGTCGGGTATTTTGCAATCCGTCGTAGATGGATTGAAGCTTTTGCATACCCACTGTTGCGAATTCCCACTTGTTTGTATCTTACATTCATCAGGAGATGCTTAATGTCAAATTTCAGCCCTTAAGAACGTCTTATAGTTTTAAGAACTCTGGAGGTAGTTGCACATTTAGACCGATTGTGGGCGTGTCTTAAGGCGGATCTCAAAAATGTTTACATTTGTACTGCTTCGCATGACGTAGACCTCACGTACGAAATTTCAGCACCCTAGCTCAAAATTTAAGGCCTAAAAACATGTGACATACAGATGGTCGGACGGACATGGCTCATTCTATTCAGAATTCGGTCTCGATCATATGCTTTTAAGGTCTTGGGGGTCTACCATTATTATGTCAACGTGTTACAAACTATGTGACACACTTAATATACCTCCTATCCAATGGGATGGGGTATAAAAATACATCTTTTTTTTAATGGAAACAATTTGTATATCCTACCCAGTAACTGAAGGTATGGTTTTGAGTCATAATACAAGGAGGGTCACGTACTTAACGGTTCCTTACAGACGAATAGGTGTAATTTCTATTATATTTATTTTTATGAAAAGCAGTTGAGCACTTATTGAGCTACCCACGACTTTTAAATTAGCAACCTTGACCTTTACTTTTTATTAAAACTGTAAATTATAGTGAGAGAACTGACCATGATTTCAAAATATCAAACATATTTAATGTAAGCAGCAAAAAGAAAACACCCGCATAACAAATCTTGACGACGTCGTGGACAAAATATCACCATCGACAACTTTATCTTTGATATAGATTCAATAATGCAATCAAGTTTATCCTTCTTACAAATACCAATACTCCGAAGATTAACCCAAAGTTTCTTTGAAGGTAGCTGCATATCAAGTTTAGAGGCAAAGTATGATTTTTTCGCAAGTTTTGTTACCCAGGTAGCTTGGTTTCTAGCCTGACAGTATTCCAACCAATATTCAGGTTTGCGGTCATTTCTCCACTTGAGATAAAATCGTCGCCGAGTTTTTATAAACGCTTGGACCACACTGGTATACCAGGGGCACTGAATATTTTTAATTTGTATTGTTTTTATTGGTGCATGTTTATCAAGCAGGTCAGTGATCATAGACTGAACAAATTCAAGTTAAGAGTCAGTGCTCGATAGAAATCTGCAATCATCCCAAAGCAGTAAGCCGGCATCAGCATGGAGCGGACCTAATTCTACTAACCTGCAGTCCCGGAATTGAAATGTGCTAGGAAGAGCAGAGTGAGAAAAATCAAGGTCATAAGTGCAGAATAAAAGATCATGATCTGATAGCCCCTCAAGATTCATGTAGTAGAACATTTAAACTATTTGATACTATCAGAAGATCAAGTAGGCTTGGAGGGTAGTCGGGTGAATATCACGTAGAATGTGAGTTCATGACGCTAAGCCCAGAAGACTTGCACCTGCAATACCGTCATTATGTGCGGTTTCCTCTTACGACGCTAGATCCAACGGTCTTGCTCGTTGTAGTCGGCGTGTAAGATTTGTCTGATCCAGAGTTCGGATTATTTCATGGTTGCAATGGCCGTGAAGGCGAGTGTGAAGTTTGCGAGCAAAGTTTCTTACTTCGTCGGTCACGGTTGCGATGCCTAGATCTCGATGTAAATCGCTATTTCTTATATACCATGGATCATATTTCTTATATACCATGGTCTTAATCTGAAAAGTTTCTAAAATTGATATGTTGCTTGGTTTGGTACAACCCCAAAGTTGTATACCGTACGTCCAAGATGGTTTTAGCACTTGCTTATACAATAGCAGTTTGTTATATACGCTTAGTTTCGAATAACGTCCGATAAGCCAATTCAGTTCTCGTAGCTTGATTTCAAGTTCATCGCGTTTCTTTTTAACGTGTGGCTTCCACTTAAGTTTTGCGTCTAGGGTCATGACTAAATATTTCGCCTCGTCTGCGTACGGAATTTGTACCGAGTTTATAAATTGAGGTAAGTTGATTACCCTCTTGTAAGTAAAATTTACATGCGTTGATTTTGTCTCATTGAGGAGGATTCGCCAGGCCTTTGTCCATTCGCATATTTTATCCAAACCGCGTTGGAGTTTTTTCGTTGATAGTTCGACTGTCTTATCCGTAGCGAGGATAGCCGTGCCGTCAGCGAACGTGGCTACAGTCGTTGCCTCTACTTGAGGTACATCTCTTGTAAAAAGTAAAAACAGTCCCGGTGTTCAGTGTTGGACCAAGGACGCTACCTTGTGGAACGCCGACTTGTGTTTCTTTGAATTCTGAGTATTCGCTCCCGTATCTCACTCGAAATAGTCTGTTGTCAAGATAAGACTCTAAGAGTTCATACATTTTTTCCGGCAAAACTTTCCGTAGCTTATATTTTAGGCCTTCGTGCCAAACTTTATCAAAGGCTTGGGATACGTCAAGAAAAGCGGTAGAACATATCATTTTCACTTCTAAGGCTTTCGCAATTTCATTAGTTATTCGATAGACCTGGTCAATTGTTGAATGTTTGACCCTAAAGCCGAATTGGTGATCCGGAATCAATCGTCTTTCTTCAATTATTGGTTACAGTCGTTTGAGCACAAGTTTCTCGAAGACTTTAGATATATTCGGCAGATGCGAAATCGGTCTATATGATTTTTTGTCGTTCGGGCATTTCCCTGGTTTCGGAACCATTATTACCTCTTCGAATTTCCATTGCCGTGGAACGTATGAAATTCTCATTGATGCGTTTATGATGTAGAGAAGCTTGACTAACGCTCTTTTCGGCAGCTCCTTCAAAATTTCCCCAGTAATTAGGTCATAGCCTGGAGCTTTGTTATTCTTCAAATTTCGGATTGTTTGACGAAGTTCAGACAGTGCCACGGTTTTCATTCGATAATTGTCTAGTTCCGCATTGCGATACAGATCGTCAACCAACAGCTCCCCGTCAAACGGTTTGAATGTTTCTTCTAGATGTTCTGCAAATACATCTGCTTTCTCTTTGTCGCCTTTTACCCATTCACCGTTATCTTTTCTTATTGGCGCCGAGTGTACTATGGGCTTTTTAATGGACTTCACGACTTTCCAAAGTGAATTGTTTGACCCTCTATCGGCAGTCAAGTTTTCGAGGTAGTTGGTAGTCTCGCGACTTTTAAAATCTTGAAGTAAGTGCTTTAATTTGTTAGATAGCCCATTCAGAATGGTTTTATCAGGAGGAGCTCGAGACAAATACCACCTCTTTCGAGCCTTTCTCTTTTCGCGTATGAGCTCTTCAATTTCGCGCGGGTAAATTGATCCGCTTTTCCTAACTCCAGTCTTCCGGAAAGAAGTATTGTTCCAAGCAGCGTCTTGAATAGTTCTAACGAGTTTATCGACTTCGTCTTCTATTTCTAAAGAGGTTGTAAGTGGTACATGTAGAGATACATTTTCCTTACAGTATTTCCTAAAGCCATCCCAGTCGGTGTTGTTATTCGTTAGCCTAGGCGCTCTCTCCTTTTTTTGCTAGACTTCCGCCGATTTTCAAAACGACTGCCGAGTGATCGAACAGAGATCATAGCCTTCTTCTACATTTGTGAGGTGGCGGGGAATCCCTTTTGCGATAAAGAAGTCGACAAGGTCAGGTACTTTGTTTCTGTCGGTTGGCCAATACGTTGGCTTTCCCGCCGAAAGGAAAACCACGCCACGTTTCATGCTAGCTTTGAAGAGTACTCTACCTCTTGTTGAATTGCACCGTGATCCCCAAAAGGTGTTTTTGCATTAAAGTCCCCGCCGATGATAAAATTCGACCCAAGTAAGTCAAAGAGGGGAGTAAGATCGTAGTCCGCTAGCCTATACTGTGGAGGAAAATAACTCGAGGCAATATTATAATCTAGGTGACCTATTTTTACCGATACTGAAGTTATTTGCATAGAGTCAAGTTCAATTTCCTCGTTTTTGTAATGCTTAATGCAGTCTTTGATGTAGAGAGGATCCGCCTCTCGAATTTTCTGATGGATGATGCGCGTGGTAGTCGATGTAACCTCTAATTTTGGGTCCGGATCCCTTCTTAAAGTGTGTTTCCGAAATCAGGCATAGGTCAATATTTTTTTCCCGTAGAAATACTTCTAGTTCGTCGATTTTCCTTAAAAGACCATTTGCATTCCATGTAAGTATGTTAATGAGCTTCATATTCATGATTTGTTATTCGTTTTGCGAGGTTTAAGCTCTAGCTCGCTCAGTTTGTCAAATATTACTTGATTAATTTTAGTTTGTTGCTCAAGCTTTTCCAATATCATAAATAATATTTGAGATACCGAATCTGTTGTGGTAGGTTCTGGAGGTTTGCTTTTGTGTGACGGGGCTTCAGCGTACGATCTTGGGCCGATGAGTGATGATTTTCCTTTTGTACTTGGACCGGCGACGTTTTCTTGCGGAGTTTGTATATTTTTCCTCGTCAATCTCGTATTTCTGACCGATTTTGGAGTTTTCGGCTTGTCAGCTCTAGAACGTTTTGGGGTTGTGGCCCTATCTACAATATGTTGCTTAACAGTTTCGTGACGTTTTTGTAGCTCTATTGCGATTTCGCAACCTCGGTAGCTCGCCAGGTGACTTCCATTACAATTGGCGCAGGTCGCTGGGGCCTGACTGCTTACTTTGCAATCTTTTGAAAGATGTCCACCGGCGCATTTGACACATCGCGGTTCTTTTTGGCAGTACGCTTGAGTATGTCGGAAGCCTTGGCATCGCTTACCTTGAGGTACTAGTCTATTGCCCTTTCGCTTGGGCTCAATTTTTACCCTGATATTAAGGATTGTTTTTATTTTGTATATTTCGTTTATGTTTTCAATCATATCGAACGTCAGCATGAAAATAGGAAGATCGCGCTTGACCACGGTGTCTTTTTCTCCTTCCGTACATTGTTTTTCTTTCTTAAGTATGTTCACGGCATCAAGAATTTTAAAGCCTTGGGCTTGAACATCTTCAAACAATTTCTTCCTTCGTGCAGGTTGGGTGAAGTCCCCTAGCGAAAACCCGAAGCGGCTTCTCAAATTTGTTTTCGTAAGTATACCATTGTACATTCGGTATTTAATTTTTGCGAAAGTGCGCGATAGGCATCAGAGTCATCGACATTGACTTTCCATACATTATTTCGAAGAGAAATTAAATTATACTTCGTCCTCAGAGTAGTTTTTAAGATATTTCGTAGCTTTCCGTAGTCTGCAACCCCAACGACATTTATTGCAGGCGGTCGGCGAATTTTTTCTTCAATTTTCGCTGTCGCTTTTTTTGACACGGTTGGTGTTTCATCGTGTTTATATACGGCCTCAACTACTGGCGAAGACCCAATTTTTCGTTTTTTGGTAGATCTTTTCTTAAGAGCCGGATTAGTTTCACGTGCAAGCTCTTCTTCGTCTGTCACGTATTCGCTTTGACGCTTCGGCGTGTCCTCACGTTTTGTAGTATCATGGGGATTCTCCTTGGGGGTTATTATTATTTCACCGTCTTACAAACTATGTGACAAACTTAATATACATCCTATCCTATGGGATGGGGTATAACTATCTTATGGGATGCGGTATAATCCTATGCGGTAGAGTCCTATACTATGGGATGCGGTATAAAAAGCTAAAGCAAAACAATAGCAAAGAAAGACTTATTATTCTTTGAGAAGGAGTTTGATAAAAATGTTTTTATACCCCATCCCATAGGATAGGAGGTATATTAAGTTTGTCACATAGTTTGTAACACATTGAAATAATAATGGTAGACCCTCAAGACCTTAAGGGCATATGATCGAGACCGAATTCTGAATCGAATGAGCAATGTCCGTCCGTCCGTCTGTATGTCACATGTTTTTAGGTCTTAAATTTTGAGCTAGGGTGCTGAAATTTCATACCAAAGGTGCACGTCATGCTAAGCAGTACAGGTGTAGAAATTTTTTAAATCCGCTTAAAGACACGCCCACAATCGGTCTAAATGTCCAACTACCTCCAGAGTTTTCAAAACTGTAAGACGTTCTAAAAGGCTGAAATTTGACACTTAGCATCTTCTAATGAATGTTAGACACAAAAAAGACAAATTTAATTGGTAAACCTCCTCTAGTGGGCGTGGCATCTATTTTTAAGGTACATTTTAAAATGCAGTTTACTCAGTATTTTTTCTCGAAATTGAAAAAAAATTGCTTAATATTTTATTTAGAAAACTCTTAGCTCCACATTTTGTTTATAAAAGACTTTGGGCCGCGCCCACATTTGGAGGTAGAATTGAAGAAAAACCTAAAATTTTCCAGAAAAACTTAATTTCGACTGGCCTCGAGCCTAATTTAGGAAAGCATGAAACAAAAATAGAAGCAGGTTAGGTAAACAATACTTCAGTCCAGATTTTGTTCATATAAAGTTTTCAGCCACGCCCCCTTTTAGGGGTCGATTTTTCAAAAATATTGAATTTGAACCAAAAAATTGCATTTTTACGTACATTTAAGTGTAACTTGGAAATATCTGTGGAAGTGTCTTATAATTAATAGTTTGTAATTAGGGGCGGTTGGAACACGCCCCTTTTTGAAGTTTGCATTACTTATAAAATGTCAAAAAATAACTTCGCCATCAGCATTTTACAATGAGGGATAGGATGGGGTACTCAACGGTACGTTTTCCGGACTGTAACTTCTGCGTACACACTGTAGCAGTTACTCACTGGTTGTGCTTTAGATTTAACCAGTAATAATTTAAGCAATTTTGAAACAAACCAGTGAGTAAAAGCAACATTGCGTATGTAATAGCTTCGTTCCGTCTGTAACGGACCGCGGTATACCCTATTCCTATTCTTCTTTCATTCATTCATTTCATTTATTTAATATAACAACATAAACCTAAGAACAAAAATCTTTAAAACTGGTGCTGTTAAACACACGGTTATTCAAATTAGTAGCAATTAGTTACAATAAGCTGATACAAAACTAAACATAAAGAGCAAGTTAAAGTTAAATAAAAAATTATTTTGACTTAATATTCGTAAGAAAAGTAAACATTTGTGAACTAAATATTTGCAAGAAAATTAAACAAAGCATTATGTAAGTCCAGATCAGATCTCCTTCGCAGTGAAATTGGCAAAGAATTCCAATGCTTAACAGTGGACCAAAAGAACTGCATCTGTGCGGCTCTTGATAATGAGCGTTGAACTATAAAGCTCTGCGCTCGGGCAGATTGAGTTAATTGCAATTTGATGTAAAGATAGTTTGGTTCTCTTAGCTTGATAACTCTGTGCAGCAAAAGAATCGACCTGTACTTAAGAAAGGTGTCAAGAGTACGAGGTCACACTTCCTTAGGTTATAAACATATCTGATTGCAGAATTAAAGGCAACATTAAGCTTGCGATTGCCGCTGAAATCGCGTTGCGAAAACAGTTCACAAACGTAAGTAATGATTGGCAGAATTAGTGCTTTAACTAACATAAGCCTAGTTAGTATACGTGTGTAAGATTGCGACAAGTAAAGAGTGCTTAGACAAAAGTAGATCCTTGAGCAAATATAGTTTAAGTGAAGATCCCACTTTAGGGTGCAGTCAAACACAATACCTAGATTTTTAACCTTCTCTAAATAGCTTAATTCGGTACGACCGATTTTAACTTTGGATAACATTGATGTGTCCACTTTTCGGTGGTTAATAGCGAGACACTGACATTTACTAGTATTGAGAAGGAGTTCATTAAGCTCAGCCCAATTAGAGATTGCTAGAAGGTCGCAATTTAAATTGTCAATGGCAGAGTTGATTTGACCTATATGGTCTCCCACGTAAACTTGCACGTCATCTGCAAACATGTGTACTTGGCTGTGTTGAAGTACATTTGGCAGGTCATTGATGTATAAAATAGGCCCAAGAATAGACCATCGGAATTACTTCAGTTTCCACTGAGATTGGAACTGAGAAGTAAGTAGAACAGTATTAAACATGTGCGTTAGGTTAGGTTAGGTTAAACAGGGGTGTGGTGAAAAGGACCACACAAACACTAGGCACCAAAATGGGCCCTTAACATTCAAAAGGCAAAAACAACCTAAACATTATCCCTCGTGACACAGCCAATTTGCCTGTAATAGCCAAGGAGGCCTTTAAAGTTTGTGCCGTCTACTTCTTCTAAGCTTTCGAAGAAATATTCCCCTAAAAATTTCCTGCGCATACGCGAAATTGCCTCACATTCGCACAGAATGTGCGCTATATCCTCAGCCGCCTGTATATCACTGCAGAAGCGACAAATATCCGTGACAGAAAGCCTGAGCCTCTTTGCGTGTTTACGAAGGAGGCAGTGTCTTGTCAGAATTCCTACTTAAGCCATTAGATTGTCCCTGCTCAGTTTTTATAGCCCCTTCGATCGTTTTTCGTCTAGTCGTGGCCAAAGAGCTCTAGATACCCCGTGTCCAGTCAGACGAGACCACCTTTGGTTGGCCATCGTTTTAATTTTCTCCTTAATAGTGCCTCTTACTACGCCGAGGGGTGGTTTGATGTTAGAAACCTCACTATTTCCGAGGATCCCTCCTCTTCTTGCAAGCTCATCAGCCTGTTCGTTTCCCTCTATATCGCAGTGTCCTGGCACCCAGCACAGTCTCACCCGGTTCTGACTGCACAATGCTTTGAGCATTGTGCGACAGCCCCTGACTATATCAGATTTGATGTTGATCGATTCCATTGCCTTGAGCATAGCCTGGCTATCGATGTAAATAGCGATATCTCTGCCGGATATCGATCTCATCTGCATAAGCTTGGCCGCCCTCAGTACAGCCAGAACCTCTGATTGGAAAACACTGCATGTATCCGGTAGTTTTAAGGATACTTTTAGTTCCGGGTCTTTTGAGAAGATACCGGAACCTCTTCCTTCCCCTGATTTCGAACCATCTGTATAAATTGCAATTTCATTAGGTCTGACAATTGCACTATTTTCCCATTCCTCTCCCGCTGGATCAATGACTTCATATGGTGTGTCGAAGTCGACCAGGGAGGGAATTTCATCCGTTAGAGTTGGATTGCCTTGCATTAGCTCCGACAGGATCGAGCCGTGTCCGTAGCTGCTGCCAGCAAGTTTTTTTATCTGTAGATCAAGCGGTGTTAGGTGTAGCAGAGTGTTCAAAGCTTCCGTTTGTGTAGTACGGAGCGCACCTGTGATGGCTATACAAGTCTTTCTCTGAACCGCTGATAATTTTCCATAAACTGTTTTTCTGTTTGTTGCTTTCCACCAGACCAAGGCACCGTAAGTAAGTATGGGTCTTACCACCACAGTATGCAACCAGTGGGCCATGGCAGGTCTTAAGCCCCAAGTTTTCTTGAGGATCTGTCGAAGGCACCTTTAAAAGTCGGCGTGGCAAAAATTTATACATTTCAGTTGATAGCTTTCACACATATTTGAACATTTTATAGCACAAGTTTTTTTAATTCAAAGAAAATATATCGAATAAAAACCGTTTATTAAAATGCAAATGAAATATGACCATGCCCAAAAGCGGCGCGTTTTGTTTTTTTTTTTTTGAAATGTCAATCGCAATACACTTAAGCGAGGATAACGCGTACCAAATTTCAGATTCCTACGACAACTTTGAATTTTCATGTTAGTGGGCGTGTCAGTGGGCGGATTTTAAAAATTTGTACACTTGTACTGCTTTGGGACCTAGAAAGAACAGATACTAAGTTTCAAGCTCCTAGCTCAAAATTTAAGGCCTAAAAACTACCGACACACGGACGGACGGACGGACGGACATGGCTCATTCGTCTAACAATTCGGTCTCGATGATATCCCCTTAAGGTCTTGGGCGTCTATGGTGATTATATCTCTATGTTACAAACTATGAATCAAACTTAATATACCTCCTATCCTATGGGATAGGGTATAAAAATTATATTTTTTGAGGGCGTCAAATACTATTTTTGCCCTGGGCGGCGAAATAGCTAGGTCGGGGCCTGGCTCGACACCTCCAACGAATGCATCCATCAGCTTAAGAGGTAAGGGTTATGGATAGAACATTGGGACGTTATACTGATACATGTTTTGTTCCATAAGCTATTCAGCTCAACGCAGCAGCTGTGGGAAGAAAAGCTTGGCATAAACAGAGATCTGCGAACAATTAAACAATTTGATGTTTTTTGGAAACGCGCTTCCGAACTCTCAGAGCGATAGACCAGCAGGGTTTAACATCGAACGTTTCTCGGTCCAGCGCCAACCCAAAGCCATTTCCAAAACCCACTACCAACGCTTCTCATGCCAAAGTACAAAACAGCCCCAGGGAGTTGTATCAGTGTAAGGTGTGCAACCAGGGGCAGCACTCGCTCAGGAATTGCAAACGGTTGCCCTGCAAACCAGTCGACCAAAAAATGAAGGCCGGGCGTCAAGCTAGGGTTTGTGAAAACTGTCTGGCCTATAGTCACCTCCTCAGCTAGTGCCCAAGTCAAAAGTGCTGTTACTTCTGCCACCAACGCCATCATTCACTGCTTCATCCTACTACTAACATACACATACGCCACCGACGCACCCATTTAATCCTAACACATACAGCATGACACAACCAAGCACGCACTCACACATTTTTACACCCACACAAACTATTCCGTACCACACATACAGCAACACAATGTTCTCATTCCGTCTATGGTGATTATATCTCTATGTTACAAACTATGAATCAAACTTAATATACCTCCTATCCTATGGGATAGGGTATAAAAATTATATTTTTTGAGGGCGTCAAATACTATTTTTGCCCTGGGCGGCGAAATAGCTAGGTCGGGGCCTGGCTCGACACCTCCAACGAATGCATCCATCAGCTTAAGAGGTAAGGGTTATTGATAGAACATTGGGACGTTATACTGATACATGTTTTGTTCCATAAGCTATTCAGCTCAACGCAGCAGCTGTGGGAAGAAAAGCTTGGCATAAACAGAGATCTGCGAACAATTAAACAATTTGATGTTTTTTTGGAAACGCGCTTCCGAACTCTCAGAGCGATAGACCAGCAGGGTTTAACATCGAACGTTTCTCGGTCCAGCGCCAACCCAAAGCCGTTTCCAAAACCCACTACAAACGCTTCTCATGCCAAAGCACAAAACAGCCCCAGGGAGTTGTATCAGTGTAAGGTGTGCAACCAGGGGCAGCACTCGCTCAGGAATTGCAAACGGTTGCCCTGCAAACCAGTCGACCAAAAAATGAAGGCCGGGCGTCAAGCTAGGGTTTGTGAAAACTGTCTGGCCTATAGTCACCTCCTCAGCTAGTGCCCAAGTCAAAAGTGCTGTTACTTCTGCCACCAACGCCATCATTCACTGCTTCATCCTACTACTAACATACACATACGCCACCGACGCACCCATTTAATCCTAACACATACAGCATGACACAACCAAGCACGCACTCACACATTTTTACACCCACACAAATTATTCCGTACCACACATACAGCAACACAATGTTCTCATTCCAGCGACTTCGGTGAATCCGAACGCTCCCGCATTTCATCCAAGAGACGATGAACCATCAACTTCTGGGGAAGTGCGGACAAGCCATTTTGCTGCTCAAACCCAAACAGCACAAGTGTTGTTAGCTACTGCAGTATTAATGGTATTGGCAGCCGATGGGAGGTACGTCGACCTTCGTGCCTTGATCGACTCAGGCTCGGAAGCCACTTTCATCACCGAGTCAGCTGTTCAATTACTCAAACTGAAACGTCATCGAACTTTTGTTAAGGTATCAGGTCTAGGGAAGGTCAGCAGCGGTAGCAGCACCCATTCCGTTGAGCTGACGTTCACCTCTCGAATTCCGGCGTTTTTTGGCTGCACCAAGGCCTTTTTATTCAAGTCGCTGCTCAGAAAATGATACCTAACAACTGGCCACACATGAAAAACTTGGAGCTGGCAGATCCAAAGTTTCACACTCCAGCGCCAATCGATATCCTCCTCGGAAGTGACGTCTATGCAGACATCCTTCTCCCGTAAATATCACGACCATCCGGTCCAGGAATGCCGATCGCCCAAAACCGGTACTGGGATGGATAATTTTGGGAAAGGTCACTAGTGATGCACCCAGACAACTGAAAACCTTCATCCAGTTTATTGATCAGAAGGGGATCTCACCTGCGAGAAACACTACACCACACACACGACCAGGAGGTCAGACCGGAAATATGAGGTGGCGTTACCCTTTGAAGGAGGAAAGCAGCTTGCTCTAGGCTCCAGCAAAGAAGGCGCCCTCAGGCGGTCTTACCATTTAGAGCAGCGATTCCAAAGGGACCCGGACTTGAAAGTAAAGTACGGCTATTGCATTATGGAGTACTTGGCTCTTGGCCAGATGCAAGAAGTGGATTTGGAACTCGACACCGTCATATATTCAGCAAACCACTACTTTCTTCTATACCACGCAGTTTTTAAGGAAGCGAGCTCCACAACAAAGCTCAGAGCCGTGTTTGACGCCGCTTTCAAGATTTCAAAACTCCAACGGGATATTATCGATATAATGGAGAAGATATTAATATACCTTTACTGCTGATATCGAAAAAAATTACAGGCAGGTTTAAGTCAGGGCAGAAGATAGGCATTATCAAATAATTTTTTATAGTGATCAAGACCGACTTAGAGCGTTCAGGTTGAGGACAGTCACTTTCGGTACAGCAAGCGCTCCTTTTCTGACCATTCGCACGACACACAAGGTCGCCAAAGACGAAGCAGGAAAATACCCAAGAGGAGCACAAGCGATCCGGGACGAGATGTATGTCGACGACCTAATAAGTGAGACCATCCATGAATCCCTTCAAAAAGGAGACGAAGCTAATCAAGGCCTATCGTCTGCAGGCTTTAAGCTGCGAAAATGGACGAGCAACACGAGGGAACTGATTGATCATATTTCAGCAGAAGATCGCGAAATTGATTTCGATCTACCCCTTCGCACTTCGGAACATGTGAAGACGCTAGGTATCAAATGGTTTCCAGGCCACGATTGCTTCACCTTCCAGCAAACTCAAACAACTTGCGAGGAAGTGACAAAGAGGACCATGCTGCTTGACGTAGCCAAACTGTTTGATCCACTTGGGTGGATATCGCCTTGCGTCATAAAGGCAAAAATGCTAATGCAACAACTGTGGAGCCTGGGATTAGATTGGGATAATCTCGTTTCCAACGAAATCAAAGCACAGTGGGAAGCATTTCGGTCGGATTTTCCATCGATCGAAGGGATTAAAATTCCTAGATGGATCAACATAAACCAAAATTGTCAAGCTACGGAACTGCATGGTTTCAGTGATGAGTGGTGTACATCACTGTCTTAGATGCAGTAGGCCGAATTCATATGCAACTTCTTATTTAAAAGGCGAAAGTGACACCACTCAAAACAATAAGGCTTCCGCGACTGGAACTGTGCGGAGCGGTCATCTTGTCAGCGTTGCATTCTTTTATAGCCCTACTTTTCAAAGTCCCTTTAGAAATCCACTAGCAAAAACCATCCAGCAATTAATGGGGAGCTTACCTGCGTCGAGAACTCAAATGGCCACCACCATTCACCAACACAGGCTTCGATTACGCGGGCCCTATTGACATCAAGACGTGGAAAGGGCGAGCAGCAAAAAGTCTGAGTGGTTACTTCGCGACTTTCATCTTCCTTTCAACCAAGGCTATACACCTGGAGGCTGTAACCGACCTCACAAATCAGGCATTTATAGCGGCGTTTAGGTGGTTTACGGCACGGCGAGGTATTTGTTCGCGAATCAACAGCGACTGCGGACCCACATTGGTGCGAGCGAACGCGGAACTTAATCGTATCCTGAGAGACGCAAATCACGATTGGGCTGAAAAAGCAGAAGCACAAGCTCACCAGGGTACACAGTGGAACTTTATTTCTCCAGCTTTTCCTCACTTCGGTGGATTATGGAAAGCCAGAGTGAAATCTGTTAAGCACAACTTACGACGAGTCGTAGGAGAAGAAAGGCTAACGTTCGAGGATCTCAGCAACCTTCTAGCACAAATTGAAGCTACAGTAAACACGTTGGATTCCTTGTCCAAATCCGACCACCTCACTAGTTTTTGCCTTTTCGTATGCTATATTCGTTATTTATTCTTTGTAGCTGATTAGGAATGATGCATAGAAGACTTGTGTTAGTGAATTTCACGCATTTGGACAAGGAATCAAACGTGTTCACTGTAGCTCAAATGGTAGAGCATTACTCGCGACAAGTAAGGGTTGCAGGTTCGTATCCTGCCGGTGAGCCACACACGTTTTTTTCTTTCGACACATCCGTCCGCTAACAATTCAACTCCACTCTACGGAAAAGATAATTGTTTTTCAAAAAATCTACGACATAACCCATCGAATTCTACACACAACAACAAAATACAGTCCACTTAACTCATCAAACAAATCAAACTAAATCGATTAAATATTAATTTATTCAAATCAATAAGCAAATTAATTCAACACGAACCAAAACGCACAAGGCTTATCAACACAACACAGATAGGGCTCAATGTCAGCTTGTGAATAGATGTTTTGTTAATGCGGCTCGATAGATCTTGGTTTTCCGCTGTAATGACGACTAAATTTAAGAAATAAATTTGGAATCCTACTCTTGTAATTTGTTACCCTTGACATATCATTCAATTTGTTTACTCGAAGTACACAAAGCCACAAACTTAAATGGAAGCCGCACGTTAAAAAGAAACGCGACGAGCTCGAAATCAACTTAAGAGAAATGAATTGGCTTATCGGAAGATTTTCGAAACTAAGCATATATAACAAACTGCTTTTGTATAAGCAAGTGCTAAAACCATCTTGGACGTACGGTATACAACTCTGGGGTTGTACTTAACCAAGCAATATATCTATTTTAGAAACTTTTCAAAATAAGAAGCTCAGAGCATTCGTTAATGCTCCATGGTACATAAGAAATAGCGATCTACACCAGATCTAGGAATCGCAACCGTGTCTGACGAGGTAACAAACTTTGCTTGCAAACTTAGTACTCGGTTTCGCGGACACTGCAACAATGAAATTATCCGAACTTTGGATCAGACAAATCTTACGCGCCGACTACAACGAATGAGACCGTTAGATCTGGCAGCATAAGATGAAACCGCATAAATTGACGTTATTGTAGGTGCCTTCGTTGGAAGGCAGCCTGCCACACGCGATTACTACAGAAGCTTGAACTACTTGTTAAGGAAACTTAGTCGTAGTCTGACGGAAAATGGGAGGTTTTTTAGTGAGTAAGAATCTTACACTACTATGAGCACGCGCGGCCGGTCCTCGTAGTGCCTATGAAGGTTTTTCCTACCCACGAAAAAAAAAAAAATAAAAAACAAAGCCACAAAAACATTTAACCAATTTGATAGACTTTGTCAGTGTTTCAAACGGTTTTATTTACACTCGATTAAAAACTCAAAATGTCCACAAAAACACTCGGTCAAACAAAAATACGCCTACGCTCTCTGAATCAGCCAATTCGGCCATGGAAAAACTAAAACAGCTTTATGCTGCAGATCAGGTCGACTCTCCAGCCAAACCATCCAAAGGTAAAGCTTCAAATAAAACTTCAGCTTCATTTACTCCAAAGGGCACCCATGCCTCAAAACTTCAATCTACATCAAATGACCTGGCTCTCCTACACAAAGAAATTAAACTCCAAGGTGAGTCAATTCGAACACAAATCTTGAATTTGGAAGAAGAAACCTCTACGAAAATCGCGAAAGTCGAGACAGCTATGCTTAAACGCTATCATGAAGTACAAGCTGAAATGTCTACACTCAGCAATAGAGTGAATGCACTCAAAAGTTCTTTGGACTACATTAATGACCTCAAAACTGAAGTTCTCGCCCTAAAAACTCAAGTGCATGAACAGTAGCCAAATTATATTGCGACGGACGCGATACTAGTGGGAATTCCCGGGAAAATTTAAAAAACACTTTTAATCACCTGTGTCACTCTATTGGATGCCACCCGCCAGCTCTCAGGCATATTTTCCGCACTGCACCTCAACAAAAGTCTCGTAATAGCACCAGAGATTCAATTGTTATTATTAAATTTCACTCGACGCGCGATAAAGGTTTAGTGTTCAAGGCAGTCTCTACTTTTCGTAAAACACATAACAAACACTTGGGCCTGAGGGACGCGGGTTTGGATTCCGATAATTTAATCTACCTGCACGATAGCTTAACTCCACAAAATCGGCTTATTCTTAAACACGCAGTTCAATATAAAAAACAACGAAAACTACATTCAACTTTTGTCACCCGCGGAGTTGTTTACATTAGATGTCAAAATAGTAACGATACAGCCATACGCATTTATCAGTGTAGAAGACCTTGATATCGTTGTCAGCAATCATCACAACAACAATCAACAACACACGTAGCAGCTCAAACTATTTCACTTTTGTTTAAATTTTACTTTTTTTTCTTAATATTATTTATTCTAAAGTTTTTTTTTTTAGTTTAATATTGCTTTCCTTTACAAAACTATTAAATTTCTTATTAATTTTTTCTTTTTTTTCTGAAAAATGTTAAGGTCAGTTTTAATTATATCTGGAAGGGGTTTCGCCCAGCATTTTGAATTTTCCCTCGTCAGGCTTTCCTTTTTATATCATGACGAGTCATGACGCAGGTAATTCCAGTGCTTACAGTGCCACTAAGACTATGCTGAATATTTTTTGTAAAAGGAGAAATGGGTTGCGTATTTGTCTCATTAATGCTCAAAGTCTTTCGCCAAAATGTGACGAGTTTAGAAGACTATTTGAAGACTCCAATCTTGATGTTATATGTGTGTCAGAAACGTGGTTCAGGCCCTCTCCAGGGGTATCACCTTTTCAGAGGGGATAGAAATGACAGAAGGGGTGGGGGTACAGCCATATAAGTAAGGACGTCCATTTGCAAGTCAAAGCCAAAAGTAGTTCTAGAGTCACCAGCGGACTGCGCTGTCCAATACGTTTTTATTGAGCTATGCTTTAGATTAGAAAAGTGTTTAGTAGGATGCTTTTACAGACCTAACAGATATATAAACCTTGACCTCTTTGAATCTGCTATTAAAGATCTTAGATGTAGGTACCAAAATGTTGTTATAGCCGGGGATTTTAATTGTAATTTGCTCGATTCCTCTCAATATCGTACAATGCTAAATTTGTTATCCACCTTTAGTCTTCATTCAGTTAATTTAAGTACACCGACACATTTCACTGAAGATTCTTCAGTGGATTAAATAATGGTTAATCAGGTTGGAAAAGCCATCTTCTACGACCAACTATGTGCTCCAGCCTTTTCTAAACACGATTTGTTTTTTTTTTTTAACGTACGATATTCAGTATGACGTCCGTCAGATTGGTGCAAGGGATATTGCTTCTAAAAGATGAAAGCGCTTAAAAATTCCTTCTCTCTACGAAGAATTTAAATTTTTAAGAAATGTTACAACAAATGCCATCAAGCGAGATAAGCGTAGCCATTTTTCTCAGAAACTTAACCAAAATCTACCTGTTAAAAAGCTTTGGAAAATTTGAGAGATTCGTGCATAGGTAGCGCGAATTCAAAGCCCTAGTAGCGACATTGAGAATGTAGATATTGATGAACTCAATAAAAAATGTGTGCAAATATCGCCTACCCAATCCATAAGAATTCCTGCTGCGCCCCAAACAACATCGCAGTCAAACCAAAATCTTCAAGAAAATTCTATCTCCTTTAATAGGTGCGATGAAATGGATGTCGTCAAAGCTAGTCTGAGCATTAAGTCTAATGCTATAGGCTCGGATTCTATACATCCTCTCTTTGTTAAAATGATTCTTCCCAAGATCCTTCCTTTTTTAACGCACATGTTTAATACAGTTCTACTTACTTCTTAGCTCCCATCTCAGTGGTTCTACTTACTTCTCAGCTCCTATCTCAGTGGAAACATGCTAAGGTAATTCCGATAGTGAAAAAACGGACATCCCTACATCATCTACAGCACCCTTGGAATACAGACCTGTTGCAATTCTTCAATTTCTCTCGAAAGTTTTTGAAAGGTTAGTGCTTTGGCAAATATACGCATTTCTGGATAAACATCAATGCTTATCTCCATTCCAGTCAGGCTTTAGGAAAAGACATAGTTGCACAACGGCTCTTCTGAAGGTTACAGACGATATAAGGCTTCTTATGGACTCTAAGAAGGTAACGCTGCTTACGCTATTAGATTTTTCCAAAGCATTTGACATGTTGAACCATGATCATCTTACAAGGAAGCTGTTAGAACAATTTTCTTTTTCGCACTCTGCAGCTTAACTGATAAAATCCTATTTATCGGGCAGAGACCAAGTAGTCTGCGCCAAAGACAGAACATCGGCTCCAATTTCTCTTACAAGAGGTGTTCCGCAAGGGTCTATTCTTGGGCCTATTTTGCTTATGATGTACATCAATGAACTGCCAAATGTACTTCAACATAGTCAAGTTCACATGTTTGCAGATGACGTGCAAGTTTACGTAGGAGGCCATATAGGTCAAATCAACTCTGCCATTGACGATTTAAACTGCGACCATCTAGCAATCTCTAATTGGGCTGAGCTTAATGAACTCTCTCTCAATACTAGTAAATGTCAGTGTATCGCTATTTACCACCGAAAAGTGGACATATCAATGTTACCCAAAGTTAAAATCGGTCGCACCGAATTAAGCTATGTAGAGAAGGTTAAAAATCTAGTTTGACTGCACCCTAAAGTGGGATCTTCACATGAACTATATTTGCTCAAGGATCTACTTTTGTCTAAGCACTCTTTACTTGTCGCAATCTTACACACCTATATTAACTAGGCTTATGTTAGTTAAAGCGCTAATTCTGCCTATCATTACTTACGGTTGTGAACTGTTTTCGCAACGCGATTTCAGCAGCAATCGCAAGCTTAATGTTGCCTTTAATTCTGCAATCAGATATGTTTATAACCTAAGAAAGTATGACCACATATCTAATTACAGACGAAACATAGTTGGCTGTACTCTTGACACCTTCCTTAAGTACAGGTCGATTCTTTTGCTGCACAGAGTTATCAGGCTAAGAGAACCAAACTATCTTTACATCAAATTGCAATTAACTCAATCTGCCCGAGCGCTTTCTGCCAGAGCTTTATAGTTCAACGCTCATTATCAAGAGCCGCACAGATGCAGTTCTTTTGGTCCACTGTTAAGCATTGGAATTCTTTGCCAATTTCACTGCGAAGGAGATCTGATAGGGGGGACTTTTATAATGCTTTGTTTAATTTTCTTGCACATTTGTGAACTAAATATTTAGTTCACATATGTTAACTTTTCTTACGAATATTAATTCAAAATAATTTTTTATTTAATTTTAACTTGCTCTTAAAAAACTTCTTCTTTTTTGCTCCCAAACACAAAAAAACAAGCGGGTAAAACGGACCGTTTACTACCCCATCCTATCCGACATTGTAAAATGCTGATGGCATAGTTATTTTTTGACATTTTATAAGTAATGCAAACTTCGAAAAGGGGCGTGGTTCAACCGCCCCTAATTAAAAACTATTAATTATAAGATATTTCCACAGATGTTTCCTAGTTCCACATAAATGTACGTAAATATAAATTTTTTTGGTGCAAACTTGCCTAACAAATGCGGAAGTGGCCCAAAGTCTTATAAAAACAACATGTTGAACTAAACGTTTTCTACATAAAATATCAAGCGAATTTTTTTCAATTCGGAGTAAAAACATTAAGTTAACAGCATTTGAAAATTTACCCTTAAAATAGATGTCAATCCCACTGGAGGAGGTCTACCAATTCAATTTTTCTTTTGGTTGACTATTCCATAGGATAGGAGGTATATTAAGTTTGATTAATAGTTTGAACATAGAGAAATAATCACCGTAGACCCCAAGACCTCAAAGGCATATGATCGAGACCGTATTGTAAGTCGAATGAGCCATGTCCGTCCGTCTGTCGGTAGTTTTTAGGCCTTAAATATTGAGCTAGGAACTTGAGACTTGATATCTGTTCTTTTTAGGTCCTGAAGCAGTACAAGTGTAAAAATTTTTGAAATTCGCCCACTGACACGCCCACTTTACTTAATAGCATGAAAAATTAAAGTTGTCGTAGGAAGCTGAAATTTGGCATGCAATATACTCGCTTAAGTGTATTATGATTGGCATTTAAAAAAAAGCGAAAACTGCCCCCTTTTAGGCGTGGTCATATTTATTATGCATTCTAATTAACGGCATTTTTTATATGTATTTGCTTTAAATCCAAAAAACTTTGACTATAAAATGTTCAGATGTGTGCGTAAGCTATCAGCTCAAATAAATAAATTTTTATCACGCCCACTTTTGCAGGCGTTTTTAGGTAAAAATCAAATTTTTAATATAAAACTGCGACCAACACGTGTACACGGCATCTGATAAAAAATATGATAAAAAAATTGGGTTATTGAAAAGGGGTTTATGCCACGCCCCTTTTTTAAGAAAGAAGATTCTTAACTGACAAATTCTTAACACAATTAAAGTAAATAGAAACTGAAATTTAAAACCAAGTTTTTTGACGCATTTTGAAGCTTGACAGTGGTCAATTGGGATGGAGTATCCAACGATTCGACTAGGCCTCCCATAGTTTCCCACTAGTTTGTGTCTTATATTCATTAGGATATTAAGTGACAAACTTCATATACCTCCTATCCTCTGGGATGGGGTATAACAACAACAAAACACAGTCCTACACATCATACCGCAAACAGAAATAATTTAGAAAAAAAAAACTCTTACCGGATATATATCCAGGGCGCTCAGGGTTCCAGCATATACAATTTACACCACAATAAATTTAATTTGAAGTTACCGAACTTAATTACGAAAATAAAATAAAACTACAAATTGAATTTGGTGAAAAATTCACCACCAAAACCAAAAGCACAGCACACAAATCAAAGGCACGAAAAAAAACCGAATGGGAGGAATCAGCACGGCAACACACAATCCATTGAGCAGGTTCCCATAGCAGCGCCAGCGCACCATCGTCGAACCAAAGCGAGAAAGCAAGGCGCAAAATGTGTACACGTTGTCTCTATTCTTCTCGTACGCTACGTTGGTTTTCTGTTTTGTTTTGACTGCGTTTTTTCTATTGTTGTTATCTTTTGATAGCCATTAATTCTATCGTTTCATTTCATGTCTTCCGAAGAGTTCAGCTGGGATGGTACAGAGGCGTTGGAAGGTGCGAATAAAAGACTGTTGCGAGCTAAATACGAAGCGTTCGCGGACTCCCTTTAAATCCAGCGGACTCCATTTAAATTGGAATTATTTAACGAAAGCTTAATTAGGTATGTCAAACTTGCCCTTAACTCAAAAGTCAATGTCAAATAAGTCATGTAAAATATATTACTCTCTACGATCCATTCGCCAATAAACGACACGTTTTTACAACGTTTAAAAGAATCGAGTTTTCTTTTTCATTTGGAAGTTTATCGACTTATACGTAAAATTTACAACAGGTAATCTATCGTGTGCCGAACACGTAGTCTTTATCGCGTTAGGTAGGTTGCTATCCATGAATGCACCTACTTAAATCGTCAGATCGTGCGGCTTCACCCTACTAGATTGAAGGGTCTTGTTCTTTATAGTCGTCACTCGTTGTTTACATCGTTAAGAGTCTCGTTAAGAGTACGGACCATTCCATTGTTGCAATGAACATGAAGACGAGCACTAAGCTTTCGAGCAAAGTTTGTTACTTCTTCGCTCACAGTAGCTTTTCCTAAATCTCTGTGAATATCACTATTCCTAATATACCATGGAGCATTCACAATTGCTCTAAGTGTCTTGTTTTGGAAAGTCTGCAACGTGGACATGTTGCTGGGCTTGGCACAACCCCAAAGTTGTATACCGTATGTCCAGGATGGCTTAAGCACCTGCATGTAGAAGAGCAGTTTGTTAGATATACTTAGTTTCGAAAATCTTCCGATAAGCCAAGACATTTCCCTGAGCCTAATCTCGAGCTCGTCCCGCTTCTTCTTTAGGTGTGGTTTCTAGTGTCATCTTTAGATATTTCGCCTCATTTGCATAAGGTATCTGTGCAGAAATTACAAATAGAATTAAATTGTTAACCCTTTTGTAAGCGAAATTCAAATGCGTTGACCTGTTCTCGTTAAGAACGATTCGCCAAGTCTTCGTCTAGACACAAATTCTGCCCAATGCTCGTTGGAGGTTTCTCTTTGATGACTCGTATAATTCACCTGTTGCCAAGATGGCCGTATCGTCCGCAAACGTGGCCACGACTGTCTCGTCATCTAGAGGTATGTCTCTTGTGTAGAGCAGGAACACGGTTTCAGTACTACACCTAACACGAAAGAGTCTGCTTTCAATATTCTAAACATGTCTTCCGGCAAGTTTAGACGTAGCTTATATTTCAAGCCGAAGGCTTGCGATACGTCGAATAAAGCACTTGAACATATTTTTTTCCCCTTCTAAGGCTTTTTCAATTTCATGCGTTATTCTGTAGACCAGATCTATTGTATAATGGTTAGGTCTGGAACCGAATTGATGATCCGGGATCAAACGCTTTTCTGCAATTATTGGTTGTAATCGCTTCAGCAGAAGTTTCTCGAATACTCTCGATATTATCTGCAGAAGCGATATGGGCCTATAAGATTTTTTATCATTTGCACATTTCCCCGGCTTTGGTACCATAATTACTTCAGCAACTTTCCATTGCCTCGGAACGTATAGAAGTCTAAGATAAGCATTTATTGTATTAAGTTGCTTGACTAATGCCTTTTCCATACAAGTGGGTGTGAGAGGTGGTTCAAGAGGGTTTTTTTTGGGGGAGCCCTCGTGCCTTGCCATCTTCTACGCGCTCTTCTCTTTTCACGTATCAATTGTTCAATTTCGAGCGGATATGCTGTGCGTACATGGCCGTCGGTGCTAACTGCGTTCTTTTGGGACGAAGTATTGTTCCAAGGAGCGCTATGCATTGCTTCAATGAATTTGTCAACTGCTGTTTCTAACTCGAAAGGAGTTCTCAATGGCGTATTCAAGCCAACACCCTCCTTACAGTCCTTTCTGTAGGCGTTCCAGTTCATATTTTTGCTAGCGAATCTAAGAGCTATTTCTATTTCCGACAGTCTTCCACCCATCTGCAAGATTTCTCCTGAGTGGTCTGAGCAAAGATCACAACACTCTTCGACTTGCACAAGGTGTTTGGAGAACCCTCTAGCGATGAAGAAGTCGACAAGGTCAGGCATTTTATTCCTGTCGGTTGGACATGTTGGCTTTCCTTTGGAGAAAAAGTCCACCCCACGTTTCATACTGTTTTTGTACAGTAATCCGCCTCTTGTTGAATTGTATTTTGAACCCGAAAAAGTATGCTTCGCATTTAAGTCACCCACAATGATAAAATTGGACCTAATGAAGTCATACATACGATCAAGATCGTCTTCTTTCCGTAGAAATTTATGGTTCGTCTATTTTATTCAGACGGCCATTTGCATTCCATATTAGTATTTCAAATAACTGTTTCATATTCATGTTCTCCTGTAATTTTTTCGAGGCTTACACTCGAGCTTGCTCGGTTTGTCAAATATAATTTTGTTGATTTTAGTCTGATCCTCAAGTTTTCCCAGGATTACATCGAGGATCTGAGACACTTCATCTGTTGTGGGCGATCTTGCCTTGTTTTCGTTTGACGCAACCTGTGCGTATGATTTTGGTCCAACCAGTGGCGGGTTATCCGCTGCACTTGAACTGACGCCGCTCTTTTGTGGAGCTTTTACGCCTTTTGTCGTCGCCTCCTTTGCTAGTCTCGCACTTTTGATCGGCTTTGGCCTTCTTGGAGTCTTTGGCTTAGGAGTTTCAGAAGTTTTTGGACGTCCTAGGCTTGGATTCTGACCTCGAGTATTTTCCTTAAGAGGTTCTCATCCTTTTTGCAGCCTTATGGCTTTTTCGCAACCTCGATAGCTTGCGGGGTGGTTTCCGTTGCGATTGGCGCAAAATTGCTGGAGCCTTCATGGCAACTTTGCACTCTGTTGAGAGGTGTTTTCCGACACATTTCACGCAACGTGGTTCTTTTTGGCAATAAGCACTTGTGCGCCTGAATTCTTGGGATCGCTTACGCTGTGGTATTTTATTTTATTCTACCCAGTATATTGCTCTTACGCATGGGTTCGATTTTAACCCTGATATTAAGTATCATTTTTATTATTTAAACATCGTTCATACTCTCAGTTCTTCTCAGGAGAGCATAAAAATTGGAAGGCCACGTCTGATCACAGTGTCTCTTTCTCCTTCCGTGCGTTGCTTTACCTTTTTAATGATATTAACGGCATCAATATTTTTAAGGCCTTTAGCTTTTACGTCTTTTACAACGTCTTCTTTTGTGCATGATAGATGGAGCCCCCTAACAATGACTCGCAGTGGTTTTTCGTACTTATTTTGATAAGTATACCACTCGATACTTTCTGCAAACAGTCTAAGAGACAGCGCGAGTTATGGTTTAGACCGAGACTTAATGATAAAAAAAACAATTTTTATTTGGGCAGCGATTCGCCCTATACAAAGTTTATTTCAAGACTGAGCAAAGGTTACAATTTTCGAGGTTTATTTATAGTATCTTCTTTTGTCTGCAAAATGATTCTGTGAGAAAATAATAAGAAATTTAGCTGGACAGATGTCCAGAGTCATGTTGCAAACATCACAATTTTCAAAGTAATACATAAACATGTTTTGATATTACTGCTTTGTCTACAATTAGTTTAGCGAGAAGTATAGTAGCTGCACAGGTGTCCAGAGTCATGTTTCGAGCCATGATGAATGCCATGATGTGGGTACTTGTTTGGTTCTCACGTTCCTTGTTGCTGTCTACATGTTTGGACATGTAACTCGCGCGATAGGAATCGGCGTTGTCAACATTTACTTTCCACACGTTATTTCGGTGTGAAGTAAGCTGATAGTTTTCTGTTCTCACCGTGTTTGCAAGAAGGTTGCGCTATCTCCCGAAGGGTGCTACCCCGACGATGTTTATTGCGGGAGGTGGACGAATTTTCGCTTCTGGTTTAGCTTTGCTTGAGCCAGAGGGCTTATCTTCTTTTTTTGTTTTACTTCGGGGGAGGAATTCGCCTTACGCCTCTTGCTAAACCTTTTCTTTAAAACTGAATCGGTCTCAAGTGCAAGTTCGTCCTCGTCCGTAAAGTATTCGCTTGCTGGTCGGTTTGGTGTTACACACTCTTTTGTTACCTCACAGTCTTTCGTTATACGAGTTTTTTTAATATCCTCATTTTCTTTTCGCAGAGAGTCAACTTTCATTTTGAGATCGTTGAAGAGTCGCTCCATTTCAATAAGCTTAGCTCGGATTTCATTATTCTCCCTTTCTAAGCTCTTAATTTTCACTGAGCCCTGGTTTACCGGTGGACTGCTTTTTCCGGATATGTTCAATCTAGGTGGTGGTGATCGATTTAGTTTTTTCCTTTTCTCAAAAGGATTTATAAGCAATAAAAGGCTCTCCCCAGAATCCTTACAGCCTATTTCTGATGAGGGTGGATTTTGCAGCATAGCTGGGCTGCCCTCTAGGATAATCAAATTCGGTTTGTTCATTGCCATGTTTTTTTTTTATACCCCATCTCATAGGATAGGAGGTATATTAAGTTTGATTCATAGTTTGTAACACAGAGAAATAATCACCGTAGACCCCCAAGACCTTAAGGGCATGTGATCGAGACCGAATGGTAAGTCGAATGAGCCATGTCCGTCTGTCGGTAGTTCAGTAGGCCTTAAAATTTGAGCTAGGAACTTCAGACTTGATATCTGTTCTTTTTATGTCCCGGAGCAGTACAAGTGTAAACATTTTTGAAATCTGCCTACTGACACGCCCACTTTACTTATTAGCATGAAAAATCAAAGTTGTCGTAGGAAGCTGAAATTTGGTATGAAATATCCTTCCTTAAGTGTATTGTGATTGGCAAAAAGCGAAAACCGCCTCCTTTAGGCGTGGTCATATTTAATATGCATTCTAATACACGGCTTTTATTTGAAAAAGCTTGCACTATCAAACGTTCAGATATGTGCGTTAGCTATCAACTCAAATGAACAAATTTTTGCCACGCCCACCTTTGGGGGCGCTTTTAAGTAAAAAATCGATTTTTAATATAAAACTGCAATCAACACGTGCATCTGATAAAAAATATGATAAAAAAATTATGTTATTGAAAAAAAAATTGATGCCCCGCCCCTTTCTTAAGAAAGAAGTTTCTTAACTGACAAATTTTTATTACAATTAAAGTTAATAGAAACTTAAATTAAACAACCAAGATTTTCGACGCGTTTTGGAGCTTGACAGTGGTCAATTGGGATGGGGTATCCAACGATTCACCTAGGCGGATTGTAACCCTCCCACTAGTTTTAATACAGTGGGAGGGCTATACAGCCGCCCCTTTGGAGACAGACGCCGACCGGTGAGCCGCACAATGTGTGATAGACGCTTCTGGATTTTAATTTAGCCTTCAGATTCATCTATAAATTTAAACCTTACTGCCAAAAGTTGCCCCAAATGGAGCAGCATCGACAGCATCCGTTGAAACATTAAAAAGTACTTCTTCCGGTGGATTAAATTCGGATCTTACGACAGGCGTACCTTACCTCAAGACTATTCTAACCCCGACCTTGCAGAGTGATGCAATCACATTCCTAGCCAGTGGATATGTTCCCAATTCAAGCTATTCAACAGACGAGCTATCCGTTCTTCCGTATTTCTTTCAGATGATCCTAGGTCTTTATTAAAATACAACTTTTACACAAATTTAAAAGACTGCATTTAGTGGAACAAGAATTATTTTACCAGTATAGCTATGTAAGGCATCACTAACAAAGTCACTAGAATTCTAAAGCAATATAGAGTGAAACAGGTGTTACCGCCCAAAAATGTGGTCTTTAAAGCAACAGTAACATTCACCCAAAGATCGGTTCCAATTCTGGACACCCGTATTTCATATACTGTGCCTTTTAGTTGTCATCGGCATTCATTGGACGAACCCGGCGGAGTATTTCACCTCCTTTGAGCATTTACAGTTAGTTGTGAGTTAATTAAAGACCAATTTGTCTTACGCAGACTTTTCAAAATAGACTAAAATTTTTTTTATTAGTTTAATCATTTCTTAACATCAAAACAAAATCAAACACAAAAATATACGCTCTCATACTCTTGAAATATGGAGAAAATAAAATATTTGATTCTACTTTATTTTTTTCTATTTTTACGCATGAATTTCCAAGAATTATATAATATATTAAGTATTTTCTAGAATTTTCGTTTCAAAACTATTTAAACATTTTTTCAATCAAATAAAGCCTGCAAGGTTCACACAAGTCTTATGTTCCACGTAAGTCTCACCTAGGGTTCCAAAGGTATTCAAAACAACATCGAAGTTATCCGCAAAAGTAATGATAAATATCAAAAGCGTTAACGGCAAACAATAATGCTAAATCATGGTGTAGCAGAGTAATTTAGAACTATAGCAACCGACACAGAATCGACAAGGTCAATGTTCCTTTTGCAAATAATTAGAGAAGTTTTTTTGTATTAAATCCTGGACGAGCGTGATTTCTGTATCACTCTAATATTTTATATTGCCTGCACAAACAAAGATTTCATCGTTTTTCACAATCAATAATTTATTCATTTCTTTCTTTTCCATGAAAGCGAACAAAACAAAATCTTATTTGAAAGGAAAAGTCAAACTTTTTTGCAAGGAATTTGGAAAAGTCAACTTGTCTGCACGAAAATTTGAATAAAAACTCCGAACGATTGCCACGTATTCACCTCATGCGATCCTCGATATGATGACCTGAAACGCAGTCGATATCTAAAATGTGTAGCCTGAAACGCACTCAAAACCCAAAATGAGCTGCACCACGCGCACTCATTTTGGCCTTGGACGCACAAATCTTGCTCCCAGCTTGGTTGACTGTATTAGTGATTTTTTTTTTGCACCCCATAAAGTAGCATTGCAACGCACTAATACAATCATGAAAGCTGGCAGCATTTTCTCTAGAGAGCCGAAAATCGAGCTTGGGGACAAAAAGAAGCACCCCAGCGAAGATGACTATCTCATTATACCTGAACAATGGCTACTACCCAGTGCACTGCCACTGACGTGACGACTTGGAATTATCTTGTGGTTGAACGGGCTCCGCAAGAGGTGGGCTCTCAGGTGCGCCTTACTAAAGGTCGGCGGAAAAGGAAAAGGAAGCGGCAGATCGATAAGTCGCTCAAAGAAGCTTTACGTGCTGAAGGCGCTGCTATTCCGGTCGGCTCTTCGGCGATTTTCATGAAGCAGTATAGGTCGGTGGAAGTTTCACCAACTGAAGTAAATCAGTCCTCTTCATCGGACATCGCCTTTTCTTCTGCTGAACCGAAAAACAAGAAAAAAACCCAAGTTCATTACGAGTAACATAACCCTTAGGCCCATGTGTCTGCTTGCGCCGGACTTCGAGTGATGCCAGTGCTTCTCCCATTGAAGGGTTCAGTGCTGGCGGACCGAAACCGGACGTCGCGAGCACTCCCACGGGCATGAGTCCAGGAAGCGCACAAACTGTTAGTGCTGACCGTGCACTGGTTATAAATGCGGGTGATGTGTCCTTAACAGGCTGCAACACTAGTGGACAGAACTGTGTCGACGCCGGCGATCGTGACGGTCAGTGTGCCACTGAACCTGGAAAACCTTTTGAACGCACGACAGCTAAGGTGGGAGATCAGAGGCGTTCTTATCGGAATGCTGCTGCTGTTTCCTCCTTAGCAGTTCGAATTGGGAAAGCAGGTAATGACAACAGTTTGAGTGCTGAGTGCGAATACTGCAAAGCTCGACTGTTAGAACTTGCTGATGCAACTAATGCTTGCATTCAGGTGGAGAGCTGTGGTTTGAAGGACGGAACCTTTTGGGTGAAGACCTCATCGCAGCAAACCTCTCAATGGCTATGCAGTATGGTGCCAAAAATCCCTCCCCTTGGGACCTCAACTTTTGAGGTCTACAAGCCACCCAAGCTAACGCGAGCCCTCTGCTGGATCCCTGGGAAACTGGGGAAAACGGCGGATGTGCTGAAGCGTTTGCGAGCCCAGAATCCTGGCCTCGACACAAAAGCCTGGATTGTCCGTTCGCATAGATCAAAAAAAAATCGTCTTAATGAAGATGGTAGTTGTCTGGTCGTGGGCATGGACATGGCTTCCGCCGAGGTCATTGAATCTAGGTAAAACATGCGTCCCTATCTGCATTTTGGTAGGATTCATTTCCGTTTCAATGCCAAACAGCGCTAATAGTGTACGTAACCCTGAGTCTACATCCATAATGTTTACTCAGATTAACCTACAGCACTGCAAGGCCTCTACTGCTCTTCTAAGTAGCAGGCTTGCGGCATGTAGTACAAAAACATGCATAACATCCATCCAGGAACCATGGGTGTGGAAAGGTAACATCTGTGGTCTTGGTAGGTTGAGTGCTTCACACGACATTCTTTACGATAAGAAGTCCAAAAGACCTAGGACTTGTCTTATCGCATCCAAATCCTTAGAGGCCGTCACGATCGAAAGGTTTTGTGCCCAAGATCTGGTTGCTGCCTCTATTCCCTGCCATGCTAACGGCAAATGGGAAACGTTTGTTGTTGCCTCGGCCTATTTTCCCTATAACTCTTTGACCCCTCATCCACCAAAGGCAGTTGTTGAGCTTGTAGCTTGTATTATTGTGAATCCAAAGGGTTGGGTCCTGCGATATTAATACTCAGAATACTGTCTGGGGCAGCAGCAAATGTAACGCAAGAGATGATCGTCTTTTGGAATTCATCTTATCGTCTGACGTTACCATCAATAATTTGGATCATAGACCCACTTTTGTTACCACCAGGAGACAGCAGGTAATTGACCTTACCCTGTCCAACAAGTTTTCAAGGACTATCGTAAAATTGAGGGTATCGCGCGATAGCACCCCGTCAGATCACAGATAAATCGAATTTCAAATCGATTGCGATGTTCTACCTTTGCAAGAGAGCAGAAATCCGAGAAAAACGATTTGCTCAAAATTTAGAGAGGAACTCGGATACTCTGCTCAAGTTCCACTAAACTGTGATCACGACAAAGGGTAGAGATGTCTGCTCAAAATCGGAACAGCATGCTAACCCGCTGTTTTAAACTCGCGTGCCCAGGAACGAAAATCCCCCGTAGAAAATCGGTAGCTTGGTGGAATGCTGAACTGCAGCGTATTCGCAAAGAGACCAGGAAGCTCCTGAATCGGTCCTCAAAAACCAATTTAGTAGAAGACTGGAATCTATATCGATCGAGGCAAAAGGACTTTTAGAGACTTATTCGCAAGTCAAAAAATGACTCTTATAAACAATTTTGTGAGGAGATTCTCAAGCAGACTCGCTTCAATGCTCAAACCTGATGGCACCTACACTGAGACCAAGGCGGAGACCTTCAGTCTTCTCCTTGAGACTCATTTCCCGGGAAATAAGATCACCACGTGCTCTTCAGTGGTACTGGCAACGGTGGCCACTGCAGAACCAGCAAACACAACGCGGCTTAACTGGTACATTGCATCTAGACTGGTGACTGAGGATGCTATCAAATATGCTATTGCATCTTTTGAGAGCTTTAAGTCACCTGGTTCAGTTGGAGTCTACCCATTTATGCTGAAGCAAGGTTTTGGTCAGCTGTTGCCCACGCTGAAAAGAATTTTCACTGAGAGCCTTACATTGGCTTTTACATACCCACCCTTGGGCGTATGGTTAAAATCGTTTTCATACCAAAACCTGGTAATAGCCTAGCCAAAAGTTTCAGACCCATAAGTCTGTCATCCTACCTGGTGAAAAGCCTAGAAAAAATGGTTCAGCTGCACGTGCGCAAGGTTGCTCTTCATTTGCACCCTCTTTCTAAGATGCAACACGCTTATTAGCGCGTAAAATTCTGCGAAACTGCGCTTCAAAACCTTGTTGATAAGACTGAATGTGCTCTTGACCAGAAGGAGTACATGCTGGGCGTTTTTGTCGATATTGAGGGTGCTTTTGACAACGCGACGTTTGACAGCATGTGCAATTCAGCCAGACAACATGGTGTAGATGGAACATTAGTTCAATGGATTAGGGCAATGCTAATGAACAGGATGCTGATAACCGAGGCAGATTGTGGCAAGTGCATCATAGCTGGGCTAAACAAGGTGTGCTCCCAAGGTGGTGTGCTCTCTCAACTTTTATGTTGCATGGTTGTAGACTCCCTACTATCGGCTCTCAACCTTCCTCGAACCTACACACAAGCCTACGCGGATGATCTCGCCGTTCTTTCTGTTGGCCCAAACCTAGGGACTGTGTGCTCTCAGGCGCGGAGATCCCTGGGCTTGATCAGTGATTGGTGCACTAGGAATGCGCTTTCAGTGAATCCTCTTAAAACTACGGTTGTTCTCTTTACGAGAAGGAGGAAGGTCACTGATCTGACCCAGTTAGTGCTTAAAGGTGTCACTACAACACCGTTACACTGTCTCATACGCATCGGTTGTTTGGTGGAACAGACTCTCGTGGAAACGTGTTACTGCCACTTTTGCCAAACTCCAAAGAACGGCTTGTCTTGGCTGCACACCGGCCTTACCTAGCACGCCGGGCTCTAGATGCTTTGATGAACCTCCCTCCCTTGATATATTTATCATGGGGTGTACGCTGAAAACTATCTTTCGCTTAAAGAGAGGCGGTTTTTAGTACCACACGCATTGGAATTTAGAATAACTTGTTTGAGAAAAGTCCTTCGACCCCTGTCTTATGGACATGCCTTCTGACGCAATGACCCCAGAAATCGTTTTGCGACAAAACTACCAAGACAACTTTTCTCAGGTGATGGAATGGGAGAACATAAGACTTCACTACCCCTTGAATAAAAATATGCGTCTGTGTTCCAAGCGGAGATTTTCGCTATCCTAATGGCTATTTGCTATATTGTGACTAATAAGTGGAAGACAATGCAGGGACAGTTTGTAGTGACAGCCAAGCCGCTCTAAGTGGGTTGCTCAACCCTCTTACCTCGTCCAAGATAGTGGTTGAACTCAAGAATTCGTTGAACGTTGTCGGAAGGCTAAATGCAGTGAATCTTGTTTTAGTTCCAGGTCACACTGGTATCCAGGGAAATGTGATCTTTCATGAGCTTTCCAGACTAGGCTCAGAAGAAGTTTTTTCAGGAACTGAACCTGCCTGTATCGGTTGTAACGTCTGTCATTGATACTTGGGTTTCTCGTGAGCACAGGGCTCGTTGGCGTGACTGCGATGGATGCAGACAGACTAAACGACTACGCCCGGACATCTGCTAAGGGTCAGCGTCTTTTCTTCTATATCCTAGGAGAATCGATTGCAAACTTCTTGTAGGCGTCCTAACCGGCCACCAAGCTTTTGTTAGTCACTTGAATGTGTTAGGCTTAAGCGAAAGGCTTAAGCGAAACCACCACCTGTCCTGCCTGTGGAGAGGACAACGATACAGCGGAACACTTCCACTGTAGTTGTCCCGCCTTTGCTCGCATCAGGTGGTGAGTGCCGAACACCTAAGCTCTTCATCTCTGAAGCTCCTTCTAATCTTTTTTCGAAAGACGGGTAAACTAAATACATTAATGTAAGGTGCCTGGTTGGTAGTACCATGGACAATAGTTATGTCTGAGTGCTCCATCGGACAGTAGCAATCTCCAACAAAAACGTAACCGTCAGTCACATATTGTGCGGCTTACTGATCGGCGTCTGTCTCCAAAGGGGCGTCTATATTTAAAAATTAAAAAAAGAAGTAACTTACCTATTTCTCATAAAAACGAAAAGTTAAAATAAATGGCAATGAACAAAACGAAAGATTTAATTACCCCAGGTGGCTGCCCAACTATGCTGAAAAATCCACCCTCTTCGGAGGCAGGCTCTACGGATTCCGGGGAGACCCTTTTATTGCTTTTTAATCCTTTTAAGAAAAGGACAAAACTAAATCGATCACCACCACCTAGATCGAACATATCCGGATAAAGAAGTCCACTGGTAAACCAGAATGAAATCCGAGTTAAGCTTATTGAAATGGAGCGACTCTTCCACAATCTTAAAATGGAAGTCGACTCTCGGCGAAAAGAAAACGAGGATATTAAAAATACTCGTGTAACGAAAGACAATGAGGTAACGAAAGAGCGTGTAACACCGAACCGACCAGCAAGCGAATACTTTACGGACGAGGACGAGCTTACACTCGAGACCGATTCAGTTTTAAGGAAAAGGTCTTGCAAAAACCCGTAAGGCAAATTCCTCTCCCGAAGTAATGCAAAAAGTAGATAAGCCCTCTGGCTCAAACAAAGCTAAACCAGAAGCAAAAATTCGCCCACCTCCCGCAATAAACATAGTCATGAAAGCAGACTTCGAAAGATTGCGCAACCTTATTGCAAACACGTTCAGAACAGAAAACTATAAGCTTATTTCGCACCGAAATGCAGAAAGAATCGAGTGATATACTTATCAAAATAAGTACGAAAAACCACTGCGAGTCATTGTTAAGAGGCTTCACCAATCATGCGCGAAAGAAGACGTTGTAAAAGACGTAAAAACTAAAGGCCTTAAAATTATTGATGCCGTCAATATCATTAAAAAGGAAAAGCAACGCACAGAAGGAGAAGAGACACTGTGATCAGACGTGGCCTTCCAATATTTATGCTCTCCTTTAAAGAAACTGGGAGCATTAACGATATATATAAAATGAAAATGATACTTAACATCAGGGTTAAAATTGAATTCATGCGAAAGGGCAATAGACTGATACCACAGTCTAAGCGATGCCCAGTAGAACTCAGGCACACAAGTGCCTACTGCCAAAAAAAACTACGCTGCGTGAAATGTGCCTAAAAACACATCTCAACAAAGTGCAAAGTTGACATAAAGGCTCCAGCAGTTTGCGCTAATTGCAACGGAAACCACCTTGCAAACTATCGAGGATGCGAATTAGCCATAGAGCTGCAAAAGGGACGAGAACTTCTTAAGGAACATATTCGAGATCAGAATCCAAGCCTTGGACGTCAAAAAACTGCTGAAACTCCTAGGCAAATGACTTTAAGGACGCCAAAGCCGATCAAAAGTGCGAGACAATAGACGTAAAAACTCCACAAAAGAGCGGCGCCAGTTTGGACCTGGTCGGACCAAAATCATAGGCACAGGTTGCGTCAAACGAAATCAATTCAGGATCGCCCACAACAGATGCAGTATCTCAGATCCTCTCTGTAATCTTGGAAAAACTAACATGACGCATTCGGATACACTCCTAGACGTGTTTCGTGTAAGTGATCTCTCTTGCGTTCTGCTTTATAGCCAGTTGTCAGCCTCAATTTTCTCTAGGCACGAACTGATTTGTCAAGCTTTGGACATCCAAATAAGAAGGCATATACCCAGTTTTACCTTCAGAAACTTTAAAAATATCGACCATAACTCATTGATCCATGATCTGACTGGCCACTGACTGGCATACTTTTTATAGCTTTACCACCGCCAATGATCAAGTGAGCTTCCTGCAAGATGCAATTGAGTTCTTATTCGAGAAACATGTGCCTTTCAAAACAATGACCTTGAAACGCTCGTCTAATCCATGGTTTACCGATGAAATCAGGTCACTTATAAGATTCCGTGTTGTTGCTTACTCCCGATGGAAACGTTTCAAGATGCAAGATCTAAAAAATGTCTACCGCAGGTTGCGAAACTTAGTTTTGCAAAAAATAATAATTGCTTAAACTGCGTTCTACGATTCAAGGCTGAAAACTTCGCTTCCGGGCTCACAACTATGGAATAACCTACGGCAACTGGGCATCGGACCGCAAAAAGCTGAACTTCCTAATGATATCGACCTCGAGCAGCTCAATGCAATTTTTACAAACCCTCCTTCTTCTAGCTCTACGCCAGGAAACACTTTGGGCGAAACCAATGTTGTAGAGGAAACCGACAGTTTCCAATTTATAAGAGTGTGCGATGAGGACACTATCAAAGCAGTGTTAAAAGTTAAGTTTTGTGCAACAGGTCTCGATGGTTTGAACCCTAAATTCTTCAAACTTATTCTACCATTTATTCTTCCGTTTGTCACACACATTTTTAATACCATCCTCACTACATGTGAATTCCCGTTGTCGTGGAAGAGGGCTAAGACAATTCCGATTCCCAAAAAGAAAAATTGCACCCTTTTCGACTATCGTCCTATTGCTATCCTACCCTTCCTGTCTAAGGTATTCGGAAAAGCTGTACTGCGCCAAATACAATCCTATTTGCACAGCAAATGCCTGCTTAGTTCCTTTCAGTCAGGTTTTCGCTCTAAGCGAAGCTGCAAGTCTGTGCTCCTGTTAGTGACCGAGCAAATTCGTAATGCCCTAGACAGGAGGGATATGACGCTTCTTGCGTTTGTGAACTTTTCGAAAGCTTTCGACACGGTCAATCATAGATTGCTGTATCTAAAACTTATGAAGGAGCTAAGGTTCTCGCTAAATTCGGCCAAGCTCATTCTCTCTTTCCTGACAGGCAGATCGCAGTGTATTGTCACCAGGGTACATTGTGGGGTTCCACAACGATCCATACTCGGCCCTATACTCTTTCTTGCCTACGTTAACGACATACCCAATACAGTAAAACATTCTGTGGTGCACATGTTTGCTGATGACATACTTACTTACTTACTTAAGGTGGCGCTACAGTCCGGGGTGGACCTGGGCCTCAGCCAACAAGCTTCACCAGCCACCTCTGTCTCGAGCTAGCCGTCTCCAGTTTCGCACGCGAAGTTGGCTGAGGTCCCCTTCCACCTGCGTGCGCACATGAGTCTCGGTGCTCCTCTACCGCGCCGTTCCTGCGGTGTGGATTCGAAGATTTTCCGGGCCGGGGCGTTGGTGTCCATCCGCTCTAGATGACCCAGCCATCGTAGACGTTGTGTTTTGACTCTTTTGGCTAGGTCGGTATCGCTGTACAGCCCGTACAGTTCCATGTTATATCTCCTCCTCCACTCTCCGTCTATGCAGACGGGACCGTAAATCGTCCGAAGAATTTTTCTCTCGAAGCAGCCTAAAGTGTTTTCATCCGCCTTTGACAGGGTCCATGCTTCTGCACCGTAAAGCAATACTGGGATGATAAGGGTCTTATACATGGACACTTTAGTTGCTCGAGAGAGGGCTTTGCTACTCAATTGCCCCCTAAGCCCAAAGAAACAGCGATTGGCAAGAGTTATCCTTCGTTTGATTTCAGCGCTGGTGTCATTGTCTGAATTTATAGCGGAACCCAGGTATACAAAGTCCCTAACTACCTCAAAATTATAGCTGTCGATGGTAATGTTTTTTCCAAGACGTCGATGTTGGGTGTCTTTTCTTGATGACAGCATATACTTGGTTTTGCCCTCATTGAATGCTAAACCCATATTCGCCGCTTCCTTCCCAATACTCACGAAGGCTTCACTGACATCACGCTTTGTTCTACCGATTATGTCAATGTCGTCTGCGTATGCGAGTAGTTGAACGGACTTTTGAAAGATTGTACCTCTGGTGTTGGCGCGAGAGTACCTCTGGTGTTGGCGCGATACTTGAGAAAATTGTCAGCACAATTTTCTTAAGTATGATGTTAAAGAAGTCGCATGACAGCGCGTCGCCTTGTCCTAATACTTTTTTGACATCAAAGGGGTCGGTGAGGTCTTTGCCGACCTTGACGGAACAGCGTGAGTTTTCCATCGTCATCCTGCACAGACTGACGAGTTTGGCAGGGATGCCAAAACTAGACATTGCGCTATATAGCTCGTCTCTATAGACGCGTGCTGTCATACGCGGCCTTGAAATCGATGAAGAGGTGGTGTGTATCGATTTGGAATTCCTGGGTTTTCTCCAAGATCTGCCGCAGTGTGAATATTTGATCAATGGTGGACTTTCCTGGCCTAAAGCCACACTGATATGTGCCTATCAGATTGTTGACAAACGGCTTCAGGCTGCAAAAATCTTTGCAAAATTACCTTATCTTACCTGTTGCAAAAATCTGGTATAGTACCAGTCAATACAAAAATGATGCCAGCCAAAACATTGTTGCTTCCTATTCTGCTATATGGGTGCGAAGTTTTTTGTTACCCAGATTACCGAAGGCGTTAGGTTATAATCTAAAGTGATGGATTATAACCCTCCCACTCCACTGCATTCCCAATGGTCCGCTTTTGGGGTAAAGGTTACAATGACTATCACGCACATTAAGAACTTATAACGCACTTCAAGAACACAGAAGTTGAACTAGACTCTATGCAGATAAGTTCAGTTTCTGTAAAAATTTACTGCATCGATTACAACATTGCATCTACATCCCGGCGGGATATAGACTGGTGGAAGACGATCTTGATCGTATGTATGACTTCATTGGGTCTAATTTTATCATTGGGGATGACTTAAATGCGAAGAATACTTTTTTGGGTTCAAGATGCAATTCAACAAGAGTCGGATTACTGTACAAAAACAGTATGAAACGTGGGGTGGACTTTTTCTCCACCGGAAAGCCAACATATTGTCTAACCGACAGGAATAAAATGCCTGACCTTGTCGACTTCTTCATCGCCAAAGGGTACCCCAAATAGGAGTAATCTTAAAGATGGGTGGAAGACTGTCGAAAATAGAAAGAGCTCCTAGATTAGCTAGCAAAAACATGAACTGGGACGCCTTCAGAAAGGACTGTAAGGAGGATGTTGGCTTGAATGTGCCATTGAGAACTCCTTTCGAGTTAGAAACAGCAGTTTACAAATTCATTGAAACAATTTAGAGCGCTGCTTGGAACAAAACTTCGTCCCAAAAGAACGCAGTTAGCACCGACGGGCATGTACGCACAACATATGCGCTCGAAATCCAACAATTGATTCGTGAAAAGAGAAGGGCACCTAGAAGATGGCAAGGCAAGGCTGGGCTCCCCCAGGCAAAACCCTCTTGAACCACCTCTCTAACAAACTGAAAGAAATGTTGCAAGATTTTAAAAATCATGCGAACACTGAATACCTTGAAGGCTTGTCGGCGGATAGGAGCTCGAACCACTTGCTGTGGAAAGAACGCAGAACCTGATAGCTTTATAATGAAAAACGTTTCGTCAGTTGAACTCCGAAAGACAATAAGCAAACTTAAAAATAGTAAGGCCCCGGGGTACGACCTGATCACTGCCGAAATATTAAAGGAACTACCGAAAAAGCCACTAATCAAGCTACTTTATATGATAAACGTTTCTCTTAGACTTCTATACGTTCCAAAGGAATGGAAAGTGGCTGAAGCCATTATGGTTCCAAAACCGGGGAAATGTGCAAATGGTAAAAAATCTTATAGGCCCATATCGCTTCTGCCGATAATATCGAAAATATTCGAGAAACTTCTGCTAGCTGAAGCGATTAGATTCAATAATTTCAGAAAGACGTTTGATCCTGGATCATCAATTCGGGTTCAGACCTAACCATTCCACAATAGATCAAGTCTACAGAATAACGCATGAAATTGAAAAGGCCTTAGAAGGAAAAAAAAGTTTCACGTGCTTTCCTCAAAGTATCGCAAGCCATCGACAAGGTATGGCACGAAAGCTTTAAATATTAGCTACGGCAAAACTTTCCGGACGACACGTTTAAAATATTGGAAAACTATCTTCAAAGCAGACTCTTTCGTGTTAGGTGTAGTAGTGAACACTCAAATTCGAGCAAATTCGAGCTGACGTACCTCAGGGAAGCGGTTTCGGTCCGACTTTGTTCCTGCTCTACACAAGAGACATACCTCTAGATGACGAGACAGTCGTGGCCACATTTGCTAACGATACGGCCATCCCGGTAACAGGTGAGTCAGTCGAGTCATCAACGAGGATATTAGGAACAGTGATATTCACAGATATTTAGGAGTAGCTACCGTGAGCGAAGGAACACCAAACTTTGCTAGAAAGCTAAATGCTTTCGAGCATCGTCTTCATGTTCATTGCAACAACAAAATGATCCGTACTCTCAACGAGACTCTTAAAGATGTTAACAACGGGCGACGACTACAAAAAACAAGACCCTTCGATCTAGTGACGTAGGGTGAAGCCGCATGAACGAACGGTTTTAGTTAGTGCATTTACTAAGTAAGTGTTTTAGTAAGTGCATAACCTACCCAATGCGATAAGCACTACGGAAGCGTATACTACTTGTTAAGTTACCTTACTTAACTAACTCAACTTCTAAGTCAAGAAGAATTATGAGAGAGCGATATTTACTACTATGAAGTGCTTTCTGGCAGATTCATAGTGTCTCTCATAAATGTGTTGTTTTTTTTACCCCATCCCATAGGATGGGAGCTGGGAGCTAGATTAAGTTTGTCACATAGTTTGTAACACGGTGAAATAATAATGGTAGACCCCCAGGACCTTAAGGGCATATGATCGAGACCAAAGTCTGAATCGAATGAGCCATGTCCGTCCGTCCATCCATCCGTCTGTATGTCACATGTTTTTAGGCCTTAAATTTTGAGCTAGAGTGTTGAAACTTCGTACGTAAGGTCCACGTCATGGGAAGCAGTACAAGTGTAAACATATTCAAAATCCGCTTAAAGACACGCCCACAATCGGTCTAAATGTGCAACTACCTCCAGAGTTTTCAAAACTGTAAGACGTTCTAAAAGGCTGAAATTTGACATTTAGCATCTCCTTTTTAGAGGAGATGCTAAATTTGACTTTAGCATCACAAAAGTGGGCGGAGGCACATACAAAATATACATAAAAGTTAGAAAATGCTAGTATCTACAGCTTTTGTCATAAAGTTTTTTGTCAAATTTCATATATATTTATTGAAAAACAGTCATTTTAAGCTAAGATCCCTTAAAAAGTGGGCGTGGTCAATGAAAAAGCTAAAATTTTTTGGCTACCCCAACGTACAAAAAATGAATGCGCTAGCGCCATTGTAACATAGGTAATAGTAGCGATGATCGGATGGATTTGGACCCTTTGGCCCCAGAAAATGTTCTTATATACATATATGTCCGAGGCGGCCGATAAGGAGGTTGAAGGCCAAATAACTTCACACTTGTGGAGGCGATGGAAAGCTGAATATCTAAAGCTTCTGCGATCGGCACATCAATCGTAACATAGATCTTCAGCAGGAGTTAAGGTTGCTGACTTGGTGTTGGTGTATGGTACAGCGATTTCCCGTATTAGCTGGAGATAAGCAGTAGTTGGGACGTGCTTCCCTGGAAGAGACAATAAAGTCGGAGCATGTGAGGTTCGTTTTGCGGATAGTAAAAGACTTCGGCGTGCTATCCAACTTCTATATCCACTGGAGATCCACCAACAGGCCCGACCGGAGGATGTCGAAAATTTAACACAGTATGAATCACCCTGTATTTGAAAACGGGTCACCCCTCATTTTATTACATTACTACTATATACTTGGCTCACTGCAATGTTTCTAAACAGGCCATACTTTTGTATTTCGACTAATAAACAGACAGTTTTCACGAGTCCTTAGACCCGAAAAGTTCGGTTGTTTTCTTTCGCTAAGTATCATGGCATAATTTTTTCTCCGACAGGGTTATTTTGACAAAAAAAAAAAAAACTTTTTTTTAACAATAATTTTCATTTTAACGCAGTCAATCATGATTTAAACGGGATTAGAATTAATTGATTTTAATCTTTAGCCCAAACCTTTTTTTGAGACCCATTTGAATTCACAAAACTTTTAAACTTGGTGTTGAATAGTAAATAGGTTCGCGTATTTAGAAGTTCATTACAGAGGAACTCTAGCACTTACCCATTTGTTACTATACGTTGCAAACTATGAATCAATCGTTCCTATGGGATATACTTCTGGGGCTGCTGGTCGCCAATTGGGTGCCTCTCTAGGTGGAGGATAGGGGAATGTTCACCAGATATCGTGCAGGTACAATAATTAAAAATATA